>OY728129.1:1371245382-1372495382 GCA_963277665.1 Viscum album | reverse complement strand
TTTTACCATTTAATCCAATGTTGGTCATCGGAAGTAATTTCACTTTGAAATTGGACATAAACAAGTGTCCATCTTTTGATAGTTATTATTTCTTAAAAACATGCTTTTAGTTTTGATAATGGGATTTAATTTTAAATTAATTAATTTAAATTATATGTTTTCAATTTGGTAAAATAGACATCATTTTTTAATTTAGAAAATTAAATATATCTTAGGCTGAATTTTTGGTATTTTTATGAAAGCCTTCAATTTTTTATGAATAATGAAAACACTCGGTAGTAGTTAAAAAAACTGACCTTTTCAATTAAATGAAATTTTACTGCTTCTATGAATTTAATTTTGAAAATCTGACATACATGGTTTGTATGAATAAGTAAAATTCGGTTCAATAAAATGAAAATATTTTTTCATGAATAGTAACTTTTGACTTTTATTTACCGCGGTTAAAGGTAAATAGGATAATTCAAAGTAAAAATAATATTATAATAATAATAAATTATCCTAACATGTGTCCTAATCCTATTGGTTGATACATTTCCGACCATGGGCATCCTTGGGTTGATTTTGGGATCCCATGGATCCACTTAAGAGTGATAATGACACTTTATATTAATTAATTTAAAGTAATGACAAAAATGACATAAACATATATCTTTCAGTAAATCAATTTTTAAATGGGGTTATATAAGTTATATCTTCGAATATAAATATTAATATTATATCTAAAAATATTTACTACATCAGGGTATTTTATTTATAATTTTTATACATCAAATAAATAAAATTATTTATGACACAATAATGATGCAGTGTTTACCTCATTAATGAATGATTTAAATAAATAAGATTATAAAGATTAAAACAATATCAAAAACCTATAAAATTATTATTGGTTGATTTTATTTCGAACTATATTTATCTTATCTTTGACTTTAATTAGTTTTTGACCATTAGAAACCAAAAAAATATATATAATAAAATAATATTTTCAAACATTCTTAAAGAGCCCCTCCTCCCCCTTATAAAAAGACATCATCTCTAAACCATTACTCACACCTCTCAAGCCCCATGGCTCATCCAAAATCTTCCAAAATAAGCTCTAACGATCCCTCTGTTCTACCTAGAATCCTTACATTAGGTAGAAGGCACTTCAAGAAATCCTTTTGGTTCAAACCCAAGGGAGATACCCGATTTAAAGGTAATGTATTCTCTTAAGTTATTTTATTTTATTTTACTTCTCCAACCCCCTAAAACCTTTTTATTTATTTCTTTAATGACAAAAGAAGTATACTAAATATAATAGGTTGTTGTTATGAGAATTATTCGAACTAAACTTACACACACCTCCATCTAATGGGTAAATAACATATTGTTTCTATGGACGAAAAAATAACGCCTCATGAAATGATGATTGTTCAATTATCTTTTACAGCCTTTTATGGTGGAAATTAAGATGGAACTATATTTTTATGTGATATATATTATATTGATATTGTTTCTATGCTTCTGTATTTTTCATTTATAGAATACCTTTATGACTTCCATAGTGGGTAAATACGATAATTTAATTTGAGGAAGTGCGGACTACCACCCCCTCAAAGTGATATGATTTGTTCATGCCATACATGGAAAGTATAATGGATGGAGTTAATTAAATTATATATGATATTATACTATAATTATAATATATCTATGTATCATTAATTTTTCATTCCATTAAATATGAAATAGAAATATAAGTAGCGTTCATGCATACGTATGACTTACCATCTCTATGAACGGTGCATTTCATTTCTTACCTCCAAATGTTATGCACTATTATAAATTTATATATATAATGGATATATATGATATATATAATATATAAATCATGAGTATCATTTTTTAGATACTGGAATTTTGACCACATGAACAACTTGTAATTATAAGAAGTTCATTTTTGAATCAAGTACCAAATATCGACCAAACGACCATTATTAACTTTAATGATTAAATAATGTTTATAACATGGTAATAAGTGATATAAAATGAATAATAAACTTGAAAAATGTTTTTAAGAAAGTATAAATTAACTTTAGTTTATTATTTATGAGATTAAAGAACAAATGGGTCAAGTCAGACACGAGGTAGGGGACTTCGTCTCAATCTCCTTTCATTGTGGCATATTTTAATTTATACATGACTTCATTTTATAAGGTGTATAAAAACATTTGACTTTTACTTTTATTCAAAAAGAATATTTTCTCTATGAAGAGTTTTACTAAATGACAAAAAATAATGTTTCTTTTAACATAAGCGGTGACAATGACATTTTCCGCTGCCGCGAGTATTATTTGATCTTTGGCTTCCTTAACAAATTGTAATGTTTTTAATAGGAAAATAAATACCATATACCCTTTTACGTATTTTGGTATTGGAAATGGTTTTGATAATGGATTTGTTATTTCAATATATTTAAATGATATATTTTTATTGAAATGTGGAAATTTTATCTTTCCTTTATATTTTTTTATGTGTTATGAATATGTTATGGTTCATGGGAATTGTTTACATATACGGGTGGTTTTGTGATAAACCTAGGGTGGGTGATCTTGAGATAGATCTTCAATGCATTGGGTAACGTGACGGAGGTAAACATGAATGTTTCTCCTAAGATATTTAGGGAATTTACTTTGATGGGTATAAAAATGTAACTCCCTATGTAGCTTTGAAAGCTACAATGTAATTATGTTATGGATTCCAGAAGTTACCTTTATGATTTTTGATTACTATGTGTTATTCGTAAATGTTATGATTTCACGAGGTATGTTAAAGAGCTTATGTTATGTATGTATTGATGAACTAATGTTTTATTTCTTTGTTTTATAACCCTTACTGAGCCTTTTATGCTCATACCATGTTTGGAAATGTTTCTCACAGGACTTAAAAAGATGAACAGGGTCAAAGATGGGATCATGGATAATTCATGATGTCTAAAACATGGAACTAGATAGGACTCTTTTTTTAAGAGTTTTTATTTTATGAAAAAAATGGAAACTGAATAGAAGTGTCTACTTTGTAATTTTTGATATGTAATGTAATAGTTATGGCCTAATTCTCAAAAACTCTAAATCAGAAAAGATTCTCAATGTGAATTATTCATTTAATTCAAGATTATGTAATTTTTTAAGGTTGGGTCCTTATAGTTGTAATGTCATTGTTCTGTCTTAGGTCATTAACTTATTCTCCATACTAAAACTTCTAACAGAAATAATTTTTTTCAAACTTTCTTTGTAAGGACCCCTCATTATAAACATTCATGCATTCTTATCTATATACCTAATGACCTCTTAATAGTAGACAAAGATGACCATCTTTGTTTTCTCCAGATTATCATTTATTTCTTAAAATTATGTAGATATGTTACTGTCACACACAAACACACACACACACACACACAGATATATATATATATATATTCATGTTTATATTTATATAACCTACAAACAAGAATAAACTATTGGGTTGGATTCACATCTCTAACTTGGATCTTCACCAGCTATAGTGTCTGTGAAAATCAATTATATTTAGTTGGACATTACTCTTTGATGTGTCTCTTATGGTGAAGATCAAACTTAGCTTCAATAATCTTAGAAGATCAATTCTAAACATTTATCAGATCACTAGAATTCAATTTTTATCCCAAATAAAAACTTCCTTTAAAACAATCTTCTTCAGAAATTCAAAAAACCCCATGTGCTCGGGTTCTACAACAATATCGAGTGAATGAAGATGAAAACAATGTGACTCGTTTTTTTAACATTTTATTATTATAATGTGTTTCCTATATATTCATATACTAATATAAATTGTTATAATTATCATTATATTATTTTTAATCCTTCATATTTAATATATTACTATAAATATTATAACTACCATCAAATACAACCATTACTAATTAATATACACCATTTTTACAGTATTATATTCATTTTTAATAAATATTGATTTTAAATTAATTTCAAAATAATGATTATTTTCCTATAATTATTATTTATAGGTTAATAAATTGTTTTTGAGTATCTTTTAAAGTATATATACAATATTTTCAATTAATTCATTATGATTAATATTATATTACTATCAATAATTTAAATGCATTAAATTCCAATTAATATAATGTATTATTTACCATAATATCTATATTTATCATTAAATGTTGATTCACTTATTAAAATCTATATTTATTAATTTTTACAACTACTCATGGAATTCCAATTTTCTGTTTAATTTTTTTCTATCGGTTTATAAATTATATTTCCAACATTATACCTAAGAATTTTATTACATATTATTTCATCATTTATTATAAAAAAAATATTCATTACTATGATTATATGTATATACCATTTCATATATACCTTACTCATAAACTCATTATAATTATCATTATATCCAATGAGTTATTAAATAATTAATTTCTTATTATCTAAAAAATAAATTTATGTTTAAAACGTAGATTTATAATATAATCACATTAAATAAAATAATCATATTATATTCTTTTCAAATTACTCATGCTAAATATCATGTTAATATTAATATCCATAATTATTACCGAGTATATATATAAAAAGATCGGGTTGTTACAATATTGATATAGAAGTTTGAGCTAAACCATTATCTACTGGTTGAAAACTTAATCTAAAAGTCTATAGGTTCTATCGAAGCTCCTAAATAGTAAGAGATGAGTTTTGATTACTACTCAATCGATCAGTTATTCAGGTCACATGTTAGAAGAAAATGAGTTAGGTCTATTTTAGTGGTGATATTAATGGGGAAGATGATTAGCGAACTGATCCTATAAAAGAACTTAGAAGATCTTCTTTGCCAATATAAGAAGAATCTTGAAGATGAAAGGAAAGGGTAGTCATGGTATTTTACTAGAGACAACCATTTATAAGGAAAATTTGATATTCAAATCATGTGAAAACCCATTTATGAAAAATTTGAGGAAAATATGAGAAGATATCATGATCTTTGAATCCCAATGGAATTTTCAATATCCTAATTATAGAGAATGAGTTGGCCTATGAGATACATGTAAAAATAAAAATAATGAGAGAGAACATGTGTTTAGAGTTGAAAACTAAGAGTTGTGAGTCGAGAAGAATAATAGAGACATATCAAAGAATAAGGAGTATATTCTAACAAATATATGGGAAAATATCTTATGTATTAAAGAGGAATGAATAATAAGTGGAACACCTTTTTGATATAAGATTAGTTTGGATATTCTATGAGAATAAAAAGAATGAATAAAAAGGGGAAGTCAAGAAAACTAGCCATGGTCTTATTCCTAGTATGTATCCTTTCAATATATAGAGGAGATTATTGATTTAATAGGATCACATGATATTAATTCAAGCTGATAAATCTAGGTGAGTGGATCTATTGAGACTTTATGAAGTTTATTTGAAATTAGATACCGATTTGTAGGTATTATTTTTGAAGAATCAGTTATAATTTGATGTCTATAATGTGAGAAAATGGATATATATTCTATGGATGATGTATCACCAATATGCTAATCAGTGACTGAATTCTATAAGGATTTTAGAAAACAATTCTTTGTCTATAAATGGTGAGATGTTATGGAACCTGTGGGAATTAGGGTATATAAGGAAATTACAATGTGAAGCTTTGATTTCACTATGAAGAAGAGGTTTCAAAAGTCCTATGAGAAGCAAGGAAATGTATGCTTGGTGATACTCTATACATGTATAATAAGAACTAACCATTATTGGCTGTATTTGATTATATTGGAGAAACCATGATCAAGGATAATAACTAAACCAAATAAAGAGTAGGATTTTTAGCTGATCTTTGGCAAAACACTTCATGATTTTTTTATTTCATTTAATAAATTTCATGAGGCATTTATTTGTTAGTTAGAAACAAAATGATCAAACTATTATAACTAATAATTTATGTTCAAAACCAAATGGGGTTAAATATTTAAAAGAGATATGGTAATTGAAAACAATTAATCAACACCTCATTCTATGACTCTTAGGGGTCTTCATCGATCCTTAGGGTCATTTAAATATCTAAATTAAAAGAAAATATTCAGGCATACATATGATAAACATAAAAAGGAATACAATATAAATACTAGTAAAATGAGGTAAAAATAATAAGCCCAATAGACCAATATTTCACACCAACCATGAGTGGTTGGGAAGTAAGGGGATCACCATGTAATGTGAACCCCATCCCAATCACATCTATCTATAAATCCTCTAGGTCCCACTAAGATCTAGATTCACAAGCTCCACTAGCTCCACACTAACCAATATCACAATCAATCTATATACTGTCTGTATGAACATAAAATATGTGGTAAAAAATCTCATGTAGGGGTGAGTATAAATATATTAAGGAGGATTCCCTAAAACAATAATTGGGCTACAGGTTGTAGGTCGGCTCAAAACCAAGGGAAAAACGACTGCCCAATCATCCTCTATGGAATTTATGAAACCACATAGGAATTCATGAGAAAAAACACATCCTAAACCATTATGACATAGCTATGTGACCTAATCAAGAAGAACCAAAGAAGAAGCTACTAAACGACCTCAATCCACTCAACTTGTGTCATTATAAACACACACACAATCAAATAGGGTGAAAAATCAACCTCACTGGCATATATTTGTCCCTAGAACATTTAATCATTCCATAAAGGGGCATATGAATACTAATCACTTGGAATCTAGAACTGATAGTCTACTAAAAGTGGGGCACCGACACCTCATAATATGATATTAAACTCAACAGATACCATCCCTGTGGGTGGGTAAATCACATATAATTCCATGGGGGTGGGGGGGTTCTATTCTCCTAAACTATCACAAACATCATGATATTATACTATATTGTACCTATTAAGCCATACCACACTAAATTCTATTATTGATAGAGGATAATATTATCTCTTTCCATGAAAAGGTAATCCCAAACCTCAAAGGACTCCTAAGAATGCATTACATAAAAAAGGGGTTTCACTCTCCATACCTTTAATGAAGTGAAACTCCAAAATTTTATGAATAATATACAACTTCCCCATAAATTAATCATTAAGATAAGACACAACATAGAGGAATTAAACCCAACATATCGGGGGAAGAACTACCTCCATCAGCCAATGGGATAGACCACACCACATTAATATGCCAGATCATGGGAGCATCCAAAATCTAACTATATATCATCCTAATCTCAATAGTCCCAAGAATCCTAAGTCATACAAGAGTATTATTTATGAATGTTTATAAACCTCTACTATCTATATCCCATAGCCACACAATGGGAATTACTATATAGGAAGGAAAACTACCATCCTCCTCATAGACTAGACATAAGATCCCCAATACGGTGAGAGTTAATAACCAAATCTCTATTTTCTTAGACAAACCATGTGCACCTTCTCTCACACTAGGGTGCTTGGGAAAGAGGTAAAATATTCATGCTTCACATTTTTCCACAAGTCCCTTCATGACACCTCATTGTATATGGGGTACCATCAAGGAATAGTCCAAAACATAGCTTCAGTTATACGGGTGTAAATTCAAATGTGTCTACATTGTCACATAAACATACCTAGATAGCTAAATAAACTACATTTTCACCATCTATCTAGAAATATAGTCAATATAGAATATCTATTTGTTCAAAATGGGGAAATGGTGAATACGTTCTAAAAAACTCACCATGAAGGTGGTGGTTATCCACATGATGAACCTATGTACATGCCTTGCACCACAAATTCACCCAGTAAAGGAACATGAAACCTAGCTTACCACACATGCCACCTATGTTTAATTGAGTAGACTTGATGCGCACCCACCCACCATGTGGGGGAGAGGAGGCTATCTAATCCCATAAGATTAGAAGATTGGGGGGAAACCCTAGAGTTTCCCACCTTTCACCCAACATATGTTGTGGTGGACATAACATAGAAATAATTCCTCATTTCCACCAGCCATAAAAAGACTAGCCTCCACCAACATTGATATGACTCATTGTGACCATTATAAAAATGTTGGTTTTGAGAGGTGTCAAAAATCAGCATAATGATGAATCATAATCCAAAATTTTCCACAATAAGAAAAAAATTATTTGGGGTAAAAAATTAAACCTAATTTTCATAATATGAGAATAAAAAATTCAAGTGCGGATCAAATAATAAGTACAACCTCAGGTAAAACACTCATGATTTTTACATTCCACATTCTAATATAGATTTGGTTGGCCTCCCTATCGAAACCCCTACACCACCTAACCTCCAACAGGGAATCAATGTGGGGTGGTCTCTTCCTTCCATTCATATAATAGGGGAGATAAAAATTAGAGTGGGAGATATCAAAATAAAAAAATTAATAAAAAAAAATTAATACGGGCTAATTTCAACTGAAATGTTCGAACCTAGGAACCATGATGCGAAGTCAAATTATAGTGATCATAGGGTAAAACCCATTCCATGGATTTAACCAAAGTTTTATATTTCATATTTATGGCCTCATTTTGATGGAAATAAAAGATTTCAAATAAATCATAAGAACAACTTAATATATATATATATATATATATATATATATATATATATATTCTTACATAAATTTCATTTATCAAGGCCTGATTGCACTTACCTTTACACATCGGCATAGACTGAGGGTAAACACCACAACCCAAAATCAACAAAACCATCAAATAATTATTTTGAGGTAATTTTCAAGTGTAAATCACTATTATATACTTTTCAAAGGCTTGAGTCTCCAAAATTAGGAAACAGACAAAGTCTTACATGTGAAAAATTGAGGTTGATATAACACCCAATTAAGAGGGTGTTATAGTTCTTCTTTCAATAACAATATCATCAAAGTATTTCATCTATTAATCTATCCCCAAGAAATAAATATCTTGAATATATTCAGCAAAATTATTTCCATCATCTCTATGAAATTCTTGATGTTGTAGTTTATATTCAGTATATTTTTTATCAATAATTCCTCTTTAAATGACAAAAAACTCCACGCTTGAGTTATCCTCATGTCACAAGGATATTTAACTTCTAAACCATAAACAATTTCTTAATTAAATAAAAAATTCAAATTAAATCTCACCAAATTCAATAAATATTTGAATTTTTAAAACTACATGTAAATCATCAAACCATGGTACAATGATAAAAAATATTTTATGAAGTATTTATACTTCAAAACATTTGTTTCATTAATATCTCTATTTTGAATTTGTTATAGGTTAATTGAAGATCAACAAAATGAAAATAAAATTTCATTTCAATTTTTTTTAGAATCATAGAGAGATCCTAAAAATATCATTAAATTATTGATTTTTTGTAGTGTTTTCTACTTCATTATAGTGTGACACATTATTCCATCCTTAACCATAGTTTCACCAAAGTTTCATGGCCCTATATTGTGCTGAAAAATCTCCTTTCCCCATTTCAAACCCCACAATAGAGATGGAAAGAGGTAATGGGGGGTGAATTATCTCTCTTAAAACAAGTAGGTTAATTTTTAAAATAATGAATAATTAAATAGAAGAAAATATAAAAACAATTATCTCATAAACTACTACTGTAGTGAGTGTTTAGAGTGTATGAAAAATGTAAAGAATAAAAGATCATAAGGAATTTATTTCAGTTTGGATCCTCTTGGGAGAAAATCCCTCACGGTAACATTGTAGTGTTTTTGGGTTGATTGTGTTTGTTGAGATAGCATGTTTCTATGGTTAGTGGTGGAGTTCATAGATATTTTTTAAAAGGTTTGTTGATAAATACCCAAGACAATGTAATGGATTCTCTAGAGAAGGTACCGAAAAACAAGTATACAAGGTTGCGTCGTTTCTTAGTGTTTGAAAATTTTCATGGGACCAAAATCTAGAGAATGGAGACAGGTTTTTTTGAAAAGGAAGTTTCATGAAAATTTAATGTAAGTTTTTAAATTTTCATACAAGGAATTTTTTAGGATCACCACATCAAAATTTGTAAAAGGAATGAAGCATGTAAATTATTTGAATTTTCACGAAAGATGAGCTTACATGACAATGAAATTGTTTCACACACCCATGAAATTAATATGGTGTAATCTGTGAAAAAGATACTTACACACCCAATGAAATGTTAAAAATTATTTTATCTTATTGGGTAAATGTTGCGTGCAAGTTGATCGATGGGTTAGAAACTTGCATGCATGGTTGGTCGTGTCTATAAATAAGTGGCTACCCCCTCATTTCTATAGCTCAACCCTTAGAAAAAATGATTCGTATAATATTTTCACACAAAAAGAGTTGTAAGTAAGAAGGGAGTTGCATATAAGAAGGTATTATAATGTAATAAGGGAGAAATGCTCAAAGCATAAAAGTTTCGTACACGAGGTTTTTCAGCGATAATGAGAAAAAGTTGGGAGTTATGTTCCTATCCTCAATTTTTTATTCAAGGTGTTAATATTTCATGCAAGACACCCAAATGTTGCATGAAATATAGAATTTTTATATTAATTCTATGGTAATGGGGTGTTCATCAAGTGTATGAAAGTGAAACTTATTGATATACTAAATTAGGTGTAAATGGTACTGATTCAATGGATCAAAGTGGATTCTTATGGAGGAGTAGTGAGAACACTTCAATTGAGAGAGAATCGAGATTTCAAATTGTGATTGGTTGTTAACTAGGTAGGACACTAAGTCTGATCCGAACATTATAAAGGTAGTGATCCTGGGCATAGAAGTGATACATCCTAAACCACTATTTTTTCAGTGAGCCTTAGAGGATTTGGTACCCCGAAACATATTCATTGTATGCTCATTGGATGTAGCCTAGTGAGGGTTAATCAAGTAAAATTATTGTGCCTCATGCATGATTTCATTTCTGTTCATACATTTCTATAGGAAACATGGAGAGATAATATTGTTTTGTTTAATTTTGAAATGAGATCCTAATGGGAATTATTTTTAATCTATCATTCCATGATTCATCCCCCCCCCCTTATAGGGTAATTAACCTATCTGGGATAACAATTGATATCAGAGCCAAAGTTTCATTTCATTGTTTCTCTCCAAGGGGTTTCAATAGAGGTTGTCAATCATAAATGTATTCTGATCTTCAATCGAAACAATTTTCAATTATAAAAGAATCGGATTCAACACTACTTTTGATATTTAGGAATGGATGTCTTTAGAGGAGTGATTCATGGTATTTCATCTAGTGTAGATAGTGGTGCTTTTTTAAAAGCTCGCCGAAGGGAATTTGATTCTAACACTGATGTAATAGATTCATTAGGGGAATCTCTTTCCATTGAAATATATATGAAGGTGATGTTATTCAATACAGCACATGATATATGGGAAAAGATTCTAAATATTTTTTGGGGTTTCTCAAAATTCAGAGATGAAAAGTTGTAGGTTTTTTGGAACAAGTATGAGGACCTTATAATGATGTCTAATGATTATGTTAATGCATTATTTGATCAAGTGAATGTTGTTGTGGAATACATGCATGGTCTCAAAGAAATTATTAAATATGTAATTATTTTTAATCACATATTGAGAATAATTCCACATTGGTTAAATATGAAAGTTTCTATGTTGGAAGAAATAGACCCAAATGATCTAACATTGGAAATATTGTACAGTACTCATGTCGCATATGAGATGAGAAATGAGTACATTGAGTCTGTGAAAAAAGGTAATTCCGAAGAGGTGGCATTCAAGGACTTGAATAAGTTCACCATTTATGATTATTGGGAAGAAAAGGATATGAATACGGTGATTCTATTCCTTTATTCAAATCTATAAAGGGGAAAAAAGAAATTTCAAAGGGAAACTCCTAGTTGCATGATGTTGATGTGGAATGGTTGGGAATCTTGTTTCAAGGTGCCCCCAAAATTTTCAAGAATACGATGATGAAGAATATGAAAATCCCATGAAAAATTCATCAACCTATCTGAAATGTAAGAAAATTTT
Organism: Viscum album; assembly: GCA_963277665.1. Lineage (NCBI taxonomy): Eukaryota > Viridiplantae > Streptophyta > Magnoliopsida > Santalales > Viscaceae > Viscum > Viscum album. The sequence goes on along the minus strand of OY728129.1, from coordinate 1,372,483,352 downwards.
TAAAAGTATTTTTTCTAAAAAGAATAATCTTCTTTCACAAGATAACTATTTAGAAGAATCTAAGGTTGAATAAATGGAGAACTACAAAGATCATAGAGAAAATGATATTGTGGCAGTAGTAGGGGCACCTAGAAAAGAGAAGAAAGTGACAATGATGAAGAAGACATAAAAAAAAGTTGATATGTAGGTTGAATTAGAAGCTTCTCTTGAAGAGATAGATGTTTAGAGATCCAATATGAAGAAATCCAGCAAAGTGGTACATGAAACCAAACAATATTTGAATAAGTAGGAAGAAGAGAAGTCTGAGATGATGGATGGAATTGAAAATCTTAAGTATTCATTTCCAGTGGAATCAAAAAAAAATGGAGTACAAGTTCAATGCTAAAGAACAAAAATGGACGATCGATGGTTTCAATAACACAAAAAAAAATCAAATCAAACGTATCGAGGAACTTGAAGGTGAGGTCATCGGCTTGCAATGAAGTGTTAAGGATCAGGAAAAACTTTTGAATCTTAGTATGAAATCAGGAAATAGGATCATATAGACAATTGAAAAGATTTAAGTGGAGCATAGAGATCCAACAAAAACAAAGAAATAGTCAAATCCAAAAGATAAAGCTTGTATGGGGCTTGAAAAAGAACATAAGGATGTAATGGTCGAAGTCATACCACAAGAAACTATTTTGACATTAAATATTTATTTGGGTATGAATCAGGATTAGAAGACTTGGATAACCTAAGGGACAACCAGTGGTTTAAATGGATACGTAGGAATTCCCCCTACATCAGGTGTTAATTTTGTGTGAAGATATGACACTCAAAAAATATGTGTTCTATAGCCTAGAGATATTTAAGGGCACAAGAACAAGAGAGGCACCCAAAAAAATTTCAATATTCTAGGATAAATTTTGAGGGTCATTGTTTTTAGTGTGGAGTATTTGGACACATTTCCAGATATTGTACATCAACCATGTAGAGGAATGTGTTGAGGCATAACCAAATTGGTTGCAATAATCAACTCAACTAATCATCAAGTGACCTGAAATTAAAAAACTGATTTCAAGCACTACAATATGAAGTTGTTCCATCATACTATGAAGAAGATCATGATTATCAATCCATATAATGTATGAAGACAAAAACATGTATCAAAAAGAAAATATATAAACAAGCAGTGGTCGTAGAGATTTACCTTAAAGCATCAGATTGTCCTGGTATGCATATCCATGATAGTGAATGCACATCGCATATGAAAGGTAATAAGGATATTGTTACAGCCATAAAATATGACAAGGAAGATGTTTTCAAATTGGTAAATAATGAAGTCATGAATATTATTGGCTCAGGGAAAGCTAAATCTGGGGAAAAATAAATGATAAATGTTGATGTCTTAGTTGTTGAAGGTTTTAGTTACCACATGATTAGTGTCAGTCAACTATTTGACTCAGGGAATTCTATAATCTTTAGTAATAAAATTTGTATCATCAAAGGAAGATATGATGTAGTTGTTATACAAGGAAAAGAACAAATTGGAATCTCTACCTTGTAAGTGGAGAAGAAGATATGCGTTTTTTATCAAGAGATAAATAAAAAAGGTTATAGAATGAATGAGTTGGTCATTTATTCCAATCATCCCTATAAAATCTGGTAAAATGTGGTGTAGCTTGGGATTTCGTCAAGATATCACATGATCTTACTCATACGTGTGAGGCTTTTCAACAAGGTAAAATCATGAGAAATACATACAAGGAAATAGAACAGAAGTCAACCAGAGTGCTTGAATTGGTGCATGCAGATGTATGTGGGCCAATATCACCAAGATCCATTGATGGAAAGAGGTACTATGTTATCTTCAATGGGGATTTTAGTAGAATGTAATGGGTATTTTCCTTTTCCCATAAGTCAGATGTGTTAAGTTGTATAAAGAAATATCAAAGGAAATCAGAAAGGTTGTTGGATAGAAGATTCTAATTATTAGTAATAATAATTGTATGGAATTCACAAATAGGTAGGTGGAAGATTATCTTGAGAAATAAGGGATAAGGAATCAAGTTTTATTAGTGGGAACTCCTCAAAAATAAAATGTAGTGGTTGAGAGGAGAAATCGAATCATTAAAAACATGGCTAGAAAAATGATTATTAAAAAGGTGCTACCAAAGAAGTTATTGAAGGAGGTAGTCTTGAAATCAACCTACATGTCAAACCCGACTCTATTATGTCTGAAAGAAGAAAGTACTCTATATGAGATGTGGTACGGAAAGAAGCCAACATTAAAGTACTTTAGAATCTTTGTAAGTAAATGTTTTATTCTCAATGAGTAGAAACACAGTAAATTTGAATCATGTAGAGATGAGGGGGTATTACTTGGCTACTCAATAAAAAAATGCATATAAATTATTTAACCAGAGGCAAGAAAAGTTAGTTGAAAGCAAGGATGTCTCTATAGTTGAGAATGAACAGAATATTCAACAACCTAGGGGACAATTCCTTGATAAAAGTGATGAGGTCCTAAGCACCTCAAGGAGAGTTGAAGTGGAAAGTGCTAATTCATAAGATGATACTGATGATAAACAAGAGGAATTAAAATCTATATTTTTATGAAAACAGAAGAGTTGAGATGAAATTTATAGAAAGAAAAACATTGGTGATCAGACATCACTAGTTCAAACATGAATAATGAAGTATTTAAAGTAGACATCATTCCTAACTTAGGTAGAGAAAAAATGTTTTGGAGAAATATCTTGATATGAGAATAGGGTTTAGGCTATGAATAAAGAGCTTAATCAAATTGAGAGGAACAAGACATGGGATATTGTTTCATGACCAGAAGATAAGAATTCCATTGGTACCAAATGGGTATTTCTCATCAAGATTAATGACGATGGCACATTAATTTGAAAAAAGCACAACCAGTGTGAAAAGCTTACTCCCAGATAGAGGGTAATGATGTTGATGATATGTTTTCACCTATTTCAGTCTAGATACTATCAGATTATTCTTTGCTATAAAATTTTAATTTTTTTTTAAAGTTTTCCAGATGGATGTCAAGTCATCATTTCTAAATTTTGTTCTAGAAGAATAAGTGTATATTGAGAAAATATGGTTTTATAATTGTTGAATATTAGAACAATTTTTTTAGTTGAGAAAAGCTTTGTATTGGTTGAAGTAAGATCTGAGAGTATCGTATTCAAGGCTCGATTTTTTTTAAAAAACTTGATTTTCATCATGGTGGAGTTGATTACAATATCTTTGTCAACAATGATTGTAATCAAAGGATAATGATACAAGTGCACGTCAACAACACAATATTTTGTGGATCAGATGAAGCTCAATGAAAATAGTTTACATGATTCTTTAAAAGTGAATTCAAAATATCAATGATTGTTGAACTAACATTTTCCTTCATTTTATAGGTGACACAAGGAAAAAATGACACATTCATTTCTCAATATAAATGTGATAAATATGTTTTTAGAATATTTTTGATGGATAATTACAAGGATATGATGACTCTGGTGGCTACTCATATGAAACTATAATGGGATGATGAAGTAAAAGTGATTAATTTCACATAATATGGACAGATAATTAGAAGTCTGTTATACTTAATAACAATATTACTAGATATTGTTTTTTTTTCACATACCAAGCAGTATAGTATCAATGAAATCCCAAGGAAATTCACTTACTTTAAGTAAAAAAGGAATAATTCTATATATCAAGGGCACCATGGATTACGGTTTACTGTATAATGAAAAATCATAGCAAGATTTATTAGGTATACAGATGAAGACTGGTCCAATTTCATTGGTGATAGAAAATAAATGTTAGGTGGTGAATTCTATCTTGGAAAATTGTGTATTTATTAGATAATAAAGAAATAATATTTCACTTCATTGATCACCATAGAAGTTTAATATATTGTGGCTACTGAATAGTATATGTAGTTATTATGAATGAATCAGTAGCTTGATGGTATGGGTGTTAAATTAAAGTCTCTGATCAGAATCCATTGGGATAATCAAGTGATATAAATCTCAGAAAAAAATAATAATCAATCACTAAATGACTAATCACATTGAAATCAAGTATCATTTTATCAAGGATAATGGGGAGAATGGGCTAGTGATGTTGAAGTATGTGCTTACATAACTGCAAGTTGTGGAGATTATAATGAAGTCATTAACCAAATATAATTTGAACAAAATCAAATGGATTTGGGAGTTCATTTTACTCCCAAAACTTGAAAAAGTGTGGATGTGGGACCCCCTCTCCCTAAGGAATAGTGTGTTCTTTACCCTGTTGCAAACCACAAAGGAATGACCTTCAGGTTCATTGAAGGGGGGGATTGTGGGTAATAAAGGGGAGAAGATGATAGGGGGAAATGAAGTAGGGTAAGTTTCAATATTTTTTATTATTTCGGGTTTTTTTGGAAAACCATGCAATGCATCTATGACATGATGTGTATTTGGTGTTATGAGTAAATAGCTAATGGGTATCAGATCTTATCTTGGATATCTTTAATCATTAAAAAAAACAAGAACCCAAGATGTGAACTAGGGGGTTATAAATATGATGATGCTAAATGTGATTGACCAAAGAATAACTATCATGATAGATGATGTTTTTCATGAAAACATTTGGATGTATTGGCAATGAAGTGATTAATTTATAAAATTGTCATGCTACTATTGCTTCACATGTCGATCATGGATCATGTTTGCTTAGAGTGTGTGTTGAGAAAATATTTTTTCCTATATGAATCATAAGACACGAATGGTGGTATAATATATAAAAATATTTAATAAGGTATCAAAATGTGAATATTTGTAAAAAAACCCAAAGGAGGAGATTGTTGTGAAAAAATACCTCAAGGAAACGCTATAATGTTTTTGGGTTGACTGTGTTTATTGAAAAAGAATGTTTCCATATTCAGTGGTGGAGGTCCAGATATATTTTTTACATAGTATGTTGAAAAATATTCAAGAAAAATTAATGTATGCTCTGGAGTGGGTATATAAAAACACATACAAATGGTGGCATCATTTCCTAGTGTCTGCCAATTTTCTGGGTCCAAAATATGGATAATGAAGAAAGGTGTTTTTGGAAAAGGAAGTCATGTGTAAGATTGATGGAAGTTTGGAAAGTTTTGTACAAGGAATGTTTTGAGATTAGCATATGAAAATATAGAAAAGTTAATAAGTGAAAAAAATATTTAAATTTACATGAAAGATGAGTTTGCATGACAAAGGCATAGTTGTGTGTGTCTGTGAAATAAGGATGAAGTGATCCACATGAAAGATACTTACACACCCAATGCGATGTCAAAAATTATTTTATACACTAAGGGAAATGTTGTGCATAAGGATATTAGGAGGAGAAAAACTTATGCATATGGTTGGTTGGATCTACAAATTTGAAGCTACCCACTAATTTCTATAAATCAACCCTTAGAGAAAACCAGGGATCTGAATCACGTAATATTTTAAAACCAAAGAAATTTTAAATAATAAGGGATTTAAATGTAATAAGATAGTTTCATATAATAAGGTAGTTGTGCAAAAATCATAAAATTTGCGAACAAGAGGTATTTCCATAGTAGTGGGCGGAATTTGGGAGTTTTGTACCTAAAATCAATTGTTGGATGCAAGGCATTAATGTTGCGTGCAAGACACCCAAAGGTTTCATGAAAGATATAATTTTCCCCATTATTATGTGGTAAAGGGGTGTTCATAAAGTGTATAAAAGTGGAACTTAGTGATACACTAAATATGGTGTAAAACATATTGATTCAAGAGATCAAAAAATATTCTACTAGAGGAGTAGTGAGCACACTTCAGTTGAGAGAGTAGAAAACTTTCAAATTTTGATTGATTTTAAACCAAGAGGGATAGTGAGTCTGATCTAAACTTTATAAATGCAATGATCATGGGAATAAAAGTGATTTATCCCAAACCCCTTTTTCGAAGTGAGCCATAGTGGATTTGGTACATCCGCACATGCCCATTGTAAGATCCTTGAACATAGCCCACTGAGGGTGAACCAAGTAAAAGTGTTGTGTCTCATGCATGATTTCAATTCTGTTCATAAATTGATATGGGAAAGAGAGAGAAGAGTTTTTTTGACTATGAAACAAAATATTAAGGTGTAGTTGTTTTAATATATCAAACCATGATGCACATACCTCTCAGGGTATTTAACCTAGTTGGGCCAACAATTGGTATCATAGCCAAAGGTAAATTTAAGTCTTTCTCTACAAGGGGTATCAATGGAGGCTTTCAATCATAAATGGATTTTGATCTTCGATGGAAAATATTTTTAATTGTGGAATAATGGGATGTAATACTACTTCTGATCTTTAGGAATGGATGTCTTTACTACAGCGATGCATGGTATTTTAGCCAGTGTAGATAGTGGTACTTTATCATAAGCTCATCGAAGGGAATTAGATGTTGATTATAAAGGAATCAATGCATTAGGGGGATTCAATTCCAATGAAATCTATATGAAGGTGATTTCAATAAATACATCAAATGCTATGTGGGAAAAGTTTCTAAATATTTATGAGGGTGACTCAAAAGTTAGAGAGGCAAAGTTACTGGTTTTTTGGAATAAGTATGAGGTTCATATAATTCACTCTAATTATTATGTTAATGCATTTGTCGATTTAGTGAATGTTCTTGTGGAAGAAATATGTAGTATCAGATAAATTATAAAGATTTAAAGATTGTTAAGCACATCTTGAGAAGTCTTCCACCTCAGTTAAATCTAAAAGTTTCTATGTTGGAATAAGACAATCCAAAAAAGATGACATTGGACAACTTGCACAATACTCTTTTCACACATGATATGATAAATGAGGACATTGAGTATCTGGAAAATGGTAATTCTAAATAGGTTTCATTCAAGTCCATAAAAATCTCACCATTGATGATTTTCTGGAGGAAGAAGAGACATGTGAGGTGATGTAATTACTTTCTCGAAATCTATAAAGAGGAAAAGGAAAGTTCAAAGGGAAGCCCCCAGTTGCATTATTTCAATGTGGAAAGGTCAGACATCTTGTAGGAAGGTTCCCTAAGAAGTTTCAATAATACGATGAGGATGAAGATGAAATTACCATGAAAAACTCAACAACCTTTGTGAAAGGTAAGAAAAAGTTTATGAGTAATTTCTTTAAAAAGAAAAATATTCTTTCACTAAAAAATGACAGTTCCAAAGAATCCAAGGTTGAAGAAATGAAGAAATTCAAATATAATGAAGAAAATTCTATGGTGATAGTTATAGGTGGCACCTAAAAAGGGGATAAAATTGAAAATGATGACATATAAATAATAGTAAGAGTCATTATGAAGTCTAAATTAGAATCCTATCTTGAGGAGATAGATGTTTGGAGAGACAAAACGAAGAAAGCCAATAATTTGGTTCATGATTCCAAACTATATATGCAACATAAGGAAGGAGATAAGTCTGAGATTATGGAATAAATTTAAAATATTATGTATTTATTTCTGGTGGACTCAAAAAACAGTTTGTGAGTACAAGCTCAAAGTTGATGAATAAAAAAGGGTGATCAAGGGTTTTAATAACACAACAAAATATCAAATCAAACGTATCATAAAATTTGAATATGTAGTCATTGGATTATGATGAATTGTTAAGGACTAGGAAAAACTCTTGACTCTCAGTATTACATCAAGAAAGAAGATCATTAATGAAATAGAAAAGATAGAAGTGAAGCATAGAGATCCAAAATAACTGAAGAAACAATCCAATTAAAAAGATAAAGCTAGTATACAGCTTGATAAAAATTAGAAATTTGTAACGGTTGAAGTTAGACCACAAAAAAATTCTCTAGTATTGAAGATTTATTTGGGTACAAATCATAATTTGAATACTTAGAGAACCCAAGGGATAACTAGTGGTGTAAAAGTGACACAAGGGAATGAACCCCCATCAGGTGTTATTACTGTGTAAAGATGGGACACTCACAAAATGTGTCTTCAATATCCTATAGATATAGAAGGTCACAAGATCCAAAAAGGTAACCAAATAGAGCTTGATACTCTATTGTATCTTTAAATGGTCATTGTTTTTGGTGTGTAGGATTTAGACACATGGCCTAATATATACATCAATTATACAGAGGAATGTGTCGAAGCAAAACCAAATTGGTCTCAAGTAGCAACTCAATGAATAATCAAGTGACCTTAAAAAGAAAAACCAATTTGTTGCTCTACAAGATGAATATGGTCTATCATACTGTGAATAACATCATGATTATAAATCCATATCAAGTATGAAGACAAAAACATTGATCAAAATGTAAATAGTTGAACATGAAGTGGTTGTAGAGATTACCCTTAAAGCATCATATTATTCTAGTGTGTGGATCCTTGATAGTGGATGCACATCCCATATTATTGGTAATAAGGATCTTGTTATAGGCATAAAATATGATAAGGAATGTGTTTTTAAATTTGTAAATGATGAAGTCCTTAAGATTATTAGCTCGGGAAAAGCTAAATTTAGGGGAAAAGAAATGAGACATGCTAATGTCTTATTTTTTGAAGGTCTCAGTCGCAACATGCTTAGTGTCAGTCAACTATGTGACTCATGCCATGATATAACCTTTTTTAAGAAAATGTGTATTGTTAAAGTAATAGATGGTGTAGTTGTTCTACAAGAAAAAAGAGAAAATATAAATATCTTCCTTGTAAGTGGAGAAGAAGATATGATCTTTTTTATCCAGAGAGGAATAAAATAGGTCATGGCATAAAAAAGTTGGTCATTTATACCAAAAATCCCTAAAATATATGGTAAAATTTGGTTTAGATCAAGAGTTATAGAATCTATCACATGATCTTACTCATACTTGTGATGCTTTTCAATAAGGAAAAATCATCAAAAAGGCATACAAGTAAAAAAACAAAAAACAACCAGAGTGCTTGAATTGGTGCATATAGATGTATGTGAACATATCTCACCAAGATCCACTGACAAAAATAGGTACTATGTTATTTTCATTTATGATTTAAGAATAATGGCATGGGTATTTGTCATTACCCATAAGTTATATGTGTTCAGATTCATTAATAAATATTAAGGGGAATTAGAAAGAATTCTTGGAGGGAATATTCTAAATTTTCATACATGATAATGGTACGGAATTCAAAAATAGTGAGGTGAAATATTATCTTGAGAAACATGAGATAAGGCATCATGTTTTATAAGTGAGAACTCCTAAAAATGGAGTTATTAGGAGGATTGGGAAAATTTTTGAAGACCAACCTATAATAATGTCATTAAAACAATATTGGTCTTTCGAAATAAGATAAGTGAAGATGGAACAATGATTCGAAATGAAGAACAACTAGTGTGTAGAAGGTACTCCCAGATAAAGGGTATCATTGTTGATGATACGTCATCACCTATTTCAATGATAGAAATAATCAAATTATTATTGGCCATATTTGTGTAAAGAAAGTTCAAAGTTTTGGAGATGGATGTCAAGTCAAAATTTATAAATGGTGTTCTGGAAGAAGAAGTGTATATTGAGAAAATAGATAGTTTTCTCATTCATAAATATGAGAATACAGTTTATTGGATGAGAAAATAATTGTATGGGTTGAAGCAAGAACTGAGAGCATGGTATTCAAGGATCTATCAGTTGAAGAAACACGATTTTCAATGTGTTGGAGTTGATTACAATCTCTATGTCAACAATGATAGTAATCAAAGGATGATGGTGCCAGAGTATGCCGATGACATAATATTCAGTGGATTAGATGAATCTAAATGTAAATAGTTCACATAATTCATGAAAAGTTAATTCTAAATTTCAATGATTGGTGAACTAATGTTTTTCCTTATTTTACAGGTGACATAAGGAAATAATTTCACATTAATTTCTCAATCTAAATATGAGAAGAAGGTTTTGAGAAGATTTGGAATGGATAATTCTAAGGATATGATGACTTCAGTGGCTACCCAAATGAAACTATAATGGGATGATGTAGGAAAATAATTTAATGACATAGAATAAAGACAAATAATTGGAAGTTTATTATACTTAATAGAAACAAAACCTTATATTGTTTTTTTACATGTCAAGTAGCATGAAGTTAATGCAATCTGAAGGAAAGCCACTTACTTTCATTAAAAATAATTCTTCAGTATATCAAAGGTGTAATAGATTTTGGTTTGCTGTAAAATAAAAAATCTTATCAAGTTTTATTGGGTTATATAGATGCAGATTGGGCCGATTGTGCTGATAATAGAAAATCAATGTTAGGTGGTGAGTTCTATCTTGTAGGATTGTGTATTTCATGGATAAGAAATAAACATGATTTCATTTCTTTGAGCACCAAAGAAGTTGAATATGTTTCAGATACTAAATTTTTCACACATTTATTATGGATGAAACAATAGATTGATGATATGGTAGTTGATGTGAAGACTCTTATCAGAATCCATTATGATAACACAAGTGCTATAAATCTCAGCAAAAATACAGTTCTTCACTCAAGGACAATACACATTGAAATCAAGTATCACTTTATCAATGGTAAGGTAGATCATGGGATAGTAAGGTTAGAGTATGTTCTTAAAGAACTGCAAGTTGTGTACATTCTAATGAAGGCCTTACCCAAAGAATCGGATTGTGTATTTCATGGATAAGAAAGAAACAAGATTTCATTTCATTGAGCACCATAGAAGTTGAATATATTTCGTATACTAAATCGTTCACACATTTATTAGGTATGAAAAAATAGATTGATGATATGGTAGTTGATGTGAATACTCTTATTAGAATCCAAAATGATAATTTAAGTGCTATAAATTTCATAAAAAATCAATTCCATCACTCAAGGATAACACACATTGAAATTAAGTGTAAGGTAGAGCATGGGCTAGTGAGGTTAGAGTATGTGCTTAAAGAACTGAAAGTTGTGTACATTCTAATTAAGTACTTACCCAAAAAATCATTTTAATAACATTGACTAGCTCTGGGAGTTCATCGACTCCTCGCACTTGAAAAAGTGTGGATGTGGGACCCCCTCTCACTGAGGTATAGTGTGTTCTTTACCCTATTTTAGACTAAAAAGGAGCGAACTTTAGGTTCTTTAACAAAGGGAGAGAAATTTTGGATAATAAAGGAGAGAAGCTGATAGGGGGAGGTGAAGTAGGGGGAGTGCCAATGCTTTTACGATTATAGGTTTTTGAAAAAAAAACATGCTATGATTCTGTGACATGATGGTTATTTGGTGTTATGAGAAAATAATTCATGGTTATCAAATCTTATCTTGGACATATTTAAGCATTACAAAACCTGTGAACCCGATTAGTAAAGTTGGGGGAGATTTAAAGCTGATGATGTTAAAAGAGATTGATCAAATGATATATATCATGATAGAAGAAGTTCATGATGAAAACATTTGACTAGTTTGGAAATGAAGTGATTCATTGATGAAATTTTCATGCTAATATTTTTTCTCACACTGATCACAGATCATGTGGACTTAGAGTGTGTGTTAAGTAAATCTTTGATTGCAATCTAAATCAAAATACATGAATGGTGGTAGAATATAGAAAAAAATTAATGAGGTATCAAAATTTGAAGAGTTTTCAACAAACCTAAAGAGGAATATTGTTGGGAAAAATACCTTAGGGTAACCTGGAAGTGTTTTTGGGTTGATTGTGTTTGTTGAAAAAGAAGGTTTCCATGGTCAGTGGTGGAGTTACATAGAGATTTATGACATTTTATGTTAAAAAATATTCATGAAAAAGAAATGGAATCTCTGGTGGCAGTACATAAAAACATGTATTCAAGGAGGCACCATTTCTTAGTGTTTGCCAATTATTTTGGGTCCAAAATCTAGATAATGGAGAAATGTGTTTTTGGAAAAGGAGGGTTTTCACAATATTGAAGGTGGTTTTGAAATTTGTGTGTAATGAATGTTTTGTGGTCATAAAATAAAAATATAGAGAAGGTAATAAGTGTGAAAAACATTTGATTTTACATGAAATATGAGTTTATGTGAAAAGGGAAGAGTTGCACGTTACCATGAAATGAAGATAAATTGATCCTTACTAAATAGAATTGTTCTCCCAATGCAACATCAAAACATATTTTCCACACATGGGAAAATGTTCCTTGCAAGGCGATCGGAAAACAAAAAACCTGCATGCAGGGTTGATCGTGTCTATAAATAAGCAACTACCCCCTCATTTCAGAAGCTCAACCCCTAGAGAAAATCATGGCTCTAAATCATGTAGCATGTTCACACAAATACGGTTGCACATAAGAATGGAGTTGCATGTAATAAGGGAGTTTCATGTAATAAGGGAGTTTCATGTATGAAGGGAGTTTCATGAAAAGTATAAAAGTTTCGCACAAGATGTTTTTCCATGATAGTGTAAGGAATTTGGGAGTTATGTACCTAAACTCGAATGTTTCATGTAAGTCATTAATGTTGTGCACAAGACACCCAAAGGTTTCATGAAATATATAAGTTTCCCAGTAATTCTTTGGTAATGGGGTGTTCATCAAGTGGATGGAAGTGGAACTTAATTATACAACAAATGAGGTGTAGAACATACAATTTCTAGGGATCAAAGTGGATTCTTCTAGAGAAGCAGCAAGAACACTTCAGTTGAGAGAGAAGTGAGATTTAAAATTGTGATTGGTTATAAAATAAGAGGGATAGTGATTCCACTATGAACATTGTAAATGTAGTGAGACTAGGCATAAAAGTGATCATTCTTGAACCTCTTTTTGGCAGTGAGCCTTAGTGTATTTTTTATTTCCATACACAACCGTTGTATGCTCCTTAGACGTAGACTAGTGAGGGTGAACCAAGTAAATTTTTTTTTGTCTCATGCATGCTTTCATTTTATTCATACATTTCTACAAGAAAAAGAGAGAAGATTATTTTTTTAATGATGAAATGAGATTCGAAGGGGTAGTTGATTTAATCTATCATACCTTGATTTATCCCACTATCAAGGTATTTAACGTAGATGGGCCAACAGATCTAAATTATCCTAATCCCACTCTTCACACTTATAACCTAAGAGTATGTATATCTATTAAATTGTAATCATTATGAAGGATATTGAAGACTATTTATAACTAACCTTTTTCTCATCTAGTGGCCAAAACCCAAACCCTTCCTTTTATAAGAGAAATAAACAACCCACAACATTCCTTTTAAATTGGATAAATAACCTAACTTTTTTTATAGGAATTGGTAGAAGCTTGTGTCATATTTTTTTGGTTTTTCAAGTAGAATCTAACTCATACCTTTCTAGGGTGGTATTATTTTTTGAGAAAGGTGAGAACAAGGGATATTTATTTAATGTAAAGAAATAAATCTTACAAGAGTCGGAAAGAGGGAATTTTACATTTTTCCCTAACGAGGGTTGGAAAGAGATTATAAGGAAGGGTAGTGGAGCATATGTGTCCTGCCTCAGATACTAGTGTTTGTGTTGTATTATTAATAGATAAAAACATTATATTAAAAGACAATTATATTATAATGAAATGAATAAAATAATGAAAAAAATGAATATAAATGTACATGGATGTTGTTATAGAACAAATTAGCTCGAACCACCAATGAAAAAGTAAAACAATGAATCTTTAGGAAATCAATAAATTCCTTAGAAAATTATAATAGAAATGCGAAGACAAATTTGGCATTTAAACATTACAAAAATTTTGTATTAAATAGTGTAGTTGAATTTAAATTTTGTGCATATCTACATATATGATTTGACCATCATTTTATTGAAAAAAATATAGTGACCTAAAAATTATTACTGTTAGAATAATTCAAATAAATGGAAAAAATATTTTCACCAGTAATTATTATATTAGTATCAACATTTTTTTAGTCATTGACTATAAAATATAATTTTTCTCTTCATCCAATCTCTATAAAAATCATAATTTAAATCATAATTTAAATAATAATTTAAATCATAATTTAAATCCTCCATGAAAATCTGATTATAACATTTGAATAATCATTTTGAATAATCTTAGAATAATTCTCCATGTGGAAAATTGACTTCCAAAATATCTTCCAAAATTTTAATATATAAGATTCATCAGATGTAAGAATTCATAAATTTCTAAAATTTTAACAATTATCACACATAAAAAATTCCATTTGATAAAAAATTAATATGAAATATTCCTTCCTTCATATTTAAGATAACCCTCATAAATATGATATTTTATTTTTTGAAAAAATACAATATTTAAGATATATATCTTCTCACTTAGGATTCTTTCCTTATAAAAATTTCCAATACGAAACTTTTTCTGAATTTCACTATATAATTAAAGTTTTTTAATTTTAAAGATTTAAGATCATAAGGTTTAATTCCATATTCTTCTTAATACATAGAGATACATCTACATACAAAATATCTTATACATAAGAAATGTTTTCATCATAAAACATGAGAAAATAAATGCAATAAATAATAATAAATAATGAATAAGAAAAAATCATGAGAGGGTATAATAATTTCCAAAATAAAACAATGTGACATGAAATATGTAATTTTAAAAACTTATAATGTGATAATTATATCATTAACATTCTACTCCTTTTTGATAATTACAAAAATTGAACATTTTGTCAACTTTTTTCAAAGATAAAAAAGATTAAAACTAAAAATTTAAAAAGAAAGGGAATGAAATATAATAATTAATACCTCTCCATATACATAAAAAATAATGGAAATTGAATAATTTACACTAGAATGATTATATAGTAAACAATTCCAATAATAAATAAAATTCATGATAGTAATGGTATATACTGAATAATATTGAAAAGATATGCTCAATTAAAAAATAACAAATCCCCTTAAAAACTTGACTAAAAATAAACAATACCAACGCTTAAAATTTTAAAAAATAATTATAAAAATAGTATTATATACCCCCTTAATCAAATCCTTCCTCCATTTAAGATATATGACACAGAATTCGCATCATGTGAACTTCTCTTATACAAAAAAAAATACTAAAAAATAAATGAAACAAGTTAATGATATCAAATTAATTAATAAATGATATGAAATAAATTAAAATTTTAATAAAAAATATCTCATACTTGTAAACCAAATGATGAATAGATTAAAAAAGTGAAAATGAAAAAATAATATAGATAAATTACCTGAAAACATAAAATAAAAGAAAACCTTACAGAGATTCCATTCTAGAAAAAATAATAACACAAAAATAAGATCCTGACTACATACCAACAAATAAACTTTAATAGGTATGTATGATTAGAAAAAAACATCATTACACAGGGAGTTATTCCATTATAGGTCTAATTAGTTTTGAATAAGATACTTTAGGATCCCATACTACAAAATCGTTGCACAATTTGGCATTGAAAGTAGGTTTATATAGAAAGGATTTCTTGTAAACTAGATAATGAAAAAACATTAAAGAGTAACAATATTAATAATGGATAAAATATCTACGCATAATATAGTTAACAGATTAAATACTGACATATTTACCTTTAATAAAGTGTTTTTTATACAAATTTGGTTATTTTCCAGTATATCCAATACATGTCTGTTTCTACCTCATTCTGTTCATCCATTCTAGCCTCATAAACTCTTACAGACATTCTCTTACAATAGTTAATTTTGATAAATATTATTTTAATATTTTTGTTTTATTGTTATGTTTACCATTATATTTATTCATAGCTTTAAAACCATCAAATACATTTTCCTTAGTGTTAGAATAAATATTCTATTTCCTCCAATTATCTTACTTAAGTTTCTCATTTTCTTCTCTAAGATTGAAAACATCAGAGTCAACCTTCTTTGTCTTCTTTATAACACAATTTTTATTTTTCCTCAGTTTCAAATAAGCATCACCATTAGGGACAATAAAATTCTTTAGCTCATCAATATTATCTTCTGAATATTTTACAATAGGATTATCACTACTTGAATAAATGTTATAATTTCAATTATAATTATAAATATAATTACTAACCTCATAAATTATATCCATAAAAATTATATTTCCATCCTTATTTTCTAGTTTATCCAAATAAATTTAAGTACATGAGTAAAAATGTCGAAATGACACCTAAAAAATATATCCACAGAAAAAATATTATTACTTTTCTTCTCACCACCAAATTTATCATTTGAATATAAATCATCAATAACAATCCAAGATTGCATCTGTATATTCTCATTATTAATAAAAATTTGGTCAATTCTATGATTTTCTATCCTGAAACAGTCAATTTTAATTTGAGATTTATTACTACACTCAAATCAATTAAGATATGAGTTACTAAAAGTAATATTTGAACTATCTATTCTATCTTTATGATAATCCTATATAGGATTTATTATATATCTTATAGAATAATTATTCTTCATAATATCTAGGAATAATTATTTTATTACTATTGAAATTGAAAAATTCATTCCACATATTTTCCCACAAAATTTATGATGTGATCCTCACTCAGACAACACAAGTCAAGTTTGAGTAGAAAAGTATCTCCTTGCCCGATGGAGAAACAAATAGGATTTTATGTAACTCAAAGATACTCACACACCAAAGGATGGATATTCCTTAGAAATATTTCCAAATATGGTTGCTTGGTGGTGAGAACCTTCCTCTAGGAGTAGGACACAAATTTCCTCAATTACTAACAACAAGGGTGTCAAAGTTGAAAAACAATTTTTGAGGGTCTTTAAGGATTTTTTTTCATTAGAAAAAAAATACTCCTTAGGTATATACACTATACATAATGGAATATTTTTCTTCATAGTATTCCATTTGATTTCTCATTGATCCCAGACAGACTTATGGATCAAAGTTTATGGTCATCAAAAGTTGGAAAGAAATTTAATCCCATTCACCTAGGTCCATTCACCAATCCAATTCACCTAGGACTTACACCCAGATCACTTGCACATGTCTCCTTCTTATCCTATGGACAATTTTTACAGACCCTTAGGTTTCTCTATAAAATGACCCTGCCACCTCCATTTTTTAGGATACATACACCTTTTTTGAAGGACAATTGAGAGGTAGGAGAACTTAGCACCTTACTAATTACAAATTCATCACATGGGAATAATACCACCTATAGGATCGACTTGGGAGACTGTTTCTAATATAGATTCATGTTCTTACAATGGTCGATTACAACGGTTGAGATTTTTTAAATCATTCGCATCAGGTCCACTATTTATAAATTATTTCCAATGGTTTTGTACATGGAATCTGAAACACACAAAAATTCTATATTCATATGGGACTTGTGTTCCAAAGGCAGACATTTTTGGGAAGTTTTTCCAATGATTCTTAAGAAATCAAATTAGTTGAGAGGATGGGAGGTCAGGGTCATCACACCCTTTTGGGAAGAATTGTTTCCTACTTTGGGACTCTCTTAAATATTTAATATATATTGTTGAATCCTTTATTAATTCTCAAGTATGATGTGGGTCATACTTGAATCAACAATCAATTATTATAATGTTTTGAAATTAGAATAATTTGTTTGCATCTGAGGTTCTTCATTAATGGGGGAATCTTTATGTATCTAAGGTTCTCCATCGATCATATCCTCTTAAGTACTGATTAGTGATTATTTTCTCATTATTAATATGATGTTAGTTTTCTAGCCACACAATGGGGCGCTTTGGAGTGTGTCATCATCTAGGGATATGAGATTTTTTTTGATTTTGGGATCGAACCTGTGTGATGGGATTTCTACATATCCTTGTGAAATGAATCACAACCCAAATAGTCTGGCATTTCTTAATAGGGAACACCATACCTTTTAATGTCATGCAATAAAGGCCAAATCATTCATTTTGATGTTATGACGTGAGGACGTCTAGGAAGAAGGTGTATAGCCAAGGCTTGGTGTGGGACTTATGTTGGAGTAAGACAAGGATAATTTGAGGTATTTAGAATACCATGTTAAGTGATACCCTACTGAGACTATGTCCTAGAGAAAAAAGGTTTGATATGGGGTGTTTGGTTTGAACCTCATAAAGGATTCCTATTCATCCCATTTTGATGGGAATAAAATCCCATGTAGTTTGGTTGTGAAGACCCTCATCTATATAGGCCCTTTGAAGGATTGTCTCATAAGGAGTGTGTCCCTTTGAGAGGATTAAGTTGTGGATTACTCCTAAGTAGGATTCTCTAATTAATGGGTATAATGATCTGATTGGGGATTACTATTGAAAATTATTCCCAAAGGTTAAGAGGTTATGATTGGGTCTTACTCCTAAAATTGATTCTCATGGATTATTTTTTCTTGGGGATTAATCCTAAATAGGATTCCCATGTTAGTTAATTTTTTGGAATTATACCAAGTAGGAGGCCCATGAGTTTATTTAAGGCTTACACTAAAAATGATTCCCATGGATTGTTTTGATTGGGGCTTACTCATGAGGTGGATTCCCATTAGGCTTGGGATCATGTGGATTCCATTAACACTTTCAACATATAATTCCACATGATTCATCCTCAGTGTGAGAAAAAAATGGAAACATAATATCTAGGAAACCACATGATCTACTTTGGCCAGAGGTTGGATGCATGTTGTTAAGGACATATACCTATGGAGGCACTCTAAAGGAAGTAAAGAGGAATATTCAGAGGTAGATACTATAAAAAACATATATCCATCTATGTGGATTCTATGGATATGGATATCTTCTAAACCTAGGATTCATGATGATTCATGATTGAATATGAAAAAAGAGAGGAAGCAATAGATCCGGAAAACCACACACTTCTCCTCCTCTATTGGTGTAATATGAATGGGTGACGGTGGGAGAGGACAGGGCTTGGATAAAATTATTCCCTCTCCCATTGTGTATCCAAGATAGTCAGATATGACTATCAGTATGGGAAACTATTAGGTGGTGATGAATAGTAAGAGTGAAACCTCCCACAATAATGGATAGGCGATTACTCAAGAAAGGATGCTCAAAAATTGGTTATGCAGTGGGAGAAGAGGATGTCATTCCCTTTTGAAGGGTAAATAAAGCATGATCTTTACCCTCACCACCTTAAACTGGATCCTCTATGTCTTATATATTATAATGGGAGAACATGTTCCTACCCATTAGGACTAATACTGAGAACTCCCTAAAATTTTCCTCAGAGTCGGGGTCCTTTTGACCAGGGGAATGTAAATCCACATGCACCCCAAGAACCCAAACCATCAAGTGAGACAAACATGGAAAACCTCTGACTATAGGAATGAAAATCCAAATTGGAAAAATTTGGTTCTACCCCTTTTCATGGTATTTAACATCTGAAGGATTCTTTGGAGGTTTCAATTTGGTCACATTAGTATAGGGGAGACAAATGTGGAGAGACCCTACCATGGGTGTCTTGAATGAGGGCCTGATAAATGCCTTGCGTGAGGTGGAGGCCTGGGAGAACCAAGGTAGGTTTGCACAAGTAGTCTTGGGTGAACCAAGGGAGGTTTTCATAGGCTGTCTAGGGTAAATTAAAGGTTCATTGGATGATATACCACCTGGGTAACAATAATTAGGTGAGTCTTTGATCAATCCTTCAAGGATCTCTACATGTGTTCCCAGAAGTATCTCGCACATGTCCCTAATTAGTGAAGGGGACCTTGCACTAGTGTTCATCAACCATGGAGGATGGGGATCATCATGAATGTGTTATATGTTTTAAACACTAGGAAGTCTTTAGTTCCACTATCCCCTTTTAATCCCCTCTTCTATAGGTTTTATAGTAGAACCTAGAAGATTTTAGAGGGCTTGGGTGAATAACTAGGGATATCAGAGCATCAGGGGGTCTTCATGAAGTTTCTTCCATCCAAATGAAGACCCCAAAGTCTTATTTATAGGAAAATATAGGACCTTGGGTGAAGGAAATATTTCACTCTGGTGTTCCATGTAGGGATGATGTGTTGGATAATGCGCAAGTTGGTCACATAGGTCAATGGGTAGGTACCCTGTGCACCAACAATACTCAAGGGTACCTTCGCAAAAGGATTTCAATAGATTTGTGATCCTTGCACTTATTTAATTCTCTTATTATACTACATTTAAGATATTTTTCTTTGACACCTTTTTATCCATGTAACAGAATAAAGTGTCCACAAAATCCCCCACATAGGATTAGATCCAATCGAAATAAGAGGATCTAATCCTCAGTTAAATGGATGAAAAGGGTTAATGGGTCATAGAGGTCATCTGTATTTTTTATTTTCATTGGTCATCCATGATAGTCTTATATCTAGGTGATCCGCATAGGTGGGGTGTGCACATGGGCCCGCACATAGGGTCTTATTCATCTATAAATAGTGTCACTACTTCAATGGGTGGTCCTCACACTTAAACATCATCAAGAACACCACATTATATTCCTGTGTTGACCTACTACTTAGGCTTATTTTCTAAAGCATCGTCCACACAGATGAGCTGCATATTTGTCTGTAAGATTTGTACACCTTATCAAGTGACTTACGCATGGACCTTGAGCAATGGTCTTTCATGAGGCACTTGTGTGAGTACCCCACGTGAGTTCATGCCTTTTCCAAATTATTTCCATTTTTTAAATTTTTCAAAATGAACTTGTTGTTAATGAAAAACATGGTACCTATTTTCAGGTTTATTAGGCACTAAGAAGACTAGATTTTCTAATGAATAATCTAATAATCGCCTTAAGGATATAGTAAAAGTTATAGGGAATGACTGTTATGACACTCGCGATACTACTCTACCTGATTTGGAGGGACATCTGAAGGAATATCACCATGAATTCCTTGAGAGTAATTATCTGCCAATTTATGGTCACAATCATATGAAGGAGGTCCTCATACCAGCTTCGAAGAATTATACTATGTTCTCTTGGTTTCAATATTACAGAAACTTAAATACTACCAATGCTTCGAGCATGGGTGGATATATTATTATTGGGACATCTTTCATAGCATGTGTCATGCACAATATTCAATGTTCTTTTGATCTGAAGCCTCACATGAATGAATTAAAGTTGCACTATTATCCATCCATATTTTTTGATTCCCAGACTAATCAGTCAAAGGGTTAGAGGAAATACTAGGAATTACACCTTGAAGGGGGTGTTAGGAAAAAGTGGATGTGGTCATACTGGGTACATCAAACATGTGCATAATTTGAAAAGGATATTCAATATGTCTAAATTTATAAGTCCATCTAGGTAGGGTAGACTTATATATAAAATAATTATGAATTTATTTATGATATTTTAAGTAGATGGAGTCCTTAGACTAACTATTTTAACATGTTTCATAGAGATGTTGGTATGAGCTTGTGGGATGTCCAAAAAATATTTTTGGTTCTGATCCTTGAAGACATGTTTGATGATTTTACCCCTTTGAGGGTTGTGTGGAATGATGTCGAGAGAACGCCAACTCTGGTGCATGATCTACTAAATATATCTCATGATATTTTTAAGTAAGAAACATTCTTAAAAGGGGATATCCATACTAAAGTGTGTACATGTACTTTACTAGAGCTGATAGAGCATGACCCTACTTGAAAATTTCAAACAAGGTGTACCAAGATGGAAAAGCGGAGTGTTATTGGTACATTTTGGATGAATTTGGAAAAGGTGGAGTACAACACATGGGGGTACACACACAAGTCTAGCATACCTTCCATGACACATCTTGAGAAATTTTTTCCATGTGGATAAGAATATACTTGATGCATTTCTATGATTCCAATGGATTCATGGGGCCAGGTACATGTTTCACAGTGTTCAGGATGGCAGAGAATAAGCACATGGGGTTGGAAATCCCCATCATGGTGAAAATTTACTAAATCTTGCTACATTTTCATGTGGGGAAGGCCCCATTCATAATTTCCCAACCATTCACGGTACTATGGAGATGGGTTGAAACCCAATTTAGATCATACTCCATAATAAGTTGGGTTGATATTCTTAAGAGCCAATTTTGATCATATATTCAGGACATTTTTAGTATTCCGACGTTGTCCCTAAAGCCCATAGAGAGCCGGATGAGGCTGACCCTATTCAAGGAGTTCACATATGGGGACCCACATACTGAGATATTTACTGATGACCAAAAGGATAACAATGAGAAAAGATCATATATGATGTCCTTTAGGGGTAGTGTGCTATCAAATCATATTCAAAGTGAAGTTATATGCAAGTAATACACTTCATATAGATTTTCATGACAATTCAAGTGCTTGTAATAGATAACCATATCTTCTCTAGTGTGTTTCTAATAATAAAATCATTCGATGATAGCCCAAAATCTATGGTTTCATACAAAAATGGAGTTAACTAAAATAGTAATAAACCAACCTCCACAGATGCGATCAATGGATTGACCTCTTGGTATGTTGAGGCATGTGTTGCATCATACCCCAAGGGCGTATTAGTAGAATATGTTCCTTGAGTTAGGACTAGAAAGACTTAAAAGTGTGAAATGTGAGGTGGAATGTATTATATTCCTACATAAGTTATTTTTTTCTCCCCCAAAGGATGCTTCATCCCCTTTGGAAGGTATGGATAACGAGGTCTTGAGTTGTCCCAAATGACCTCATGCAAAGTTTAGTCCACCGGCCAGAATAAAAAGGCCTACACAACCTGAGGTTGAGCGTATATGGTCCATTCATCACTATCATGAAGAGACATGGGTTCTATTTTCTCATCTTTCATATGAAACAGAGAGGGTCAGGAAGCCCATGAAATCCAAGTCTCTTGAATTTTCTTTATGATAGGTTGAGACAAGCTCATAATTCATGCGACTAGAGGCGGTATAATTTTGGAAGGACATGTCCTTTGATGCTAAAATCAAATGGTCGCTTGTTCATCCTAGGATGTAGATTCTAGGGATAAGAGATTATTGATACCCTCTTAATATTATCTTCAAGGAAAATACCATTGAGGTGATTATTTATATTCGGGAACTAGAGATGCTCATTTATGAAACAGATGACCAAATTCCAACCACAGGATTGGTGGAGGACATGGTGAGATGGGGTGCTGCTGAATACATTGACCACCCATATTTTAAATAATGGATTGACTATAACAATCCTAAAGATTTAAGTTCCCTTTTTCGTGTATCCCCATTTTTATTCCATTATTTTACATGGAAAAAAGTGTGGTTGCTGAGGGGAAGTTCATTTTGATTTTTAGCAGGCCAGGTAAGAATCAGTTGAGGTTCCATTGCTGAAATATGGCCCAACTATCACCCCAATTGGGGTCAATGAATCATCTCTAGAATTAGGAAATATATCCCCAAGACATCAAAGAATTTAGGATGAGATGGAAAGGGAAACTATATTACCCCTCTGATAACGGTCTTTGATGACGCTGGTGTTATCCATCCTCTGTCATAAAAGAAGGAACATCAATGAATAAAATACTTAGACAAGCTCCTCATTAGTGATGGTAGGAATCCACAATATAATTAATCTCCACTTTATCCATCATAAATGTATAAACCTTTTTTTTACTGTAGAATATCCATCCCTCTCCTCTCTCAATGGGATTATAAATAATCCTCCATGAACTGAGGAGGGTGCTATTTACCAGGCATGGATCCCTACTGGCGAGTCGGCTCCCCTAACAGAAGAAGTGTTGAGGGTTGAGGATACACCATCTGCTCCCATCACTACCCCTTCCATTGTAGAGGGGGAGGAGGATTCTAGTAATTTCAAAGGTACCTCACAAGGTTTCATATATTGATTGATAACTTTTATACCTATGATATTTTAGGTTCATCTCATAAACTAGAGGACCCTACAATGATTGATGCTAACCCCATGACTATCACTAAGGAAGATGTTCAGGTTCTCAAGTCATTAGAAGAGGGTGATGTACTAAGTCCCAATCCAAATATTCTTAGTGTATCTATCGGTGATATTACCATTGGGTTTGGGAAATTAATACATGAAATGAGAAATTAATTCATGACCTTTAATGAAATTTAGAAACATATTAATCTTCTTAATTCTTTAGGGGTTTGGGACATTAATACATGACATGAGAGATCATGTCATGACCTTTAATGAAATTTAGGAACATATTAATCTTCCTACTTATTTATAGGAATTAGAGGAACTTAAAAGAGAATTTAATGGATTTCATTCTTTATTTTTTATACAACCAATCTGTTTATGTCTGATTCTCGAATTGTGATAGGTTGGAATACACAGATCCATCCATGAATAATTTAATAGTGATGGTGTATAAAAAAATGTCATATTCTATCCTAGTCCCACTATTAAGTGGGGATTGGATCAAGCGACACTTGAAATGGGAAATCTTTTGGATCCTTCCTTTGTGAGTTTCAGGCGGACCTAGAAGAGTGCTCCTTGGAAAGAATTTCCTGTTCAAACTACTGAGGTCATGGATGCTAGGGAGGAATCCACCATAGCTACTGAACCATTACTGGCTTAGTGTAACTGAATGCTTTAATCATCCCAAATTTCTTCTTTGTATTATCATTTTGAGGATAATAATGAGACTTTCCCACTTCCCACTTCCCATCACCATATACTTATGTGGTTGGGTCTTATGGAACAACCTGTGTGCCAATGTGTTCAATACCAGGAAAACAACCCATTATTGACTAAGAGGGAGAAGGGAAGGGTGACTCAATAAGTGAACTGATCCTGGAGCACATTTATCCCCCTAATAGTGGCTCGAAGTTATATTTGGAGATGCATAATTCTCTTCACGTCACACGCTGTTAGGCTTAGAGGGATATCTATAAAATAGTCTTCAAAATTCCTTTTGAATACGTAAATTCATGAATCCATCAAATTTTGTTCCTTTTTTGTATGATAGGATTTTATGGATTTGATTATTGCATGATTCATGCTGCTTTAAAGGAGATCGTTTAAAAATGGGAGCGAGAGAATGAACTTCAATAGGACCTCATAAGGGAGAATCTACTCACCAATAATGATGATATTCAAGCTACATTATCCTAGGTAGAGTCTAACCATACCAAGAATCTAGAGGAATGAAAAAAATATATTAATGAAAAAACTATTCATGTATCACTCCTTAAGTAGGAATTGGATGTTGCTCATGAGAATCTCATAAAACTCCCCCATTCATTAAAAGGAGCCCAAACCAAAGGGTAAAGTGATATTATGGATGAAACAAAATTAATTCAATGGGATAAAGAAAATGAAGTCATTCAGTTGACTAGGATTCAATAGGTGGATGATGGGGCTTGAGAGGCTATTTAACAAATAAAGAGTTATATTGGTAGTCTCTTGTAAAGTGTGAAAGAGAGAATCTATATTATGGATGCCCCTATGGTTTAGTTTTCTTCTATAAATGAAAGATATTTTTGTTTCTAATCATCCATTTCTTAATCCTTTTTTTATTTCTGCGATCATAATATGACATTGAATCTGATTTGTGTAGCAAGACATTTTTTCACAACCTATTCATAACCACAATGATGGGATGGGAAAATTATATAACTTTTTCTTAATCAATGGGGCCCAGTGAGCATAGTATAACTTTTTATAGGGTCATATGGACAACCTTACAAACTTCATGTCTTTTTATTTTGGCAACCTGATTTTTTTCTATGCTCAATAGGAAGGAAACTTAGTGGCGAGACATGGATTTTTCATAGACCACCCTTTTTGGGTTTTCATCCTAATAAGTTTTGTACCTTTTATCTTTTTATTTCTCAATTTTTTCCTAAACCATATGGAGTGTAGGTACAGCGAGCCGAGACACAACTATTTTCCAGAGTTTCATTTGTGAGTTTTCAATATAGAAACTACTATATATTTTTGCGGTCCATTTCATGTCATGCAAGCTAGACTATTGAGGCTGGTTTTTTAGTTCGAAATTCTTTGACCATAAATTTTTAGATGATGATCCCAAACAAGGTTTGTCAACCAAGAATGTTATTACATTCTTGAGATACTCCCAAGGGGAATTTTGAGCCATGATTGTGTGTTTTTCATATCTAAAATATCATATTCATAAATACAGGAGGTCTCTCCCAGGGAATAAGTAACCACTGTTTGAAAAACCTATTTTGTATGTTTATTTATGCAAAGCCAACAGAGACGTGTTACTACATAGTCAATAGCAGAATCCTATGGCTGAAAACCTATTTTTTAGGATGATTTATGCAAAGACAACTAAGGAATGTTGTAGCAGTTTCAGGAAAATAAGTTCTCATGAATTATGATATTCTATTGCTAATGGATGAAGGGAGTTTATGGAGATATAAATTTACCAAGACCAAGGTGGGTGGTTTTTTCAAGGTAAAATGTTATAGAATGAATAGAGAATCTGTATAGGTATTGGTTTTGAATGGGAAACCACTCTAACATGAATTTGGATTGTGTGAAGGAGGGTACATTTTTTATATGGACAATGTTATGGGTAGGCCTCTTTCTGACAAGGATTAAAGTATCATACAGTTTAATTTCATGTGACTGGGATATTGACCATGTAGTTTAACATCTTACAGTAAGGACATTGTGCAATGTAGTTTAAAGTTATAAAACAAGGACATTATGCTACAAAGTTTAAATTCATATAATAAGGAAATAATTATTTAGTTTAAAGTCATACAACAAGGACATTATAGGGGCTATAATTTATGGTCTTCATATTTGACCGAAAAGTTGATGATTCTCCAATTTTTGGTAATCTTCCAGAGAATGTGAGACCATATTTAAGTGTGAGGGGAAAATTGTTGTAAGCTATAATATGGGGATCTCCATATCACAAGAGTAGTATAGGGAAAAAATACAGGCTTATGGAAATAGAGGATGTCTCTCTCGAGGATGAAGTTACCACTAATTGAAAACCCCATTTTTTGGGATTTTTAATGAAAATACTCTTGGGGTGTATTACATCATAATTAATAGGGGCATATTATTACTGAAAAAACCATTTTTTGGGATATTGTATGAAAATCCAAATGGGGTGTGTTATAGCATAGTAATACAAATAATTTATAAAGAATTATGAAATTCTATTTCTAAAAGACGGTTAAGGTTTATGGAGATTCGTATTTCCCTAGGAATAGAGTTTGGTTTACATAAAGAAGTTACCTAATTACAGGCATTTCAGGTCAAAAATTCCAATGAATTGAGGAAAAAGGTTTCCTACATCAGTCTGAACTAACATAAGAAATTTGGTGTATGTAGTTTTAGGTCCTATGACTAGGACCATAACATCATTAAAATGATAGGTGATATTTGGTCTATTGAACCAAGGTCATTCCATCATACATTGGAAATAAGGGAGGAAATTATATACCATTTCTTGGGGGTTCTCATATCAAGAGTGAGGTTAAGGTAAAAATATGAGAGGGATGACTACAAAATGTTTCAAATCATGCGTTCCAACATATTTTCATCAAATCATATGATGACATAAGAGGCTTCTCCTGAGGGAGAAGTTACCACTGATTGAAAATCTCATTTTGTAGGCTTTTTTTACAAAGTCAAATGGGGGGTATAAAAACATAGTCAATAGTGTAATCTTTTGGTTTAAAAACACATTTTATTCTATTTTATGTGAATTAAATTGGGGAATATTATAGCATATTCAGTAAAATAAGTCTTCAGGTATCAAACATTCTCTAACAGGAAGATGGAGAAAGATTATATAGATCTGACAGTTTCTAAGACTTGTAGTATGACATGTGGAAAGTATATCATCTGAGCATAAAGGAAAAGTTTCATTCAATATTGGCTATTAATTTTAGAGTCCCTTATATAGATCTAACTCATATGTAGAAGTGGGACATATATGTTTCCTTGTTGGACCCCCTAATGAGGGGACCCAAGTTAAAATCTCCAACATGAATTTTTGTTTGTATGTAGGAGAGGGTGAATTTATTATTAACTCATGGATGGGACTAGGACATGATGTCTAGGTGTCATTATGTATCTCACTAGAATAATAATCAATCCACATGTATTTATTGAGGTACCATGCAATTTAACATCATGCGGTCAGGACATCAGTTGTACAGTTTAACGTCGCGTCGTAAGGATAAAGGTGTCTTGACATGAAGAGAAAAGGAATACTATGGTAGGGCTAGGGAATGGGACCCAAGAATTAATATGTATCTTTTATGGGGAAATAATCAAGGCACACATAGCTCAAAAACAATGATCCCTTACATTGATTGAATTCATGTGGGGAGGAAATTGTTTTTTAATATGGGTTCATGCATAGGGTGAGAACCCATATTGGATCCTCTCATAAATATTTGAATCATACATGGAATATTGGTGTAATTTACCTTATTATGATATGGATGGGCTCAATATTAAATATCTGAAAGTCACTACGTATATCATTGAAATGAGAATCAGGACATACAAAGTTCTTGATGAAATCATGCAATTTATTATCATGTGATGAGGAAATCATGTATGCCTTTTAGGGTATTGAATCTCGAACCATGTAAACCCCAATGTGAATTGATATTCCTTACTTATACAGTTCATCCTTTGACTAAAAAATCTTAATCCCATGTGATCCATGCTCTATGTGAGAAACAAAGAGCGGAAAAGGTTTCTTCAATAGCACGAAGGGAATACAAGTGAAGGATTGATTTATTTAGATTCTAGGGTGGCTAGGCTAGGATATATGATTCAGAAGTCACTATGTATCTCATTAGTATGATAATAAATACTTATGTAGTTTGTGAAGTACCATGCATTTTAAATTCATGTGGTCAGAACATTTTCCATGTAGTTTAACATCACACAGTAGGGATGAAGATGAACCAACTTGAAAGAATAGAAATGGTGTAGCTAGGGCCAAGGATGGAAATATGAGTATCACTACATATCTTAGGGGAATTATAATCAAGCCACATATAGTTATTTAAGGGTTCTCTATGCTGTTATGACATATACACATGGAGTTGGGGATTTTTTTATTGTGGTTGGACCCGTGATAGGAGAAATGGGCGTCACTACGTATCTTACTATAACAAGAATCAACCCATACTTAGTTCTTGAAATTTTCTAAGCATTTTAATCAATATTTGTCATGGGGAAATGGGGATTTAATATTTTCCATAATCATGGTTGGGCACAAAACATAAGGTCTAAGTGCTACTACACAACTCATTGTAATGGGAATTAATCCATATATCCTGGAAACTTTTGATGTGCAGACTTGATTCGTACAGAGGGAAAATAAAGGAGGATTTCTTCTCTTTAATCAATATTAGACCTAGGATGGATGGTCTGAGAATCACTACATATATAATTGGAATGATAATCAATCCAAACATATTTCTTGATAGGATCATGTAGTTTATTATCATACGATAAGGATTTTGGTCGGGCAGTTTTATGTCATGTGCTAAGGACATGAGAATGTTGGGACATATACCCATAAATGAGGGCCCATGTGACACTATGGGGTGTAAATTAGTGGTTTGGGATTTATCTAGGGGATTTTCCCATATTTTCTTCCTCGTATCTTGCCAATAGGGAATCTTGGCCCATTTAGGGGTTTGAGGGATTTGATTGGGATTTACACCTGAGATGGAGGCCTATATTTAAGGGACCATGATGATTTTATAATCTTGTATAATTTTGGGGGTTTATTGATGTTAGGTGAGAGGGAATTTAACCATGTAGTTTAATGTCATGTAGTGAGGATTAACGGTGTCTTTCTATTTTAGGTCATATGACTAGGACCTTATGTCATGTAGTTTATTATTTTGTGACACGTATGATTATGTCATGCATTTTAACATCGTGTAGTATAGAATTTGTGCCATTCCTTTTAAGTTCATGTGAAAAGGACCCACTATGTAGTTAAACATCTTGTAGCTTGGACATAGACAATGTGATTGCATGAAATATTTCTCTAGGAATGCTACATTGGTCGGGGTCATAACATGTTCTTCATCCATCATGATTAGAGAATAACATCCATTGGAGTGAACTTTGTGTATAGATTAAGGTCCCTCTTACTTTGGTTCAAGCTTCGGAGGCTTTTTTTCTAGTATCATCATACACCTGAGGACTAATACTAGTTATCCTTGGAGGAATAAACATCGGGTGGACTTCTTGTTAAAGTTCCACACTTCCTAATTTTGATAGACTTCTAGGTGATGCAAGGTGTGAAATATTTTTCTCATCGAGCTACTCCAGTCTATCCAGTCATTTCTAGGACCGCTCATTCATGGACTTTTAGTCACATATGGAAACATAGAGTGGGGGAAACTAGAACTTAATGGGTTGGACTGCCTCTGTTCTACATACTAGTGTGTATGGGGTCGCTTGTGTGGTAGTATAGGTCATAGTCCAATAAGTCCATAGGGAATGAAAGAGTTTATTAGGAAAATATTTATTATATTTATCCACTATCTTCTAGAGTATGTTTGATAGGGTCTTTTTAAAGGACCCTATCTATCCATTAGTCACTGCATGATAGTGGGATGAATGGTTAGATTTGATATTGTACTCCTCCTATAGTT
The DNA here is from genome assembly GCA_963277665.1 of Viscum album. Lineage (NCBI taxonomy): Eukaryota > Viridiplantae > Streptophyta > Magnoliopsida > Santalales > Viscaceae > Viscum > Viscum album. The sequence continues at coordinate 1,372,452,816 of OY728129.1, read as the reverse complement.
TTATACTTCAGAAGAACATAAATTGGTTCCATTGTCAGTTATTATAGTATAAGGAACACAAAATCTGGTAATTATATTGTTTTCATTAAGATGACAATGAGTTTGGCCTCTACTTATTTGTGGTGTATTGCCTTGAACCATTTAGAGAAGAAGTCAGTAGCAGTTTGGATTATTAAAACTACTTGGAAATAGATGGATGTTATAGCCCAATAACATCCATTCCCCATATGGAAAATGGATATGAGTATTTGGATATATGTAAAAACAATGTTGTTTGAGGGATGAAGTTGACATTAACTTGGTAAGAATGAAATTTCTTGGTAAATTTTGTGTAATAATGTGTTATTAAAGGCCAGAAGTATCCAAGTCTTTGGATTTGATCATAAAGATAGTACCCTGATTGGTGGGAACCATAGGATACCACATGCACTTATTCCATAATATTCATAGTATCTTCCCCATTTATATAGCTGATAAGTACTCTATAAAAACCTCATTTATAGAGGAATTTATGGTGATTTGGATCATCATAAAGAGTAAAATTAACTGACCATCGCCAGATTTTATCCTTCCCAGTTTTGTCCTACAGAAGTACTCTATTTTGGAGGCATTCCATGAGGGGAATCATCCACACCATTTTAGGACTATACGGTTTAGGGATAGGGTTGGCTTCGTCGATATTTTCCATTCAGACTTGAACAAAAGGTGAGACCATTCAATGATGGGTAATGATGTAGACTATTTTATCCCATTTTGGATATTCCAGAGCTATAGCTGCATTAACCAATACATATAATTGGGAATTTTGTGATCGTGGTACATGATTCAATGTTAGATCTAAGGGTAACTCTTCTATTAACCCTCGAACATAATCAATAAGTATGATAAACTCTTCTTTTCTAATGGTGTAATCCCCATTGATCTGTTTGATCAACAACTATGAATCACCTCTCACCACCAGATGGTCTATTGGTATTTGGAATGAAAATTCTAGGTCTGTAATGAGGTCCTGATATTATGCCTCATTATTGGTAGAACCTTCTGATAATAGGAAGCAGTGAGGCAAGACTACCCTCATTAGGAATATTAGCACAATCCCCAACCCAAATTTCTTGATCTTAGGGTCTTCCATTCTCTTCCCTGTTGGCCTACTGGTTTCACCATCAAAACACACTTCCCATATTTGGGGAACATATTGAATATAAAATATCTCTTCATCAAGAATTGAAGTATTTAAAGATTTTCTTTCTCAAGATGGGTGTTCAATGAGAAAATCTACCATGGCATAACCTTTCACTGCTTATAAGGAAAAAATTTATATAAAATTCCTATAGGATAACCACCCACCATTCTAGATTTCCTTTCAACATAGGATGAGTAAGGATATATTTGAGTGGTTTATTGAAAGAGACCAATTTAACCTCATGGTGTTGCAAGTAGTGTCTCATTTTATGAACGATGAAGATCAATTCCATACAGCTCTTTTTAATATCATAATAATGAGTCCTAGCTTCGATCATGATTTGATTGAGATAATAAATAATGTTTTCATTCCTAGCATCATTCCTTTGCACAAGGAAGGTTCCCAATTATCACTCCAGGGATACCACATATAGGATGAGTGTATTTTCCTCAAAAGGTGGAATTAATACTAGTGATCACAAGAGGTATTTCTTGAGGGTTTCAAATGATTTCCAACATTCACTTGTACACTAATATGTGACCCCCTTATTCATCAGTTTAGTGAATGGAAAAAAATTTCCTACAATATTGGCTATGAAGATATGAATATAGTCCAAGCTTCCTTGAATTCCACTTAAAAATTTATTGTTTCTAGTAGGTGACATGATAAGGATAACTTTTTATTTCACAGGGTAAACATCGATGTCACAATAGTGTATAATGAAGTTGAGAAATTTCCCCAACGTTACCCTAAAAAAACATTTTAAGGTGTTTATCTTAATTATATGTTGTCATAGCTTGTTAAAGATGAGATCTATATGGAATCATGCCTTCTTGTTACAAAACTTTTCATTACATTACAAACAGAGGATCTTTAAAGTCTAGTGTCTAGGAAAAAAGGTACATAATAAAAGAAAAAATAAAACATTATTTTAATCCCCTTGAAAATATTCTTTAAAAGTTCATCCTAAGTAGAATTATTACATGTCATAACCTGTTTACATACATCAAATTAAAGGGTGAGAAGAAGGCCCAGTAAGAAAAACAAGTGAAACACTTTACATATGAATTTAAGCGATATCAATAAGAACATGGTTAATATCATAAATATATGATGAAGAGGAATATAATAATATAAAAAAGTTGAAAAATAACTTTAAAATGTGGCTACAACATTTAATTTTGACATTTATAAGTATATCACCAAGGTCTATCCCCAAGGTGTCATAAAAATTATCATGGCTATTCACCAAGGTATCATAAAACTTGTCATCTCTAGGGGTTAATTTCATTTCTAAATGAATTAGAGCACAATCAGGGAACACACCTAATATGTATTTATTTTCATTTGAGACACTAATATCATAATGAAACATTTCATATATAACCCAAATATAATAAAACAAATGGGTTCCATGTCAAAATTGTGACATTTTAAAAAGTGCTTAAAAAGATCATTATGTCATTTATAACCAATGGAAAGGGGGTGAGGGTTTTATGTATGTAAATACATAAGTAAAATATAGAATATTTATGACATGTTAAATAACCCTGGAAAAGAAATATTTATGTCTATTCACATAAATAAAATAAGATAATTTCTTGAGAAAAAGAGAGAGATTTTGAGACGAAAATTCTGCAGCATAACGACTATAGAACATGGTTTTAGAAAACATGAAAAAGATATGGGACAAGGGTATACCATCCATAAATGACTCATAATATAGTATAGGGATATAATTAAATGTAAATAAAAACATGGTTTAAAAACATGAAAGTTATACCACATAAAAGAGAACTTGAATGGAAAAAAGAGAAGTTGAGAATTCCCTTATGAGAATTTTGTATTCTAATGGTGTCGATTAAAATTTAGAAAATGTATTTGATGGGAGTGGAAAGGGTATCTCAAAAGTTTGAAATAAAATGGATAGTAATAATGATATAGAAGAAAATAATGCAACAAGATAAAATGAAAACTAGAAGACACAACATAAAGGAAGTCTTGACTAAAAGAGGAGGGTGAAAGGTTCCCTTACCTTGAAGAGTAACTTCAAAAACTCGAAGGTTGGGACCTTGGGGGGATTTAGGGAACATTGAGAGGACTCCTTAGGAGGTAAAAAACAAGATCTTTTTTTATAAAGAATTTGGAATGAAAGGAATGAAGTAATGTGTTGGTATTTATAACAAAAGTGAGGGAATATTTTATTAATTTCCAAGGGACATCTCATTAGTGTTATTTACAAAACCATGGGATTGAACATGGTATTTTCCCATGTTATTGGCCACTTAGAACACCTCATAACATATTTTACTATAAAAAATTCAACCAGAATTATTGCATCATTATTACAACATTAATTATGTCATTAAACACACCGAAACTCAAAACTGTATTTTTACTATTCATCGAAAAACAAAACATTTTATAAAAATATAATAAATTCACTACAACCTAATATTGATGCTCTTAATTTAAAAATTAACTCAATTTTATGAAAAAGAATTATAATTATGAGATATTTATTTTTTAAGTAAAAACACTATTTACCCAAAAATATTCTAATACTTAACTAATAATTTCGGAAATATTTAATTACATATGCTATTATATTACATTACCATTCAAGATGCCTAAATTATATTTATACTTTCTTAAGTGAGGTTATTATTACATTGGTCACATTACTATTCTTAAGGGTAATATTACTATCCATAGCTTACTATTAACCAAAAACTAAGTTGATCTTATTAGAATCTAAATTTCTTATTTATCACAACTATAGAAGACCATTTTTCAAAAATCAATTCACATTATTAATTATTTAAAGTATAAAAAATATATTTTAAAATAATATTTCTCCAATATTCATCAATAATATGTAACTTCTATAACATCATACTATATTTATTTTGAAATTTAAAATTCAAAAAATTTACCATAATAAGAAATAATTATTTTATTTATACAAAATGATTACACAAAGTAAATAAGGCCTCATTATATATCCCCTTATAATATATAAATAGGACCTAAGAGTAAGGTGTGCAATGTTGATAGAATCTTAGGGCGGCTTGGACAAAATTTCCTGAGTAGTGATTTCTATAAGCTTGAACTTATCCCATAAGTGATTCCGTTAAAGATTAACGTATTGGAATTCGGATTGGGATTGGTCTAGAGCAAATCCCAGAGATGTTACATCCTTCCCAAACTCTGACAGATGGGCTTCGTACAGCCTAAGTCTACTGAATGAGGTCATCCACTCTTCTTTTGGTATTAATTAATGATGATCATTTCTATTTATAAACAATAATCATAAAATTAAGAATATAGTTTCCAATGTTCATATTGACCAATGGTCATATAATAGTCAAAACTCAATGGTCTCATTTTAATTATAGTCACTTTATTAATTAAAGGATATAGTTTTCTTTGAGTATACACAAATTCAGGAAATAAATTTTATTCAAAAGTTCAGGTCCTTACAATATTCCCCCCTTAAAAAATTTCATCCCCAAAATTTCAACTTGTACCCTCAAAAGAGAAAAGGTGTGGGTAATTTTGCCTCATAGACTCCTCTGGTTCCCATGTGGCTTATTTATATTTGAGGTTCCTCAAAAACACCTTAACATGGTTGTAGTCTTGTTGCATAGAACCTTGTCTCTAGGATCTAAGATCTCCATTGGCTGCTCCTCATAAGAGAGGTCATGTTCCAGTTGTACCACCTCGGGATTTAGTACATGTAAAGGGTCGGGTATTCACTTACTCAAGAGGGATACATAGAATAAATCATGAGTTTTTGATAGATTTTGAGGAAGTGCAAGCCAATAGGCCACTGCTCCTATGTGATCAAGGATTTCATATGGGCTAATGTACATAGTGTAGAGATTCCCTTTCTTCCAAAACCTCATAAATATCTTCCAAGATGAGATTTGAAGAAAGGATTTGTCACTAACATCAAACTCCAAGTCCCTTTGATGGTTTTCAGCACAGATCTTGCTGAATCTAAGCATCCTTAATGTGTTGTTGGATGGCATGAACCCTTTCTGTCATCTCTTGCACAAGATCAGTACCAAGAATCTTTCTCTCACCAGATTCATCCAATGATTCATAAAAATCTTGTGGTTAACCAAACATATCTCCTTGGAGTGTCAAACCAGGATTGCATTAAGGACCATTTTTGTGTACTATGATACCCTAGGACAATCCTGAAACTCTTTTTCGGAGTTTTCACTCCTAGGTACATTAGTACTAGAGTCAATTCTACTTGTTCGTATCTAGATAGGGACTTATTTGTTCGGAAAACACTTACTTAATATTTCACCAAAACACCAGGAATTTTTCCTATATTTAAACTTTTATATTGGGGTTTTCCTAAAATTTTCATAACCTAATTTCTACAAATAACTAAACTATCCTTTGATACCAACTATGTAATCCCACCTTCTGGTTACATAACTTTTCATTACATTATAAACAGAGGATCTTTAAAGTATAATGTATTGAAAAAAAGGTACATAATACATGAAAACATAAAACATTATTTTAATTCCCTTGAAAATATTCTTTAAGAGTTAATCCTAAGTGAAATTACTACATCTCATAAACTTTAGACATACATCAAAGGAAAGGGTGAGAAGAAGGCCTAATAAGAAAAACATGTGAAACAATTTAAATGTGAACTTGAGCGATATCAATAAGAACAAGGGTAATATCATAAATATATGTTGAATTGGAATATAATAATATTAATAACTTGAAACATAACATTAAAATGTGTCTACGAAATTTAATTTATACATTCATAATCATATCACCAAGGTTTATCCCCAAGGTTTCATAAAAATTACCATGGTTATTCACCAAGGTATTATAAAACTTGTCATCTATAGAGGTTAATTTATTTACTCAATTCATTGAAGTGATATCAAGGAACACCCATAATATGTATTTATTTTTATGTGAGACACATATATCATAATAAAACATTTCAAAAATAACCCAAATAGAATAAAAGAAATGGGTTTCATTTCAAAATTGTGACATTTTAAAAAGTGCTTAAAAAAGATCATTATGACATTTATAACCAATGGAAAGGGGATGAGGTATGTATGTAAATAATAGAATAAAATATTTTATTTTTATGACATGGTAAATACCCCTGGAAATGAGGTAGGTATATCTATTCACATAAATAAAATAAGATAATTTATTGAGAAAATGAGAGAGATTTTGAGGAGAAAATTCTAGAGCATAACAGCTATACAACATGTATTTAGAAAACATTAAAAATATAGGAGACAAGGGTATACCATCCATAAATGACTCATAATACATTATAGTAATATATTGATATGGAAATAATAACATGGTATGAAAACTTGAAAGCTATACCACATAAAAGAGAACTTGAATGGAAAAAAGAGAAGTTGAGAATTCCATTATGGGAATTCGGTAGCCTAACGGTGTCGATTAAAATTCAGAAAATTCATTTGATTAGAGTGTAATGGGTCTATCATCATATAGAAATAAAATGGATAGAAATAATGATATAGAAGAAAATAACTTGTTGGGAAAAAATCCCTCAAGGTATCATTCAAGCATTTTTGAGGTGATTGTGTTTGTTGACAATGTGGACATCTGTGTGGTGATTGTTGACAAAGAAAAACAATGACATACAAATTTTTTGAAAAAGGGGATTTCATGGTGGAATGTCGAGTTCAAGAGTTGTGGTCAATGATCCTTGTTTTATTCAAGAACTTCAATAGAGGAATGGATGATCTGGAAGCGGTACAAAATGAATAGATACAATGTGGCGTCATGTACTTGAAGTAGAGGAAACTTGCGTGCCTAATGTTTTTTAGGATCAGGAGGTCAAAATATGGAAAAGGAAAGTGGGTCACGCAGGTATTGGTGTTGTCGCGTAGGTGACTTACACGCCGTGAATTGACTTGTGCACCGGTACCTAGAAGTATTGGAAACTTGCCCACCATATATTTTTCAAGATCATAAATTCAAAATATGGAAAAGGAAAGAGGGTCACGCAAGTTTGGCAGTGGGTCGCGCAAGTGACTTGTAAGAGAAGAGGCCTTCGCGCCGAATCATGCACGTTGAGGGGAGACTTGAGCATTGTCATGAAGGGTGACCAAATGCCTATAAATACTAGAACACCCCTCCTCATTTTCCATGGAGTTCAACACTTTGAAGAATCAGAGCTCCTATCGCGCAGGTGTGGTGGTCGCGCAAGTGGTGGTGTGTCGCGCAAGTAGGACTTGCGCGCCAGATTTGAAGAAGGGTGATTGAGGTTTTTTGTGCGCCAATATTGGTTTGGGCGTAAAGGGAAGTGTGTCACGCAAGTTTTTAGTTGAAGAAGCTTGTGTCGCGCAAGTGTCTGAGGTGTACTTGCGTGCCAGTTGTGACTTGGGCACCAAGACTTGTGTGTTGTGTTTGACCTACATGGAAAGTAAGGTTGATTTCCAACAATGTTTTCGGGCTGCGTAGAAGCTGGAAGCTTGACTGATACCTTCGGTGCAAAGAGAAATTCATCTACGAGTGAAATTTGGACTTCAACAGAGCATCTACATACAACAAAGGATGCATTCAATAGAGATAATGAAGAGACCTACAAGTATATAAAACTGTGAGTGGATCCTTTCCAGATTAGTGAAAAAAGAAAGAGGAATAAGGTGATCCTCTCCACCAGCAGTGATCCAGAGAGAGAGAAACAGGGAGTGACCCTTGGGAAAGCAGTGAGCTGACCCTAAACCTTGTAAAGGTGGTGAGCCTGGGACAGAGTGACTATGCCCGAACTTTGTAATCCACAGCTAGTAAAGTTTAGTGGAATTTGGTACAACCAAAAACCTGTCGGCGTATGCTCCTTGGACGTATCCCTTAGCGGTGAACCAAGTAAAAATTGTTGTGTTCTATGCTTTCTTTACATTCTATTTATATTGTGCAATAGGAAAGAGAGAGAAGAGTGTTTTTCTTAACAGTGAAACAAGATCTGAACGGGCTTCAATTTTAAATTAGTCATACCTTGATTCACCCCCCCTCTCAGGGTATTTAGCCTTGTGGACCTAACATAACTCAACATAATAAAATGGAAACTAGAAGACAAAACAAAGTGGAAGTCTTGACTAAAAGAGGAGGGTGAAATGTTCCCTTACCTTGAAGAGTAACTTCAAAAACTCAAAGTTTCGGACTTTCGGGGGCTTGAGGGAACCTTGGGAGGACTCCTTGGGAGGTAAAAAAACATATCTTTGTTTAGGTGGAATTTGAAATGAAAGGAATGAAGGAATTAGTATGTATATATAGCAAAAGTGAGGGAATATTTTATTAATTTCCTAGGAACACCTCATTAGTGGTATTTTCAAAACCATGGGATTTACCATGGTATTTTCCCATGGTATTGGACACTTGGGACACCTCATAACATATTTTACTATACACAAGTCGACCAGAATTATTATATCATTATTACATCATTAATGATGTCATTAAATACACTGAAACTCAAAACTGTATTTTTACTATTCACTGAAAAACAAAACATTTTATAAAAATATCATAAATTTACCATAGCCTAATATTGATGATTTGAATTAAAAAAATAGCTCTATTTTTTTAAAATAATTTTATAATTATGAGATATTTAATTTTTATGTAAAAACACTATTTACCCAAAAATATATTAATACTTAACTAATAATTTCTAAAACGGTTATTTACTTATGCTATTATATCACTTTTCCATTCAAGATGCCTAAATTATATTTATACTTTCTTAAGCGAGGTTACCATTCCATTGGTCACATTACTATTCATAAGGGGAACATTACTATTCATCATTTACTATTCACAAAAAATTAAGTTGATCTTATTAGAATATAAATTTCTTACCGATCACAACTGAAGAAGACCATTTTTTGAAAATCATTTCACAATATTAATTATTTAAAGTATAAAAAAATATTTTAAAATACATTTTCTCCAATATTCATCAATAATATGAAACTTCTATAAATTCAACATATATTTATTTTGACATTTGAAATTCAAAAAATTTACCATAATAAGAAATAACAATTTTGTTTATACAAAATGATTACATAAAGTAACTAAGGCCTCGTTACATAGCCCCTTATAATACCTACATACAACCTAAGTGTAAGGTGTGAAATGGTGATAGAATATTGGGGTGGCTTGGAAAAAATTGCTCGAGTGGTGATTTTTATGAGCTTGAACTTCTCCTATAATATATTCTATTCAAGATTAACATGTTGTAATTCAGCCTGGGCTTGGTACAGAGAAAATCTCATAAATGCTACATCCTTTCCAAGCTCTGATAGATGGGATTCGTACGGCCCGAGTATACTGGATGAGGTCATCCACTCTTTTTTCTATATTAATTAACGATGATCATTTGTATTTATAAAAGAAAATCATAACATTAAGAGTATAGTTTATAACGGTCATATTGACAAATGGTCATATAACAGTCAAAAAACAACGATTTCATTTTAATTATACTCACTTCATTAATTAAAGGATATATTTTTTTATTATACAAAAAACCAGGAAACAAATTTTATTCAAAATTTCAGGCCCTTACATTCTTCCCCCCTTAAGAAATTTCATCCCCAAAATTTCAACTCGTACCCTTAGAAGAAAACGGTGTGGGTACTTCTGCCTCATAGACTCATCTGGTTCCCACGTGGCTTATTTATATTTGAGTTTCCTCCAAAACACAATAACAACATGGTAGTCTTGTTGTGTAGAACCTTGTCTCTACGGTCCAAGATCTTCACTAGCTGCTCCTCATAAGAGAGTTCATGTTCCATTTGTACCACCTATGGATTTAGTACATGTAAAGGGATAGGTATGAACTTCCTTTAGAAGTATACATGGTATAAATCATAAATTTGTTATAGATTTGGAGGAAGTGAAAGCCGATAGGCCACTGCTCCTATGCGGTCAAAGATTTCATAGGGGCCAATGTACCTAAGGTTGAGCTTCCCTTTCTTCAAAAACCTCATAACTATCTTCCCGGGTTATTTTTAAAGAAAGACTTTGTCACCAAAATCAAACTCCAAGTCCCTTCGATGGTTTTTGGCACAACTCTTCCTAAATCTGAGCATCCTTAATGTGTTATTGGATGGCATAAACCTTTTTTGTCATCTCTTGCACAAGATCAGGCCCAAGAATCTTTCTCTCACTAGCTTCATCTAATTATTCATAAAAATCTTGTGATTAACCAAACATATCCCCCAAGAGTGTCAAACCAAGAGTGAATCAATGACCATTTTATGCACTAAGATACCCCAGGTCTAGCCTAAAACTCCTTGTTGGAGTTTTTACTCTTAGGTACATCTGTAGTAGAGTCACATCCACTTGTTCATATCCATACAGCGACTTATTTGTTTGAAAACCACTTACTTAATATTTCACCAAAACACCAAGAAGTTTTACTATATTTAAACTTTTCTATAGGTTTATTCCTAAAGTTTTCATAACCTAATTTACATACATTAATAAACTATAATTTGATACCAACTTTGGCATCTCACCTTCTTGTTATATAAATTTTCATTACATTACAAACAAATCCTCTTTAAAGTCTAGTGTCTTGTAAAAAAGGTACGTAACACATGAAAACATAAAAAATTATTTTAATCCCCATTAAAATATTCTTGAAAAGTTCATCCTAAGTAAAATTATTGCATCTCATAATCTGTAGACATACATCAAAGGAAAGGGTGAGAAGAAGGCCCAGTAAAGAAAAACAAGTGAAACGGTTTACATGTGAACTTTAACTATATCAATAAGAACATGGGTAATATCATAACTATATAGTTAATTGGAATATAATAATATGAATAACTTTAAACATAACATAAAAATGTGTCTAAAAAATTTAATTTATACATTCATAAGCATATCACCAAGGTCTATCCCCAAGGTGTCATAAAATTTACCAAGGTTATTCATGAAGGTATCATAAAACTTTTCATCTATAGAGATTAATTTCTCTACCCAATCCATTGGAGAAATAATAGGTAGAAACCTTAATATGTATTTATTTTCATGTGAGCCACATATATTATAATCAAACATTTCATAAAACTCAAAGAGAATAAAATAAATGGGTTTCCTATCCAAACTGTGACGTTTTAAAAAGTGCTTAAAAATGATCATTATGTCATTTATAACCCATGGAAAGGGGATGAGGGTTTTATATATGTCAATTATAGAATAAAATATATCATTTGAATGAATTGGTAAATACCCCTAGAAATGAAATAGTAATGTTTATTCACATAAATAAAATAAGAGAATTTATTGAGAAAAAGAGAGATATTTTGATATGAAATTCTACAGCATAACGGCTATACAACAAGGTTTTAGATAACATTAAAAAGATAGAGGAAAAGGGTTTCCCATCCATGAATGACTCATAATACAGTATAGGTATATAATAAAATGGAAATAAGAACATGGTATGAAAACTTAAAAGTTATATCACATAAAAGATAACTTGAATGGAAAAAATAGAAGTTGAGAATTCCCTTATTAGAATTCAGTAGACTAACGGCGCCGATTAAAATTCAAAAAAGTCATTTTATAAGAGTGTAAATGGTCTATCATAATTTGGAAATAAAATGGACAACAATAAGGATATAGAATAACATAACTCAACATAATAAAATGGAAACTGGAAGACAAAACATAAAAGAAGTCTTGACTAAAAGAGGAGGGTGAAAGGTTCCTTTACCTTGAAGAGTAAATTAAAAAACTCAAAGGTTTGATCCTTGAGAGGATTGTGGGAACCTTGGGAGTAATAATTGGTTGGTAAAAAACTAGAGATTTGTTTAGGAGTAATTTGGAATGAAAGTAATGAAGGAATGGGTTGGTATTTATAGCAAAAGTGTAGGATTATTTTATTAATTTCCAAGGGACACCTCATTAGTGGTATTTAAAAAACCATGGTCTTTCCAATGGTTTTTTCCCATGGTAATAGACACTTGGGACACCTCATAACATTTTTTACTTTACACAAGTTGACCAGAATTATTACATCATTATTACATCATTAATAATGTCATTAAACACACAAAAACTCAAAAACTGTATTTTCACTATTCACTGAAAAGTAGAACATTTTATAAAAATATCATAAATTGACCACAACTTAATATTGATTCTATTAATTTAAAAATTAACTCCATTATATGAAAATAATTTTATAATTATGAGATATTTAATTTTTAATTTAAAATACTATTTACCCAAAAAAATACTAATACTTGACTAATAATTTCTGAAATAGTTATTTACTTGTCGTATTTTATCACATTACCATTCAAGATGCCTAAATTATATTTATACTTTCTTAAGTAAGGTTACTATTTCGTTGTTCACATTAATATTTATAAGGGTAATATTACTATTCATAACTTACTATTTACCAGAAATTAAGTTGATCTTATTAGAATCTAAATTTCTTACTGATCACAACTATAGAAGACCATTATTTGAAAATCATTTCACATTATTAATTATTTAAAGTATAAAAAAATATTTTAAAATACCTTTTCTCCAATATTAATCATTAATATGAAACTCCTATAAATTCATCCTATATTTATTTTGACATTTTAAATTCACAAATTTTACCATAATAAGAAATAAAAATTTTATTTATACAAAAGGATTACACAAAGTAACTAAGGACTCATTACATAGGCTCTTATAACAGCTACATTGGACCTAAGAGTAAGGTGTGCAATGGTGATAAAATCTTGGGGCGGCTTGGACACCATTTACCAAGTGGTGATTTCTATCAACTTGAACTTCTCTCATAGGCGATTCCATTCTAGATTAACATTTTGGAGTTCAGATTGGGCTTGGTATAGAGTAAAGCTAGTGATGCTACATCCTTCCCAAGATCTGACATATGGGCTTTATATGGCCCGAGTCTACTGAATGAGGCCATCCACTCTTCTTTCTGTATTAATTAATGACAATCATTTGTATTTAAAAACAATAATCATAAAATTAAGAGTATAGTTTCCAATGGTCATATTGACCAACGGTCTTACAACAATAAAAACCCAATGATCTCATTTTAATTATACTCACTTCATTAATTTAATGATATAGTTTTTTTGAGTATACACAAATTCAGGAAACAAATTTTATTCAAAAGTTCGGGTTCTTACATTCTTACCCCCTTAAGAAATTTCGCCCCTTAAATTTCAACTTGTACCCTCAGAAGAGAAAAGGTGTGGGTGCTTCTACCTCATAGAATCTTCTGGTTCCCACATGAATTCTTTATATTTTTTCTCCCTCCAAAACACTTTAATAAGGAGGTAGTATTGTTGCATATAACCTTGTCTCTATGATTCAAGATCTCCATCAGCTTCTCCTCATAAGAGAGGTCATGTTCCAGTTGTACCACCTCTATATTTAGTACATGTGAAGGGTCGGGTATGAACTTCATCAAGAGTGATACATGGAAGACATCATGAATTTGTGCAAGATCTAGAGGAAGTGAAAGCTGATAGGCCACTTCTCCTATACGATCAAGTATTTCATAGGGGCCAATGTACCTAGGGATGAGTTTCCCTTTCTTCCAAACCCTCATGACTATCTTCCAAGGTGAGATTTAAAGAAATAATTTGTCACCAACATCAAACTCCAAGTACCTTCTATGGTTTTTGGCATAGCTCTTTCCGACTCTAAGCAACCTTAATGTGTTTTTGGATGGCATGAACTTTTTCTGTCATCTTTTGCACATGATCAGGCCCTAGAATCTTTCTCTCACCAGCTTCATCCAATGTTTCATAAAAATCTTGTGATTAACTAAACATATCTCCTAGTATTGTCAAACCAGGAGTGTATAAATGACCATTTTCATGTACTAGGATACCTCGGGTAAAGCCCGAAACTCTTTGTTGAAGTTTTCACTCCTAGGTACATCTGTAATAGAGTCACATACACTTGTTTGTATCCATGTAGTGACTTATTTGTTCAGAAACCACTTACTTAATATTTCACCAAAACACCTGGAATTTTTCTTATATTTAAAATTTTTTATAGGGTTTTTCCTAAAGTTTTCATAACCTAATTTCCACAAATAACTAAACTATCCTTTTATACAAACTATGGAATCTTTCCTTCTTGTTACATAACTTTTCATTACATTATAAACATAGGATCATTAAAGTCTAGTGTCTTGGAAAAAGGTAAATAATACATGAAAACATAAAACATTATTTTAATCCCCTTGAAAATCTTCTTGAAAAGTTTATCCTAAGTACAATTACTCTATCTCATAACCTAGATACATACATCAAAGGAAATGGTGAGTATAAGGCCTAGTAAGAAAAACAAGTGAAACAGTTTACATGTGAACTTGAGAGATATCAATAAGAACCTAGAGAATATCATAAATATATAATGAAGAGGCATATGATAATATTAATAACTTGAAACATATCTTGAAAATGTGGCTACAACATTTAATTTAGACATTCATAAGCATATCACCAAGGTTCATCCCCAAGGTGTCAGAAAAATTACCAAGGTTATTCACAAAGATATCATAAAACTTGTCATCTATAGAGATTAATTTCTCTACCCAATCCATTAGAGCACTATCAGGGAGCACCCTTATTATGTATTTACTTTCATGTGATCCGAAGATATCATAATCAAAAATTTCATAAATAATCTAAAGAGAATAAAATAAATGGGTTTCGTATCAAAACCATGACGTTTTAAAAAGTGCTTAAAAAGATCATTATTTCATTTATAACCCATGGAAAGGGGATGAGGGTTTTATGTATGTCAATTCCAGAATAAAATATATCATTTTTTTTGAATTTTTAAATACCCCTGGAAATGAAATAGGTCGGTTTATTTACATAAATAAAATAAGAGAATTTCTTGAAAAAAAGAGAGAGATTTTGAGACGAAAATTCTACACAATAACGGTTATACAACATGGTTTTAGAAAACAATAAAAAGAGATGGTAAAAGGGTATCCCATACATAGATGACTCATAATAAATTATAGGGATAGAATGAAATTGAAATAAGAACATGGTAAGGAAACCTGAAAGTTATACAACATAAAAGAGAACTTGATTGGAAAAAAAGAGAAGTTGAGAATTCCCTTACAAAAATTCAACAGTCTAATGACATCGATTAAAATTCAGAAAAGTAATTTAATGAGAGTGGAAAGAGTCTCTCATAATTTGGAAATAAAATGTACTATAATAAGTATATAGAAGTACATAACCTGACATAATAAAATGGAAACCATATGAAATAACATAAAGGAAGTCTTGACTAAAAGAGGAGGGTGAAATGTTCCCTTACCTTGAAGAGTAAATTCAAAAACTCAAAGGTTGGGAACTTGGGGAACATGAAGGAACCTTGGGAGGACTAAGTGGGAGGTAAAAATACTATAGATTCATTGAGGAGGAATTTTGAATGAAAGGAATTAAGGAATGGGTTGGCATTTATAGCAAAAGTGAGGGAATATTTTATTAATTTCCAAGGGAAACCTCATTAGTGGTATTTCCAAAACCATGGGCTTGCCCATGTTATTTTCCCATGGTATTGTCCACCTGGTACACCTCATAAAATATTCTATTTTGAAAAAGTAAACCAGAATTATTACATCATTTACGATGTTGTAAAACACACCGAAACTCAAAACTGTATTCTTACTATTCACTGAAAAACAAAACATTTTATAAAAATCTCAAAAATTAACTCTAACCTAATATTGATGATATAAATTAAAAAATGAATTCCATTTTATGAAAATAATTTTCTAATTAAGAGATATTCAATTTTTAAGTAAAATAACCATTTACCCAAAAAAATACTAATACTTAATGAATAATTTCTGAAACAGTTATTTACTTATGTTATTATATCACATTACCATTCAAGATGCCTAAATTATATTTAAACTTTCTTAAGTGTGGTTACTATTCCATTGTTCACATTACTATTAATAAGGGTAATATTACTATTCATAATTTATTATTCCCTAAAAATTAAGTTGATCTTATTAGAATCTAAAATTCTTACTGATCACAAGTGCATAAGACCATTTTTTGAAAATAAGTTCACATTATTAATTATTTAAAGTATAAAAATTATTTTAAAATATCTCTATCCAATATTAATCAATATTATGGAACTTCTATAAATTTATCCAATATTTATTTTGACATTTGAAATTCAAAAAAATGGCCATAATAAGAAATAACAATTTTATTTGTAAAAAAGGATTATACAAAGTAACTAAGGCCTATTTACATAGCCCCTTGTAACACCTGTATAGAACCTAAGAGTAAGGTGTTAAATGGTGATAGAATATTGGGGTGGATTGGACAATATTGCTCGAGTGGTGATTTCTATCAGCTTGAAATTCTCTCATAAGTGATTCCATTCAATATTAAACTGTTGGAGTTCATCTTGGCCTTGGTCCAGAGAAAATCCCAGTGATGTTACCTTCTTCCGAATCTCTAACAGATGGGCTTAATATGGCCCGAGTCTACTGGATGAGGCTATAAACTCTTATTTCTATATTAATTAACCATGATCATTTGTATTTATAAAAAAATAATCATAATGTTAAAAGTATAGTTTCCAACTATCATATTGACCAACGGTCATATAAAAGTCAAAACCCAACTATCTAATTTTAATTATACTAACTTCATTAATTAAAGGATATAGTTTTGTTGAGTATACACAAATTTAGGAAACAAATTCTATTCAAAATTTTGGGTCGTTACATTCTTCCCCCCTTAAAAAAATTTCATCCCCAAAATTTAAACTCGTACACTTGTAAGAGAAAATGTGTGGGTACTTCTACCTCATAGACTCCTCTGGTTCCCACATGGCTTATTTATATTTTTGGTTCCTCCAAAACACCTAAACAAGTTGGGTAGTCTTGTGGTGTTGAACCTTGTCTCTATGATCCAAGATCTCCACTAGCTGCTCCTCATAAGAGAGGTCATGTTCCAGTTGTACCACCTCTAGATTTAGTATATATGAAGGGTTAGGTATGTACTTACTCAAGTTAGAAACATGGAATACATTAGGAACTTGTGATATATTTTTGAGGAAGTGCAAGCTGATAGGCCACTGCTTCTACGCAATCAAGGATTTCATAAGGGCCAATGTACCTGGGGTTGATATTCCCTTTCTTCTCAAACCTCAAGAATATCTTCCAAGGTGAGATTCTAAGAAAGGCTTTGTCACCAACATCAAACTCCAATTACCTTCGATGGTTTTAGCCATATCACTTTTTCTGACTCAAATTATACTTATTGTGTTGTTGGATGGCATGAACCTTTTCTTCCATCTCTTGCACAAGATGAGGCCCAAGAAGCATTCTCCCACCAGCTCCATCCAATGATTCATAAAAATATTGTGATTAACCAAACATATCCCACAAGAGTATCAATACACGAGTGCAGCAAGTCCCTTTTTCATGTATCAGGATACCCTGTGTCAAGCCTGAAACTCCTTGTTGGAGTTTTCACTCTAAGGTACATCTATGTTAGATCCACATCCACTTGTTCGTATCCAAATAGGGACTTATTTGTTTGGAAATTACTTACTTAATATTTTACCAAAATAAGAGTAAGTTTTACTCTATTTAAACTTTTATATTGGGTTATTCCTAAAGTTATCATAACCTAATTTCCAAAAATAACTAAACTATCCTTTGATACCAACTATGACATCCCGCCTTCTTATTACATAACTTTTCATTACATTACAAATAAGGGATCTTTAAAGTCTAGTGTCTTAGAAAAAAGGTATATGATACCTGAAAACATAAAATATTATTTTAATCCCCTTGAAAATATTCTTGAAAAGTTCATACTAAGTAAAATTACTAAATATCATAACCTGGAGACATACATCAAAGGAAAGGGTGAGCATAAGGCCCAGTAAGGAAAACAAGTGAAACAATTTACATGTGAACTTGAGAAATATCAATAAGGACATGGGGAATATCATAAATATATGATGAAGAGGTATATAATGATATTAATAACATGAAAAATAACTTTAACATGTGTCTACAACATTTAATTTAGATTCATAAGCATATCACTTAGTTCCATCCTCAAGGTTTCATAAAAAATACCAAGGTTATTCACCAAGGTATCATAAAACTTGTCATCTTTAGAGATTAATTTCTTTACCCAATGCATTGGAGATATATCAGGGTTAAACCTTAATATGTATTTATTTTAATTTGATCTACATATATCATAATCAAACATTTCAAAAATAACCCAAAGAGAATAAATTAAGTGGGTTTCATATTAAAATGGTGATGTTTTAAAAACTGCTTAAAAAAAGATCATTATGTCATTTATAACTCATGGAAAGGGGATGAGGGTTTTATGTATGAAAAATCCAGAATAAAATATATAATTTTTATGTCTTGGTAAATACCCATATAAATTAAATAGTTCTATGTATTCAAATAAATAAAATAAGATAATTTCTTCAGAAAAAGAGAGAGATTTTGAGATGAAAATTTTGCAGTATAACGGCTATACAACATGGTGTTAGAATACATTAAAAAGAGAGGGGAAAAGGGTATACCATCCATAAATGACTAATAATACTTTATAGGGATATAATTAAATGTTAATAAAAACATTTTATGGAAACTTGAAAGTTATACCACATAAAAAAGAACTTGAATTGAAAAAAGAGAAGTTGAGAATTCCCTTACGAAAATTCAACAGCCAAATAACATCAATTAAAATTCAGATAAGTAATTTGATGAGAGTTGAAAGGTTATATAGTCATTTTGACATAAATTTATAGCAATAAGGATATAGAAAAACATAACCCAGCATAAAAAAAGGGGAACTAGAAGACATAACATAAAGAAAGTCTTTACTAAAAGAGGAGGGTGAAAGATTCCCTTACCTTGAAGAGTAACTTCAAAAACTCAAAGGTTGGGACCTTGGGGAGATTGAGGGAACCTTGGGAGGACTAATTCAGAGGTAAAAATACCAGATCTTAGTTGAGGAGGAATTTTTAATGAAAGGAATTAAGGAATGGATTGCTATTTATAGCTAAAGTGACGGAATAGTTTATTGATTTTCAAGAGACACCTCATTATTGGTATTTCAAAAACCATGGGCTTACCCATGGAATTAGCCTATTGGGACACCTAATAACATATTTTACTTTACACAAGTCGAACAGAAGTATTACATCATAATTACATCATTAATGATGTCATTAAACACACCGAAACTCAAAACTGTATTTTTACTATTCACCAAAAAACAAAACTTTTTATTAAAATCTCATAGATTCACCCTAATCTAATATTAATGCTATGAATTAAAAAATGGACTCCATTTTATGAAAATAATTTTCTAATTATGAGATATTTAATTTTTATGTAAAAACACTATTTACCTGAAAAAATACAAATACTTAACTAATAATTTCTAAAACAGTTATTTACTTATGCTATTATATCACATTACCATTCAAGATGCCTAAATTATATTTATACTTTCCTAAGTGAGGTTACTATTCCATTGGTCACATTACTATTCATAAGGGTAATATTACTATTCATAATATACTATTCACTAAAAATTATGTTGAACTTATTAGAATCTAAATTTATTACTAATCACAATTGTAGAAGACAATTTTTGAAATTCATTTCACATTATTAATTATTTAAAGTATAAAAAAATTAAAATAAATTTTCTCCAATATTTATCACTAATATGGAACTTCTATAAATTCATCCTATATTTATTTTGACATTTGAAATTCAAAAAATTTACCATAATAAAAAAACAATTTTATTTATACAAAAGGATTACACAAAGTAATTAAGGCCTCGTTTCGTAGCCCCTTATAAAACCTGCATAGCACCTAAGAGTAAGGTGTGCAATGGTGATAGAATCTTGGGGTAGCTTGGACAACATTTCTCGAGTGGTGATTTCTATCAGCTTGAACTTCTCTCTTAAGTGATTCTATTCAAGATTAACGTGATGGAGTTTGGCTTGGGCTTGGTCCATAGCAAAGCCCAGTGATGCTAACTCCTTCCCAAGCTCTAACAGATGGGCTTCATATGGCCCGACTCTACTGGATGAGGCCATTGACTCTTCTTTCGGTATTAATTAACCAAGATAATTTTTATTAATAAAAAATAATCATAACATTAAGAGTATAGTTTTCAATGGTCATATTGACCAATGGTCATATAACAGTCAAAACCCAAATGTCTCATTTTAATTATACTCATTTCATTAATTAAAGGATATAGTTTTATTGAGTACACACAAATTCAGGAAACTAATTTTATTCAAAATTTTGGGTTGTTAAAATCTAGTTCATCTGATTGGTTATAATTTTTTCAATACTTTCCCACTAGATCATGAATATAACATTCAATAGACTTCCCAAGGAAGGGTTTGAAGATGCGATGTATGGCATATTGGTATGTGGCACCCGCATTCCTCAAACCAATGGAAATTACCCAATATAAGAATACTCCTTGGGGGATCTGAAGGATATAGATTCTTCATATTCTTGGCCTGTATATTTTTTACCCTAAATAACCATCCATGAAATAGAGGGTTTGATAACCATCCATTGCATCAACTAGGACTTCTATGATTGGAATTGGGATGCCATCTTTCAGAAAATGCTAGTTGAGATCTCTAAAGTCAATGAAAACTCTGATATGTCTATTTTTTTTCTTCACAAGGAAAATATTGGATATCCATTTTTTGATATTATGCCACTTAAATTAATTTGACCTTGATGAGTTTTTCAACTTTAGAATCAATTTTTGAGGCATGAGTCGGGTGTGTCCTTCTCGCTGCCTTCTTGTATCCTTGATGGCCTTTTAGAAAACCCAAGTTATGGGTGGCCACCTCATGGACAAGGCCTATTATCTCTATGTAATTCCATATGAGCATAACCTTATTTTTATTTAATAATGATGTATACACATCCTTCTCTTCAAAATTCATGGTTGTGCTAATCAAAGTGGGTTGTGGATCTTCATCTGTACCCATATTTATTTCTTTTATTTTATCAACAGTGGTGGATACACCTTCGTCAAATGATGGAGGGGAATCCCTGAGGTCTTCTTACTCTTCCTCTACCTGATTATTTACCTCTTCAACCTCTTCCTTGGAATTATTTTATGAATAAAGTTTCTCATAGTTAGGGGAGGAGTCAACATTCATACATTTGGAAGATGAAGAAACTATTTCAGGATTGATTTCTCATGTGAGGATTT
Source organism: Viscum album (assembly GCA_963277665.1). Classification (NCBI taxonomy): domain Eukaryota; kingdom Viridiplantae; phylum Streptophyta; class Magnoliopsida; order Santalales; family Viscaceae; genus Viscum; species Viscum album. Next base: position 1,372,431,298 of record OY728129.1, on the reverse strand, counting down.
TTTGTATTTTTGAAGGGGATGTAAGGGATCGAGAATGAGGATCTTCATTTTTACCCATTTTAATTACATATTATTTTATCCTAGCTTAAAAAATATGTATTTTTTGGAGCTCAAGGGATGGAATGAAGACATTTTCATCCAGGCATTCATTATTTCTTGGAGATTTGATTGTTTATTAAATGTTTCCAAGATTATCTTTCACAATTTAAATCACCAAATTTTATAAATTTTTGATCATATTTGATCCCACCTATTTTATTTTTTTTATGGAGATCACATACTCTACACTGAGATATTTTAAAGGGTTGGATGGAATCATCTCTATACCATTTGGAGCATTGATCCGAGCAATATTATCAGCCATGGACTATTTCCCTTCCTTGTGGTAGAATCCTGCATCAATGTATTATGACTCATATGATTTGAATGGGGCCTTGTCACCATGAAATATACCAATTTTACCATTTATACAATATTTGAGGCATCGGTGGTATAATTAGGGGATAGTTGTACATTGATGTAGCCAAGGTCTCTCTAGAATAACAATGAAGGTTGTATCCTATATAACAACGATAAACTTTGAGTTAGAATCGAGAAACCTAAAAAAATGCTGAGTTTGATTTCTCGAAGAATATTTTTTACATTCTTTTCATAACCTTGTAACAGTTGGCTAGAAGGGGAAAAGTGAAATTCCTTGAAACACAGCTAATGAAGTGTTCAAATGTGATTGGGTTGACTCCTAATTTGTTATCAATAAAGGCTCATCGAACATCAATACCAATTATCTTTTCTGATATATACAAGGGTTTTATGTTCCCCTATATAATTTCATTTGTATCCTGGTATATCAAAGAGATCATAATATGTAATTCAATAGGATCATTCTCAGAACGATGTGCTTTAATAGCAATGTACTCAATTTTAAATTATAGAGGTCTTAATAAGGCCTCGATAAGTGTTTCTCGAAGATATTTTAATACAATTAGGGGATCCAAGATTTAAAAATAGGTTGAAACCAAATCTAGTTGCTTGAAAACATCATATTTATTGTTCCAAGGTCACTTTCCCAAATCGGGATGTTCTTTTGAAGGTGCTTTGGGAGATGATTTTCCTGACGTAGATGGATTGTCCCTTGGAATAGGAACTTAAGGTGATTCCTTTATTAGTGTATTGGGTTGGCTAGGTCTGACTACATACTGAGGTTTACTATTTGGTGGCATATCCTCTAACCAAAATTCCAGGATGATCATGTTAGGGCTTACCTGGTCATGTCTTGGATAACTTCTTTACTCCTACTGATCTCCCTAGAGAGCTCTCCCATGAGTTTTGTCTATATAGATAATTTGAGAAGAGGCATGGTTAACATAGTGACTCTTGGTAGGACAGTGACTTCCCCTATATCCTTGACTCTGAAGAAAACTTCCCTTAGTTCCCCAACAAAGTGTTGGGAATTCGAGTTCATAATCATGCTCATCATTTGAGAAGGGTTCCAAAAAGTGAATAGTGTTAATGGAATCGATGATCAAATCCTTATCTGATGGATATTCTGTTTGTTGGGTGGACTCTTACTATACTGTTTGGTAGGGAGACGCCCATAATTTTGAGACTATAGGCAATAATTCCACTAATTTCAAAGAAAACATTGGATTTATAACATTCTCATCTTCTTATGATTTATTCTTAATTTTATGGATATTTTCCCATTTGAAAGATGAGATTTTAGAGGAATGAGATACTGATGAAGTTGGATGCATTGTTCCATAAGCGGTTGAAGGCACAACTTGTTATTTCAATTTTTATTATAGGATAGCATGAGTTTGGTTGACCATTTTTTGGACTATCCAAACACCAAACTTCTTCATAACTTTTTTATTGACTACCTTCCATTCATTATCTCCCTCTGAATTGGTGGTTGAGACACATGCTACTTGACTGGGTGAGTTTTTCCACTTCACTTTCCAAGAGACCACCATCATCTGTAGGATTTCTTTAAAAATAAAATAATTCTTGATATTATTCCCTAATACTTTATAGAAGGGGAAATAATTTTGGAGATCTTCATCGCCATCTTTTTTTGGCTTCTTGGGATTTGGAAACTTGATCGCATTATTTTCCAATGTAGATATGTAGTAGACGAGGAATTAGTCATTCCAAAAAGAATAGACCTTATTTTTCGTCTCCTCAAACTATTTTCACCTATACTCGCTCTGATCATCATGATGAGGTGAATGTTGTTTCTGACGCTCAAGAGGTGAAACCACATGATATGGTGCAATCTTTAGAGAAAGAGCAGCTACAAGGGCATTATTAAGTGTAAAAATTGAAACATTTACTTTCCCTATTATCCTTCCTTGAGTTAGCAGAATTACTCAAAAAAATTCCTTATTCTCTATAATGTAGTCCTCTAATTTTTGAGAAATTTTGGTAAGGTCTTGAAACCCTATTATATATTTCATAGGAATCAATGGCTTGTGAAACTCATCATGAAGATTCGTTATATCTATGGAAAATAATTATTATTAAGAGATCAGTATGTTTAAGGATTATTCCAATCCTTTCCACAAAGAAATAAAATAGAACACCATTTAATTACCCTATTATTTTCAGTTTGATAGATTGAGGAATGTTTTATTCTGGATTGTCAATATAGACTAGAATAGAAACTTTTTATGGAGGTCTTACCACCCCATAATTGACTAAGCCTATAAACCTGTGTACCATACAAAGGATATCCCTTGCAATGATTACTTAGAGAACCAAAGTTTCACTACCTCCTGTTGTTCAGGGGTCCCCATCATGGGATCATAGTGAGAGAAGAAATGCATAAAATATTTCTCCATTCTCCTAAACCATTAAAATAGGGAAATGTTGGGATACCAAATTTTGGATGTGGAGGAGTCGGATCTACCCATTCGGGGAAGGGATTATTTTCCAGTTTTATCGGCATGAATCATTCCTCCATGGATTCCTATTCAGCTATGAGTGACTCCAGAGTGTTTATAAGCCTCCGGGGAATGTCTGGATGGGATAGAGCTAGAACAGGTGTCGCGACTGATAGGGCCATCTGTGGCGGAGTTGTTGGAATCTCCCATGGGTAGCCCACAGGGGTAGTCTTGTAAGGATTTTCTTAGACCTATTCTAGTTGTGCACCCAACAGAGGGAATTCTGAATTTTCCCTAGCTCTTTTTACAGGATTTACTGGGAGGTGGTGAAGGGGGATTTGGTGCGTGTAGTACAGGACTACTTCAAGGGTGGGCATCTCTCGTGTGTTGCATGTGCAACAAAGATTGTGCTTGTGGATAAGGTGAAGGACTCACAGACTCTAGACCAGTACTGCCCCATTATCATGTGCAATTTCCCTTACAAGGTTCTAGCTTGAATCCTCAATCACAGAATTGTTATCTGTCTCCCTAATTGGATTATGAACAAGAAACATGGGATTGTGAAAGGTCGTGTGATCCAAGGGGCCTTGGGGTTAGCTCAATAGATGATTAGTGAGATTAATTAGAAGGCGTTTGGGAGTAATGTTGTCATCAAATTGGACATGAAAAAGGCCTACGATCAGGTCGAGTGGAGTTTTTTGATCAAAACCCTTTCTTGAATGGGGTTATCCCAATGGGTGATTGATCTTTTATTTCGGTGTTTCAGTTCATCCTGGATGACAATATCCTTCATAGGTAAGCAGTTTGGGTTCTTTAAGGCTGTCCACAGACTGAGATAGTGGATCCCTTATCTCCGTCCCTTTTTATTTTGGCCCAGGATGTGTTGAGTCATTTTATTCATCATTCCTCCAACTTGGACAGGATTCTTCCTTACCACACAAGGCACCCGGAAGGCGGAATTTCCCACTTTATGTTTGCAGATGATACAATCTTGTTTTCCAATGGAAGAAGGAGATCAATTCAAGGGGTCGATGGAGTTATGGAAGCTTATTGCACTTGGAGTGGGCAAGTCATTAATAGTGATAAAAGTGCCTTATTTGCACCTAGTAAATGTTCAGACATAAGTATTATCTCCCTGGAATGCATGTTGGGTATGCATAGAGGGACCTTTGATATGGATTATCTGGGGGCACCCGTGTCTCCAAAAAAACCTTGTATTCATCATTTTGATAATATTATTGCCCGTATTATGGGTTGGATCATTAATTGGAAGAACATGGTTTTGTCATTCGGTGAGAGAATCACCTTGATCAATAGTGTGCTTGCATCTATACCTTTACATGTTCTTTCCACGCTGAATGTACTGAAAAAGGTGATTGCGCACATGGAGAGGATGATGAAAACCTTCCTATGGGACAATCATTTTGATGGTAAACACCACTGGGCGTCATAGAAGAGGCTGACTAGACCCATCTCGAAGGGGGGTATCAGCCTTAAAAGTGTGTCTGGGGATATGAGGGGTCTTCATGCAAGGTAATCATGGGAGGTTATTGAGGGGAAGTCGATGTGGGGAAAATAAATTCAAGGAAATTATGGGCATGGAATGCAGATTTGGAGAGAAAGACCTTCTACCAAGCAACAAATAATCTAGCCTCATATTGGCTTCCTACACCAGCAAACCAGATGGATCGTTGGTATGGCGACATTAATTATTAGCGTTAGAATTGGGTGGGGTCGATCCTTGGTTTTCCAGGATGTCCCACCCAAGACATCATGTTCAGGGAGGATAGTGGCCATCCAAACTTCATCCAGGCCACCTTGGATGAGTACCAAAAGGGATTTTTTGATAGTATCATGCTTAGCAATAAACCGGACAAATGCATTTTCATAGGTTCCTCTTTAGGAGTTTTTTCTATGAGAGACTTTCACATTATAAAGGCTGATCTAAATGACGTGGATGCTTGAGGGGATTTTTTGTGGTGCAATAATGTACCTTTGAAATTAAATTTTATAGTGTGGAGGGTTAGGAACAGGGCTCTACCGACCGAGGTGAACATTCAGTGGATGGGTATTAGCTTATCCTCTAGATGAAAATGTTGCAGGCAGCCAAAAATGGAGACCATTGAACACCTTTTTTTAGCGACTAGGCATCTGCGATCTGAGGTGAGTTTGGGAGTTTCACAGGTTTCATTCAGCAGGAGGTTTCTGTCAAAACCTTCCTTCAGCGCTGGTTTTAGGGGGCAGGCAGCTCAGGTTCTGAGCGGAAGGTAAGATCCATCTTCTTTGCAGTGGGTTGTTGGATTTTATGGTCCTCCAGGAATGATGAAAGACATAAGGAGTTTACATCATCCAGCATAGGTATTATCATCAAGACTAAAAGCATCCTTCTGGACCTAACTCGCATGTGTAGGGGTTTGACGGATTCATCATCCCTCAGCTGGTTTCGGGCTTCATCTTCCATCTAGTTTTTGGCCTCCAACGTGGGGCAGGGACGATGGGTTAGATGTTATCCTCCTCATCAAGGGTTCAAAATCAATACTAATGGGTCTATAAATATGGGGATCATGCATGGAGGAGGTCTGATCAGGGACCAACAGTATTATATTATTATGGGTTTTTCAGCTTATTATGGTGGGGGCGACTCTCTCCAAGAGGAACCACTTGCTATGCTCACAGGGGCTCCAACTATGTGACCAAAATAATTTACCCCTTGAGGAAGTTGATACTGACTCACTTATCCTTCATAATGTGTTTCTTGGTATTGGAAACACCCCATGGTCCATTGAATACAACATCAGGAGATGTAAGATACTGGTGAACAACTATACTATCATTCCCCACACTTGGCGTGAAGGTAATTCTGTTACTGATTTCTTGGCTTCTAAGGTGACAATTAGTGAGTGGATCTCCATATTTTCCAGTCTCAACTCTTTTCCTTTCGATGGGGTTCACTTTGTACAAGTTGATGCCCTCGGTTTTCACTACTATCGACCTCTGTGAGTCCTTTTCCTCTGGCAGTTGTGTCTTGTACTTTGTTTTCTTTTCTTTTAAATAAGTTAATAAAAATGATTTTAAGGTATTTTGGGATCCAAATATATTGGTGGTGGTTATCCCACGTAGAGAAGGTGTTCCGATTCTACCTCAATTTCCATGATGAACCAAATTTACTGAGGTACACTGGTTGGGGGTGCGAGTTAAGGATCTTCTTGTAATGCCTATCCAGTAGGAAGGATGCTTTAGAATAGTTCTTCATTGAGTCTCCTCAATTATTTTATCTCTTCCTCCTATGGAAAAAATATTTCATCTAGTGAAATAAGATTAACCTCCATAGTAGGTAGGTGAGGCATAATATGACGCTTTCCCTTTCCTCTATTGGATTATTTTTTTGGAGGTAATGTTGTTTAATTTGAGGGAATTCCCAAATTCAAGAAAATATTTTGGTACCAAGTACAAATTCCTTCTTCAAATGTTTTAGTGTGGATCATATTATGAATTGGAACATCCTTTTCTAACTACTCCTCTAAATTGGTCTCATGTTCTATAGGGTCTCTAGGGTAGTATTAATTGCATTCATTGATGCATAATGTATGGTATGCATTATATCAGTGTATTTGAAAGACTATATTTTTCTATTACCTCAATAGGGCATCATCCCCTCCTTTTCTAGTTCTATAAGAGCTTTTTGGTGGATGGTAATCTGAAGGAAATCATTATATAGTTTAGTCCTATGTGTCCCTTATTAGGGTACCATATCAAACGATATAATGAAAAGGGAGGAACCATTCTATAGTGTTTCCCCTAATCAAGAGAAGACTAATTTACAATGAGGAGGAGGTTATTGAGGTAAAAATCCCCCATTCATGAGGGCTAGGGATGCTCCCGTTCCACAATCACAACACTTTGGGTATGGTTTTCCAACATCGATGGTTGGGTTATAAAATCCCCCATCCCAACAGGTTTGGGTTTCTCTTGAATTTACATCGATACTACTGTCGTAGCATTCCTTATAATTCTATAGAGTTTTTTCTGAACATGGGTTGGGTGAATCATTTCGTATGCACCTGGATCAATCATTTCTGAAGATCATTTCACTATTTTTTATAATTTTTCTATTTAAAGGCTGAATTCCTTTAAGATGGAGGATTTCTCAATATTTTCAGATGCTTGATGAAAAATTCTCTCAACAACCCGCTTTCTTATGGTCGATGTCAGTGAGAATCAGTCAGATATATTTTTTGTTGATAAAAACTTCAATTGTGAATAGGTTCTATTTTTTGAGCTGTCTTGAAGGTTTAACATTGAATGATACCATTTTAAGTGGGATTTTCTAGTTAGTGATATCATTTAAATTTAATGCTTCGTGCTCACCCTATCCTCTAATGTGAACACTATATGGGGAATGTTTGATCAGATTTTGCAATAATTTTAATATACTGAGGCATGCACGTTGAAGGTATCCTTACTATTTCTATAGATTTCAGGCATCTAGGAGACATTCCATGTTAATTTTGAATTGCATCCTTTATATTACCTTGATGTGTCTTTGATACTTTTCATAGGATAATGATTTTTCTCTCAAGTGATGAAGAGTTTCTATATGTTGAGGAAGATATCGTGCCCACAATCTTCTAGAAATGCCTCTGGAATTCTGTATTTAGTGGTGGATAAAGGCCAAAACATGAATGTTATTCCATATCTATATAGTTGTTTCCTCATGTTTAGCATGTCTTCTTTGTATTTATCTAGAGGATCCTCTACCTAATATGACTATAATGGAGGCTTTTATACCGCTTTATTATATAAAATAAGATTCATTGGGACTTCCTCTATTATATTGAAAGGCAGGTGATCCAAATGATGTTTAATGAATGACCATTGCTTTGAGATATATTCTATTTTAGAAAATAGTTCACTTTCCAATGACAAGGAATCATACATAATTGGACTTGTTTTCCCAAGTGACACATTGTAGGGGGGATTTATCATCACTACATAGTAAAGGAGAGGACCCTTTTAATGACACAAAATAATAGTACTATAGATATAACTTTTATAGAAAACACCATCATGGGGAGGACTACCATGGTGGATTATAGTAAGAGGAATACCCTCTTTCTACTTGATCTTATGGCCATCTGTATGGATTTTATGACTATCATCAGGAGATGGGATCTCATAATCAATTAGATTATGGTTATGAAGCGAGTATTCATGGTGATGTTTACTAATAGTACCTTCTAAATTACTACTACCGGTCCTATAATTTGATATTGAGAGAATAGGATCTTCAAGTACCATAGATAAATGTATGAGGGGTTAAATAACTTTAGCATTAAGCAGAGACGAATCATAGTTCAGTTCTTCTTTTTTCAGTTGTCTTTGGTGAGGATTTTTTTTGGATGCGTTGTTATGAGAAACTAAGGCAAATTTTTGGGGGAAGTGGTTTTCATAGATAGGGTTCTTTTTCCTGCCTTGTAGTGGTTATGGGGATAATCCAATTAACTCATGTTGAAACAATTTTGTGTTCACAATCCACTTATCTGTATATCATGTGGGATTTCCCCCAACAACCCTCCTAGATGGGAGAATGGGTGTGTGTCTTCTCTTAGGTGGCACACTGATGAGCCACCCCATTTTTGGGGATAGAGCTATTCTTCCATCCATCTTGCAAGAATGTTTTCACCGTTATGATGTCTTGGAAAGTTTGTAGGATGTGAGAGAGGATTTTCATCCACCCATTTACCATTTTTAGGATATGATTGGTGACTTCAGGGAATGGAATAAGTATACATACCCATGCCATATTTGGAGTAGGGGTATGTGACTGCTTCTGTCATCCCTTTCCCTATGGTGTATACTTAACATACTAGAATGTGGGGGAATAGAGTTGGGTCTACCTCTCATTTATCATCGAGGATTTATGCTAACTTCTCTAGGTGATTCCAGACAAAACTACTGGTAGGATTGATGAATACAGGCAAGTGTGTGGACCTGCTTGTGGCTTTACACCAAACTTTGTTTGTAGGATTATTTAAGTGATTATAGATGAGTCTGCTAACAGGATTGGTGAGTGTTTTTAGGTGTATGTTTTTACTCACAGTGTGCCACCATAATTAAATGTCGGGATTCCTTGGATTCTACTAGGCAATTCTGCTGGCTAACTGAAATAGGGCAGGCGGGTGTATGTGCCTGCTCATGCTTGGCCACCAAATTTTATTGGTGGGATTCTCTATAGGGGATAGGGGTGTGACCATACTCCTCTTCGACTAGTCTCTGCCCCTAATAGGTTATATTGCAAGCCAAGGTATAGAAGACCTGGCTCATTCAGTAGAGTCTAGTTCCCTCATCATGTTGAGGGATTACTATCACACGTCATTGGTGGTCTCAATTGATGGAAGGAGCCCTTAGGAAAGACCAATGTGTCTTCTGTATGAGTCCATGTGTGGACTCTTGATCCAACTCCCTTAGGTAAGGTAGGGACTGGTTGTTTCATTTTGGAGATAGGCTCCCGATATGGTTGAAGATACTGATAGGTTCCATATGATTCTGAACTACTAGACATCTCTAACAGGATGATCGATGGGGCTTGGTGAGATGGAGGGCCTGTTGAGTGGCCTCCAGGGTTGGGATTATACCATTCTAATACTACTCCAAAAATAGTTCATTAGAGACCCAGTGTTGAAGATGTTGGGTTGGTGATGGAATCCTTCTATTGGATGGAGGCCTAGTAAGAATAGTAGCTGGGGAATATGTTGGTGAAAGATATAAGGATTATATAGGATCTAAGGGAGTATTGAGAGAATGTGCCTAGATATTTACAAACATGAACAAGAAAACACCATTAAAGAGGCATCTCATTTGAATGAACATAATTGTGATTTATTTCATTATTTGGACCTATTTCATTTTGAGAAGAGAATTGGGCATGACAAGTGGGTGATACTATCATCTTGATTAAGGATTTCACATTGGGTTCACCATTTTTTATTTCTAACTGAGATTTTTGTTCTCATGAAGGTTGATTACAGAGGTTGAGTTTTGTGAAATCATTAACGTTGGGTCCCCTACTTCCAAACAATTACCAATGGGTTTGTTTGTGGAACTAGAAACACCCATTTTTTATATCCATACGGGATCTTCTTTCCAAAGGTTGGTGTTTTTTGGGATGTTTGGCCAATTAAGCATAATAAATCACATTTTTCGAGAGGATGGAAGGTCAGGCTCATCATACCCTTTTTATGGGAATATTTTCCTACTTTTGGAATCGCTTATAGATTTAAGATATGTTTACGAATCCTTCATTAATTACCAAGTATGATGTGGTTCACCCATGAATTAACAATAAATTATTAGAATGTATGGAAATTAAAATAAATTATATGTATCCAAGGATCTTTATTAGTGAAGGTATATGTATGTATCTGAGGTTCTCCATAAATGATATCCTCTTATGTACTGATTAGATATTCTCTATTTTTTATTACAAAAATGATGGTTTTCTATCCACATAGTGGGGTGCTCTAGAGTGCATCATCATCCAGGGAGACATGAGTTATTTTGATGTTGGGATCAAACCCATGTAATGGGATTCCAATGTATCCTTATGCAAGGAAACAGAATTCACATATTTTAGTTCCATTTAATAGGGAACATCATACCTTTTAAGGTCATGTGATAAGAACCAAACCATGTAGTCTAACTTCATTTGGTGAGGACATCTAGGTGAAAGGTGCCTAACCAAGGCTTGGTATGGGAACTATTTTACAGAATCCTAGGGAAATTGGGAGGGAAATGGAATCCCAAGTTGAATGAGACCCTAATAGGAATGTGGCCTATAAAAATAGGGTTGATTTTATTTGTTGGGTTTGAACCACAGGAAGACTTCCTATGTATCTCATTTGGATGAGAATCAATGTCCACATTGTTTAGTTGTGAGTATCCACATCTATGGAGTCCCTCTTAAGTTATTTATTGTAGAAATTATGGACCTTTGAGAGGATTAATTTGGGGATTAATACTAAGTAGAATTCCATTATTAATGGGTATAGTGATTGGATTGGGCCTTAATCTTGAAAAGTATGCCCAAAGTTCAAGAGTTTGTGATTGGGTCTTACTTCTAAAAATGATGCCCATGGATTAGTTTTTCTTGGGGATTACTCATGAGGAAGATTCTCGTGTTGGTAAAGGGTTGGGTCTTATAGAAAGTAGGAGTCCCCTAAGATTAGTTGGGTCTTACACTTGAAATGATGCCCATTAATGGTTTTTATTGGGGATTAATCTTGAGGAGGATGCCCATAAGGTTTGGGATCATGGGGATACCATGACCATCATCACATTCTAAGCCCATGTGAGTCATGATCGGTGTGAGAAACAAGAGGAAATCGAAGATCCAAGAAACCACATGATCTTATTTTCTATGAGGTTGGACGCATGGCATTGAGGACCTACAACTATGGAGGCACTCTGATGGAAGGAAAGAGGAATATTTGGATAAAGATACTTTAAAAAACATTCATCCAACTATGTGGATGCCATGGTCATGGTTATCCTCAAATACCATGAGTCATGATGATTCATGCTTGAATGTGATAAACAAGAGTAAGTGGAAGATCTGAAAAACCACACACTTATCCTCCTCTGTTGGTGTAAGAGTAAGGAGTAACGATGGAAGGGGATGGGGATTGAATGCACCCATTCCCTCTCCCGTTACATATCCAGGATAGTCATATCTGACTACCCATGTGGACACAACCCTGGATTCAAAGAGGAGAAAGGGTGAAATCACTAGCAATAAATTATAGGGGCTTACTCCTGGAAGGATACCCAAAAATTAGTTCCACATCGGGAGAAGAGGATTTCATTCCCTATGGAAGGGAAAGGAAAGAATGATCCTTAACCTCCCCACCTGGAACCAGAGGCTCTGGGTCTTAGATTAAATAAGGGGAGAACATGGGAATACCCCTTATTCCAAATACTAAGAACTCTCTAACATTGTACCCAAGGCCAGAGTCCTTCTGAACATGGGAATGTAAATACACTTGAACCTAGAGGACCCCAACCATTAGGTGGGACAAGTATAGGAAACCTATGATTGTAGGAATAAAAATCTAAATGTGAGACACATTGGTGTGCCCCTTTTCATGGTATTGGAATTCTCGAGGCTTAGGTGGGAGATTTATTTTTTCCCATTTGGTAAAGGGATCCAAATGAGTTGAGTCCCTACCATGTTTGGCTTGAAAGTGGGCATGAGAAATGGATTGAGTAGGGTAGAGGCATGGGTGAACCAAGGGAGGTTCACACAAGTAGGCTTGGGGGAACCAAGGGAGGTCCATAAAGGTAGGATTGGGAGATATAAAGGTACCTTGGGTGACATACTACCTTGGTAAAAAAACTGGGGTGAGTCTTTGCTCAATCACTAAAGGGTCTCCATAGGTGTTCCTAGAGGTATCTCTCACAAGTCTCTAATTAGAGAAGGGTGCCTCATGCCAGTGTTCTTAAACCATGGGGGAGGGGGTCCATTGAAGAGTTATTATATGATTTAAAATCTAGGAGGACTTTAGTTCCATTATACCCCTTTAATTACATATTCTTCAAGTTTTTGAGGAGTACCTAGAATATTTCATAAGTCATGGGTGAATGACTTGGGTGATTAGATAATAATAAGGTCCTTGGGAAGTTTCATCTAGCTAAATAAAGGCCTCAGGTTCCTATTTATAGAAAAATATGGGACCTTGGGTGAATGAAATCTTTCAATTAAGTGTGTCATGCAGGGGTGTCACATTGGCTGATGCGCAAGTCGTTCACATAGGCTGATGCACAGGTACCTTGCATGCCAATGTCGGTCAGGAGTACCTATGTGCAGACCATTTATTAGATTTTTGATCCTTATCCCTATTCATTTCTATTATCCTATTCCCTTTAAGATATTTTTCTTTGACACCTTTTCATCCATGTGAAAAGAAGAAGTGTCAACAGAGACCCATCACTATGGAGAGTTTTTTCCCATCCATTGATTATGGTGAAACATTAGGGTTCCTTGGCTCCTATATAGTCAATCCTCCACTCAACCCTATTTTAGGGAGAACTAGGGAAAAGATCCACTATTACACCTATTCCCCTATTGGGGTGAAGAAATTCCATTTTCTTAACCCTAAACTATGGATAATTTGGGTGAAAAACATTATCTAATCCCTCAATTGCTCTAAACACCTTCAGTACCCCTCACCAAGGCTAATTATCTTTGGTATTCCTCACTAGGGATAATCCCCAATTCAACTAGGTCTCACATGTAGGAACCTATCCAAGCCATATAGACCAAGATTTAAGATACTCTTCTAGGTTTCCATTATGTGAATCCTCCGTAGGTGTAAGTCCTAGCCACATCCACCAAGGATTCCAAATAGGTGTAAGACCCATACTTAAAAATATCCCTTCCTCATCCTGTTACTAGCTACCAGGGTGTGGTATGAAAATTTTTATGGGAATCCAACTAGGTGTTAATGTTTCTATGTGTAGTGGAAGAACTTATCAGGTCTGATCTTCTCTAAAAATAAATTGGATTCGAGGGATTATTCACATTTTTTACAAGATGTAAACATCATGGACGATGAAAGTTATCTAATAAAATATTAACAGGAGGGTTTTTAGAACCAATATGTGATATTTTCATGTTAAATTTATAATTAATTTAATCAATTTGGAAGAAATATTACCTCATTCTTGAGATATGTCTTCATAATATATTTTGATCATCTGAAAAACCTTTTTTTGGTAATCTTTCATTGTGCTTATAGGATCCATGTATAGACTCACTCCATTGGAAATCCAAACATGTTATTTTGATCTTAAAATGACACTGATGAATTACCAGGTGCAGGAAATGTCAATTTATCATCATGTGTTGTTCTACTAGATCAATTCACCTTTCTTCATTCTTGAAAAGTTCTCTATATCTTCTTGTTCTTGAGAGGATGTGATAGGGAAGAGTAGAATTCATAGAGGGTAATCTTCTATGTAGAACGATTCTTAATTTTCCTCTCAATGAATGTAAAATTAATCTATTTATATATATAGGGTTAGGGTTTTTAATTTTAATTAATTTCACAAGTTTTATTAATAAAATTATAAACCCATTTCTAACCCCAATGCATATATTAAAATAATTATATAATTTTTATTCCATGGAATCTGCTAACTAGGGCAACGATAAATATTATTTTATTGGATTGTAAATTAATATTTATCATGGAACAAGATCATAGTATTCTCACATTCATCTACCTATATTGAATACTTATATAAATATATAATTAAATATCTACAAATAAAATAAATATTTTACTCACATTCTGGAGGAGAAATACATAATAAATATTCAATTAATTTATTACGATTGATAAAACATCAATAAACTCGTTCATCAGCCATGAAAATAATATTTATTTAAATAATTAAATTAAAATATAATTTAATGAAGATTAATTCAAACACTTAGTGTGTGACCCTCTAGGTTTCTTTCTTTTTTATATTAGGAATGATTCCATAAAGTACAAGATTACTCTTTAGAAATATGTCAAGGTACCCAAGAGAAATACTTTAATGTCACAATGTCAACAACCACATATGATCAATTTCTATGTAATATATTCCCTTTATCACAATATCTCATCAAGTAGGTTTCACACCCTTTTCAACAATCAATATTCTCTACATGTCTTACTTTGAATATATGAAATAAATTTATCATTACACTATGTCCATAGAAATTAATATGAAATTTTTATTTCAATAAAAGGGTTGATATATTATCTTCCATTAACATGGAAGGGAAAAATAATTCCCTGATATATTCATTAATAACATTCTATTCCCGACGCACCCAACACACCCAACTTCACTATTAACTATTATCATCAAGGTTTTTAATAATAATTCTAAGTGTGTGAGTCATGAAATGCATTAATAATAGTATTAACATGTAAGGACTATTACACAAGCTCATAGATATGAATATCTAATAACACATAAATATGTGGAATTCCTATTAGCAGGTGTGTTCTTATAATATACTATATTGTAGATTAATAAGTGTGAACTTCATGAGAAGAAGTCTCATATACTTACGAGTACTCTCACTGTAAATTCATCATGCTATGTGCCCTATCAAAGAATGTTACCTGACCATAGATCTAGTTTTAAGAATATCATCAGGTAATTTCAAGCTTATCATCCTAACATGGAACTTCTATATCCTTTTAATGTAATAGATACTCTAGAAAATTATTATATTATAGTCACATAGAACTATGAAAAATATTTAATATTATATTTAAATTAATATTAACTTCTTTGAATATACATGTAATCCAAAGTACAAACAGTTTTTTCTAGAACACCAACTCCAACATACTCCCATTTAGACTAGATCCAAATTCCAATGAAATTAAATTCTTTATACCTCACATGAAGATCATGTTTCTATAGAGTTAAGGATTTAGTTAAGGGGTTCACTGTGTTATCTTCTGTGGGGACTCTTATTACCGCAACTTCACCTCTCTAAGAAAAATCCCTCAATAGATGATACTTTCAACATATATTATTCATCCACTGATGTGACCTTGGTTCCTTTACTGGAGCCACCATTTCATTATTATCACAATAGAGTGCAATATGGTCTCTATTTCTTGGTACCACATCAAGTTCTTGGATGAAGTTTCATATCCAAACAACTTCCTTATCCCCCCCAAAGCTGCAATATACTTTGACTCTCTTGTATAATCTATGACCAAGGCTTTCTTTGATCTCATTCGTATTATAACACCTCTATTAAGAGTGAATATGTATCCTTTCTGTGATTTCAAAATCGTTATGATGTGTTGGGAAACTATCATCTTCATATCCTTTGATGACTAGTTCCTCATCTCTTCTATAGACTAGGAACATATCCTTAGTTCGTCTTATATACTTAAGGATAGTCTTGAATACATATCAGTGAGGGTCACTTGGGTTAGATTGATATCTTCCAATGCACTTAAGGAGTATGTGATATTTAGGTACATAACATACCATACATGATTGACCAAATAACTGACATGTAAAAAAAATTCATCATCCTTTATCTTTCCTCACATGTCAGAGGAAACATTTTATTTGGAAAGTTTAATTCTATGTAACACTTAAAATAATAACCTATTGTATTGTTCCATACTAAGTATCATTATTAGCTTTTCAATATAAATACCTTGAGTTAAACCAAGCAGTCACTTGGATATATCATGACAGATCTTAATCCCAAGAAATTACGCTACATTACATATGTCCTTTATGGAGAAGAATATATTTAACTATATTTTAATAGACTTTAAGTCTACTATCTCATTTATAAAAGTAGTGTGTCGTCTATAAAAACTATTATGAAATCAACCAAACTCCCTCTAAACCTATTATATACACAAGGATCACATTCATTCTTTATGAAACCAAAATTCATTATTGATTCAACAAATCTAATGTTCCATGACCTAGATACTATCTTTAATCCATAAATAGATCTTTTAAATTTTTATATCCTATTTTCATCCTTTGGAGTCACAAATCCTTTGGTTTGTGTCATACATACATATTATTGCAGGTTTGTATTTAGGAAGTCAATTTTGATATCCATTTTTCAAATCTCATAGTCATGGTAAGACATAATAGCACGTAGAATTTTGATGGATTTCAACATTGAAACTCGTGAAAAGGTTATATCTTAGTCTATTCCTTGACACTGTTTGAACCCTTTTACCACAAATTATGGATTATAAGTAATAAATTGTCTATCTATGTTTAGTTTTTTCTTGAACACCCATTTAAAACCAATGGGGTTTACATCCACTCTAGGATCTACCAAAATTTAGACTGGGTTTTGGTATATGGAATACTTTAAAAATTCATATATTCTTGATATTTATAAATTTATATTCTACTTATTAATTATTTATAGGTTATAGGATCATTACTTCCAACTAATAATGAGTCACCATCCTTTATGATAAGAAAATCATATCTTTCTAGTTCTTTTACCTTTCTTGTAATCTTATACAGTACTTGTGTCACTAGAACATTCTCTTCCATTGGGCTTTGTGGAATATATTCCTATACCAACTCTAGTGTATCTTGAGCCTATAATTCATCGAAGTTTATCTCACACACACAATCTCTTTTATATATATAATACTTATTAAGGAACAAGGATCATTTTCCAAGAAGATATTTTTTATCAGAAGGGTCATATTGGTAGTATCTCTTTTTTCCTTGGGATATCCTATAATACACAATTAGTGCCTTGAGGTGAAATTTTGTTTTCATAACTATCCTTAAAAATAGTTAAAATATCCACATGAATATATGTGACAATATGTGTTTATCTCAATACCAAAGTTCATATAAAATACAATTTTACACTTTATTTTTCGCCAAGTTTAGAATGTGTGTTGTTGTCTATTATGTGTATCCCTAAAAGGATAACAGAATACTCACACAACTCATCATTGTTGTCACCTTGTCTAATGGGAATCAGTTCCCCTTTTCACTTACACTATTCCACCAAGGTGTATAAGGATTATTGAGTAGGGATATAATCCCAAAATTCCATAAATAATCAATGAAGTATTAATTAATATATTTTCCACCATGATGTTAGTAGAGTTTCTTAATGTTTTTACCAGGATAGTCCTCAAATTCGTTCATATATTCATTGAATTTTTTAATGGAACATGAATTATATGTCAATAATTAGACTTATCCATATCTATATAAATTAACAGTAAAATTTATGAATCTTGAGTACCCAACTTTGATTCAACTAGAAATGGTCCACACACATTAGTGTGAACTAATTTTAGAAGCTCCATGGCCCTTTAAATTTTTTACTAAATAGGGATTTGATCGTTTTCCTTGTAAACAAGCATGACATACACTAATTTGTTATAGTTTAAATGAATCCAAATATCAATCCTAGTGTAATTTAGTCAAAATATTTTCATTTACATGATGTAGATGCTGATTCCATAGTTGGGTGTGGTGTGAGTGATGTGAAATATTTTAATTGTCGATTTCCATTACATGGTTCATGTCATTTAACACACAAAGAAAATTATTGAAATGTGACTTACCATAAAAAATACTATATTTACAAAATAAGTAACATTTATTAAAAAAATTGAAAATAAATCCATTTGTATAAATTCTGGATATAGATATAAAGTTTTTGATAACTGATGACTCATAATAAAAATATTTGAAAACCAGGATCATTCCTATCAATAACATGAGGTGGTAGTCCCAGATATCCACAAAAAAAAGTTTGACTCCATTGGAATTTCATAGATCTACCTGACCCCAAACAATCTTCTAGAATCTTCTTAGTTCTTATATCTTAATACATATATGATCATAAAATTCTGTATCTAATACCCAATTTATAGAAATAGATAAATTGAACTCGATCACAAATGAACCTAAATATTCCCCTTACTTCTTTACTTGAGTGTAGTTTTTATTCTAATGGAACTTATTTCTACATGTGAAAGATATAACATCTCATTTTCTTGATTTACCCTTTCTATTTATCTTCTTGAAAAAGTGTTGTGAAGATGCTTTGGTGTTAGAGATCTTCTTCTAGAATTTCCCTTTATTTACTATAATTATGGTATGATTTTCATGCTTCATATCCATTCCTACTTGGCGAAGTAGCATGAAAATATATGGGATATAATTATCTATGTTTTTTATATAGAAATTGATTAAAAAACTATAGATTATATGAGGGGGTGATGAAAGAATGAGATATATGAATGGTTCATCAGATATTTTAAACCCTAGAACCCAAAGGTGATTAATATAGCCAATTAGTTTGACTAAATGAGGTATAGTTGGTGCACCTTCTATGTGTTTACATTGAAATAGTAAATCATATTTTTCAAACAATTATTTTCTAACTATCTCCTGATATAGATCAACAATATGCTAAAGCATGCTATAAGAATCCATGTCTTCATATAACTTTATGAGTTCATTATTCATGGATGAAAGAAATAAACATTGGATATTGATCATATCTCTTAGGTGATTATAATAGATAGTGAACTCATCATCACTCACCTCTTTAGTAGGTGAATCGGGAAGTGAGGATTCTAGTATTAATATTCTCATTCACGGAATAACACTACCTATAGGCATCTAAACCATTCATGGAAGTAAATTCTAGTTAGTATTTGGTCTTTATCCAAGATTTATCTCAAGGATAATGTGGTTAATGAAATTTCCATTATCCTATAATTATAAAAGAGCATATTATTAGTACTTTACTTGATTATAATTTATGTGAGACTATAATAATTTTTAATTTAAATAAGTCTCTCAATATTTCATCAAGTCTCAATGGCCATCACTATTGAACATGCACCATATGAATTCTAGTAGAAACTATCCATATTTCCCTTTATATATTCCCGATGGAGTCCATAAAAATTATAATAATGTAATTAGGTATGTGTTCTTGCCAACTGATAACTAGAAGCTACTTGAACCATTTTATATACTCCAAAATCCATAAATCATGACTCGAATTTCCTCAAAACCTGCCTCCAAAATTTTATTTAAAAGTTTAATTCCATTAAACCAAATACAGATTTAGTTAAGTTAACCCAATATTACATTTAAGACTTACCGATAATTTAAATTTCCCCTCACAGTGGATGAACCAACATTTTAACTATGAGTTCATCTTACTTCAAATGATGGAAGGATTAATAGCTTAATATTAACTTGGTTGATTTTTTTCTTATGCAAAAATTTTATTATTTTTTTTAACATGTCTTTCCAATATAAAGTGGATTTACTTTAGGTATTAGCTATGTTATGATAAAACATTTAAACATTACCTATTTGTTTTAATTCTATCTTCATATATTAGTTCATCTATTTATGCTATCACAGTGTTGTTTCCATAAAATAAATCATACATAAGAAAGAAATAAAAAATTGACATGATCATGAGATTTATCTAATTGTTAATTTATTTATTAGAAAATAAATAAACTTATGAACCTAGGTATAAACTTCTTGTTCTGGTCTTGATACAAGTTATAGAACCTCACCTTTCCACCTATGTATCTACCATGTCAGTTTCTTCTCGATTCCATCTTGAATACCCAGTTCCTTAGATCCACCTTGAAATGACTCCATGTGCCTTCAGATATTTATTTTATTACATATATTTTATATCTAACACATAACTAAGGGGAACCAAATGATTGATTAAGGGGAATTATATAAAACAATTATGGACACACAGGTCCTCCATAATAAAAGAGGGGGGATGAATCATAGGCTATCGCATTTATTTCATAATAATTAATTGAAAGACCATGCAGTAAAATTAAATTATATAAAACCAAAACATAAATTTATCTAGTCAATATCATGATCAATAATACATGTACAATGATTACGCATTTATGACAACTAGATAGTTTTCATTTCAATTTGTTCTTTAATAAGATAAAACATATATGAAATAATTTAATTAATTATCATATTAATCAATTAATTAATTTTATCTCATTTTATCTAATCATCCTAAAATTCCCATCATCTATGATTTAAAAAAAATAAATTATTTTATTTTATTTAAAACTCAATAAAATAGTAAACAATAATGTAATTTTAATCTAATCTATGATGGCCTATTTGATCTACTACATATGATATTAATTATAAAAAAATTGTAACATCCTAACCCAGCATCCACTAACTGGGCCCCTGAGCTGATGGGTCACATGGCCTCAAGAACACCTCCCAGGATGCCAGAGGCTTTCGACTAGTGGTGAGGGTGTAAATGTAGTATAGTGGGATACTATTCCTTCATATTAGAGTGGAAAATCAGATACAATAAATAAAAAAAACCACATAATCATTATATAAGAAGACACTAAAATTACTTGACTATTAACCCGCCATAGTGGAAACACATAAAACATATATAATAATAAGTTTTGGAAGCATAAATAATTGAGAAACTAAATAATAATAAATATCCACTAGAAAGTGTCGTATACATGAATGCATGGCATGCTAATATACAAAAGGGGAACAAGGGACATGCATATACACCATTCTATAAAAAATACAAAAAGATAAAATACTGCTCCACTATCATCTCTAGAATACATTGGGTCCTTTGATTCTATGCTCCAATAATAAGAAAATCATATCAAGAATTTTTAGTAAGGAACCTTACCTTATCCATACCTATAGACAAGTAATCTACTTGGGTACCAAAGGCCATCTGAGTAGGGTGTGAGATAAAATTTTCCACCACCAACAATGTCTATAAGTAATTCAAGAAATGTACATAGCAGCTACAATGTGCAGGTATGAATAAATAATCAACAAGACTAAATAAATAACTACCATCCTACTTAGATTCCTAATGGATCCCTGACAGCTCTACCTACTTCATCTCATGGATAGTATGAGTATCTTATTAGTAAATATATATAATATATATATATATAGTATAGTTATATATTTCATCTACCTATATAAATTAAGTACATGCGGACGTAGGTAGCCATATACCTGGAATACTAGGTATTGGATTGATTGGGGTGTAAATTTGTCATCCATAACCATAATAAAAAATCCTATAAGCTCAAGAAAGAGTAAAATCCCTACATTTAATAATTAATTAGAGATTTCATGCTTGTAAATCAAGATGGTGGCTGATCCATCTTGTCAACACTCGAAGAAAGGGATGTGGTGCATCATGGCCACCATCTGAATTGTTTCAATTGAGTGAGACATCATGATCAACACCCAATGTAAGGGAGAGTGAATCACCATGATCAACAAGTCCCTTAACCATCATTATACATCCAATATCAAGGTAATAATCATATTATTAATAATAATAATATCCATGAGGCATCACCTCTCATTTATTAAATTCATCAAGCCCAAATGTAACTAAGGGAATTTTAATTCACATTTAATAAAACATTTAATAAATTATAAAATGACCTGTGTGGCCTTACCAAACTTTATAATTAATTTCAATAGAACCATTAAATTTATTTAAATAATTAAAAGCATCAAAAATTAATCCATTCTATATAATAAATCCATTTAAATTAATTCAAGGCATGGAAATTCAATTTCAAGGTTCAATCTAGCACCTTGAAGGTTCCATTATCAATTGGGAAATACCTATAAAGTAATTTAAATTTATAATTCAATACAATATCTTTGGAGGTTCTTTGGTTCATTTAAAAATTTCGATTAAAGTAATCCATTTCAATTACAACCCAATTTGAATGCTTGTAAGGCATTCCAGACTTTTAAACAATCGTTTATAAGGGTAAATTCAAGAAGTAAACCCCAAGGGGAGTCCATAATTGAGGTCAAAATCCTCTAAACACATATCAACATATCTCAAGAGTATAAAAACACGTGTATATCAATTTATAATCAAAGAAATCATTTTAAGGCAAAACACAAAAATGGTCAGTGTGTGGCATAATAGCACAACTACGAAAAAAATCACTTTTTTAGGAAAACAACTAGACCACCTAACTTAGGTTTGTTGATGAATCCTCATTTGATAGAGGCCTCGTATTCAAATTAGATTGAAATAAATTAAAGAAATTCTCCAACAGCCTAAAAATAGTTCATAATATCTTGCACCTAAATAGAATGGGAGATCAAAAGAGAAACTGAAATAGGAAGCAAGAGGAATAGAGATCTTATCGAGAGATATCCAAGGCTTCTGACAGATATTTATTTTGAGTCCAAATCTAAGGGATATTGAAGAACATAGATTAGTCTTGGAGATGGATTACAAGATGAGTAACCAAGTTCCATCTGCTAGAAATGAAGAGCGAGGAAGGAAAATAAGGTTTTAAGTTTAAGGAATGAAAAAAATACATTTTACCCAAAACAATAGGGGTGCATGGTTTGGACACATGGTCGGACAAACCATTCACCAACCATGTTAATGGACTCTATACAAGAAGTCTACAATCACACACAAGCATGAACCTTAGTTTACATGGTTGTAGAAAATAGTGCAACCCTAGTTGTTTCCAATGAGCCTTGCACGGTTACCCCGTATGGTTAGTACTTATCATGTGGTAACTTTGCGTCCAACCCTTTTTTCCCCATTTTTTGGATCTCTAGGCTTAGAACAATCCCTATATGCTCAAAGAACCTTCCTAAGTCAATAGTGCACATTTACCATGATAAAATATAGGAAAGGTGTTAAAAAATAATGTTCCATACCTCCATAAAAATATGGTTCATTAGAAACCACCCCTCTTTAAAGAAGCTAATCCCCGAGTTGGCCTTCTGAGGGTAAAGAGGTATCACAAGAGAAATTTTTTGGCCACTGAGCTTGTATATTAGCTTCCTACTCCCATGTATCATCGTGTAATTAGTTGTTCCACCACATCACTCATACCAAAAGAACTGACATTCCTAAGAGTACCTTAATGCTTTGATCCATGATATGAACTAGATAATCTTAAAAAGAATCATCTACACCAAATTCAACCTCATAATGATGAATGAAATGTGATTAGTCTAGATAATATTGTTGAAGATAGGATATGTTAAGGAAATAAATCATATACCAGTATCTACGAGGAAGTTTTATTTGGTAATCCACTGGTCTGATCCTCATAATGGTCTCAAAGGGTCTGACAAACCTAGGTAAAAGCTTACCCTTCCTTAGAATATGTATATATCCCAACATAGGTGAAACTCACAAGAAAAAATAATCAAGGACCTTAAACCCAATATGTATTCAACCTATGTCATCATAATACTATTTTTTGTAGTGATCTCTCATTATACACTTTATGATCAATTGGAACTGCTCTAAAGTGTCCTGGATGAGATGTAGTACAAGAAAAGTTTCCTCCCTTCACTCTATCCAACACAGATTTGAATGACACAGACTATTATATAAGGCCTCATAAGGTTCCATCTCAATGGTTGACTGAAATCTTCTAATATAAGAGAACTCAATGAGGGGGATGTGTTTCTCCCAAGAACCCCCAAAAATCAAGGACGCATGCACAGAGAATTTTTTCTAACACATGAATCATACGCTCTGTCTTTCCATCGGTCTGAGGGTGATAGGAAATTCTTAGAATCACTTGTGTACTCAAGTCCTCCTGCAGTTCCTTCTAGAACCAAGACATGAAGAGAGAATCCATGTTATAAATGATAAAATTGGGAGATCCATGAAGATGTATGACCTTCCTAACACATATACTATGTATATTTTATACCGATAAGGTCTCTCACAGAAGTAAGAAATGTGCAACCTTCACCAAATGATCAATTAAAACCCACACTATATCATTTCCACAAGGTGATCCGGGTAAAACAGGCATGAAATACATATAAACATCATCCCATTTTCACTTGGGAATGTAAAAAATATATAAAGGTCCTTCCAGTCAATGATTTTATGCCTTCACCTATTGACAAGTGGAAAGTCAAATGATGAAGTTAGAAATATTTCATTTCATATTAGTCCACCAATACTGAAAATGTATGTCTCGATACATCTTGGTGACATCGGGATGTACTACCCATGATGAAGCATGTAATTTCCACATTATCTCCTCTCTAATGTCTGATGGAACCCTAACATGTATATTAATTCATAACATAACATTCCCATACACAATATAACAAGAATATTTATCGTCTTCTAATATCCCTTCCCTAAGGATAATGCCTTCAGGATTATATAGTTGCCCCATCCTTACCCATTCCATAAGGGTGGAGTTTACTTCTAAGGATGAGAGGGTAGTCTGACCATGATTCTCCTAAACCTAAACATGTATCTATGAAAATAAGAACATAAGTTTCCACTCTCAACTAGAGACCTGAAACACTTGAGTCTTAGTCTTACAGCTCAAAGCGTCAGCTATGACATTACCTTTCCTAAGCATGTAGGAAACCTCAAAATCAATGTATTGTTGGAACTCAACCCATCTTCACTGGAGGATATTCAATTAACAATGTGTAAAGATATGCTTGAGGATTTTTTGACCAATGAATACCACAGAATTATCTCCATGTAGATAGAGTTTCTAACACTGTAAGGTATAAACTATAGAAGTTTGCACAAGGTCATGTGATGAGTAATTCCACTCATGACTCCTTAATTTATGAGACCCGTACATAATAAATTGATCATCCTGAATTAAAACAACTCTAATATCAATACCTGATACATCACAGTAGATCATATACGTCCTTCCCATCTCCTGAAAAATCATTATCGAAATTGAAGTCTCATGACCCTCCAACTCCTGAAATTCAGATTCGTAAGATTCTAACCATACCGATTTCACACCCTTCTTCATCAATCTCGTAAGTGGTACTACCATACGTGAGAAATCCTAGATAAAGTATCTATAATATCCAACTAGCACCAAGAAAATACATATATCAAAGAAATTATTAGTCTAATCCCAAGAAACTACAAATATCACTTTCTCTAGGTCCAATAAAACTCATGAAACAAAGATGATATAACCTAGTAAGTGTACTTTGTTGATCCAAAACTGGAATTTTCTAAGATTTTCACAAATTTGGTTCTCTAATGTATCCATCGAGATCTCAAGATGATTTTCATAGTCATGTACGGATTGTAAATACAAAAAAAAAATCATCCACAAATACAACAAAAATTTAATCCAAATATGGATAGAAATATTGATTCATTAGACCCATGAAAATAGCAGGCATTTTCATGAGACTTAATGAGATGACCATGTACTTATAAAGACTATACATGCTTCTGAAAGCTATAAAAGGTATTTTGGATGACCTGAAATGAACCTATTGATATAAAGAACTTAAATTTATATTTGGAAACACTCTCACTCCTTGTATATAATCAAAGAGGTCATCTATTAAAGGAATTGGATACCGATTCTTTATCATGAGCTGGTTTAAATGATTGTAATCCAAACAAATCGTAAGGGTACCATCAAACATCTTAGAAAAAAAAAGGACTGGTGATCCCCAAGAAGAAGTGTTGGGGCATATAAATCCTTTAGTATCCATATTTTATAACTAGTTCTTGAGCTCATTATGTTCCATATGGGCCATCCTGTAAGGAGGAATGATCACTAGTGCAGCTCCTAGAACTAGATAAATGGTGAACTCTACCTATCTCACTAGAGGTAGCCTGGAAAATTTTTTAGGAAAGATATCCCTGAAATGATTCACTATAGGGGGTAAAACAATGATTCATAACCCTTGATCATATAAGAAGAGATTTTATGTATGATCTGTTATTGTACCCAGCCTCTGATGCTTGGGTCCAACTTAAGATGCCTGAATATCTCATTCTCCCTTATGCACATGCCTATCGCCCTCTGGTGATGTAAACATCACTATCCAAAAATAGCATTCAATGTTGTATCAATATGTAACAATCCAATGAATCCTATTGATTACACCAAATCCCATCATGCCAAGGATGAAAGAATTATATACAAAGAAATATCCACATATCTCAGGGGGGAATCCTTACAATGATGAACCCCTTATGATCAGATATAAAACGGGGAATAAAGCATCATAATTCCATAAAACTGTTCAACCTCGAGGCCCAGAGTCTCCATTATTTCCTAAAATATAAAAGAGTGAGAAACACCTATGTAAAATAAAGCAGATTCTAAAATTAAAGTAGATGGAATAGTATCTCAAAATGTAGATGGTCTTGAGCTATACTCCTACAAAATAGGTTGGACTACATGTATTGGCATGTACCATAGCCCCGAGTCACTACATTACTGTCCTGGTCAATCCCACTCTACTGGAACTAAAAATCCTGAGTATGACTACCTCTTCCATGGCCACATCCATGGAATGAATGGTCGATGATATTCTAGATGTCTACTTGAAAATATACTACAAGACATGCACCAAAACATGGAGTAGGTGTAGATCCCCACACTTTAGGAGTTGATGGAAAAGTCCTCCAGAAGTGCTGGATATGACCCATCCTTCCAAAACTTCTTCAATCCCACGGATCCTATAAACATTGAGGTTTTGTATGTCCCAGCTTCCCACACTGGTGACATATTAAGAAACTCTCTACATGTGGAGCCTCACTGCTACTACCCCCATGAGGAACCTCAAAGTAATGTTTGCATCCACTAAAAGAACCACTAACAAGCCTAGGTTCCCAACTATCCAGACTCACACCATCAACTTCCCTCAGATTCCACTTTGTAATTAGGTCCTAGTTGACTATCTCAAAAATAGAAGTCAATTGAAAAATATTGACCTATGATAAAATAGTGTATACCAGCCCATCTTCAAATCGCCTGGTGGTTATAAGACCATCGCCTTCTAAAGTCAGTGCATACCACTACAGCTTGGTAAATAGATAATAATAATCCGTGACATATATAGCTCATTGCTGAAAGTTTATGAACTCTCTATCTTGGTCAGCCCTTAGAGTCTTTAGAAGGAAATTATCCTAGAATATAGTTTGGAAATATGACCAGACTATTTTACAATGTTGATCTTCCTAGGTAATAACATCCCAACATCGCTTGGCTGAATCATGTAGCATGTAAGATACAAGCTTAACCCTCCACTCTAGAGGTGTCTCCAGATTATTGAATATAGAAATAATAGGTTTGATCCAAGACTCACCATCATAAGTTTCTCTATCCCCCTAAAATGTGGGAGGATGCTGCTAATGGAACTCTCAAGTAAAATCTTCCATAGTCAGGCTAGGTTGAGAAACACCTTGAATTGATTGCCTCATGCAGAAAAATCCCTTATGTAATTGGAAATTGGTCCCCATACCATGAATAGGAATAGCTTACACATGTGGCACTATAGGGGGAATCATTGGCGGATCACTTACCACCACCATAGGTTCATGGTTATCAATTCCATAATGGTGTATGACTAGAGGACATCATGGATTCATGATGATACAATTCCAAATGCATGCCTCATAAGATATCTTGACAACTAAAAATATTTCAGATAAATAACTTAGAAAATTACATAACCATCTGATAGAAATGATCACACCTCTCTATCTACTCCAAAATCTAGGTCCAAGTGGTAGAAAGGCAATTATAGGCCATGAGAACATAAGATACACCCAAACTCCCCACTACTAAGGCCGATTTTGGGTCTTGGTCTTTGTTTCACATGTATAGAAATTCCATTTCATTATGACAGTCATATTAATTTTTAATTTTTAACTATTTATGAATTTAATTCTATTTAAATGGTTTGACTAGATGGATCACCATTTTCGATCTATAAGGTCTCATTCTCCTCTTGAACCAAAATATGTCATCTAATTAATCCATATCATAATACGTTTGATCCCCTGCGACAAATGATTCATGGATCAACATGCCATAAATGACTTCTTAAGGTTTCTACATTAAACTATATAGGAAACATTATTAGGTTAAGGTAAGCACTTTAAGTGTTAATCATATTTTCTTATTCCCACAAGAAATGTCATCAAATTTCAATACATATTAATCAAGGCACTAAAAATATGCAATAGGAAAATGCACACTGAAAATAGATGTGGCATGGAAAGATGTGTGGAATATTAGTTATATTGCACCTATGATGATGAATGCAATGAAATACCCTCATTTCATTGGGCCAAGCAATAAAAACAAAATTTCATTAATACCAATAATGAGAATATCAATAATAATGTTCTTCACCCTATGGTGAAGTCACATAAACTGTAATAGGCATAATTAATAATAGAAATTACCCATCCCAGGTAATTTGGGTTCCCTCTATACATGGGTTAGCTAAACCTAGGAACATGCTCATTACCAAATTCCATAACCACATAGTCTCTAGTGTAATATCCAAACATTATGATAAAGCGAAAATGTTCTCTATTACCACTTTTTAACATCCCGACCTAGAATCCACTAACTAAATCCTCAAGTCGGTGGGTCACATAGCCTCAAGCGCACCTCCCAATATTTTAGAGGCTACTGACTAGCAGAGTGGGTGTAAAGGTAGTATAGTGGGGAGAATATACCCTCATATCAGAGTGGTTCAACAGATATAATATATAATAAACAATAGAAAAATCATAATATAAGAAGGCACTAAAATGAATGGACCGATAACCCGTCGTAGTGGAAGTACATACAACAGATATAATAATAATCTATGGAAGTATAAATAACTGATCAACTAAAAAATAATTAAGAGATTGAGGCAGTTTCATATACATGAATCCATGACATAATGATATAAAAAAAGGGGAACAAGGGATACGAATATAAAACATGCTATACAAAATAAAAAAAAAAGACAAAATACTTATTCACTAGCATCTCTAACATATGCTCAGTCCTATGCTCCTATGATACAACTATGAGAAAAGTATATCAATAATCTATTGTAGGTAACTTTCCCTTATCCATACCTATAGACAAGTTATATACTCAGGTACCTAAGGTGGACCGAGTGGGGTGTAAGATAAAATTCTAGTACTCCATCCCCAATAGTGTATATAAGTAATCAAGCAATGTACATAGAAATAATATTGTGCATGAATAAATGAATAATCAATAAGGAAAAATAAATAAGTACCATATTTCTTAGGTTTCTAAAGGACACATGGCAGCTCTACTTGCTTCCGGTCATATCCAATATGAGTGTATGATTAGTAACTATATGTATAATATATATATATATATTATAATTATATATTGCATCTGCCTATATAAACAAATTATATGCAGACATAAGTAGCTGTATACCTGGAATAATAGCTTCTTGCTGGATCGGGGCCTTACTCAGTCATCCATAACTAGTCTAAACAAGGATATATGATCAAGCAAGGGTAAAATACCTACATTTCATAATGAATGATATATTTCATTCTCATCACTAGAGATTATGGGAGGGACTTCATGTCAACAACTGAAGTAAGGGACATGGTGTGCCATGCCCACTGTCTGAATAGTGTTAATGGTGTGAGACATCATGCTCAACACCTGGTGTATGGGAGAGTGACTCACAATGATAAAAAGTCCATTAACCATAGTTTCACAACCACTATTAATGGAATAATCATATTCATAATAATAATAATATCCATGTGGAATCACCTCTCATGAATTACATTCATCAAGCCCAATATATAACTAAGGGAATTTCAATTCACATTTAATAAAACATTTAATAAAGTATGAATCAATCAGTGTCGCATCACCAAACTTTATAATTCATTTCAATTGAACCATTTAATTCATTTAAAGAAGTAAAACCATCATAAAACAAGCCTTTTGATATAATAAATCCATTTAATTTAGTGCAAGGCATAAAAATTAAATTGCAAGGTTCAACCAATCACTTAGAAGGGCCATTATCAATTAGGAAATACCTACAAGGGAAATTCCATTTATAAGTAAATCCAATAACTTAGTAGGTTCTCTAGTTAATTTAACAATTCACATTAAAGTAATCCATTTAAATTATAACCCAATCCAAACACTTGGAAGGCATCTTGAACATTTAGACAATCTTTTATATGGGGAAATTCAAGTAGGTACACCTAAAGGGTTTCTATATCTGATATTGACATCCTATAAATACATGGTAGGGTCTCTTGATAGTATAAAAACATGTATATATAAATTTAGAGACAAAAAACTCATTTTAAGTAAATGTATAACAATAAACGGAGTGTGGCACAATGGAATCGCTATAAAAACAACTCACTTTTTAAGGGGAAAAACTAGAAAACCTACCATAGGGCTATGATGACTCCTCATTTAATGAAGGTATCATATTCGAAGTACATTGGAAAAAATTGAGGAAATGGAACAATACCTTGAAATTGGGGAAAACAAGATTACACCTAAATATCGCAAGAGATCAGAAGAGAAATTGAAATAGGAAGAAAGAGGAATGGATATCTTATCGAGAGGTATCCAAAACATCCAACAGTTCTTGATTTGAATCCTAGATCTAAGAGATATTTAAGAACCTATATTAGGCTTGAAGATGGGTCATGGGAGGAGAAACTGAGCGCCATATACTATAAATGAAGAGTTAGTAAGGGGAAAAAGGTTTTAAGTTTAATGAAGTGAAAAATTGAAACATCACCCTCAAAAATAGGGGTGTAGGGTTTGGCCAAATATTTGGAAAAACTATATGCCAACTGTGTGAATAGCCTTTTTCCCAGAGGTCTAAAATTTCACATGGGTGTACACTTAGGTTCTCATAGTTACAGACAAACTGTGTGTCCCCAACTACTACAAAAGATCTATGCACGGTTAACTCGCACAGTTAGTACTAACCATGTGGTAACCATTTAGCCAACCCTTTTGCCAATTTCTTAGAGATATGGGATCTGAAAAATACTTGTATGATATTGGAACCTTCCTAAGGACATAGTCCACATTTATCATGATAAAATAAATGAAACACATTGAAAAACGAATGATCTGTACCTTTGTGAAAAGACGGGTCATTACACAATTCACTCGTATGAAATATTAGTTACATTAAATGTCTCATAATTTCATGGTGTATATGGACAATTTAATGTCACAAAAAACACATGAACATTACATAAAATGTACAATTTAATGTATTGGGTATTTAGTATACAATAATTATACATGATTAATAGTTTTGAATATTACATGGAATTAACTAAACATTTAATATAATATAAAACCTAATGAACAGTGTGTATTGAAGACTTAATGACCCAAGAAACTTTAGCTGATGAGCTTTATAAGATTAATTAATTAAATTTAATATTTCCTTATAAATAGATAAAGTGCACGAGGTGTGCAAGTAAGCCACATAGTGTGTACTTATATTTATTGGATATTCACAATACATGCTTAGAGACATTATGACTGAATTTTCATGACACTTCAAATTGATTATGATTTTAAAGTTGATTTATATTATAGGGAAGACCCAAATTCACCTCTCAAGGATCTTTGATAGGTTTAGTGTATGTGTTTTTAATAAAAAGTACTAAAATAGGGGTGATTTTGAAAAAAGTTTAAAAAATAACTTAACATAAAGAGTGTAATAGTTGAAAAACCAAGTGGATTATGAAAAATATGAGATGAATGGGTCTTTATGATTTCACTACACAAATTTCAATTTCTTTTTTCTTAGATATTCATTTAGGTTTGTATTAATTCTTTGGTTGAAATTAATTGGATTCCTGACTAATTCCTAAGCCTTTATGTGATTGATTGAAGAACCAAATATTAACATAACAATCATATTGCCAAGGTACAAAAATTATGCATGGAATAATAGATTCAAAAGTATATTTAAATCCTAATAAAGTGGGTAAGAAAAGGATTCTTTTGTTTTCCAATTGGAACAACACAATTCATGCACTCAAAACCTCACACCGATCGGTTAGAAATTAAGAGCATAACATTCACTTTCATAAAAACAAGCATTCAAAAATAAAATCATGGAAGATACATGGAAATAAATTTTTTAACACTGAAATTACTCCAAAATAGTACCTAATAGATGCGCTGGAACTCCCTTGACATTTTTGTAGATCCCTCGCAATGAACGCCCATCGTTTATCCCAATATTAAGAGGAGGAAGCTTAGGTGGAACTCCTTCATCATTCTTGGTAATCCTACGAGGATAAGGGCATCCAAAAATTCTAGGATGAGTAGGGGAATCCTATATGACTCCAAAATTATATAGATTGGCCTCTGATTCGAACTTAAAAATGAGGAGCCCAAGGTTTTATTTTATAGGCCAAGTGGAAGGTGGTTTTGGGAACACATATTTCTTAAAACCACTTGGCCCATGGTTTATGACATCTATAAAGACTTATATCGCAATGAAAAAAAAACTAAAAATTTGTTTCCACACCTCTTTTATATCTCCAAAAAAATGTTTGGATTCATTTGGACACATACAGCTCGAGATATTGGCATAACACATCACACAACTTTTGACTTCATGCAGATTCAATGTCTTGAAAAGATCAGTCTAGATGGGACACCAAATGGCCAAATAGGGGTTGGGTTAATTCATAAAATTTGTATACCACTAAATTTCGGAGCATTACACAAAATATACTCCCATTTGGATGCACATTTTAGTAGAAGTGTTCAATTGAGTCCACTAGTGTGTTTGGATCATGTGCAGTTTGGCACATTTTTCTTAAACTTAATCATGGGTCCTCCAAATCACCTCCACCTATAATACAATTATCAAAATAAGTAACATTTCCCTTTTTAAAAATGGTAAACACAAAATAATTTAATCAAATATGAAGTGAAATTTGTTATTTTTTTATAATTTTCAATACAAAACTAGTTTAGCACTGTGGTGTAAGTGTGAAAATGAAACTGTGAATCGTGGTGCGATCACACCCCCACACCTAAAAATTTGCACTCCTGGGCGAATTCCTATTTCCAAAAATTATGCATGTAGATATTTAAAACTTCATAAAGATTTAACATTTAATTAAAATTTAATTCTTGATAGAAATGAGGTCAAAGAAAAAATCACACTATGGAGTTATTCTCAGTGATCATAGAAAATACGTCTAAAAATTGTATCAGAATGAAATTAAAAGAGATGCATGATACCAATCAAAGAAAATAATTCAAAATTTAATCATGTCATTAATTACCTATGTGTGTGGGTGAAAACCATTTCAATCTATTCTTTCCATTTTTCATCGATTAAATATAATTTATTTTAAAAATTGTATACTTATAAGATCCTTTCCACCGAACCTGCCGTACATCCTTTTCAATAAAATTTCAAGGCCTGCCCACTTAAGCATTCTCAGAAGTAAAATCATAAATTTATGACCTAGATATCCCCATATGTTGTACAATTCATCACTCCCCTCATTTTTTTCAAAATTTTCACTTAGAACAAATATCACACTCTTTTATCAACCCTTGTTTGATCTCTTCATGACACTAAATGTAATAGTTATAACAATATCAAAAGTAGAGGATGGGTGGTTTTTTGACCCACCCAATATATAACCTTTTTTGTAGGCATACAACATTCCAATAATAGGTACACACACATAGGTCAATCTGGTACAGTAATGAAATAGATTGGATAAGGAATGAATTTATGGAAAAATCATTTTGAAAAGTAGAGAAAAATTAACCTAACTTATATTTACCTTATATTAAGTAAGATGTTTTCATAGTTCATGGTTGGGTGCAAGAGGTGTGTGGAGAAATTAAGTGACATAATTTTACCTTAAAATACTCACACAAAGGGTACCATTATTCTCAAAGGTTTAAAAATCATACAACCATTTATATCATCAACAAATAACCAAATTTAAAAATAAATTCACACCATAATAATGAATTCTTACAGAAATGAACATTTCATCATTTTTTTTAATGTTAAGACACTATAAAATAAAAAAAATCATCATGAATTTTCAATAACAACCATGATTAATCATGAATCATTTTCCATGATAATTTGGTCATAAAAAATGAAAAATTCATCACAAAAGTAAGGGGGAAATGATGGGGGGAGTGAAAATAATATACAACAAGAAAAAAAGAGAAAAAGAAAGAACGATGATGAAAATTCCTAACTAACCCAGGAATATACCCATCCAATCATAGATAAAGTGTGTAGTGTCCTCTCTATAATAAAATATAATGTGGGAAGGAAGAATAAAACCTGGTGGGTGTCATCTATAGACTACTTCTTGAACTTGGAGCTCCTCCATCGGGGACTTCGGAATCGCTTCGTGGAAGTTCTTTAGCCGCTGCCCATTGAAAGTGAAGGTTTGTTTTTTTTTTCATTTTGAACCTGAACAACACTAAATGGAGAGACATTAAAAATAGTGTATGGTCCAAACCAATAGGAATAAAGCTTACCTAGATATATATTTAGACTTTCATTGTAGAGGAGGAACTTATTCCCAATGTGGAACTGATTATGGAGGATGTGATGGTCTCAGGAAGCCTTGGTTTTCTCCTTATAAATCCAAGAGTTCTCATAATAATCTATTATCATTTCCTATACCTCTTGAATCTGTAACTTCCTTTGAGAACCTGCACCAAAATGATTATAATTGCATTTTTTGATGGCCTAGTAGTCCAGGTTCTCAATCTCAAAAGGGAGGTGACAACTCTTTCCAAACATAGGCCAATAGAGTGACATTCCAATGGTAGTTTTAAAGGTAGTACAATAAGCCCATCATGAATTATCGAGTCTAAGAATCTAATATTTTCTATTAGGTTGAACTATTTTATAAAGAATATGTTTTACCTCCTTATTACAAACCTTAGATTGACCATTGGTTTGTGGGTGATATGTAGTAGACACTTTATGCCCGACACCATACTAACTCAAAAGAGATTTCGTTGTTCAGTTCTAGAAATGAGAACCCTGGTCACTAATGATGAACCTAGGTAATCCAAACCAACATAAGGTTTGGGTTCTCAAAAATTCCACAACTTCCATAGAATCAACAATCCTTGTTTCTCGTGCATCTACCCATTTTGAAACATAATCCACTTTCAAAATAATGTATAGGTTACCAAATGAATTAGGGAATATCCCTATAAATTAAATTCCCTAAACATAAAAAATGTCATGGAAGATAAAGTGTTGTGTGGAATTTCATTTCTTTTAGTTACATTCCCCATTTTTTATATTGAGGATAGGATTTATAGAAATCATGGGAAGACAAAAAAAGTGTTGTACAAAAGAGGCAAAAATCAAGGAACTTGTGAGTAGTTTTTTCGGGAAAAAAGTGTCCCCCATAAGTAAAAGTGTGATAGAACCTAAGGACTGACTGATACTCATAATTTGGAAAAAAACTCCTAAGGACTTGATCACTACATGTGTTCCAAAGTTAGGTGTCATCCCAAATGTACCAATGAGACTAATGTTTTAGACAATTTTCCTGATTTTTATTGAAATTAGTAGGAATGTAAGATGCTAAAAAATAATTTAAAATTTAAGCATACCAAGGAATAACATATTGTACTCGGTATAATTTCTTATTTGGAAACATGTCATTTATGGGAATATAAGGGGATGAGTCAATGTCGTAGGATGGGTGGATCCTACTGATATGGTCTACCACCACATTCTATGCTCCTTTTTTATCTCTAATTTATAAATTAAATTTCTAAAGGAGGAGAATCAAGTGAATGAGATGCGGTTTGGATTCTATTTTCATTAGGAGATACCAGAGGGAAGAATGGTTCGAAATGATAGTAAAGTCATGAATGAAATGATAGTAAAATTCATCATGACCTAGGAAATACCATACATCCCATACATTTTTGGGGAATTGTAGGGAAGAAATAACATGCGCTTTTTATTTATCTACTTGGATACCATCCCCAAAAATGACATGTCCCAAAACTATACCATGTTGCACCATGAAATAGAATTTCTCATAATTTAATACAATATTCATTTCAATATAGTGATGTAGGACTGAACTAAGACTACTAAAACATTCATAAAAATAGGATCTATAAATATTGGAATCATCTATATGAATACTTCCATTAAATTATCTAGGTAATCGAAAAAAATACTAACCATGCATCACTGGAATGTACCCGAAGAATTTCACAGATCAAATGGCATTCTTCAATAAGAAAATGTGCCAAAGGAAGAAGTGAAGGTTTTCTTTTCCTGATCCTCAAGGGAAATATGGATCTGAAAGTATCTATAATACCCATAAAGAAAATAGTAATGGGACTTCACTGCTAGCCTCTATAGCATTTGGTCAATGAATGGAAATGGGAAATGGATATTACTAGTGTGTTGGTTTAATCAGTGATAGTCTACATAGACACACCAAATATTCTTCACATGATTTTGAATCAATTCATTGTTTTCATTTTTTATTACTGTAAGACTGGTTTTTTATAAATAACTTGTACTGGACTAATCCATTGGCTATCATAGATGGGGTAAATGATTCTAGTAGCTAATAATTTTGTTACCTCCTTTTTAACAACATCTAGGATGTTTGGGTTCTGTTGAAATTTTGATTTCTTTACTGGTTTAGCCTCATTATTTAACAATATATGATGTGTTAAAATTGATGGGATAATACCAGGAATGTCTGCAAGTGTCCATACCAAATCTTTTTTATACTCCCCCAAAAGTTCAAGCAGTCGTAATTCATGCTCAGGAGGTATTGAACTAGCAATTATGATCATGAACTTGTTTCCATTCTCAAGATATGAATATTTTAAATCTTGAGGTAGTTTCTTGAGTTCCAAATCATGGGGATTTTGGATTAATGGGAGTGTGTGTGAAAGTGAGGTTACTAATATCATCTAACTACTCAATGGTATCATCCTAAAATGAGGAATGAGATTTTAAAAGCTTACCAGTATTGTTGATAGTCATGTGATCCTCAATGTTCAAGAAATAATCAATTAACAAACATGCATGACATTTTTCTATACCTATACAAAATTATATGCATGATTCATTTCCCAGCATTTGAATCAATTATGAAAACTTATAAAGGGGATTAGGGGAAAGAAAAGTTGTTTTTTCAGGGGAAGGGAGTACATCAATTGAATTAATATGGATATGAATATTCTTCTAAGGGGTGCTTCATGGAATCAAGGATGTTGAAGTGGAAAATGTCACCACCAAACTCCATAGATAATTTACCATTATGGATATTAATTATGGTTTTAGAAATTTTCAAGAAATTTCTCCCCAATATAATAGGGGCATGTCCATTCATCCTATCATCTTCAATTTTAATCACATAAAAATCAGTTAGAAAAATTAAAATTTTCATCCTCATAGGAACATCCTCTAACACACCTGTGGGGTGTAATATACTTAGATTTGTGAGTTGAACAATAATTCCTATTGGCTTTAGTTCTTCGACCTGTAATGTATATTAAATGGAGTGAGGAATCACACTTATTAAGGCACCCAAATCAAGCATAACATTGGAAAATTAATACTCCCTAATGGTACAAGGAATCAATAATGTTCCAGGATCGTTTATATGGTGAAAAGTGATGGCTCTCTCAATGTCGATACATTCTTCTCTAAGGTCAAATTCTCATCACCTAGAATTCTCCTTCGGTGTGTACCTATCTCCTTCAGAAACTTGGAATATCTAGGAATTTTCATCATGACATCAATCAAGGGGATACTAACCTGTACTTTTTTGAAAGATTACAATATTTCCTTATCAAGTTGAGTTTTCTTTTGTTTTCTTGGTTGGGTTTCCCTTTGAGGAAATGAAAGAGGAATGGTTGGGATATGTGACTCATCAATAGACACACTATTTCCTTTGGAAGGGCTTCTATGAGGACAATTATTTTCTTATCTTGGGCCATTTTCAGAAGTTGGGATGGTAGTTTTCTCAAGAGGGGATGACTCTAATGGAGGGTTGATTTGGGTTTTAAGTTGTTTCCCACTCCTAAGTGTTATGGCACTAACATTTACCTTATCCTTAGGGTTAACTACTGGTAAAGAGGGTAGTTTACATGACTCATGATTCCCCCACAGAGTTAGTGAGTTGTCCTAATTGGGATTTTTAGGTGTTGTATAGCTACTTGGGTGGTTTTTTGGAATTGGAGATTATTTTCATACATTTGATTCATCATATCTTCTAGGATAGACTCATTTTTTAGAGGGGTGATTGGAAAGGCCTTTCTGGTGGTTAGGTATTTCTGGGTGTTGGTGGTGGATGACAACTCTACCCCACTTGGTTTCATTATTGTTGAGGTTGGTTTGAATACCCCCTTTCCTATAATCTTGGTTTATTTCCACCCAAGGTTGGATGGATAGTAATGTTATTTCCTAAAGGGTTGGTTATTGGGGCGGCATGGAAAGATTACCTCACAACTCTTAGAAGTTTCTCTTAGTTAGGGGAATTGGTAAGAATAATGGGTGTTAGAAGAACATATTACATAGTGGATGGGAGGAGTAGATTGGGATTTCCCTTGGAAAAGATAAAGTTTTCAAATGAGGGTACTTAACTCTTAGAACTTCATCTCCACATTCTTCTTGAATTCAGCACTTTGCACCTCATAGACACCTCAATGGGTACTTTTAATCTTGAAAGAAATTGTTGAGTGTTCTACACCATGCTCTCAATTAGGATTCCTGTAGAAATTTGGGTCTTATAAACTAGCACACCACCTGTATCAGTATCAATCATATTTTGATCAATATGAATTAAACCTTCATAAAAATACTTAATTAAAAGTTTATCACTTATTTGGAGGTATGGGAAACTTGAAAAAATAATTTTAAATATTTCCTAATATTCATAAAGTCTTTCACCTTGATATTATCTTATCCCACATATTTATTTCCTTATTGTCATGGTTTTAGAGGCTAGTAAGTATTTTTCAAGAAAAAGGCATTTCATGTCCACCCAACCACTAATTGGTGAATTAACATAATACAACCAATCTTTTGTAGTGTATTGTAATGAAAATGGGAATGACAGAAGATTGACTTTTTCTTCATCCACATTATTTAGTTTTAATATTGAACACATAGTATGAAATTCTTTTAAATGCTTATGTGGACCTTCTCCCATGATTTCGGGGAATCTTGGTAATAAATTAATTAAACTAGATTTAAGATCAAAATTGGGTGCCTCAACTAGAATTTGAATATAAGTGGGTTGGATATAAAAATTAGGTGAGGTTATTTCTTTTAATTTTTCATTTTTTTCATCCATGTTATACAAATTTAATTCAGTTTTAATGTGTGTTTCAAAAGAATAAGAATAGGGATCAATAGTTGTGTTGACGTTTTGTGTGTCCTCCTTCAAAGGGTTCTCTTGTGCGCCTCAGTGTCACTAACGTAAGATCCTATCTGATTCATGTTTTAATGGAATTATTTCCTCTGATGAAGATCATTTCATGGAAAATTCCTACAAAAGTATTATTTTAGAAATCAAAAAAATTAAGGATGAAAAAAATAACAAATAATTACAAAATATGCAATACTTTTATAAAAAACACACACTAAAAACAAAAGTACTCCCTAGAAATGACACCAAAATTTGATCACATTATCATGACATGTACAATTTATTATGATTTTAAGGTTTTTTTATAGTATAGATTAGACCCAAGGTCATCTCTCAAGGATCATTGATAGGTTTAGAGTATTCATTTTTAATAAAAAGTACTAAAAGGGGTGATTTTGAAAAAAGTTTTTAAAAAATAACTTAACTTAAAGAGTTTAATAGTTGAAAAACCATGTTTATTTTGAAAAATATGATAATAAGGGTTCATTTTTATTTCACTACACACATTAAAATTTCACTATTCTTAGATATTCATTTTGGTTTGTAGTAATTCTTTGGTGAAAATTAATTAAAATCTCAATTAATTCCTAAGACTTTATTTCATTACTTGAAGAACCAAACCTGGATATAACAATCATATTTACAAGGTCCAAAACTTATGTATGGAATAAGATATTCAAAATAATATTGAAATCTCAAGAAATTGGGTAATAAAAAGATTTTTGTTTTGTTGAATCGGAATAACACAAGTCACGCAGTCAAATCCTCACACCAATCGGTTAGAAATCAAGAGTATTACATTCACATGCATAAAACAAGAATTAAAAAATGAAATAATGTGAGATATATATAATTTAATGTTTTAACACCCTAATTACTTAAAAATAGTCCCTAATAAATGTGTCTGAACTCCCTTGAAATGTGTGTAGCTCCCTCAAAACAAATGTCCACCGTTTAGAAAAACATTGAGAGGAGGAGGAAGCTCAAGGGGGGATCCTTCATCATTGACCCCCCCCCCCTGAGAATAGGGGCCTAAAAACTTATAGGATAATTAGGGGAATCTTATAGGAATCCAAAATCACAGATCTTTACTTCTGGTTCGAACTTTCAAATGAGAATCCCAAGGTTTCATTTTATAGGCAAAGTGGGAGGTGGTTTTGGGCACACAAATTTCTTAAAACCACTTGGCCCATGGTAATTGACATTTATACGGTCTTATATCTCTTTGTAAAAAACAAAAAAAAAAGTTGTTTTCCCACATATTTATTATCTCCACCAAAATTTTGTCTACATTTGGACACCTACAGCTTGAGATATTTACAGAACACAGCACGCCACTTTTGACTTCATGCAGATTTGGTGTTTTGGATAGACCGGTCTTGATGGGACAACTGATGGATGCATTGGGATTGGGTTCCTTCATAAAAGTTATAACCTATGGAATTTTGGACCATCCCACAAAATATCATCACATTTAGATGTATTTATTAGAAGTGTGTTGTTGATTCCACTGGTGTGTTTCAATCCTACACAGTTTCGCCCATTTTTCTTGAACTT
Organism: Viscum album; assembly: GCA_963277665.1. NCBI lineage: Eukaryota > Viridiplantae > Streptophyta > Magnoliopsida > Santalales > Viscaceae > Viscum > Viscum album. Next base: position 1,372,389,994 of record OY728129.1, on the reverse strand, counting down.
CATCATGGGTCCTCCAAATCACCACCACCTAAAATAAAATTATCAAAATAGGTAACATTTATCTTTTTTAACAGTGATATAAAAAATAATTGAATCAAATATGAAGTGAAATTTTTTATTATTTTTTTAATTTAAATACAATGCTAGTTTAGCACATAGGTGTAAGGGTGAAAATGAAAAAGTGAATCATGGTGCGATCACACCCCCATGACAAAACATTTGCACTCCAAGAAAAAATCATATTTACAAAAAATTATACATGTAGATGTTTCCAACATCATAAATATTTAACATTCAATGAAAATTTATTTCCTGAAATAAATCTGATCAAATCAAATATCACACCAAGGAGTTATTCTCAGTGAACATGGAAAAAGATGTCTAAAAATTGTATCAAAAAGAAATTCAAAGAGACGCATGATACCAATCTAATAAAATAATTTAAAAAATAATCATGTCATTAATTATCCACGTGTATGTGTGATAACCATTTCATTATATTCTTTCCACTTTCTTTCAAGTAAATATAATTTATTTTTAAAAAAATCTTCTCACATGATCCTTTCCACCGAACCTCCCTTACATCCTTTGTAATCAAATTTCAAGACCCACTTACTTAAGCATTCCCAAAAGTTAAACCATAAGCTCCTGATCTAGATATCCCCCATATGTTTCACATTTCATCACTCCCCTCATTTTTTTCACAAGTTTCACTTGGAAAAAATATCACACTCTTCTATTAACCCTTGTTTGATCTCCTCGTGACACTAATTTTAATAGTTATAATAAGATAAAAAGTAGAGGAAGGGTGGTTTTTGACCTACCCAATATATAACCCTTTTTTAGGGCGTACAATAGTCGGATAACAGGTACACACACATAGGTCAATTTGGTATATTAATGAAAAATATTAGATAAGGAATGAAAGTATGGATAAATAATTTTAGAAAGTAGAGAAAAATTAACCTAACTAATATTTACCTTCTATTAAGTAAGATATTTTCACACATTATGGTTGGGTGGAAAAGGTGTGTGGAGAAATTAAGTGAGGAAATTTTCCTTTAAAATACATACACAAAGGGTACCATTCTTCTCAAAGGTTTAAAAATGATAAAACTATTTATATCATTGACAAAGAACCAAATTTCAAAAGAAATTCACACCATAGTATTGAATTGATGCTAAAATGAAAATTTCATCAAATTTTTTTGAATGTTAAAATAATATTAAATAAAAAAATTCCTCATGAATTTTCAATAACTTCCCTGATTAAATGTGTATCATTTTCAATGATAAATTGGGTAAAAAATTAATTTTTTGTAACAAAAGTGAGGGTATAAACGAGGGGGGAAGTGAAAATACTATACAGAAATTGAAAAGGAGAAGAAGAAAGAAAGATGATGAAAATTTCTAACTAAACCAGGAATATACCAATCCCCACACACCTAAATTGAGAAGTTTCCTCACTGTAATAAAATAGAATGTGTAAAGGAAGGATAAAACATAGTTCGTGTCATTTGTAGACTATGTCTTGAACTTAGAGTTCCTCTATCCAGGACTCTGGAATATATTCTTAGAAGTGCTTCAGTCAATTCCCATTAACAGTGAAGGTTTTCTTGGTTTCTTTATTTTGAACCTGAACAACACCAAATGGAGAGACATTAGTAATAGTGTATAGTATAAAACATTAGGAACAAATATTATTGGGATACAACTTCATCCTTGCATTGTAGAGGAGGACCTTATACCCAATGTGGAACAAATGATGAAGGATGAGACAATCATGGGAAGCCTTGGTTCTCTCCATATAAATTCGGGAGTTCTTGTATAAATCTCTTCTCATTTCCTCCATCTCCTAAATCTGAAACTTCCTTTGAGATCCTACACCAGAAAGATTATAATTTCATTTTTTTATGGCTCAGTAGGCCCGGTTCTCAATATCAACAGGGAGGTGAAAACTCTTTACAAACACAATCCAATAGGGTGAAAATCTAATGGGAGTTTTAAATTTAGTACGGTAAGCTCATAATGAATCATAGAGTCTAAGACTCCAATCTTTTCTATTAGGTTGAACCATTTTTTCAATAATATATTTTACCTCCCTATTTGACACGTTGACTTGACCATTGGTTTGTGGGTGATATGCAGTAGATACTTCATGCTCAACCCTATACTGATGAAAAATAGATTATATTGTTCGGTTGCAGAAATGAGAACTCTGATCAATGATGATAAACCTAGGTAATCCAAACCTACATAAATCATGGGGAATGGTCACATAAAGTGAATTTCACAAACATTAAAAATGTCATGTAAGGGAAAGGGTTGTTGTGAAATTTCATTTCTTTTAGATACATTTCCAATTATTTGACAGTGAGGACAATATTTACAGAAATCATGGCCATCCTAAAAAAGTGTTGTCCAAAAGAGACAACAATCAAGGACCTTAAAAGTAGTCCGTTTAGGACCAAAGTGGCCACCACAAGCAAGAGTGAAAAAACCTAAGGATAGACTAAAACTTGAAATCCAGCACACAACGCATGAGGACTTGATCACTATATGTGCTCAAAGGTAGGGGACATCCCAAATGTACCAATGAGACTCATGTTTTATAAGTTCAACCTATATTTTATTAAAATCAGTAGGAATATAAGATGCTACCAAATAATTTACAATTTCGGCATTCCAAGGAATAACATCTTTCACTCGCTACAATTTCTCATCTGGAAACATGTCTTTTTTGGGAGTATAGGGGGATGAGTCAATGTCATAGGATAGGTGGATACTACTGATATGGTTAGCCGCCACATTCTCTATTCCTTTTTTATCTCTAATTTCTAAATTTAATTACTAAAGGAGGAGAATCCTGTGAATGAGACATGGTTTGGATTCCAACTTATTAAGGTGATACCAGAGGGTTGGAAGGTTTGAGAACACAATACATTTGGACCCTAAAAGATACGATCTGAATTTATCCATGAAAAAACTATACAAGGAAATTATTTTTTAGTTATAGTGTAGTTTTTTTGGTAGGGTACAGTGTATGTGATGCATTGAAAATGACATGTGTAGCTCGATTGACCCTTTCTGATAAGACTGCCACAACTGCATAGTTAGATGCGTCACACATGGGCTCAAACGATAAATTCCACTGAGGTGTTTGGATTAATGGGGGTGATGTGAGACTCTATTTTAACTTATTAAAAGCTTCCTTACATTATTTATCAAAAACAAATTCCATTTATTTTGGATTAATTATGAGAGGGTGAGTACAATTTTACTAAAGTTTCGAATGAAATGAAGGTAAAATCTAGCATGACCTAGGAAATACTGCACATCCCATACATTTTTTGGGAATGGTAGGGAAGAAATGACATCCAATATTTATTTATCTACTTGGATACCATCCCTAGAAATGATATGTCCCAAAACTATACCATGTTTCACCATGAAATGGCATTTCTCATAATTTAATATGAGATTATTTTAAATACAGTGACATAGAAATGAACCAAGACTACTCAAACATTCATAAAAAGATTATTCATAAATAGTGAAAGCATCCATGAATACTTCCATGCAATTCTTTATGTAATCCAAAAAAATACTAACCATGCATAACTGTAAAGTAACTGGAGTATTGCATTGACCAAATGGAATCCTTCTATATAAAATTGTGCCAAAGGGGAAAGTGAATGTTGTCTTTTCCTAATCCTTAGGGGCAATGTGGATTTGAAAGTATCCAAAATACCCATCAAGGAAATAGTAATGGGACTTCCCTTCTATCCTCTCTATAATTTGTTCAACAAATGGAAATAGAAAATGGTTCTTCCTAGTTATTTGGTTTAATTATGGATAATCTATATAGACCTGCCAACTATTCTTCCCATGATTTGGAAACAATTCATTGTTTTCATTTTTTATTACTGTAAGACCAGTTTTTTTAGGAAATGCTTGTAATAGACTAAACCATTGGATTTCAGAGATGGTTTAAATGATTCCATCAGCTAATAATTTTGTTACCACTTTTTTTAAAACATCTTGGAGGTTTGGGTTTAGTTGATGTTTTGACTTACTCACTAGTTTAGCCTTGTCATTTAACAATATATGATGTATGTAAATTTATGGGATAATACTACGAACGTCCATAGGTGTCCATCCCAAAATCTTGTTTATACTCCCTAAAAAGTTCAATAAGTCACAATTCATTCCCAAGAGGGAGCGAACTATCAATGATAACCATTAACTTGTTTCCATTATAAAGATAGGAATATTTTAATTCTTGAGGCAGTTTCTTTAGTTCCAATTCAGATGGATTATGGATTTATGGGAGTATGTGTGAAATTGAGAGGTCTTTACTCTCATCTAACTACTATATGGAATTATCCCTTGTTGACGAATGAGCTTTTACAAGATTAGAATTATTATTGATGGTCATGTGATCCTCAGTGTTAAAGAAATCATCAATTAATAAACATGCTTGAAATTTTTCTGGACTGCTAAAAAATTATATGCATGATTCATTTAGGAGCATTTAAAACATTGAGGAAAACTTAGAAAGGGTATTAGGGGAAATAAAAATATGTTTTTTCAGGGGAAGGGAGTACATCAATTGAATTAACAGAGAGAGAGGAATATTCTTTTGGGGGGGCTTCATGGAATCAAGGATGTTGAAGTAGAAAATGTTACCACCAAACTACATTGATAATGTACCATTGTGGACATTAATTAAAGGTTTGATTGTTTTCAAGAAAGGTATCTCCAATATAATTGGGACATGTACATTCATCCTATCATCTTCCATTTTAAGTACATAAAAATCAGCAGGAAAATTTAAAATTTTCACCCTCACAAGAACATATTCTAACACACCAGTGGGCTGTGTTGTACTTAGATTTGAGAATTGAACAAAAATTCATGTTGTCCTCAGTTATATAACCTAAAATGTTGAGTAAATAGAGTGAGGTATCACATTTATAGAGCACCCAAATCAAGAATAACATTGGAAAAGGAATACTCCCCTATGGTGCATAAAATCGAGAATGTTCTAGAATCGTTGAATTTGGTGAGAATTGATGGATCTATAAATGTTAAGACATTCCTCCCCAATCCCACCTTCTCATAACCTCAAATTTTCCTTTTGTGTGTACACATATCCTTTAGAAACATGGCATATCTCAGAATTTTCTTCACAACATCAATCAAGGGGATGTTAACCTGCCTTTTTTGAAAGTTTCCAATATTTACTTATAAAGTTCAGTTTCCTTTTGTTTTCTTGGTTGGGTGGACCTTTGGGGAAATGTAAGGGGATAAGTGACTCATCAATAGACATAATCTTTCCCTTGTAAGGGCTTCTCTTGGGACAAGTAATTTCTTCTCTTGGACAATTTTAAACAGTTGGGATGGTGGTTTCCTCAGGAGAGGATGACTCTGATGGAGGGTTCAGTTGGGTTTTAAGTATTTTCCCACTCTTAAGAATGATGTCACTAACATTTCCATTATCCCTAGAGTTAACTACTGGTTGATATGGTAGTTTATCCGACCCATGACGTTGAATTTCTTCCACAGACGTAGTGAGTTGGCCTAATTAGGTTAATGGGTCTTTTATGGTTTCTTGGATGTTTTGTTGGAATTGTATATTGTTGGAATCCATTTTTTCCATCATATATTCTAGGCTAGGCTTGGGTTATGGAGGGGTGGTTGGAAAGGCCTTTTTGGTTGTTGGGTATTTTTTGGTGGTGGTGGTGAATGACTACTCTTTCCCAGTTGTTTCTATTTTTATCGAGGATGTTATGAATACCCCCATTCTTATAAGCTTGGTTTTCTTTCCACCTAGGGTTGGATGGATAGTAAGGTTCTTTACAAAAGGGTTGAGTATAGGGGTGGCCTAGAACGATTTCCTCACAATTATCAAAAGCTTCTCTTAGTTGGCTGCATTGGTCAGAATAATGGTTGTCAGAAGAACATATTCCAAAGTGGATGGGAGGAATATATTGGGATTTCCCTATGGAAAGATAAAGTTTTAGAATAAGGGTACTTACCTCTTTAATCTTTGTGTCCACCTTCTTCTCAAATTCAGTAATTTTCACCTCATGGACACCTCGAATGGTTACATTGGATCTTGAACCAAATTGTTGAATGTTTTTTTTCATGTTCTCAATTAGAGTTCTTACAGTAATTGGTGTCTTATCAACTTACACACCACTTGTAGTGTCATCAATCATATTTCAATAAATAGGAATTAAACCTTCATAAAAATACATAATTAAAAGTTGATCACTTATTTAGTGATGTGGGAAACTTTAATAAAGCCTTTTAAATCTTATCCCACATATTTCATTCCTTATTATTGTGGTTCTAGAGATTGGGATGTATTTTTCTATAAAAGTGAATTTCATTTCCGCCCAACCTCTAATTGGTGAATTAACAAAATACAACCAATCTTTCATAATGTCTTATAATGAAAATGGGAATTCCCTAAGCTTAACTTGTTCTTCATCCACATTAACAGGTTTCAATGTTGAACACATAGTATGAAATTATTTTAAATGATTTTGTGAATCTTCTCTCATGATTCCATTGAATCTTAGTAATAAATGAATTAAAATAGATTTAAGTTGAAAATTGGGTTCCTCGCCTTGAATTTGAATATAAGTTGGTTGAATATAAATATCAGGTGAGGATGGTTCTTTTAATGTTTAGTTATTTTAATCCATGATATAAAAGTTTAATTTAGTTTCAATGTGGATTTCAGAAGAATAATAAGGATCAAGAATTGTGTTGATGTTTTGTGTGTCCTCTTTCAAATGGTTCACTTGTGCATCTTGGTGTTGTTGACATAAGATCATCTCCTGTTCGTGTTTAAATGGAATTATTTCCTTCGATGAAGATCACGTCATCAACAAATCCTATGAAAGGATTATTTTTTAAATAAAAAAAATTAAGGAAGAAAAAAATGGACAAATAATTATAAAATACGCAATACTTTTATAAAAAACACACACTAAAAGAAAAAACGATCCCCGACAACGACACCAAAATTTTACCATGTTGTCAAGACACATCAAATTGATTATGATTTTAAGGTTGATTTATAGTATAGGGTAGACACTAGGTCATCTATCAATTAGTGTTGATAGGTTTAGAGTATGCATTTTTAATAAAAAGTACAAAAAGGGGGTGATTTTGAAAATAGTTTTAAAAAATAACTTAACTTAAAAGAGTTATATAGTTGAAAACCCAAGTGGATTTTGAAAAATATGAGACTAAGGGGTTTTTGTAATTTCACTACACACATTTAAAGTTCATTGTTCTTAGATATTAATTTAGGTTTGGAGTAATTCTTTGGTTGAAATTAATTGGAATCCCGATTAATTCCTAAGCCTTTATTTCATTACTTGAAGAAACAAAACTTGACATGACAATCATATTTCCATGGTCCAGAACTTATGAATGGAATAAGATATTTCGAATTATATGGAAATATCAAGAAATATGAAAAAAAGGATTCTTGTGATTTCCAATAGGAATAACACATGTCACGCTCTTAAAACCTCACACCGGTCAGTTAGAAATTAAGAGCATAACATTCACATGCATAAAAAAGAATTAAAAGATGAAATCATGTAAGATAAATGGAATTAAATGTTTTAACACCCAAATTACTCCAAACCAGTATCTAATAGATGCACCATAACTCCCTTAACATGTGTGCATCTCCCTCAAAATGAATGCCCAATGTTTATCCCGACGTCGAGAGGAGGAGGAAGCTCGAGTGGAACTACTTCTTCATTTTTGATCCCCCTATGAGGATATGGGCCTCCAAAACTTCTAGGATGAGGAGGGGAATCCTATAGGGCTCAAAAATGATATATATTTACTTCTGGTTTGACCTTTCAAATGAGGATCCCAAGGTTCCATTTTATAAAATAAGTGGAAGGTGATTTTGGGAAACCAGATTTCTTTAAAACACTAGGCCCCTGATTTTCGACATCTAGAAAGTCTTATCTCGCTTTTGGGAAAAATAAAAAAGTTTTTTACACACCTCTTTAATATCTCCACAAATTTTTTTGATTCATTTGGTCACCTAAATCTCGAGATATTGACAAAACACAGCACACCACTTTTGACTCTGTGCAGATTCAATGTCTTTGACACATCAATCTGGATGGGCCAATAGATGGTAGAATTGGGCTTGGATTCCTTTATAAAAGGTGTAATTTTGTCCAAGTGGCCTGAAATCCCGATAGTCCTGGCCCGGAAGCCCGAGCGGCCTGGCCTGGCAAAGCCCGCATCGGGTCAGGCTGGGCTCGGGTTGTAGGTTCATTGGGTGGGGCTTGGGCCTATCCAAGAAGGCTCGTCGGCTAGGTTGGGCTAGCCCAAAAAAGCTTATCTCGCTGGCCCGTGGGAAGCCCAGCCCGCTGGCTCGTGAAAAGCCCACCTTCTATAAAAAAAATTAACAGGGAAAATTCTGGTAGGGAGATTCGATCCCCCTACCTCAAGCTTCCAAGGCTACGCCTGGACCAACTGGTCCAAGCACTACACCTGTTATATTATCACCAGAATTTATATATATGTATATAAATATCATTATATATTAACAAAAATTAATATATATTATATATTATATATTTAATAATGTGTATATATACATACATATAATTATTATTATATATAATTATAATGTGTGTGTGTGTCTATATATACAACAATATATAATTATATATATATATATATATATAATAATTTATATATATAAACAAATCCATTAATAATATATATCAATTTAGTGTAGCTTTTAAAATCCATTAATAATATATATATAAATGATTTAATATAAGATATATATAAACAAAGCTATTAATATATATATATATCAATGATTTAATATTATATATATATATATATATAATAACTTGTTGTATATTAATAAAAAAATAAAACACTCACCTAATGATGTTCTTGCACGTCCCGCAATATCATTAATTTTTTTTAAGTATGTTGCAACTTGCATATATTATATATACTATACATTTTTAAATCTATTTAGAAAAAAAAATAACCCACTCACTACAGTGCACCCCCCAGCCCCTAATTATTATTTTTAAAATTTTCTCATATTACATATATATATATATCAATCATTTAACATTATATATATATAATAACTTATTATATATTAACAAAAAAATAACACACTCACCCAATTATGTTCGCGCACACCCCCCAACCTCATTAATTTTTTTTAATATGATGAAACTCACATATTATATATATATATAAAGAAATCCATTAATAATATATATTTCAATAATATGATAATATATATATATATATATAAACAAATCCATTAATAATATATATATATATATATAAAGCTATTAATAATATATATCAATTAAGTGTGGCTTCTAAAAATCCATTAATAATATATATGTGTGTTTGTTTGTGTGTGTCAATGATTTAATATTATATATATAATAACTTATTTTATATTAACAAAAAATTAACACACTCACCTAATGATGTTCGTGCATGTCCCCCAACCTCATTAATTCTTTTAAATATGTTGCAACTTACATATATTATATATAAATCTATTTAGAAAAAAAATTAACCCACTCACTGCGGCGCACCCCCCAACCCCTAATTATATTTTTATAATTTTATCATATTATATATATATATATAATAACTTATTATATATTAACAAAAAAATAACTACTCACCCAATGATGTTCGTAGACCCCCAACCTCATTAATATTTTTCAAATATGATGAAACTTGCATATATTATATATAATATATATACATATATAAATCTATTTAGAAAAAAATTAACTCACCCACTGCTGCACACCCCCTAACTAAGGTTGTAATTTCGGCCCGTCCTGAATAGGATCGGGTCGGGCCTGGCCTACCCTGCAAAAAAAATTAAAAATCCTTTTAAATTTTTTTTAAATTAAATAAACCCTTAAAATTTATTTTAATAAATAAGTTAAAAATAAATGTAAATAAACATTTTAAATAAATGATAAAAAAAGTTTAAATAACAATGCTTTAAACCCACTACCCATTGTTGTGCACCCCCAATCCCTAATTAATAATTTTTTAATTTGCACATAATATCTATAAATTCATAGACATATATAAATCTATTTAGAAAAAAATAACAAATCCACCCACTATAAAATGTTAATAAAAAAATGTTTTTAAATAAAACATGTTAAATGTTTAAACAATACGTGTAAAAAACATGCGATCAAAAAAACGTTTTAAATTAAACTTCTAAAAATAAATGTAAAAACATTTTAAACAAGTGTTAAAAAATAGTTTAAAAGAAGGTTTAAATAAAAAAGGTTTTAAACAAATGTTTAAAAAAAATTAAAACAAACACTTAAATTAATTTTTTTAAAACAAACACTTAAAAAATACTTTTTACATTAAAATATGAAAAATGTTAAATGTTTTAAAAAAATACTTACAAACAGCATCCGTTTAAAAAAAATTAAAAAGTGTTTTAAATTAATCATTAAAAAAAGTAAAAAAATGTTTCAAAGAGATGTTAAAAAATGGTTTAAATAAAAAAAATTAATAAAAAAATGTAACAAATTCTTAAAAAATTATAAATAAGTTAAAAAAATTAAATGTAAAAAAAATGTTTTAAATAAATGTTAAAAAACATTTAAATAATAAGGCTTTAAGCTCACCCACTACTGTGCACCCCCCAAAACCCCTCATTAAGTTTTTTTACAATTTGCAAATAATATATATAGATTCACAATATATAAATCTATTTAGACAAAAAAACATATCCACCCACTGTAAAATGTTAATAAAAAATAAAATAAACATTTTCACAAAAAAAACATCTGTTTAAAAATAAATGTGATTTTTTAAAAAAATAAATGTTAAAAAATGTTTAAATAAAAATGTTTAAAATAAGTTTTAAAACAGGCAATTATTTTGAAAATAATAAAGGCCTATCATGGTCCAACTCGAAAAAGCCCGGCTCGAACCAAAAAATCCCGACCTGAATTGATGGATTGAGCCGGCCTGAGGTCGGGCTCGGGCCGCATCATGGGGATGTTCAGGTCGACCCGGACCGACCCAAATAGTGGCCAGCAGCTCGATTTCTTGCATGCATGGTCAGGACGAAATTACACCCTTAATAAAAGTTATAAACCACTATATTCTAGACCAGTCCACAAAATATCAGACCATTTGGGTACACTGTTTAGTAAAAGTGTACGTCTGAGTCCACTAGTGTGTTTGGATCATACGCAGTTTGGCCCATTTTTCTTGAACTTCATCATAGGTCCTCCAAATCACCTCTACCTACAATAAAATTATCCAAACAAGTAAAATTTCCCTTTTTTAAATTGATAAAAACAAATAATTCTATCAAATATGAAGTTCAATTTTTTATTATTTTTATAATTTTCAATACAAAACTAGTTTAGCACAGTGGTGTAAGGGTGAAAATGAAACAATGAATCATGGTACGATCACTTGAAATTTACTTGTCAGGGACATTTATAAATTACATTTTGTGTATAGATAATATATGATTTATAATTCTAGTTACATGGTTTCCAGTCTATATGTTTTGGGTGTTAAATATACATAGTGTGTTAATTATATGATGTAGTTTAACCACATGTACTCCATAAAATATGTGTGCTACCATATATGGTCCACACATGATGTATTTATTTCCCTCATCATTTACTAATTACACAATGACCTAGAATCCACTCGGGTATCCTTGTGTAAGGAACAAGCATACACGTCATGTAAAAAAGGAGTACACTATGTGTAATCTTGTATTATAAAACAATAAATTATTGAACCTTTATATGGGTTCATCAGATGCGGCCTTTATTAAATTATTAACAAATATTGTTAATATTTGTGAGAAATGAATAAGTGGAAGAATATATTTCAGTGATAGAACAAGAATTAATTTAAACACAAAATGTATCCAAAATTTTACATGAGTAATGATCCACAACCAAATAAATGATTATAAATTTGAACATGACCACTATGATACCAATTTATCATTTAGATAACAATGAGAACACTTATCGAGGCTGATTATAACTCAGTGAATGTTGGAATTGATGGATCATTCACATATTGTACAATACATGAATGTCATGACCAATGAAAATTTTCGAATTGAATATTGAAAAGGGGGTCACTGAAACCAAGAGGTGACCTTTAAACTTTGAATTTATAATTAATTTAATTAATTTAGAAGAAATATTTCTGTGTTTATTTATCTTTATTTATAGTATATTTTTATCATACAAAAAACCATTTTTGGTAATCTATCATTGTGCTTATATGGTCCAAGTGTAGTATTACTCTAGCAGTGATCCACACATGCTCCTTTGAACTCTGAATGATGCAGATGAATTGTCGGGTAGTAGCGTGGTTGATTCATCATATCGTATTTTTTCTCTAGATCACTTCACCTTTCTTGAGTCATGTAGTACTTCTCTGGATCTTCCCATTTTTTAGAGGATGTTAGAGGGAAGAGGAGAATTCTTAGATGGAAATCCATTGTGCATAATGATTCTTTGTTAACCTCTCATAGGATATAAAATAAGTAAATTTATAGACATAGGGTTAGGGTTTGTAATTTTATTTAATTTCATATATTTTCTTAATAAAATGTTCAACCCATGTCTGACCTCATGTTTTGTATTAAAATAATTATACTGTTTTTATACCACATCGTTCAGTAACTGGCATGATGAAAAATATTATTTTACTAGTTTTCAAATTAATATTTATCACCAGATAGGATGTTGTTCCACTATTCCTCCTCATTATTTACTAAATACCTCAATAAAGTTATAATTAAATATGTACTCATAAAATAAATATTTTATTAATAGATTGAAGAATAAATATTTATTAAATATTTAATAAATAACTTTTGAATAATAAAACTTGAATAAAATTATTCATTGACATTGATAATAATATTTATTCCAATAATTATATTCAAATAGAATATAATTGAGACAAATGGAAACACTTAGTGTGTTCCCCTCTAGGATTCTTTATGGTTTAAATTAGGAAAATTTTCCAAAAGTACAAGATTACTATCTAGAAATGGTTCAAGGAACCCAAGAAAAATATGGTATTGTCATAATGTCAACAACCACATACGAGTGCTTTATGTGTAATATAATCCCATTGTTAGAATATATTATCAAGCAGGTTTCATACCCGGATCATCAACAAATATTTTCAATATAAATTAATTTGACTATCTAAAATAAATTCATCATTACACCTTGACCATGTAATTTAATGTGAAAGTTATATTTCAATCAAAGGGACAAGAAATAAACTTCCATTAATATGTAAGGGAAAAATACTTTGACAAATTATTAATTAATAACATGTTATTCACGATGCAACCAACATACACAACTTCTCTATGAACTATTATCATCATAGTTTATGATATGAAATAATAATATTATTAAATTTTAAGTACCATTACACATGATCGTAGAAAGTAATATCTAATGACCTAAAAACTTGTGGAATTCCTACTGGCAGGTCTTTTCTCATAATCACATGTCTTGAAGATTACCAAGTACGAACATCATGATAATAAGTCTCATATGCTTATGATTACTCACACAAGATATTTATTATGCTATGTTCCATATCATATAATGCTATCTATCCATATAAATAGGTTTAAGAATAACATCATGGGATTTTATTGTTCTCATCCTAGTAGGGAACTTCTATTCCCTTTTAATATGATAGATACTATAAGACATTATTATATTAAAGTCATGAAGAACTATGAATTATGTGTAATAAGATATTTAAATTAATGTTCAATTCCTTGAATATGCATGTAATCCAAAGTATAAATAGTTGATTTTAGAACACCAACTACAATAAGTGTAATCCCCAACTCTACTCTAAGGGAATCCCCCGTGCATAAGCCCAAAACAATCTCCTTGAGTTAAGATACTTATCTTTTTAATCAATATTATACCTTGAGTTGATATAGTCCTATTATTTATCATATAGGGTAATCCTCCTAGGTGTAAGCCTCATCCATTCCTTGATATATGTCAAGCTGATATACTCATGTTGGTTATAATGTTTTAGCCTCCTCCTAGGTGTAAGAACCGAAACACAACTTCACAATACTAACATACTAGGTTATCTATATTAGGTAAACCCATATATATGATCTACCTTATCTCCTATTGTCTCTCATTTTATGGAATAATAATCTCATTAGGGAATCCTTAGTGCATAATCCCCATTCAAATCCAACAGTATGCTCTTATGTGATGTGAATGATCTTTCGACGACTCATGTTTCTCACGCCGAGCATCATTCACATGAGTTTAGAGATATGTGATGATAATTTCATTAGAATGATGAAAGTGCCTCCATTACAAGCCTAAATTTTATGTTCAAGTCCTAACCATATTTCTAAACTACTTGGGATCTTATTCATGTTCATAAAAGGATACGTAAGACAACTATTTGTGGTCTAAACCCAGTGTTATTTCCCCTTTTATATTCAAATGAACTAAATGGGTTTTGACACTTGTTTTAATAGTATATTTAGGATGCCTCATTGAGTTTCAATCCAAGCTCTAAAACACCAATTCCCTTCCTAGATGATGATAAACTATTGAGTTCCAAATTGTGTATATAAATGAAATCATCATGAATTAGTAAGACAACAATATAGAGTCTGTAATATACAAAATTGTTCCAAAAAACACATAGTTTTGATCAGATAATTGGAATAGGGGTAACCATCCCCACACATAGATTTCAGAATAATTTTTGATTATTAATTAAATATATAAGAGAGTCTAGGAGTAGGCAATAACTCCCATCACATGGTTGTAGTGATCTTGAAATCCCATCCTCTCAACCAATGTGTTTTCTAAGATAACGCTCGTAAAGTCCAAGTGACCACCTACCATTATAAAGAAGTTCTTCATTGACTAAAAATGAGAGTGGGAGTAAAATCCATCAAAAAATAGCAAACCCAATGTGAATATTTTAATTTTTCTATACCTATCACACATGAAAAGGGACCGACTAACCATTGAACTATGACATCCCTCTCTTTATTACTTATTAATTCATTATTTATTACACAAGACTATACAAAATACAAACTAGAAGATCAATAATTATAGTGTTTTTTGGAATTAGTTACATTAAATAATAAATTGAAATATGAAATACATCACCTTTATTAGAAACTCCCTTAACATGCTTGTACTTAAAATTGAATGGGATAACCTGAGTACATATATAAGAAGGGGGTGAGATATAAACCTCATTAAGGGAATAAAAATGGAATAACATGAATAAATTAATACAAATAGAAAATAGGAATATTAATGGGGCATAAAAGGAGTGATAATCATAAACATGAAAAATGAGGCACGATATAACATGATAATCATAACAACCACAAGGAAAATGTGGCGACAACTTAAAACATTGCATCATAAAAATAGGTCAAGGCTAACTTCAAATACATCATGATGGAAAAAGTTTCATAATGGATTAGGTTCACTAACTAATCCCTTGAACTATGTATCGTGAGAATAAAATATTACCCAATGTATTGGAGCTCTATTTAATTCTAGGTGCACCCATCACTTTCATTTTATTCTCAAGATTAAGTGTTCCACATAGATCATAAAGCATGGATTCATTCATCATCATATTTTATCACATGATCAAGGAGTGTAAAATATATACATGTAATTCCCTAATTAAAGAGGTAAAAGTTAATAAAGTTGAACACCTTTGATAGTAAATGGGTATGGGTATTCACTATACATTTTCTTGTCATGGAAAATTATAAAGGAATTTCAGTAGCATAACGATGTCACATAAAGATTCATAAAATGGGTTTATGAGAGAGAGAAAGAGATATATCATCATTTTGAAATAAAATGGATAGTAGTAGGTATATTTAGAAACATATACCAATAATAATAATTGAAAATATAAGGTACAAGACAATGAAGGAACTTGAATAAAGAGGATAAAGAAAAGAACCCTTACCTTGAGAGTGTGAATTCAAATGCTTAGGAGGACCTTCTTAAGATCATGGGGGCATCGTCAGAAGACTATAGAGATAGGAAGAAATATTAAATAAGTTATACAAGGTTTTTGATTGAAGATAAATGGGATATTTGGTGTGTTCACATAGGAAATGAGTAGGGAATTCTTTATCATTTATCAAACTTAGGATTTAGAATCTATATAATAAAATAACCAAAACTACAAACCGTACCATGTTTTTTGAGCATGTTTTCTTCAAAAGGGTAGTGGTTTCAATTATTTTATAATTAAAATATCCTAAATTATTAAAATAATACACTTTATGATGTGGAAGTGAGTCATGTTCTTAAAGAAAATATTTTAGAACAATAAAATATATTCTAATTTTTAGAGGATTCATAAAGTCTTAATAAAATTAATCAAATAAACATAATATTAAATTATTTTAAATTTTAAACATATATTTGGTCTTTTATACCCATTATATAATTTATTAAATCATTTTTTGGATCATTATGATGTCATAATAGACACTGTATATTTTTACGATATTCAATTTTCACCCGAAAATTCGACTGTCCCAGAAAATTATGAAAAATTCACCATTATATAATTTAGAAATTATGATTTAAAAAATTATATTAATTTTAACAAAATAATTTTATAAATAATTATTTTCACTTTTAAAATAAGAATCAAAATTTATTGAGAAATGTTGGTGTTTTTGACAATACGAGTTTTTGAACCCTTATAAAAATCACATTTGACTTCATAAAAATTATATGATCATTTATATTTAATAAAAATAATTTAAAAATAATATTTCAATAAAATATTATTTATTAGAAAATTTCATTAATTTATCAAAATAGATTCCTTAATTGAATTTGAATAAATATATTTTTTTATTTTATTATATCAAAATAAAAATCATTTATAAAGTAACAATAATAAGATAAAAATATATTTATTATTCTATAAAATATAAATATTCATATTATTAGGGTCTTGATACATATCCTGTTAATACCCCAGAAATTTTCCTCAAGGTAAGGTGTGTGATGGTGAGACTTTCATGGGGTGGTTCGGTGTACATGGTTTGGGTCGTGATCTTGAGGAGTTTGTACTTATCCCATAAATAGATTCTATAATAATTACGTTGTTGGATATCAGATTGGACATAGTCAATCAAAATTCCTAGAGATGTTATCTCCCTTATAAGCTCTGATAAATGGGATTCACATGGTATGATCTAACTCATTGAGGTCATCACTTTCTTTTTTTGTGTTATTTGGATTTTTTAAAACCCTATATTTATACTAATCATATAATCACTGTACAATAGATATGGTTATGATTATTAATAATCTTTTAAATCTTATAGGATATAATAATACCAAATAAGTTCATGTGTTTTCTATAACCATAATATATAGTAAGACATTTAATTCAACCATAAATGTGATTTTATTTATAACAGTTCAGGTCATTAAAATATTCCCCATTTTATAAAATTTTACCTTGTAGTTCTCACTCAAAAAAATAAAATAGATTAGCTTAATTTTGTTTCATCACTTATTCTAGTTACCACATCACTTCTTCAAACTTTTTCTTTCTCCACAACACTTTTAGTAGGTGCATTGTCTTATTTTGTAGAACTTTGTCTCTATGATCTAAGATCTTCACTGATTTCTCCTCATAGAAAATATCATTCTCCAAATGTACCACCTATATATTGAGTACATGTGAGGGGTATGGTATGTACTTCCTCAAGAATAATATGTGGAATACATCATGTACTTTATAATGGTTATATGGGAGTTCTAGTCGATAAGCCACCACTTTGATGTGATCAAAGATCTCAAATGGGACAATGTGTCTTATAGTGTGATTTCACTTCTTCCCAAATCTCATGAGTTTCTTCTATATAGATATGTAGAATAATACCATGTATCTGACATCAAACTCTAGGTATCATCAATTATTATTAGCATAGATCTTATGATGACTCCAAGAATCCTTTTTGTGATGTTGAATGGTCTTAACCTTTTCCATCATTTACTTGACCATTTCATGACCTGGAAGTTTTCATTCCCCAACTTCATCCCAGCATGTAGGAATTCTTCACCTCTTCCCATAAAGGGATTCATTGGGATCCATTTGTATACTTGAGTGTAAACTGTTATTGTATAAGAACTAGACTAGCATAGGATTCTCATACCATCCTACTTTGAGGTCAATTGAGCATGTTTTCAAAATGTCCTCGAGTTTCTAGATAGTCCACTCAGATTGGAAATTTGTTTGAGGGTGATAATCCATGATGAATTTCAACTCAATATTTAGATCATATCAAATAATCTTCCAAAATATGTAGTTAAATTTTGGATCTCAATCAGATACAATGGATAGTGGTGTTTCATGCACCCTCACCACTTCTCTAATGTATATTGTTGCAAGTTGATTGAGTGAGAAGTCCTCTCAAATTTCAATGAAGTTATAAGTCTTTGTAAGATGATCCACCGCACCCCATATATAATTATTTCCTCTTAATTTATTTGTAATACTAGTGAAAAATTTCATGGTGATTTTTTTTCATTTCCATGTGGGTATGTATAATGGTTGAATCATTCCCTTGGTTTTTTGCCTCTCTACCTTCAATTGCTAACATACAAGACATCTTGATGTATATCCCATGATCTTTATCTTAATATTGTCTAACCAATAGTTCTCAAGGAGATCTTGATATATATTTGTTCTTCTTAGATGGATGGATAAGGTTGATCTATGAACATCATTCAATAAATCCTTCTTTAACTCAAGATTTCATGGTACACATAGTCATGGTTAATATATCCCAAATTCTTCTTCATTAAAATTTAACTCTAAGGATTTCCCTTTTCTTATAGATTCCACTTTATTTTAAACTCCCACATCATTCCCTTGATCATCCTTTATCATCTCTAGAAGAGACATTTGGGAAATCATTTATTAAAGGATTGATGATGTTTATTCCATTACGATTACCATGTCCATCCTTTTCAAGTCTAGGAAGATCGAATCCTTCTCAATTCTCATAAATGAAAAAAATCTTTGGATCATTTCTACTTGGGGAATCTTCCACTTTATTTTCTTTCCCATGATGGTAGTGGAGTGGGTATTAATAGTCCATAATTAGCTCTAACTATCTTTTTTTGTGCATATTCAACTCTTTTTGTGTAAATATATACTTTAGGATTTTGTGATACATATATATTTCACACTTCCCCCCAAAGAGATAATGCCACTATATTTTCAATGAAAATATCACTACATCTTACTCGAGATCATTATTTGGGTGTATTATTTATGAACATTCAATTAACTTGAATAATAGTATATCACTTTGTCATTCTTCGATAACACACATCCCAAGCACTTCTTCAAAGCATCAATGAATACCCCAAAAATTTATCCACTTTTGGGTAGCGTAAGTATAGTTGTAGTGATGAGAATTATTTTTAACTCCTAAAATATCTATTCACATTAATAATTAAAAAAAATTGAATCCCTTTTGAGTTATCTTGGTTAGAGGGCTTGAAAATCGTGATAAATTTCTCAAAAATCAATAATAGTACACAACTAATCCAAATAAATAATGGATATATATCACAGATATTGGATTCATCCATCCTTCAATTTCTTCTCACTACTAGAAACTGCACCTTTCCCAATGCTTCTTTACCAATGGTAAAGAAGCCCTTTCCCAATGGTTCTCTTGAACCATTAGTAAAGGGGTGTCCAAGACACCATTTCCCAACGGTTCTACAAGAACTGTTGGGGAATGGTCACCCTTTACCAACGGTTTGTTTAAACCCTTGGTAAAGGGTCTCTTGGACACCCCTTTCCCAATGGTTTTTAAAAACCGTTGGGAAAGATTTTCCCCAAATACAGAATCGATCACTCTCTCCCCCATTCATGACAGAACCATAATCTATCTATGGCTCCGCTGCTCTCGCGACTTCCCCCATCCGAACCTATCAAACTACATCTAAATCATCTCAAATCAGGTATTCTATTCTTCATACACATAAAATATTTAAGTGCTACATTGTTTTTATTGTTATTCATCTCATATTTTAGTTTTAAGTTTTGATTTTGATGTGTATATCATTTTTTTGTGTTTTCGTTTAATCTAGACTTTATCCATTCCAATCCATTTAATTAATTAAATCTTTAACCCTCCATCGAAGAATAAGCATCTCAAATTCATTGTTGTTGGATTCTAGATTTTCTAAGTATGTGTTTTTATGATTTTTTTCCATCTTGTAATTAATTGTTACTTGGAAATTTATTTACATGTGTTTAATAATTTTTAGCAATGTTTTTATGAATGTTTTCCTTAAAATTCCTTGAGGACAGTGTTTTATTAAAATGAAAATTTTTTAATAAGGTTTGTGTAATGTAATTTTTTATAGTACACTATGTGACAATGTTTGGCATTTAGTAGCACATGAGATAACCGGTGTGTGAGAATGTGTTGTGAAAGAGATTCCATGGTTGGTTCAAGATTATATTTTCGTTTAGAGCCTATTAATGAGTTGTTTTAAAGATATTTTGAGATATTTACCTTATGTTGATTGGTGAAAACTGGGAGCTGTAGAGGTGGTTCATGATTAAGACATATAATTACTGCTAAACATGTGGATAAACCTTGCATAGTAGTGAATTATTGAAATTTTTGATGTTTTTAGTCCTTTTTTATTTTGAGTTTCTTTTGATGGTGATGTTTCTTATTGTTACCTATGATGAGAATTTATTTTAGTTTCTAAATCGGCTGAGACTCCCCCACCATGCACAATGTATGCAACCTCTACCCTTATTTAATCATTCTGTTTACATAGCGTATGAAACCTCTACCCTCATTTAATCAGTGAACTCAAGTCATTAATTTAAGCCTTCATTCTCACTAGCATGTAAGAAATTGAATGATGTAAACCCATCCTCACATAATTTCTTACCTTAGATAGTGTCCAACATATGGAATACGAGCTTTTGAATTCATCAGTTAACCAGGATCATATATTCCATTTCCCCCAAGATGACTGTACTAATATAGCTTTAGGGTAAACTAAATATGGTTCTCATTGTACATTGTATATTATGTGTCCTTCTTGGCCAATACTCACTTTTATGAGGGTGGGGTTCTTTTCACTACCCATTCTGGCATGTGTAGACAGCCATAGAAATGTTAGATAAGTCACAAGTTTAATTCAGTAATGTTTTTATCATTGACATACTTTATTAATAATTTCAAATTAAAAAATAAATGTTTTTTTCTATACTTAATGAAATTAAATCTTTTTACAAGCCATGAACAACCTATTAGTGTAGAAGCCTAAAATTTATTCACCCATGGGGTGTGCTTGACTTGGTAAAGTAATTGGGTAATGAAAGGTATGGCCATAGAGGTGTCAATAATGAGTTATTGAACATGAGTGAATGATTTGGGATGCCTATAACACATGATGGGACCTAAGGCATCTGCCTCTTATAGAAATAATGAAAATGAATATAAATAAATTTTAACTTAATTTATGAGTACTTGTTCTTTACATTATTTTAATAGTTAACTACATCGACTAGAAACTTCTTCCTTTATTGTTTAGTTAAATGTATTTTCTATTAAAGTTCAATCCTATTTAATTGTTTATGACAAAATGACTTAATATAAATTCTTGTTACAGAATTCACAGAAGTTGGATGTATGAAACCGATCGAATATCATATGATTTTCAAAAAAAATTGGAGAGCTTTATAGATTTTTCATTTCACAATGCTTCAGATAGTGGTCGCATACACTGCCCATGTTCCAATTGTGTTGGTAGACCTTAGTTGATCCATGAAGAAGTCATCCACCTTATAACCAAAAATGGTTTTCAAACAAACTACTTTGTGTGGTATCACAATGGGGAGAAAACGAAATCTTAAATTGGTGATGATCGAAATGAAAGGACTGGAATGGAGAATTTGTTAGATGATCGATTTCCGTTTATTCGTCATCATGAAAAAGAAAGGATTTCGACTCAAGAAGACTTTGATATGAGCACAGCTGATGCATCTATTGAAAATGATGATATTGATAGGGTAAAAAAATTGAATGATGTTTCCATGACTCCAATATATCAACAATGTGATAAAATGAAAAAGCTGGAATTTTTAATCTGATTGTTTCATTGGAAAACTATGTATGGGATTTCTAATA
Source organism: Viscum album (assembly GCA_963277665.1). Taxonomy (NCBI): domain Eukaryota; kingdom Viridiplantae; phylum Streptophyta; class Magnoliopsida; order Santalales; family Viscaceae; genus Viscum; species Viscum album. Next base: position 1,372,367,658 of record OY728129.1, on the reverse strand, counting down.
CAGAAATCGATTACATTATTACCCTCTTGAAGGATTTACTTCTAGATGATGCAGATATTTCCTCAAACCACTATATGGCATGGAAGTTAGTTGAGGAACTTGTATTTTCAAGAAACAAAATTCATTCTTTTTCGAAAGATTACAGTTTATTCTGGGAGGAAACCACTGAACAAAAGGATTGCATAAAATTTGGCACATCCCGCTGGAAGTCAAAATCTGATGGAACACCATCCCGTGTTCCACAGAAAGTAATGTAGCACTTTCCATTGATCCCCAGACTCCAAAATCTTTTTATGTCTGATGACATATCAATAAAAATGATATGGCATGATACTGAGAGAAAGAAGACTAATGATGAGTTGGTTTATCCTGCAGATGGATTTTCATGGCATGAGACGCGGTGTGGCCGACACCACTCAAAGTGTCTGCCTATTGTTTCAAAAGGACGTCATTTTAATTGAAAAACATCAACTGGCATACGGAAAACCAACCAAACGCATTCGGATTGTGTCGATACTTTAGAAAAATGATCCATGGGTCATATGTGATGTGTACGAGTCAACCCTGCCTTAATCGGAGGCACGGTGTGGCTGGAATCACTCTAAGTGGCTCTCTTTTGTTTAAAATGGACAACATTTTAAGTACATACGGAAAACCGACCAAATGCATTCGGTTTCCGTTGAAACTTTAGGAGAACGATTCATGGGTCATATGTGACATGTACAAATCAACCCCGCCTCAATCTGAGATGCAGTGTGGCCGGCACCACTCAAAGTGTCTACCTTTTGTTTCAAAAGGACGTCATTTTAATTAAAAAACATCAACTGGCATACGGAAAACCAACCAAACGCATTCGGATTGTGTCGATACTTTAGCACAACGATTCATTGGTCATATGTGACGTGTACTAGTCAACCCCACCTTAAACAGAGGTGCGGTGTGGCCGCCAACACTCAAAGTGTCTGTCTTTTTTTTAAAATGGACAACATTTTAAGTCATACGGAAAACCGACCAAACTCATTCGGTTTTTGTTGAAACTTTAGGAGAACAATTAATGGGTAATATGTGATGTTTATGAATCAACCCCGCCTCAATCTGAGATGAGGTGTGGCCAGAACCACTCAAAGTGTTTGTCTTCTGTTTCAAAAGGACGTCATTTTAATTGAAAATCATCAATTGGCATACGGAAAACCGACAAAACACATTCGGATTGTGTGGATACTTTAGAACAACAATCCAAGGGTCATATGTGACGTGTACGAGTCAACCTCACCTTAATCCGAGGTGCGGTGTGGCCGCCACCTCTCAGAGTGTTTGCCTTTTGTTTCAAAAGGACGTCATTTTAATTGAAAAACATCAACTAGCATACGAAAAACCAACCAAACGCATTCAGATTGTGTTGATACTTTAGCACAACTATCCATGGGTCATATGTAACATGTAAGGGTCAACACCGCCTCAATCCGAGGTGTGGTGTGGCCACCACCACTCAAAGTTTCTGTCTTTTGTTTCAAAAGGACATCATTTTAAGTGAAAAACATCAACTGGCATATGGAAAACCGACCAAATGCATTCGGATTGTGTCGATACTTTATAAAAACGATCCATGGGTCATATTTGATGTGTACGAGTCAGCCCCGCCTTAATCTGAGGCACGGTGTGTCCGGAATCACTCTAAGTGGCTCTCTTTTGTTTAAAATGGATAACATTTTAAGTACATACGAAAAACCGACCAAACGCATTCGGTTTCCATTTAAACTTTAGGAGAAAGATTCGTGGGTCATATTTGACATGTAAAAATAAACCCTGCATCAATCTGAGATGCGGTGTGGCCGGCACCACTCAAAGTGTCTGCCTTTTGTCTCAAAAGGACGTCATTTTAATTGAAAAACATCAATTGGCATACAGAGAACCAACCAAAACCATTCGGATTGTGTCGATACTATAGAAAAACGATCCATGGGTCATATGTGATGTGTACGAGTCAACCCCGCCTCAATCCAAGGTGTGATGTGGCCGCCACCAATCAAAGTGTATGTCTTTTGTTTCAAAAGGATGCCATTTTAAGTGAAAAACATCAACTGGCATACAGAAAACCAACCAAACGCATTTAGATTGTGTCGATACTTTATCACAATGATCCATGGGTCATATGTGATGTTTATGAGTCAACCCCACCATAATCTAAGGCACGGTGTGGACAGAATCACTCTAAGTGTCTCTCTTTTGTTTAAAATGGACAACATTTTAAGTACATACGGAAAACCGACCAAACGCATTCGGTTTCCATTGAAACTTTAGGAGAACAATTCATGGGTCATATGTGACGTGTAAGAATCAACCCTGACTCAATCTAAGATGCAGTGTGCCTGGCACCACTCAAAGTTTCTGCCTTTTGTTTCAAAAGGACGTCATTTTAATTGAAAAACATCAACTGTCATACGGAAAACTGACCAAACGCATTCGGATTGTGTTGATACTTTAGAAAAATGATCCATGGGTCTTATGTGACATGTATGAGTCAACCCCACCTCAGTCCGAGGCGTGGTGTGGCTGTCACCACTCAAAGTGTCTACCTTTTGTTTCAAAAGCACGTCATTTTAATTGAAAAACATCGACTAACATACGTAAAACCGACCAAACGCGTTCGGATTGTGTCGATACTTTAGAAAAACGATCCATGGGTCATATGTGACGTGTAAGAGTCAACACGACCTCAATATGAGGTGCAGTGTGGCCGCCACCGCTCAAAGTGTCTGTCTTTTGTTTCAAAAGGACGTCATTTTAAGTGAAAAACATCAACTGGCATACGGAAAACCGAACAAACGCATTCGTAATGTATTGATACTCTAGAACAATGATCCATGGGTCATATGTAACGTGTACGAGTAAACCCCACATTAATATGAGGCATGGTGTGGCTGGAATCACTCTAAGTGGCTCTCTTTTGTTTGAAATGGACAACATTTTAAGTACATACGGAAAACCGATCAAACGCATTCGGTTTCCATTGAAACTTTAGGAGAACGATTCATGGGTCATATGTGACGTGTAAAAATCAACTCTTCCTCAATCTGAGATGCGGTGTGGCCATCACCACTCAAAGTGTCTGCCTTTTGTTTCAAAAGGACGTCATTTTAATTGAAAAATATCAATTGGCATACAGAAAACCGACCAAACGCATTTGTATTGTGTCGATACTTTAGCACAACAATCCATGGGTCATATGTGACGTGTACGAGTCAACCCCACCTCAATTAGAGGCGCGGTGTGGCCTCCACCACTCAAAGTGTCTGTCTTTTGTTTCAAAAGGACGTCATTTTAAGTGAAAAACATCAACTGGCATACGGAAAACCGACCAAATGCATTAGAATTGTGTCGATACTTTAGCACAATGACACATTGGTCATATGTGATGTGTATGAGTCAACCCCGCCTTAATCTGAGGCATAGTGTGTCCGGAATCACTCTAATTGTCTCTCTTTTGTTTAAAATGGACAACATTTTAAGTACATATGGAAAACCGACCAAACGCATTCGGTTTCCGTTGAAACTTTAGGAGAATGATTCATGGGTCATATGTGAAGTGTACAAATCAACTCTGCCTCAATATGAGACGCGGTGTGGCCAGAACCACTCAAAGTTTCTGCCTTTTGTTTCAAAAGGATGTCATTTTCATTGAAAAACATCAACTGGGAAACGGAAAATAGACCAAATGCATTCGGATTGTGTCGATAATTTAGCAAAATGATACATGGGTCATATGTGGCGTGTACCAGTTAACCCCGCCTCTATAAGAGGCGTGGTGTGGCCTCCACCACTCAAAGTGTATGTCTTTTGTTTCAAAAGGACATCATTTTAAGTGAAAAACATCAACTGGCATACGGAAAACCAACCAAAAGCATTCAGATTGTGTCGATACTTCAAAACAACGATCCATGGGTCAGATGTGATGTGTACGAGTCAACCCCACATTAAGAGGAGGTATGGTGTGGCCGGAATCACTCTAAGTGCCTCTCTTTTTTTTAAATGGACAACATTTTAAGTACATACGGAAAACTGACCAAACGCATTCGGTTTCCATTGAAACTTTAGGAGAACGATCCATGGGTCATATGTGACATGTACGAATCAACCACACCTCAATCTGAGATGCGGTGTGGCTGACAACCACTCAAAGTGTCTGCCTATTGTTTCAAAAGGACGTCATTTAATTGAAAAACATCAACTGGCATACGGAAAACTGACCAAACGCATTCAGATTGTGTCGATATTTTAGCACAAAGATCCATGGGTCATATGTGACCTGTACGAGTTAACCCTGGCTCAATCCAAGGTGCAGTGTGGCCGGTATCACTCCCGGTGTATGTATTTTGTTTAAAATGGACATTATTTTAGGTAAAAATATATGGTATACAAAAAACCGATCAAATTATAAATTGACATCCGGATTCCACATATAATTTTCATCTAAATTTTAAATTGAATTCTAAATGAATTATGTATTTTTATAATTACGTTATGAATTATAATTTAATTATGGATGTGTATAGTTCCAGGATGCATTATATGTTAAATGTGTATGAATTTGTTCTCTATATGTATGTGTTAGTTGGTTATTGCAGGTACAATAATTGTATATGTATGTGTTAGTTTATTGCAGGTACAATAATTGGATTGAAAATAGGAGGGAAAAAAATGAGTCCTACTGTGAAAATTGCAGACCTTCTGTGCAAATTGCTGGCTGTTGTGCAATTTGCACAGTATAGGCTATGCCAATGGTTTAAAACAATTGGCATAGCATCTTGGTTACTTTTTTTACCAATAGTTCATTGAACTGTTGGTAAAAATCCTTTCCCAACGGTTCAATGAACCATTGGGAAAGAGGGGAAACCTTGGGATTTCCCAACAGTTCAGGCCAAACCGTTGGGAAAAACTATCCCAACAGTTTGGCACAACTGTTGGGATAGGTTAGGCTTTCCCCACCCTATCCCAACGATTCACAGTAAACCTTTGGGAAAACCTTTACCAACGGCTTACTTCCCTACGGTTTGCAGAACTGTTGGTATAACAAATACCAACGGTTCTGCAGCCTTTCCCAATGGTTCTGAACCGTTGGGAAAGGCTGTATTTCCAGTAGTGTCTATCTTTGAAGGGTCTATATATTTCCTATTTCTTTTGATAATATGCCCTATAATGAGACTACATTCAACCTGAACACACATAATTTATACTTTCATAAATATTATCCTTTTATAAGGTATTTAGCACAATTCTCAGACACTCCTCATTCTTCTCCTTGATTTTAGATTATATTATAATATAATTTATAAAGACTACAAAAAATTTGTTGAGGTAGTCTATAAATACTCTATTCATTAAGTCAATCAATATTTTTGGATAATTAGTGAGTCTTAATGACATTAATATGAACTCAAAGTTCTCGTACCTTGTATAAAAAGTAGTCTTGAGGATATCCTCCTTATTTACCCAAACTTGGTAATACCCCGACTATAGAACCACCTTGGGAAAGTATTGTGCTCCACATAAATAATAAAAAAAATTCATCAATACATGTTAAAGGATACTTTTTCTTTATCATGATCTTGTTGAGCTCATGATAATTAACAAAAAGTCACGATGTCCCATCATTTTTCTTGACAAAGAGGACTGGTGAACCCCCTGGTGAAGCACTTGGGCGTGTGAACCCTTTATCTAGATTCTTCTGTAGTTGTTTCTTTACATCCTTAAGTTCCAAAACAACCATTATATATGGATTATTGGATAATGTAAACTACCCAAGTATAATCTTTATTGAAAATTCAACCTCTTAGCTAGGAGGAAGACCTGCCAATTCTTCTGAAAACACATCTTCATATTCCCTCACAATGGGCATGCCTTCGAGGATGATACTTTCCTTAGAATCAATAATTTGAGATAGATATTCTTGATTATAGGTAAATAATATTTATGCTTGAGATATTAGTTCTAATTAAGATTTATCCATCTCTTTTTATTTTTACAGAATCAGAGCATGATTCGTGATATAGAGGGGGATTTCCTTCTCGCAGAAATTTATATTGGTTCTATATAAGGAAATCCAATCAATGGCTATAATTTCATAAAATTACACTAAAGGGAGTATCATAAGGTTAAATAGTAATTTCACCCCATAAATTTTTATAGGGGAGTATTTATATAATTTGGATGAAATAATTTCCCCATTTTTTATTTTCACCAACAACTCTACTTCCAGGCTTTGTGGTGGATCTTGAATAGTTATAAAAAACTTTCATGATATAAAGGAATGTGTAGAACCAGAATCAAAAAGTACATTCACTATTCCTGAATGAATAACTAGCATACCATTCACCACTTCATTATTGGGATCCACCTCATCGGTTGTGATGGAAAAATCTCACCCTTGCTACCTAGGTGAATGTAGGTTGACTCCAAAAACCCTTGTCTTAGTGCATTGGTTTGAAAAGTTTCATGGTTACCTAAAGTTGAAGAAATGAAAAAATAAACTAAGGGTTGAATGTAGAATTCCTTTCCTCCATATCATTATTGGTGTTCTCCTATCGGCAATCGCTATCTAGGTTCTCTTCTTTCACCTAAAGCATTTACTCTCCCCTTAGGCAATTTCTAGGGTACTTTTTTTCTTATTTTGACAAGTGAGATGTTGAAATTTATTATCACCATTATATTTTTCCATAGGAACACCAAAATTAAACTCCAATTTCCACTTCTTATCCCTGATATAACCTACATATTCATCGATATGAATTTTGACTTTGAGGTCACATCACACAATTTTTTCATAGCAATCAAAGTCTCAGATTGTCAAGGATTTTTGTAGACTAGGTTTTAGCCCACCAAAGAAGAGATAAACCATGTATTAGGTGGGTAAAAAAAATATGTAGGCATATAGTGAAATTATTTTGAAGTTTTCCTCCCACACCTTGATATATTTTTCATATTTTTCTTGAGGGTAAGGAAATCCCTTTCTGTTTTAAGTCGGAGAGTATGAGGAAAATAATTATCGAATTTTTTTCCTAGAATTCCTTCCACCCCATCACTTTGATATATTTCTTAAGATTCATATTATTAATAAATCTACACCAATAATTAGATTATCCCTCCATATGATAAAAAAGTTGTAGAAAATTCTCCTTCTCGGAACATTGAAGTATGGAGAAGATATTTTCAATGGAGTTGATCCATTGTTTCATTATTAAGGGATGAAATGATCCATTGAAATTTTGAATATTTTATTGCATAAAGGTATAAATTGTAGCTTATTATTTATTAGGGTTATTTGGACACTCCTCATAATCTAGGTTTTATATTTATAACCTGAGTTCGCTGAGATAGCATCATCATAAATTTCTTTATTTCTACTCCCATCAGGTTGTACATCTCGTTTGGGAAGTCATCACATTTTCCTGCCCATTGGTTGTTTGCCTGATTCCTCCTATTTCCGACCATTGGATATAATAAAGGGAAAATAATTGATGAGTATTTTTAAAATATTAAACACATAAACGATAATCCAATGACATTAAATAAATAACTTATAAATTAAATGAATTTCGTTAACTTATGAATCTCTAGGCTTCAATCTATGTTATCCAGATCTATTTCCTACCATATATTCTTATGGTTAATTTTTATTCCCTTAATGATGGTTTTTAATGAGTTTATGAATTTACTAAAGCATATCCCCTAGAATTGTTAAACCATGTGTTCATTAAGTCATGTTTCTATGCACTAGTTCCCGATTGAGTCTAGCTCATCATAATGTTTTTTGGGTGTCACCCTTATTTACATATATTCTAGAGCCACATCCATTTATTGTATGCATACAAGACTATATTTTATTGAAAAACACTTACTATATATATACCAAAATTTAGAGATGTTTTATTATACCCATTCTTATCTTTAAGTATTTCTCTATATTTTTCAAATTCTAATCCCAAAAATAACTAAACTTTTCCTTTGATACTAACTATGATAGCCTTGTTATTTATTACACATTAATTCATGATTTATTTCATAATATTACACATAATAAACCCCATAAGATCAATAATTATAGTGTATTTTGGAATTAGGCACATTAAATAACAACTTAAAACAATAAATAAATTATCTTTATTGAAAACTTCCTTAATATGTTCGTACTTAAAACTGCATGAGATAACATGGGGCATATAAAATAAAGGGGTGAGATATAAATCTCAGTAAAGGAATAAACATGGAATAACATGTATACTGTAATACATGTTGGACAATAAAAATATGAATGGGGTATAAAAGGAGTGAGAATCACAAACTTTAATAATGAGTCATGATATAGCATGATAATTATAATGACAACATGGGAAAGGTGGAAACAACTTAAAAACTGCATCATTAACATAGGTAAAGGATAAATTCCAAGAAATATTTATGGATAAATTCCTGGGATGGATTAGGTTTACTCCCAAATACATTTCATGATGTCTCATGAGACTAAAACATTTCCCAATAAATTTGGGTGCTATATAATTCTGGGCGCACCCATCACTTTCATTTTATTCTCATCCTTAAGTGTACCACATAAATCATACAACATAGATTCATTAATTATAATATTTTATTCCATGAAAAAGGAGTGTCTAATAAATATACATAAGTCCCAAATAAAATAGGTACAAGATCATAAAGTTGGATACCCTTTATAGGAAATGGGTATGGGTATTCACTACACATTTTCTTGGCATGGAAAATCACAGTGAAATTTTAGCACCATAACAATGTCACTTAAGATTCATAAAATGAAATTATGAGAGATAAAGTGTTCTATCATAATTTTTGAAATTAAATATAAAGTAATAGGTACAAGTAAAAACATATCCCAACAATGGGAATTGGAGATATATGGTATAATATAATAAAGAAAGTTGAATAAAGAGGATAAATAAAAGAACCCTTACCTTGAGAGTGTGACTCCAAATTCTTGGGAGGAGAATATTTAGAGTTTGGGGGAAGCTTGTGAGTACTCTAGACATGGTTTAGAAGATTAAGGTTGTTCTAAAAGGTTTTTGAGTGAATAGAAATGGGAGCTTGGGTGGTTTTATATAAGAAATGACTGGAGAAATCTTTATCATTTATCAAATTTAATTTTTGGAATCTATATAAAAAAATAGCCAAAAAAACAAACCTTCCCATTGTTTTTTCAAATGGTTTCTACCAAATGAGAGTGTTCTTCAATATTTTATAAGTCCAAGGTTCAAAATTATTAAAATAATACCCTTTCTTATGTGCAAGTGAGTCATTCCCTTATAGAAATTATTTTAACACTTTAAAATATATTATGAGTTTTGGAGGATTCATAAAGTCCTTATAAATTTAATAAAATAAACTAAATATAAAATTATTTTAAAGGTAAAAAAATTATTTGGTCATGTACCCTCATTATATAATTTATTACATCATTTATGGTTCATCATGATGTCATAATACACACCATATATTTATACAGTATTTAATTTTGACTCAAAAATTTGATTATCTCATAAAATTATGAAAAATTAACTATTAGATAATTTAAATGTTTTGATTCCAAAAAAAATATCAAATTTATAATATAAATTTTATAAATATGTTTATTTTTAATTTTAATATAACAATCGACATTTATTGATAAATGCTGGGTTTTTTTTACAATAATAGTTTTTGAACCCTTATAAAAATTACATTTGACTTCATAAAAATTATATGATAATTTATATTCAATAAAAATTATTTATTAAAAACATTTAAATAAAATATTAACTATTTAAAAAATAAAATAAATTATCAAAATAAATTCTTTTATTGAATTTTAATATTACCCAAAAATTTAATTTTTTTATTATATCAAAATCAAAATCATTAATAAAGTAACAATAATATGATAAAAATATATTCATTATTCTATAAAATACACATATTAATATTATTAGGGTATCGATAAATATTTCTTTAATACACCAGTATACTCCCTAAGGGAAAGGTGTGCAATGATGAGACTTTCAAGGGGTGGTTCAATGTACATGGTTCGGGTCGTGATCTCGATGATCTTGAAATTATCCCATAAACTGTTATGTTCCTGTTTAAGTTGTTCGATCTTAGCTTAGGCTTGTTCAAGGGAAAATCCCAAAGATTCTATCTTCCTCAAAAGCTCTGAAAAATGGGATTTATAAGGTACAATACTATTGTTTGATGCCATCACTTCCTTTTTCTATGTCAATTGGATTTTTTAAAACCCTATATTTATAACAATCATATGATCACCATTCAAAAGTTATATTATCAATGGTTTTGATGCTTATCGGTCTTTTAGATTTGATAGGATATAATAATACCAAATAAGTGCATGTGTTTTTTTAACTATAATATATAATAATACATTTAATTAAACCACAAAAGTGATTTTATTTATAACATTTCAAGTCGTTACATGAACACTGAGCCATTTTGTTTCATGTGTCCTACACAAAAAAATGTTCAAGTCATCTTTAATAATTTAACCGTGAAGGAAACAAATCGAACGTGAATCATTATATATGATTCCAGAATAAGGGGTATCTTTTTTTCTTTCTCTCTAGGACATTTTGGAATCCCAAAAATCCAAATAGAATTACCAAATGTGCCAATGAATTCCAAGATCATGGGAAAAATGGCTCCCAAATAACACTTCAAGATGGTACAGACAACCAATAAACACGCCTTTCATGTGGCTCATCCACCATGTAAAATTTTTCCTCAAGGCTCCAAGTCAACAACCTAACACCTCCAACAACATTTTTCAAATGTTTAGGTTTAGGAGTACCATATACAATACTTCATACTAACTTAGGAGGAAGGTTATGAAATTCTCTAGAAGATGAAACCCTATAGAACATCTTACCCATGACAGGCTGTAGAAAATAAAGTGGCCCCTATTTCTATATCTAGATTCTTTGGGAGATTATATCATGAGAAAAAACACATACCTTAACTATCTTAGGTAGTTTGATAAGTTCACTCACCATATCAACTAAACTACCCAGGAACTGCCAAAGAGGGATCATATCCACTTTGGTCATCATCATTGATGTGTGACCCCAATTCTACATGTATCTATAGATAAAGTCAGGGATACCCTAGTCATCCTGACCAGGTCAATAGATACCCAAGTATTTCATACATAAATATTACATAATTTTAAATTAATATACAATATATAACATTAAAATATACACCAAACCCATAAAGGTCTAGTGTATTTGGAGACTACATACATGAACATTTTATTTAGGTACATTATTTAATATCTCTCATCAAGTTCTTCTCACATTTTACCTTTATTGACAAACCCTACTTGAAAAATTTATTTATCACTTTGTGAAAGTAAGAAAACGGAAGATAAATCACATATTCTTAGTAAAGGTAAATAAGGGAGATATTAATCAATTATCCTAAGAAAGTAAAAAATAAGATTAAGGGTATGAGTTCATGAACATAACTTACAAAGTTCACACCCAATATATCATGGTTCAAAATCATGATTCATGGAATTAAACTTTATCATTTCTAAATACATTAATATTAAGAGTGATAAAACATCATAAATCAGTCATGAACCATATTTTCATATCATAATTACATCATAAAATTTTATCACCAATATATATATATATAAACCATTTCACATGTCAAGTTTAACTACTAAGACATTAAAATCATATTAGATGAATAATCAACACATATTTCCCATATTACAACATATTAGACATCATCACTTGTTTCTAATAATTTACCATAGATCACCACTAGTTTACCATAGTGGAGTAGGAATCCCTACCATTTTCCCATAGTGGATCAAGAACATACACTCACATCCCATAATTATCTCATGAGATATAAAATTTTACCCAATGCATTAGAGGGATATATAATTATGGAAACACCATTCACATAATTAAAACTATACATATATGTTATATAAGATCATAAAACATTCATTATATCATCATATCACAATTCATGCAAACAAAATGAGTGCTATAAACATTTCATAAATTTACTATAACATAACCCATGGAAGATAAAGAATTTTCATAAACATCTAATCATCAAAATAATAAACCATGTTGAGAAAGAGTAAATATTGTATCATTGGATAATATCCCTAGTAAATAATAATTATCATCAAAGGATTTCATCTTATATGAATTTTAATTTAAAAGATACATGGAAAATTTATTGAGGAAATTACCCTTTTCATTTTGAAATCACTTATTCAAAATCAAAATATTTAAAAAATATTAAGGAAAAAATTTTATTTAAAAAGAACCATGAAATCTTTTAGGGAATGATTAAAAACCTCAAGTGTTCATGATGTCCTGAAATTTTATTCATGCCATGTATATTAAAACAAATATTACATTCACATTTTTTGTTAAAATTCAAAAGTGCCTTGTTCAAAAAATGATAAGAAGATTCCTTTGAAAATTTTTTATAAAAAATAAAACATGGGTAAAAATGAATTTTTTTAATAATTTTAGACTTATTAAAAAAATTGACAACATTTTAAAGTAAACATGTACATTGAAGAGAAATATTCCTGATTTAATAGTAAAACATAGTCAGTTTTCCTTAAAAATATTATTTAAGTTTCTTGATTACTTAAGGTGTGATAAATTAAAGGATAAAATGTATTCCATTAAAATAACTAGAATATACGAAAAATGATATATATTTATCAAAAAATATTCATATAATTCACTAAATGTAAATTCATGCATAAACAATCCCAAATAAAAATGGATTGAGATGTAAATCCCTTACCACTTTGGTAACATTAAAATAAAAACCTCATGAAAGAGATAAACATATATGGATATGTATATCATTATAATTTTCATGAGAATAATAATAAATGAAATTCATGGGAAGTATATACAACACATAAAGGAAACAAGTGGGGTATATTACATGTTTCTCACATAAATAAAAGTGAGATGAAAACCTCTTACTTTAAGCCTCATCATTCTGAATACATGTTTGAAACTCCTGTATAATAAATATAAACTTATCATACATGTATTCCAGAACCATACTCATGTATATCATACCAAATATTACTTAAATATAACATATTTTCATCCATTTATTAGAATTTTTTAAATCACCATTCTAGGTTATAAATGCTTCATTTTTATGCATGTTTTGATTTAGTAGTCCTGATCCTTATAATTTGATCATGGTTTCATAATATATGGAATTTTAATCAGGTAATAATTATCATATTCAATCATTATATATAATTTTATAACTATTCATATGAATTGGTGATAAAAATGAATTATATCACTTCATGGAGATGGTAGTCCATACATACGCAATAGTGATGTTTCCATTTTTTTAATAGATTAAATGTGTAACATCCCAAAATTCCATAAAGGTAGGGACCATTACTTTTGCGGTTTTAATTATCTTAAATGTCCCTAAATATGGTGTCTACTCAAGTCAATGAGGCCTCAGGTGCATATGGGGGTCATTCGGAGCCCGAAACCCTGAAAAAGGACGATCATACCGGGTCACACTATTTGTCTACAAGAGTGCGACCAAGGGAACATGTCTATATAGGCTATTAGTAATCCATGACAGAGATATTTTTCTTGGTTTTTGCATGGTTATTCAAACCATGTGGAAAACCATGTGTTGTGCCCCAAGTAGTAGTGAATGGAACACAATTGGTGCACGATTTGGCCAAAACATGAACTGTTAAAATTTGGGTGAACTTACCAAAAAAATCACTCTTTAATGAATTAAAACTTTTTTCTACTTCCTCCCTCCATATTTTATCTTACAACCTCCTTATTCTCTCACAAAAATATTTCACACTCAACAACCTAGGAATCTAGGTGGATCCCCCATAGAAACTATGATTTTCCCACCTTAGGATCCTACATACAGCTAGAGGAATGATCTATAATCTTCTCTAATTCTTTTCAAGTTATTCTTACCATTCATTTCATTATTTGGGTAAAATATCATTTTCCCCGTTTTTAGGGTATTTGACGGTTTCATTGATTTCTTCCAAAATAGCTTGAATCAAACATTGACACTATATGAGGAAAGATCTATTAGGATAAGGTAATTGGTCATGCCCTTTTCCAATTGTTTCATTGCATTTCATAAATTGAGTCATTGTACAGCTCGTTGGGCTATTCTGTTGAAGCCTCCAAAATGTGAATTTAATTTTTCCAAGTTGTTTCACACATGTGTTGTCATCCTAACTAGCATCAAATCAACGTAGTCATTGTTTTCCTTGGGTTATTCTACCCCTTGGGTGTGATATCATTTAGAGGACCTAATTTACTCTTTTTTATAAAATGATTTACCACCCCATTGAAGTGTGTTGTCACATGAAAAATGTATTGAGTTTTAATTGAATTGTTTAAGGTGTTGATCTTAGTGAAAATACCTTACTTCATGCCACCTATGGATGGATGGGTTAAATGAATCCAAACTTGTTATTTAAGCCTTATACTTCATGCCTAATTTTAATTGGGCATTATTTATACCTTGACACCTTATTCCATATGACCTAAATGGAAAATTCCCAATGACATGACTTGACTAATAGGAAAAATGTGATATAATGACTTGAATTAAATGTATTGGATTTAATTTAAGCTTGTTAAATATGAAATGCTTGGTTGGTGTCTTCACTTTATAGCCTAGGGTGAAACAAGGGGTTCTAATTTAAATACCCCTTGTATGGACTCTCGTTCCATGTTATTAGTTTTGTTAAATTTTAATAGACATGATGGGAAAAACACCATCTATTCCTAGAAAGGGTTCGATGAGAATTAACTATATTTACCACCAGATGAGTGATGCTGGTTTCCTAGGGGATACCCCTTAGATAGTATCTAAGTAAAATTTGTTTGAACCGCACCTAGAGAGACACTAAATACCTATGTGTGATACCAGGTATGGAATCAGAGGCTAGTATTTGACTTTTCACCATGCTTGGAGTGAGACATGGAACTTCATCCATGGGTTACCATGTATGGGATCCTTGTCGTTGTTTATGTGATGATCCCAAGAGAGACACTTGGAAAGTATCCTCATATTGTCAAGGATGGGTTATCAGTGTCACATTATGTTTCATATTGGTTTTGAAATGTAATTTAAAAAGGAAAATTAATATTTTGAAAATTAGAATGACCCTTGATATTATAAATGTTGGGACCTGGCCTCTAAGCCCAAGAACAAGCTTGGGGACAGTCCATCATATGGAATGTATCACATCTCACCTTACAATTTCAGGTACTATCGATTTAGACACATCATATTAGGCCAAAGCAGGTAGTTGGGTGGGTGTCTAAGTGGAACCCAATCCAATGATCTAGTTATTTAATTCTATCTTGAATTTAAACTCATATGGCATGCTATTTTTATTCATGTGGTATGAAATGGAAAGGTTGTGACCTCATGGGTTCTGGACTGCTGATATTATGTCCCACACCCTTCTTGGGTGCCTTTGGTACCCATGTAGGCTTTATGATTGTAGGTAAAGACTATGGGAAGAAGTCAACTTTCAATTTTTGATTTATATTTCCAGTATAGAGTTAGGAGAAGAGGACAAGTCTATACTATAGTTGATAGCTATAGAATTTTTTGGATTATTTGTGTTTTTCAGTATTTTGTATGTGATATATCCCCCACCCCTACTTAGTCATTTTTTATTGACATGTAATATTATCATCATCAGTTCCTTATGCTTATTTATTATGCTTCTGTACTTTATTTCATTGCCTTGCATGTTTATGATTTTGGTTTCTACTGCTATCTAGATATTTTAATTGCTTATACTATTTCATATATGTGTATAATATTGCGATATACTCTAATTAATGAGAGAATATTCACCCCACATACTTACCCAAGTCCCTCACTTCTAATTTTCAACCTCTGTTATTTAGGGAGATGCGCTTGAGGTCTTGTAGTCAACCGTCTCGGGGAACTGTTAAGTGGAACTTAGGGAGGGACACTACAACGTGGTATCAGAGCTACTTTACATTTTTTTCTTACTATTTGGGTTAGATAGGATACTAGGATATGGGAATTTGGTTAAGATCATGTGCCTGGGAGTAGATAGGCCACGTACAACAGAAACCTGAATCACATGGGATGGGTAAATGTTGTTGCTGATTCCGAAGTTATATTTTCATGGATTTCACAATTGGATGAATCACTTGACTTATTCAGTTATTAATATTGATTTTATTTGAATGTTTTGTTTATCCTAGTCCTAATAACATGATGGAACATTGAAATCATATATCATCCTAGGCACAATAGGACTGAATTTCCATACATCGTTCCATGCCATATCTATTTATTAGTGTTCATTTCCTGTGTTGCATGTGATTACAATATGTTCCTTTTTAGTTACTCCTTGCAATGTGATTTTATTTTATATGATTAAATAATTGGTTCAATTTACCAATTAAGCCACATCGGTCATTTTGATTGGTGCGTGTCAAGTGTAGCTCATCTAATCAATACATCTATGCCCAATTACACATGTTGCTAGGTATAAATTCCAGGATGCATTTAGTTGATGCACTAGTTGTAATTTATAAGGTGTATGGGCCCTTATGAATTGAAATTGATTACTCCAATAACTGGTCCTTGGTTCTAATAATAACTAATTAAATAAGAATAGACCTAAATAAATCAAATTAATTTAATTCCTTAAATGAAATTGTTACTTGTAAAAAATGTGTGGGACCTTAGCCTGACTCGACCTTAGTAGTGGGCTATAGGTCATGTATCTTGTTCCTTTATGTTGCTCCATATTCTTACCCATACCTAACTCTTGGAATAGGATAGGTTTTGTACATGATTATAAATGGGCTTGTACCCATCCTTCTTTACAATTTTACCTATCTGTTATAAATCCTTTCAAAGGCATGTGCTTGGCATTTGTAGAGATATAACACCTTGAAGACCTCGTGTTGCATGCTAGGAAAGTGGTGATGACCATAATTATCAGGTAGAGGACCTTGATCCACCTGTTATACCTCTTGATGTTATGCCTTGAGAACCTCATCCTAGGGATCTTCCCCTAGGTGTTGATTCCTAGTTTCAAGATCACTTTCTTCTCTTTATACAGTCAGTGCAAGATTTTCCTCGACAGGCCCCTTCTATGGAGAAGTTGACCAGGAAATTCCAGCAACAACACCCTCCCACCTTCTCAGGGTATGGAATACATTGGGCTAATGAGTCATGGATGGAGGCTATGGTTTCTATATTTGATTATATCAAGACACCTCCAGAGCGGAGGGTTAATCTTGTGACCTATCTATTATGTGACACCACCAAACATTGTTGGGATATTCTGACATATGCTGGTAGACACCAATGGATGGTCTAGGTGGAATTATAGATAGATTTATTTGACTACTTATTTCCTCAAACACTGAGAATGAATCAAGTTAGATAATTCATTCACCTTGAGCAAGGTGACATGACAGTGGTGGAATATTCAGCTTACTTCACTAAATTACAACATTTTTCACTGACATAGATTGGTGATAAGCTGACTACTATAAGGATCATTGAGTATGGGATTGATTGTTCCATCCTCTCATAGGTGAATGCCTTTTGGTTGACTAATATTTTAGATATCATAAACCATACATTTATCTCTATGTGAAACCTAAGGGAGTTAGGTTATGTGAAGTAGGGAGGTTTAGATTCCAGGTAGACTAGAAGTGGGGTAACTACCAGAAAGAAGTGATGCTTCAAGGGTACACATAGGAGAATTATAAGCCAGGTGAAATGATCTAATCCTATAGTCTGTTAACAGCACAAAAGGATGGGACATAAAAAGCCCCAGTTTATGAGGAACCCAACCAAGTCCAAGTCCTGATATAGGATGGGTCACCTCCAGTGTTTCTACCAGTATTTTCCTATAGTACCAAGTGAGCAAGGTTCTATACTACCACCATCATTAGGTGAATGGTCAGTGAAACATCGTCAATATAACAACCCTACTTTTATTACATTATTATTACATCATTTTAAAGATAAAAAAATAAAATCATTACACAACCAGGATGAAAGGGATTAGAATCTTGGGAAAATTAGGTCCACACATAACATTTACAAAATAAAACATAAAAATTTATTTAATTTCTTCTTTTCTAGCTTCTTAGTGGCCTTTGGATTCACCTTAGTACAAGTAATCACATAAAGATATAAATCAAATAAAGGGGTGAGCTAAAATCCCAGTAAGAGGATATATAAGAACATGAATCAATATAACATTGGATGATAATAATCATCATCATCATAAAATAATCATAGGATCATAATCATGAGAAAAATCATTAGATAAAGGCATGGAATGTAGCAATGTATTAAAAAAACGTCATGTCATAGTGGTTAAACCACGAACATTGTTATGAATAGAGATAGCAGCATGTTCATGCCTATTTCACTTTAACTCGTGATATTCATCAAATTAACCAATACATTGGAGTGAAATATAATTCTGAGCACACTTTTCACATCATAACATTTTCATTGTCATGCATACCACGTAGAATGTATATTAATATTGGATATAAAATAATCCATGGAAAGGAAATTGGTTTCAGAATGGATACAAATTGGCGTTCCTATAATAAAAATGGAATAAAATACTTGGTAAAATAATCAAAAACCTTGAGTTAAGAAGAAACAATATCAAGAGAAGTAAAACATGTGTTTTTAGAAGGAAGAGTTCTTTTGGAAAAATATTTTAATTTTTCATAAAACTAGATTGGAGGAATGTATATCCGAGAAAGGAAAAGGAAATAAAAGTAAATAATATTTAAGGAATATTAAATTAAATCCATACTAAAAATGGAGTGAAAGAGAGATATCCTAAAGAAATGGAGTTGGGTTTGAGAATCCCCTTACTGTATGTTCAAACGCTTTCTTCTCTATAATATCCTGGATAATCAAATTAAATTTATTAATTAAAAAATAATAATCCTTTTATATATTCATTTTTTCATTATATTTTTATTAATTTTATTTATATGATTTTTTATGAGTTGTAGAATTTAATTTCAGCATTCAGGATTGTTCATTTTCTTGGTTTTCATGATCAGTTCACTTGTTTATAAGTACGGAAGTACATGTAAAATGGAAATGATTCTATAGAATTGAAATTATGTGTTATTAATTATCATATATAAGTTTAAATGGTTATATATATCATTTTTTATATTTTATGATGATGAATCATTAAATAAGACATTAGTGATAATCATTTAGATTATTACAATGGTTTTTTTGTCACAACGAACATGTTTTTTTCTACCATATAGTATTATGTAAATATGTTACTTTAAAAAAAATAAGGTTTATAACTTACACTTTAAAATTTGTTTTAACTATTAAAAATTTTCATGACCAGCCTTAAAGGTGGTAAGGGAAAATTAAAACTTGACATCCTTGAAGGTGATAAATCAACACCTCATGGACGATGCTTTCATTTTAAGAATAAAAGTGATAAGAGAAGGGGTTGGATGATGGATTATTCCATTAGCATAAAAATTTCCAATATATATAAGTTATTAGAGTTATCATTTTATTTGGATGAAGTGAGGTGAGGAGAGAATAATAAAATAAAGGAACTTGAAAATAAATTAAAAGAAATGAAATAGGATTTTACCTCTTGAATACTTCTCCTTAGGAACTTTCTTAGGGAAAAGGGTTTGGTATTTTTATTATACCAAGAGCTTCAGAATGTGGGTAGGTGCTTGATAAGAGTATTGGGTAGAATTTAGAAAAGTCTCAAATCTTGGAAGGTGTGAGGAGAAGAGGTGGCGAGGGTGGTATTTATAGTGGAGAAGAGGAGTGTTTTTCAATATTTTATTCATTAGTTTATTATTTTGTCTCATGAATATGGATAGTTTTATAATTATAAATAAATATAATAAAATAATGAAGCGAAGTTCGAGATTTTGGGATTACATTAGCCATACATTATCTATGACTCCGTAATTCATGTATTTAGCTTTTATTGTGAATTATCATATTTTACTATTCACAAAAAAATCAAGTATTTTAGAAAAATACAAAAGATTACGCTAACCAATTTCCAACATATAGAATTAAAAAATGAACTTTATTTTATGAAAATAATTTTCATAATATGTGAAGTTTAATTTTTAATTTAAATCGTCATTTACTTATAAAATACAGACATTAAAATTATAAACGATTTTATAACACTTGGAAAAATTAAGCAAGGTATCATAAAATTATCTTATAATCATAAGAAAACAAAACACTAATTTATACATTTTATAAAAATAAATTTCCTTATAAATTATTAAATTAATTATAAAATTGTAATTAAATATTTAAGAGTTACAAAAATACCAGCACTTAATTAATAATTTTTAAAATATTTATTTACTTATACTATGTGTAATGGCCCGGACCTCTCGGGCCCATTCCTTTGTCAAAAAGAAGGCCACAAAGTGTTCTAGAGGGTAAGATGGACTTTTCCCACACTTTCCAGAATTTCGAAACTACACTCCGTGTAGTTTGAGTACACGCTGTGTACCCCCTTTCCGGGTATACCCCATGTTGAAGGCCATGTCCTTGCTGTGTGGAATAAATGGGTACACGATGTGTGTCTAGTACTACACGCCGTGTAGGACTTCCCCACGTATGTGTTACCATTCAACGACAGTGTGCCGTGTTGGAGTCGTGTCCTTGTCATGTGCAATAAATGGGTATACGCCGTGTGTCTAAACCACACGTCGTGTAGTCCCTCCCCGCGTATGTGTTACCCTCAAACCGTGTGTTGACCAGTCAACGGTCGCGGAGCCGTGTTGGAAGCCGCGTGGAGACTGTGTGAAATAACTGAGTACACACTGTGTACCATAAAGTACACACCGTGTACTTTTGCTTTTCTCGCCTATAAAATGAGGGGTCCCCTCCTCCTTTCAACTCACCCCTCTCCTCCCCTTTCCTCTGAGCAGAGTTCTCCCAAGAGACTTGAAGGCTCTTTCTTCCATAACTTCTTCGTCCGATATCCAATTTACGATCCGTCAGTGGCCACGGGATCGTAACGACGAGGCGGAATTTTTGAGCTTGGATCCATTGTATTTACTTCAGCCTTCCATTTCCGAATTCCACCCAAGGAGGTTTTTCCGGGACCCGACAGAAGTGACGGACGCCAATGGACGTCTTCTAAAGTTGATCTGGGGAGGAGCGTTGCGATCAGAACCTGTTGAGGTAGGTATCTTACCTTCGTCTCTCTAGTTTGTGCATCATGCGGGGTGGGTGTTCTCTTGTTTATGTGAAACACTTTTGAACCGGTTTAATAAAGATAATAACTGGCTTATATAATGGGGTTGGGAATTTGTGTTTGCTGTTACTTTATATCCTGTGATATTATGTTGTGAATTGAATGAGCTTCTACCTACTGAAAATCACGGTCGTTGGGGGCCTTTGCTTACACAATTAAATGTTGCCCTCTCCTTCTGGATTTTCTTATGGATGGAAACTTTGTGGAATGTGGAAATTTGTTAATCACGTAAAGTTGACTGTTTAAAATCTGGAACCCTTGTGTGATCACCCCGGTTAAACAAAATGGAATAATTAACATGTGGGTGTTGCCTTGGATACGTGGCATGTGATGGGGGTGTTTTGTGGGTTGTTGTGGATAGGTTGAGCAGCGGGGCTGTGGTTGACTTGGTTGTGGGTTTGTGTGAATGTTGTGTTGGTAACGGGCAGCAGGGCTGTGATAAATGCTATTAAAGGGATAATGATGTACGAGTTTCAGTGCGGTTGTGGTTATGGTGGTTGGCTGTGGGGCTGCAGGGATGGGTTGTGAATAATAAATAAACGTGGAAGAGTTAATGAATGGTGGGGTGTGGTAATGAAACGAGAATAATAATTAATGGGTTGGTTGGCTAATAAGAAAGAACGTGGTTGTGTTGCTTGTATTTTCCTAACTTGATTTGTGGATGGCAGGGATATGTTTTACGAACGATTGATGTGGTTGGTTGTGGATAGTTTCCCAGAAGTTAAGGAACTAAAGAAACTAATTCTGCTGAAAAGTGAAACCCAAATGGGGTTGGGGTTGTTTGTTGTATGCATGCTTCGTAGTAGCAGTGTCGAGGCACGTGCTCAGTTTCTCTTTTTAAAATCCATAGGTTAGGATGTGTGTTTGGTATACATATATATCTGTATCTTTTTTTGTTTTATCGCACCCCACCCATGTTGGGAACTTAGTGCCGAACACTCCCATTTCATGGGAGAGGGTGTTTTTCCCTTAGTTACTAGCTCCTTCCTGCTCCTTCTCCCCTAGGTTGTGATTGCTTGAGGCAACCTTACACCTAAGACTCTTCTTGTAGGTTTCGATTGGGGTGGATTGGCCTAAGACTCTTTGGGCAGGCTTACTTTTTCCCAAGAATCTCTGGGATGAGGCCCAGATGTGTGTGGGTGAGATGTGTGGTTGTAAGGACCAGGTGTGTGCGGGCGGGATACGTGGTTGTGAGGCCCAAGTGTGTGCGGGCGGGGAGAGTGTGGCAGCCTCAGGACATTTGCTGTTAGGAGGAGCAGCTAACTAAAGTGAAATGGTGTGGGGTACCCAATACTCTTGTTCTTATATACTACTACCTGTTGTGATTGTGCTTTGGTGAGTGTGGCTGGTGAGGTTGGGTGGATAGAATTCCTTGCTAGGTTTCTTCTGTTGTTCTCACGGGACATTAGGATGTCTCCCCACTTGTGCACGAGATCTTTAGGTTTCCCTACTGAGTATACTTATATGCTCACCCTAAGTTTACTTTCAGGTTTCCAGGAGGACTACCAGGACCCTACGGGACCCTACTAGTCGGACAGTTGGAGTTTTTGTTGTCGATGTACTCTTGTTTTCTTTCGGTATTGTACTTTGAGCTTTCTTGTACTTGAACCTTGTTATAAAATTGTTTAAACATGCATGTGGGCTTGGTTTGGGTTTATTTCTATACACTTGTTCTTTTCCTTTTTGGTGGTTGACTTGTCCTATTTCCCGATCCTAAATAATAAAAAGGATAATGCCTCCCATATTTGTGAAAACTCATACCCTTGGTGCTAGTCACCACCCCGGGGCCTACTGGAGTTGGGACTCGGGGGTCATTATCTCCCTTTCACCATTTCCAGCTCAGGAGGGGCATCTTTGGTGGGAGGGGGTCGTGACAGAATGGTATCAGAGCTGATGGTTGAGAGATAAGATGGAATCTGGAGTTAGGCACAGTGAGGATTGCATGGGATGGTAGGGCGACAATGTTAGTTAATCTTGGTGCGTGACATAGGCCAGGGAAGACCGGCTAGGACACGGGATTTTAGGGTCCCCCGTGATCCGATGCAAGGACTTTGAGCCTACCGAATGACCAAGTGAGACAACATTGATTACAGGGTAGAGACCCTAGGGAAGGTACATGCATCATCATGATGGTGTTTTACTTGATTTGGGTGTTCTGGGAAAGAAATTAAAATAAAATGATAAAAGAAAACCTTGAATTCACTTACTACTTGGGCTTAGGCGATCCTTGTTTACCGTACAGCTATGGAACCTGGACATCGTCCCCGGGTGGCTCAGACGGCCGAGGCCCAGCAGATTCAGGCGGTCGATCAGTTTAGGGTTGACCAAGAGGAGGAAGATAGACAGTGGCATAAGACTCTCCATTCTTTCCAGCGGCAGACCCTCGAGAATTATGAGGGTAGTACTTCCGATACGGAGACAGATGGGTGTCTTGAGGAGCTAGGGATCGCTTTTACCTTGATCCGTGCTCCGAGGGAGTACTGGGTTCCCCTAGCAGTCAGTCAGCTGAGAGGTGCGGCACGACAGTGGTGGACACTCTACCTCAGAGAGAGGATAGAGGCAGAGGTTCCATGGGCTGACTTTGAGAAGGAATTCCGAGAGGAATTCCTTTCTTCCATGATCAAAGCGGAGAAGCGAAAGGAGTTACTCTCCCTTCAGCAGGGGAGTATGTCAGTACGAGAGTTTGGGATCAAGTTCAAGGATCTCCTGCGCTTTGCTCCAGATCTTTTTCCGGATGAGGAGTCTCGGGTGAGACGTTTGGAGGAGGCGCTTCATCCTTCTCTCCAGTATGTTGTCACCCCCTTCACCCTTCTGACATACTTGGTAGTACAGAAGAAGGCAGATGTTGTAGAGAGGATGCACTCACTGGGAGGTGCACCAAGAGAGGGGATCCAGCCAGGTTCGTCAAAGGGGAAGGCAGTCAGCAGTAGGTCTCCTGCGACGGGACCTTCCAGGTTCAGGCTAGTGGGGAGCAGGCCCCAGCAGTTCCAGTTCAGATCTTCGGGTCCTCATCCCTTTTTCACGAGCCCAGGACCGAAGTGTTTTTCTTGTGGAGGTTTCGGGCACGTTCAGAGTCGGTGCCCGACCCGAGCTCAGTAAGGTGGAGGTGGCCAGGTTCAGCGCCCACCTCAGCAGCACCAGTTACCGGTGAATCCCTTCCAGCAGCATTAGGACCATGCTCCTCCGAGGGCAGACTTTGCGGGAGGAGGTCGACCTCAGGGTGCTCCTCAGGGACCTCGACCAGGGTGTGGTCGGGGAGGTGGACGACATCAGAGAGGCAGAGGAGCTGGGAGTGGATAGTTTCACACAGCAGATTTTTTAAGCTCCAGGGGGACCAAAGGTGGTATGAGGTACGATTTTTTTGTTCAGCACTCTCGTTTCTGCTTTGTTTGATTCGGGAGCTTTGCACTCCTTTGTTGCACCTGGTCTAGCCCATACCTTGGGACTAGATGTAGAGAGACTTTCCGTACCACTGGTGCTTAGTACAACAGTTGGAGGCCAGACCAGTGTATCTTGTGTTTGCCGGAGATGTGGACTGACATTGGGACCACATCGATCTAGTGGGGACCTTCTTCTGTTACAGATGCAGCCATACGATTTCATCTTAGGCATCGACTGGTTGTTTCTGTTAGTGTCGTTATCGACTGCTTCTGGAGAAGAGTTGTGTTCTACGACGTAGATGGGAAGCATGTATCTTTTGTTGGCGAGAGGAGCTATCAGGTGGGAAGTCGGCATGTGAAGCCTCTCCTTTCCTTATTGGGCGGGTTATCAGTGGTTCCAGCTGATACAGAGATGATGGATGTTCTGGAAGTTGTTTGGGAGTTCCTTGATGTTTTTCCTGAGGAGGTTGTGACTCTACCCCCCCCCCCCCCCCCCCCCCGACGTGACGTTGAGTTCGGGATAGACTTACAGCCTGGTACCCATCCGATTTCGATGGCCCCTTATCGGATGGCACCTTCGGAGTTGAGGGAGTTGCAGATTCAGATTGATGATCTGATGGAGAAGGGTTTTGTTTGACCTAGCGTATCGCCATGGGGTGCTCCAGTTTTTTTTGTGAAGAAGGCAAATGGTGGTCTCAGGCTATGCATAGACTACCGAAGGTTGAACCAGGTAACGGTCAAGAACCGTTACCCTCTTCCAAGGATAGATGATCTCTTCGACCAACTGAGGGGAGAAATTTGGTTTTCCAATATTGATCTACGATTTGGATATCATCAGTTGAGGTTAAAGGACAGTGACATCTTGAAGACGGATTTTAGGTGCAGTTATGGGCACTTTGAGTTTATAGTGATGTCATTTGGAGTTACTAATGCACCGGCTATGTTCATGGGACTTATGAACCTTATCTTCCAAGAGTTTCTGGACCGGTTCGTCGTTGTGTTTATTGATGACATCCTGATCTACTCAAGATCAGAGGAGGAGCATGTTGAGCATCTCAGGGTTGTCTTGGAAGTCCTTCGGCACCACCAGCTTTATGGGAAATTGTTGAAGTGTAAGTTCTTGACACAATAAGTACACTTCCTTGGGCACGTAGTGTCTCAGCATGGAGTGCCAGTAGACCCGTCGAAGGTGGAGGCAGTTGTTTCTTGGGCGGCACCCAAGAGCATAGAGGAAGTTCGTAGTTTCCTGCGGTTGGTAGGTTACTATCGCAGGTTTGTTTCAGACTTCTCTCAAGTTGTTGATCCATTGACAGCTTTGACTAGGAAGAACCAGGTCTTCCTATGGAGTGAGCGGTGTTAGAAATCTTTCGACTACCTGAAGGAGAAGTTGGTCAGTACTCTCGTACTCAGGTTTCCAGAGGAAGGGTTGTTGTATGAAGTGTTTTGTGATGTTTCTGGCCTTGGTCTAGGGTGCGTGCTGATGCAGAAGAAGGGAGTGATCTGTTATGGGTCTAGGCAGTTACTCCCTCATGAGCATAACTATGCCACCCATGACCTAGAGCTTGCAGCAGTAGTGTTCGCACTGAATTTGTGGCGACATTACCTCTTTGGGGAGCGCTTTGTGGTCTTCTTAGATCACAAGAGCCTGCGTTATATCTTCTCCCAGTGTGACCTGAACCTACGGCAGCAGAGATGGGTCGAGTTTCTCCAAGACTATGACTTTGAGATCTCTTACACTGAAGGTAAGGGCAACGTTGTGGCTGATGCCCTGAGTAGGAAGTTGCATCAGGAAGTGGTTCGGGAATCCGATGATGCTTGGAAGGCGATGGGAGAGTTGGCTTCCCTGCACTTGGATGCCAAGGTAGAAGGTGTTAGATGCTGTTTTTTTCAGATGACAGTGCAGTCCTCCTTGTTGCAGTAGGTGGAAGAGTCTCAGTGGGGGGACTCCGAGGTGAAAGTGATGTGTGATCATGTCGATCAGGGGAACGCTCCAGAAGGATGGTCAAAGGACAGCCGACATCGGATGCTTTTCCATGGAAGGTTGTTTTTCCTGGAGACAATGCATGAGGGAGTTCTCCATGAGTTCCATAGCTTAGCCTTAGCGGTACATCCAGGAGTTTCAAAAATGTACCGAGGCCTAAGGGAACAGTTTTGGTGGCCCGCGGTGAAACGCGTAGTGGCAGAGTTTGTGGCTAAATGCCTAGTGTGTCAGCAAGTGAAGGCTGAACACCGTGTTCCCAGTGGTTTGTTGCATCCTTTATATGTCCCCGAGTGAAAGTGGGATGACATCTCAATGGACTTCATCACAGGACTACCCATAGCTCAGGGTGGTTATGATGCTATCTGGGTAGTGGTGGATTGACTGACGAAATCAGTTCACTTCTTAGCAATTAAGGAGTCAGGCCCGGTGAGTACCTTAGCACAGAGGTACATAGACGAGGTGGTACGTTTTCATGGAATTCCAAAGACTATCGTCTCAGATCGGGATACTCAGTTTACCTCACGAGTCTGGAGGGGGTTACAGCATACTTTTGGCACCCAGCTACGCCTTAGCACTGATTTCCACCCCCAGACCGATGGGCAAATGGAGCGGACTATCCAGACGTTGGAGGACATGCTGCGAGCATGCGTTCTAGATTTCGGAGGATCATGTGTACGACACTTGCCTTTAGTAGAGTTTGCCTACAACAACAGCTTCCACTCTACTATTGGCATGGCACCATATGAGGCTTTGTATGGAAGACCATGTCGATCACCCATTTGCTGGGCAGAGGTTGGTGAGACAGGTACTCTTGGGCCATAGGTAGTGCAGAGCACCACAGAGAAAGTCCAGCTTGTGCGTGAGAGGATGAAAGAGTCTCAGGACCGACATAATTCTTATGTTGATCGTCGGAGGAGGCCCTTGTAGTTCGAGGTGGGAGATCATGTGTTCTTGAAGGTTTCCCCTCGACGGGGGCAGTGGAAGTTTGGGAAAGGGAGCAAGCTCTCACCTAGGTTCATCGGACCTTTTGAGGTGTTGAGGTGAGTTGGTGAGGTGGCATATCAGCTGGTCATGCCACCTCAGTTGGAGAAGGTTCATGATGTCTTCCACATCTCCCAACTTCGTTGGTACTTACACGAAGACTCCCACATTATCGACTGGGGAGAGTTAGATATGGGAGACGACGCGACCTTCGAGGAATGACCAGTCAAGATAGAGGATCGTAAAGATAAGGTGCTTTGTGGACGAACCATTTCGTTGGTTCGTGTGTTGTGGAGGCATGGCAGCCTCGAGGAGAGAACTTGGGAGCAGGAGACCTGGATGCACGCTCAGTACCCGGATTTGTTTTGACTTGTGTATTCTCTTGTTCTTCTGAGCTTTGTGTTGTTGTTGTACTTTGTACCCTTCATATATATGGAATTCCTGGCTTTTCGGTTGTGAGACATTTTGTTTCCTTGTTCTCTGGAAGTGTGTATCATATTCGGATGTGTGGGGAAAGGGAAAAACCTGATCCTTAATCGAGAAGCATTAATGCGGATGCGATTGAACCCGTTCGGGCGAGTCAGTGCCGTCTAAAGCGGATAATATCTCAACATAGGAGAAGGAATTTTTCCCCAAACCACATGTTCAGGAAGTGTGTTGGTTGTGTGGTGTTGGGGGTAGTGCAAGTTGGAAAATCCTAATATATGGAAGTGGGAAGGACCAATCCTTAATCGAGACGCATTAATGCGGATGCGATTAAACCCGTGCAGGCGAGTCAGTGCCGCCTAAAGCGGATAATATCTCGATATAGGAGGGGGAATTCCTAACACCTATGATTAGGGTTGTTGGTTGGGTTTCTGTTATAATGAGAACCTTAAGAGGTATCTTGTTAGATTTCCTCTGAGTTAGTTTTTGAATTCTCGGGGACGAGAATGTTTTAAGAGGTATCTGATGTAATGGTTCGGACCTCTCTGGCCCATTCCTTTGTCAAAAAGAAGGCCACAAAGTGTTCTAGAGGGTAAGATGGACTTTTCACACACTTTCCAGAATTTCGAAACTACACGCCGTGTAGTTTGAGTACACGATGTGTACCCCCTTTCCGGGTATACCCCATGTTGAAGGTTGTGTCCTTGGTGTGTGGAATAAATGGGTACACATCGTGTGTCCAGTACTACACACCATGTAGTCCTTCCCCATGTACGCGTTACCAGTCAACGGTTGTGTGTCGTGTTGGAGTCGTGTCCTTGCCATGTGTAATAAATGGGTACACGTCGTGTGTCTAAACCACACGTCGTGTAGTCCCTCCCCACGTATGTATTACCCTCAAACCGTGTGTTGACCAGTCAATGGTCGCGGAGCCGTGTTGGAAGCCGCGTGGAGACCGTGTGAAATAACCGAGTACACGCCATGTACTTTTTCTTTTCTCACCTATAAAAGGAGGGGTCCCCTCCTCCTTTCAACTCACCCCTCTCCTCCCCTTTCCCCTGAGTAGAGTTCTCCCAAGAGACTCGAAGGCTCTTTCTTCCATAACTTCTTCATCCGAGCTCCGATTTACGATTCGTCAGCGGCCACAGGATCTTAACGACAAGGTGGAACTTCCGAGCTTGGATCCGTTGTCTTTCCTTCGGCCTTCCCTTTCCGACTTCCACCCGAGGAGGTTTTTCCGGGACCTGACAGAAGTGACGGACGCCGACGGACGTCTTATAAAGTTGATATGGGGAGGAGCGTTGCAATCAGAACCTGTTGAGGTAAGGATCTTACCTTCGTCTCTCTAGTTTGTGCATCATGCGGGGTGGGTGTTCTCTTGTTTATGTGAAACACTTTTGAACCGGTTTAATAAAGATAATAACTGGCTTATATAATGGGGTTGGGAAGTTGTGTTTGCTATTACTTTATATCCTGTGATATTATGTTGTGAATTGAATGAGCTTCTACCTACTGAAAATCACGGTCGTTGGGAGCATTTTCTTACGCAATTAAATGTTTCCCTCTACTTCTGGATTTTCTTATGGATGGAAACTTTGTGGAATGTGTAAATTGGTTAATCACGTAAAGTTGGCTGTTTAAAATTTGTAACCCTTGTGTGATCACCTCGGTTAAACAAAATGGAATAATGAACATGTGGGTGTTGGCTTAGATACGTGGCATGTGATGGGGGTGTTTTGTGGGTTGTTGTGGATAGGGTGAGCATCGGGGCTACGGTTGACTTGGTTGTGGGTTAGTGTGAATGTTGTGTTGGTAACGGGCAGCGGGGCTGCGATAAATGGTATTAAAGGGATAATGATGTACGAGTTTTGGTGCATTTGTGGTTATGGTGGTTGGAAGCGGGGCTGCAGGGATAGGTTGTGAATAATAAATAAAAGTGGAAGAGTTAATGAATGGTGGGGCGTGGTAATGAAATGAGAATAATAATTAATGGGTTGGTTTGCTAATAAGAAAGGACTTGGTTGTGTTGCTTTTGTTTTCCTAACTTGATTTGTGGATGGCAGGGATATGTTTTACGAATGATTGATGTGGTTGGTTTTGGATAGTTTCCCAGTAGTTAAGGAACTAAATAAACTAATTCTGCTGAAAAGTGAAACCTAAATGGGGTTGGGGTTGTTTGTTGTATGCATGCTTCGTAGTAGCAGTGCTGAGGCACGTGCTCAGTTTCTCCTTTTAGAAGCCATAGGTTGGGCTGTGTGTTTGGTATACATATATATCTCTATCTTTTTGTGTTTTATCGCACCCCACCCATGTTGAGCACTTAGTGCCGAACACTCCCATTTCATGGGAGAGGGTGTTTTTCCCTTAGTTACTAGCTCCTTCCTGCTTCTTCTCCCCTAGGTTGTGATGGCTTGAGGAGACCTTACACCTAAGACTCTTCGGGTAGGTTTCAATTGGGGTGGATTTCCCCAAGACTCTTCGGGCAGGCTTACTTTTTCCCAATAATCTTTGGGATGAGGCTCAGGTGTGTGCGGGCGAGATATGTGGTTGTCATACCTAGGTGTGTGCGGGCGGGATACGTGGTTGTGAGGACCAGGTGTGTGCGGGCGAGGAGAGTGTGGTAGCGTCAGGACGTTCACCATTAGGAAGAGCAGCTAACTAAAGGGAAATGGTGTGGGGTACCCAATACTCTTGTTCTTATATACTACTACCTGTTGTGATTGTGCTTTGGTGAGTGTGGCTGGTGAGGTTGGGTGGATAGAATTCCTTTATAGGTTTCTTCTGTTGTTCTCATGGTACATTAGGATGTCTCCCCACTTGTGCACAAGAGCTTTAGGTTTCCCTACTGAGTATACTTGTATGCTCACCCTATGTTTACTTTCAGGTTTCCAGGAGGACTACCAGGGCCGTATGGGACCCTACTAGTCGGACAGTTGGAGTTGTTGCTATTGTTGTACTCTTGTTTTCTTTCGGTATTGTACTTTGAGCTTTCTTATACTTGTACCATGTTATAAAATTGTTTAAAAATGCATGTGGGCTTGGTTTGGGTTTATTTCTATACACTTATTCTTTTCCTTTTTGGTGGTTGACTTGTCCTATTTCCCGATCCTAAATAATAAAAAGGGTAATGTCGCCCATATTTTTGAAAACTCATACCCTTGGTGCTAGTCGCCACCCCGGGGTCTACTGGAGGTGGGACTCGGGGTTCATTATCTCCCTTTCACCATTCCAGCTCAGGAGGGGCATCTTTGGTGGGAGGGGATCGTGACACTATGATATAATTTTATCATATTGTCATTTATAAGATACCAAAATTTTATTTATACTTTAATGGATGATGTTACTATTAATTTGACTAGTTTACTATTCATAAGGGCCATATTACTATTCCTAAGTTCAAGTTTCTATTTAATCAGTATAGGTTCATTAAATTACAGAAATACTTCTTATTTCATTAATTATTTATTTATAAAGATTGTATTGTATTCTAAAAGTTATTTTTATGTGGTTTATAATATTTGACTTAATTATAAGAAGGGAATTTTTATTGATAAAATTTTGGGTCTTTACATTCTTCTCCCCTTATGAAATTTGACCTCGAAATTTTGTTTTACATACTATGTTGAAAATAAGTGAGGATGCTTCTCCTTCATCACTTCCTCTGGTTCCCATGTTGCATGTTCGTACTTATAGTTCTGCCATAGTACTTTGACCTGGTGAGTAGTCTTTTTGTGTAAGACTTGATGTCCATGGTCTAAGATCTTCATCGGATGCTCCTCATAAGAGAGATCATTTTCCAAATGTACCACATCTGGATTCGGCATATGTGAGGGATCTAGTAGGTACTTTCTTAATTGGGATACATGGAATACATTGTGTACTTGATACATAGTTGGTTGAAGTGTTGGTCAATAGGCCACAACTCTGACATCATTAAGAATCTCAAAGGGGAAGATGTACCCAGGACTCAACATTCCTTTCTTCCTAACTCTCATGATCCTCTTCCATGGATATATGTAGAGGAATACCATGTCTCAAGCCTTAAACTCAAAGACTAATTGATGATTTTATGAATAACACTTATGTTGATGTTGGGCTACCTTTATATGTTGTTGGATGGTTTTCACCTTCTTTACCATTTCTTTAACCAATTCAGGTCATAGAAGCTTATGTTCATTGAATTTATCCCATCATACCAGTGTTCTACAAATTTTTCCATAAAGGGATTCATATAGAGCCTTTTGGATGCTCGATTAGAAATTTTTGTTGTAAGGGAATTTAACTATAGGTTGATGTTTTCCCATCCTCCTTTGAAGTATATAGAACATTATATTAGCATTTCTTCTAGTGATTGAATATTCCACTTGTATTGTAAATTAGTTTGAGGATGATAAGTTGTATTAATGTTCAACTCACTATTGAGAGCATTTTGAATAATTTTCCTGAACATAGTGATGAATCTTGAATCTTGATCGGATATAATCGATTGTGGTACTCCATTCAGTCTTACCACTTCTCTAATGTATATCCATGAATGTTGATCCAGTGGTAAGTCCTCTAGAATTATGATAAAGTGATCTATCTTTGTTGGATGATCCATAATAACACATATATCATTGTTTCATATGGATATCTTCAGAATTATGGTGACAATGTCCATAGTGATGTTTTCCCATTTCCATGTTGGTATAGATAATGGTTGCATTAACCCCTAATACTTTTGTATTTCATCCTTCACTTGCTGACATACTAGGCATTTTTATGTATAATCAGTGATCTCCTTCTTCATATTGTCCCACCAATAGTTATATTAGAGATCTTGATACATCTTTTTTCTCCCCAGGTGAATAGAGAACGTTGAACTATATGATTTATTCATAAGATCCTTCTTTATATCTAGATCAGATGGTACACAAAGTTTTGATCCAAATCTTACAACTCCTTCCTCATAAATTTTAAACTCTAATGATTTCCCATTTCTCATAGCTTACACATTCTTCTTAATTTACTCATCATTTATTTGAGCATCTTGTATTTTCTCCATGAGGGATGGTTGAACAATAATTTGAGAAAGGATTGACAATGTTCCTTCCTTAATGATCCCCATGTCCATAATTTTCAAATCTAATAAGATTGAATCATTCTCAATTCTCATCATTGATAGTGTTGTAGGATCCTTTCAACTTAGAGCACCTACCACTTTGTTCTCTTTTCCAGGATGGTAGTGGATTGAGCAATCATAATCCTTGATGAGAACTAACCATATTTTTGGGTTCGTATTAAGCTTATTCTGTGTGAATATATATTTGAGGCTCTTATGATCATTATATATTTCAAAATTATCCCCATAGAGATAATGTTGCCAGATTTTTAGCACAAATATCACATCTTCTAACTCTAGATAATTTGTGCGATATTTTTTCTCATGAATTTTCATCTTCATTAAGGCGTAGGCTATCACCTTATCATTTTTCATCAGTACAAAACCTAATACCTTCTTTGACTCATTACTGTATGCCAAAAATACTCCCCTACTTTTTTGAATTTTGAGTACTAGTGCATTGATATTCCTCCATTTTAACTCATTAAAGGATTCTTCACATTCACTTGTCCAGACAAAATTTATCCATTTTGATTCATCTTGGTTAGTGGGTTTGAAAATCATGAGAAATATTTCAGAAATCACCATTAATACCCCGCTAGACCAAGGAAACTACATATCTCGATTACATATGTTTTCCTGGGCCACTCTTTAATTTCCTTTATATTGGAAGGGCCCACATATATCCCTTTACTGGTGACAACAAGCCCCAAGAATGAAACTTCCTCCATCTAGAACTCACATTTACTCTACTTTGCATAAATGTTTTCCCTTCACATAGTCTTTAGCACAGTATTCAAATGATCCTCATGTTCCTCCTTGCTATTAGAGTATATCAAAACATCATCAATAAAAACTACCATAAGTTTTTCATGGTAATGTCTAAAGACTCTATTCATTTATTCCATGAGTATTTTTAGAGGATTAGTGAGTCTAAATGGAATCCCTATGAACTCATAGTTTCCATACCTTGTTTAAAAGGAATTCATGGGAATATATTCCTTCCTCACTTTTAATTAGTGATATCCTGACCAAAGGTCCACCTTAGAGAAAAACTTAGCACCTCATAGTTTATTGAAAAACTCATCTATTTATAGAAGGGGATACTTTTTATTTATCCTGATTTTATTGATCTCACGATAATCAATAAAGATAATTATCGATCCATCCTTCTTCTTGACAAAGAGGATTGGTGCACCCCATGGTGAATCCCTCAGGTGGTTGTTCACTGATTTCCGATACTTTTCCTCCTTCTTTGAATTCATATTGAATGAATTTTCCTCTATAATCATCAGATTTTTTTAGTAACTTCTTATCTTTCTTCAAATTTTTCTTACATACTTATTTACTTTCTACAATACCTACTTCATCTCTTCTTCCATGAACTACATCATCTTATTATTTTCTCATATTATCTCTTGAAAACTCATCAATTTTTTTATCTGACTTTTGCATCACCCAGTGCAAATTGAACTTCTCTTTTAATCCTCCAACTCTAAAACTTAGCTCTCCATTATGAACATAAATCAGTTCCCTTCCTGTAGCTAGGAATGGTCTTCCCAACATTATTGGTAGCTTCTCTTCATCCATTTTTATCACCAAAAAATCCATAGGAAAATAGAACTCATCTACTTTGACAATGACATCTTCAAGAAGTCCTCGAGGATTTCTCACTATTGTATAAGCTAGTTGAATCATAAATCGAGTTGATTTCATCTCCTTCAATTTCAATATCTTTAATTTTTCATATGACATGATAATCACACTAGCACCCAGATCACATAAATCCATACCAAACTCATTAGTTCCAATAGTAATCAAAATGGAAAAAAATACATGTATCTCATTGTTTCTTCAATGGGATGCTTGAAATTTCTACCAAACTTTCTCCTACCAGTGGAATGGTGGTTAAATCTTCAAGCTTCTTTTTGTTTGTCACCAATTCCTTTATGAACTTTGGGTAAATAGGAATATTTTCAATTTCCTCTATAAATAGAATTTTAATGTGTATCTTCTTGAACATCTCTAAAAACTTCTACTTTTTCTCATCAATATTCACCTGCATCACCCAATATGGAAATAGTAGCGGAGGTTGTTATAGCAGTGGTAATTATTCTTCATTATTTTCCTCATCTTTTATATTCTTTTCTTGACTTCCTTTAACAAGTTGTGGTCAATGATTTCCTGAAAATTCAATACCACTCCCTCTTGTATTATTACTACTTATAAGAAGTATGGTTTTCACATCTGTATGAGGGTTTTGTTCTGGACATCCTAGAATCTCTCCCCTTTGTCTATCTCTAAGTTTCTTGGTGATCTGACCGAATTGGTGTTCTAAGTTCCTCATTGCAGCATGCTAGTTTTGTGAGTCGTTTTTCAATTCTCTAATTTCATTTCATTCATATCTTGAATAATTTTTCATCTCTTTCAGTTCAACTCCTGTTGAGGTCATAAAAGATGCAAGGATCTCCTCTAGTTAATGGACTTGACTGGTCAATGATGGCCCTTATTGTTGAGGTTGAAAACCTTGTTTTTTGGATAAAATCCTTGGACTTGATTTGTATTTTTTGTGGTGGTTTTTGTAGCCTCCATCCTTACGCATAATTTTGAATATTATAATCTAGATAATTAACATCTTCATTTTACATTCCTTGGGGATTTTGGTTGGCCTTCATCGTGTCCATATTTTTTTTCCTGGACTCTATTTGAGCAGTCATCCATCTATTATCCACCATGTGTGCTCCTTTTACTCTACCTTCTTATGGTTTCCATTAGAAACTATTACTAGACATCTCATCTAATAGATTGTATCTCTCCTCTGGTGAATTTCTCATAAGATAACCTCCTGCAGTAGTATATACTATGGAATGATTTCCCTAAAATAATACCTTATAAAATGTTTGGATTAGTAGCCACATTTCGATGCTATGATGATGAAATCATCTTATCATACCTTTGAACCATTCCTGTGAACTATATAATGATTCTTCATTTAATTGATCAAAATTCATAATGCTTACCTGAAGATCCATAGATTTTGATGGCAAAAAAAACCCTTGTCAAAAACTTCCTTACCAGGTATTCCTAGGTGGTGATCGAATGTAGGGGAAGAATTTGGATCCACTCTCATGCTTTTTCCTTCAGTAAAAATATGAATAATCACAATCTAATTGCATAATTTGGAATTTTCTGGAAATGGAACGTGTGAAAAATCTCCAAGAAACTTCCAATGTGTGAATTTGGGTCTTCATGAGGTAGCTCGACAAATTGTAGAGAATGTGTGATCATTTGGATGACCTCTGGATTTATCTAAAAGTTTTGAGCAGCAATAGGGAGTATGAGAATTTTGGGTTTGATTCTAATATTTAAAGGTATTCTATAGTTTATTAGTGCTTGGCCCCCTAGAATTCTTCCTTAGACTTATGGTCCTGATCATTATCCCAAATCATGCTCATATTCTTCAAATTAGCCCCTACCAGCCATGGTGTTCTGTTCTTTCTCAATCTCTTCCTTCTCTTTTCTTTGTAGGCAAAGGGTCTTTTCCAACTCGTGGTCAAGATATAGATCTTCTATTTTATCTTTCCTGTGAGTGGATTATTTTTTTAAAGGATTGTTACCTAGAAGAACAACACGATAAGACCAAGTGCAAAATAAAGAATTAAAACAGTAACAGTTATCTAAATTCCTAATTAACTAAAGCACAACAACCATACCTGGCAACGGTGCCAAAAATTTTATAGCCTTTGAGGCATCGTTAAATCCTATGGGGCTAACCAAATTTATTAATTTATATAAAATCATACAACATTAATAAAAATGTAGTATCTATTCATTTCAAGTGTCGATCCCATAGGGACGGAACTTATGTTTTAAATTAATTAAGGAAACAGAAATTGAAATTATTTCATTTGTCTAGAAAGAGAAGGAAATAGTAGTATTTATTGGGTTGCAATTCAATATGGGAGATAGTCCAGGTTCAGTTATTTTCATGTTTGTGTGCTAGGGATTCGATTGATATGGGTTTATTTAGTTTTGGGGTCATAATTGGGTCAGCATGGATCCTTGGTCTTGGTATCCCACCATATTTCTATGATTGCGCCATTAGATTGGTCATCTAATAGATTCAATCATAGGGATAGGTGACCCAAAACTTTGTTTAAACATAAATGGACTAGATTTTATAATGTTCATACAAAAACTTAGATGATCAATTGATGCAACGAAAATAGAAATCCTTAATTCACAAGCAATGGTCATGCGATTGAAAAAGAAAGAGATTTGCAATTGAATAAATAGAGTTGAAATGATCCAAGACATGAATAATAAAATTTAATTAATATCTAATCACATATTCCCCTATAATCATGTCACTTGAAACTAAGTAGACTAATCACTCATGCTAGTAATGATGAGAATGAGCATCATCAGTACCCTAAGAAGAACAGCAGTGAAGCGAGGCTTTGGATCATCATTCCATTGTCTGTTGGTGTCGTACTTTCTCCTGTTGGTCCCAGAGTGTGTTAGAAGGGAAGCATGGGAACTCCTTTTATAGGAAAACCCATCCAAACCCACAGGCTCATCATCTTTATTTTTTTCTAAACGTTGACCATTACAGGATGTGTAATTGGGTTACACGTCGTGTAATCCATATCCACTTTTTCTTCTACATCGCACGAATCTCATATGTTGATTTGACTATTTGAATCACTTCATGATGTGAATTAGATACTCATGACGTGAAGTTTCTTTTAATAATGTATACCATTGTCACAACCTTTCCAGTGCTACAACTGCCTTTTGTACATGTCATGACATGTAATCCATTTTTCTTCAGTTCCCAGTTCTTCTCTCTCAAAAATCTGGTTCTGCATCTCTTTACTTAGCTCATGGTGCGAAGTGTCTTTTGACTTATATTTTCTCTTATTTTCATTAATTTTTCAAAAATTCATCATTTCCTACCATAAAACATAAAACAAGTCAAATAATTACAAAATTTTTAAGACTATTCATTTAAATTCAAAAATTAATATACTAAAACAATCTAAAATGTATGCATGAAATAGACTTATCAAATACCCTCACACTTGAATTCGACCTTGTCCCCAAGGATGGAATCTCAACATACTACAAAGGATGTTCATCTTATCATGGTTTAAATTCCATTTCAATAAAATTAATTGATCAAATTTAAAATAAAATGTTCAAGCATCACACTTGAAAATTCATAAACTCCTCACTTTTCAAAGAAACGATCTAACCAAGTATTTTACTTTTTCTCTTTTGAAAAATCCAAGCATCTTCATTCATACATCTTCAATTTTTTCAATCTATTGTTAATATGCATGCCATTTTCAATTTACCTCACATGAATTTTTTCATCTCATTATCAGGGTACAAATGAATAGAGTGATGTACATAACTCAAAACATGTAACTTACCATATTCTTGTAAAGAATCTAACATCTCCACCATGTAAAGACATAGATCCCAATTAATCATGATGGATTCACAATTAAGGATAAAATGACTCGGAGGCTTCAGGTTAGGAGGGTAAATGACAAAAATCAAGTGAGGCTCAAAAAGGAGGTTTTACTCTAAATCATTTTGCATTATATCAATAATTAATCCCAATGAATTCCTCCCTTTACAGATATCATTTCTCTTCCCCTAGAAATCTCAAAGTGGGCCCATGATACATGTGATCATAATAAATGAATAGACCTCTCTTTATTTTTATTTAATTTTCTTTTTCAAAATTTATGCTCAGGACAAATCTCACACACATCACCTAACCACATATAATAAAAAATCATCAGTTTAAAAAATTATGATTTTTGATACTCCAAATACTCAACCCAATTTTTTTCTTTTATTTTTTTTAGCGAGAGAGGTGAATAATAACATACAATGAAAGATTTCATGGCCCCTCCCAAATTATAATAGAAAAATCCCCTAGCAAAATATCCACAATAAGGTATATCCCGGTACACCCTATAAAGTTTTTCCCCATACTTATTCTTTTAAATAGCATGCGTAAAATTTAAAGGAAGGTAGGAATGGATAAAAATAGACTTTTAACATGGATCAATTACTAACAAGGCAATTAATGGATTCTATAGGCTTAAAAGGATTAATGCAAGCTTTGTCTCCAGATAAGGGCTTAAACAAAATAATGCCTCAATTATTTTAAAAGTGATTTTGTTCAGTTATAGATTCAACAAGATACAAAGAAAGTCCTAGAATAAAACATGCCTAGGTTTCTCAAGAAATATACTTATGGAAAGAATGGTAAATATTGGCTTAGTGGATGTCTCTGGAATGAGACAAATGTTTGGGTAAATTGCTCATGGAAATGCATATTAAAAATTAAATCAATTAATGAAAATATCATAAATTCAAAGCATGGTCAAATCTCATAAAAATTTCATTTAAAATGATCAAAGTTCTCCTCAAATCATGATTTTTCAAATCCTAATCTACATTATTATCTCTAATAATTATTTTCTTCATTTTTCTCATTCAAATTTATCAATAAAAAATCTAAATTTCATGGCATGGTAACTATCATGGGTAGTTTATGTCTCCAAGTTCAGTTGATTAAAGAATAAATCAAATGTGGGGAATGAAATATATAATTAAATCTCTAAAAAATGTGGGGAATACAATAGAAAATTACTAAATTGAAATTCTTACTCCCCTTGCAATTGACACTTCAAAAATGGGTTGTACATGTTCTGTTTGAATCCTTTCAAGACATGTAAATTCCCTACAACTTCTTCTCCTACTACTTCCTTCCGCCTTCTACCTTTTTTGATGGTCCTGTAAAAATAGAATTATAAAAGTGAAAGGACATACTATAATAATGAAATTCTAAAAATACTTTGGGATGAGTGCTTTCTTATAAAAACATAAAATTAAAAAAATACTAAAAACTCAGTTTCCTTCTAAAAGTGATTTTGTTTATCATCATTGGAACCCCCCCTACATCCCTTAGCTCATGTGATTGATAGTAGAAAAGAGGTTACCTAATCTAGATCTACAAAATGTCGAACCCTTGATTCCTTAGTATAGATTGGTACTCTCCCTTTATTTGAAACTAATTTCACCCTTTCATTGTTAAAAAACATTTATATCTTAATAGGACCAATCTAGTAATTCATGGTCCTTCTTAAAAAATAAAATCATTCTTCACTGATTGCCCAGACTTTTTCTCCTTCTTTGAATTCATATTGAATGAATTTTCTTCCATAATCATCATCTTTTTCAAGTAAATTCTTATCTTTATTCATCTTTTTCTTACATACTTATTTACATTATATAGTAACTAATTTATCTCTTCTTACACGGACAACATTTTCTTCTTATTTAATCAGATTATCTCTTGAAAACACATCAACTATTTTATCTGACTTTTGCATCACCCGGTGAAAATTGAACTTCACTTCTGATCCTTCAACTCTCAAACTTATCCCTCCATTATTAACATCAATTAGTTCCCTTACTTTAGATTAGAATGGTCTTCTTAGTATTATTGGTAGCCTCTCTTCATCCATGTCCATCACTAGAAAATACAAAGGAAAATAGAACTCGACTACTTTGATGATGACATCTTCAAGTAGTCCTCGAGGGCGTCTTGTTTTTGTCTCAACTAGTTGAAGCATAACTCGAGTTAGTTTTATCTCCTTCAATCCCAGGCTCTTGAATGTTACATATGACATGATATTCACACTAGAACCTAGATCACATAAAGCCCTACCAAACTCATTAGTTCCAATAGTAATAAATAGAAAAAACACCTGGATATCATTCTTTCTTCGGTAGGATTATTCAAACTACTGCTGAACTTTCTCTTGATAGTGGAATGGTGGATAAGTCTTAAAGATTGTTTTTGTTTTTCACTAATTACTTCATGAAATTTTCATAAATAGGAATATTTAAAATTGCCTTAGCAAATGTAATGTTGATGTGTATCTTCTTGAACATCTCTAAAAACTTATTCTTCTCATCAATAATCATCTTCTTCGCCTGATATGGAAATGGTAAGGGTGGTTGGTATGGTGGTGGTTCTTCTTCTTTATTATTTTCCTCAGTTTCTCTATTCTTTTATCGACTTGCTTCAACTGGTTGTTGTGCATGATTTCCTGATAATTCAATACCACTCACTAGTGTCTTATTCCCACTTCTAAGATATATGGCTTTCACATATTCATGAGGGTGTTGTTTTGGACATCTTGGAAGCTCTCATCTTTGTCTTTCTCTAAGTTTCTTGGTGATCTGACTGACTTGATGTTATAAGTTTCTCATTATAGCTTGCTGGTTTTGTGAGTCATTTTTCAATTCTCTAATTTCATTTCCATGATCCCTTTAATAAGTTTTCATCTCTTTTAGTGCAACTCATCTTGAGGTAACAAAAGATGCAAGGATATCCTCCAGTGAATGGACTTGACTGGTCAGTGAGGGCCCTTTTTGTTGAGGTTGAAAACCTTGTTGCCTTAGCTAAAATCCTTGGCCTTGATTTTGATTTTGTTGTGGTTCTTGTTGCGGCTTCCATCCATGTGCATAATTTTTATGATTATAATATAGATAATTAACATCTTCATAGTACATTCCTTGGGGATTTTGGTTGGCCATAATCGCGTCCATCTTTTTTTCATGGACTCCATTTGAGCATCTATCTATCTATTATACACCATGTGTGATCCTTGTACTCTCCCTTATTTTGATTTCCATTGGAAATTATTGTTTTATATCTCATCAAACATCTCGTAGCTCTCCTTTGGTGAATTTCTCATAAAAAACCTCCTATAGCAGTATCTACTATTAAAAAATTTCTGTATGACAATCCTTCATAAAATGTTTTAATTGGTAGACATATTTTGATTCTATGATGAGTACATCGTCTTATCATACCTTGGCAGATTTCCCATGAACTATATAATAATTCTTCATTTAATTGCTCAAAATTCATAATGCTTACCCACATATCCATAGATTTTGATGGTGGGAAAAAACATTTCAAAAACTTCCTTACCAGATCTTCCTAGGTGGTGATCAAATGCGGGGGAAGAATTTAGATCCCTTCCCATGCTTTGTCCTTTAGTGAAAATATGAATAAGCACAATCTCACTGCATAATTTTTTATCTTATATAATTCAAATGTGTCACAAATCTCCAAGAAACTTCTGATGTGAGAATTGGGGTCTTCATGAGGTATC
Source organism: Viscum album (assembly GCA_963277665.1). NCBI lineage: Eukaryota > Viridiplantae > Streptophyta > Magnoliopsida > Santalales > Viscaceae > Viscum > Viscum album. The sequence goes on along the minus strand of OY728129.1, from coordinate 1,372,325,165 downwards.
TCGGTGAATTGTAGAGAATGTGTGATCATTTGGATGACTGTTGGCTTTATCTCAAAGTGTTGAGTAGAAACATGTGGTATGATAATGCTAGGTTTGACTCCCATATTTGAGTATCTTCCATAGTTGATCAGCACTTGGACCCCTAGAATTCTTTCTTGAACATGTGTTCCTGCTATTTGTCCCAGCTCATGCTCAGCTCCTTCAAATTTTCCATTACCAACCATGATGTTTTGTTCTTTCTCAATATCTTCCTTCTTTTTTCTTTGCAGGCCTATGGTCTTTTCCAACTCGTGGTCAAAATATAGATCTTCTATTTTATCTTTCCAACAAGTGGAATATTCGTGCAATGGATTGTTACCTGTAACAATAGCATGACAAGACCAATTGTAAAATAAAGAATTAAAATAGTAATAGTTATCTAAATTCCTAATTAACTTAAGCATAGCTACCATCTCCGGCAATGGAACCAAAAATTTGAAAGTATGTGGGGTGTTGTTAAATCCTAAAGGGAAAACCAAATTTACTAATTTATATAGTCTCAAACAACCTAACTAAAAATGTAGTATCTAGTCAGTCCAAGTGTCGATCCCACAGGGACAAAGCGTATGTTTTAAATTAATTAAGGAAACATAAATTGAATTTTTTTAATTTGTTTAGAAATAGAGAGAAACATTAGGATTGATTGGGTTGAAATTAAATATGGGATACATTCCAGGTTCAGTGATATTCAGGTTCGTGTGCTAGAGATTCGATTGATATGGATTTATTTAGTTTTGTTGTTGGAATTGGGTCAGCAGGGATCCTTGGTCTTGGTATCCCACTGTATTTCTATGATTGCACCATCGGAATGGTCATTTACTAGATTCAATCACAGTTATAGGTGACCCAAAACCTTGTTAAACATAACCAGCCTAGCTTTTATAATGGTCATACGCAAACTAAGATGATCAGTTGATGTAATGAGAATAGAACTCTTTAATTCACAAGCAATGGTCATGAAATTGCAAAAGAAAGATATTTGGAATTGAATAAATAGAGTTGTAACGATCCAAAACATGCATAATAAAATATAATTAATATCTAAACATGCATCCCCCTACAATCAAGCCACTCGGTACTAATTGGACTACTCTATCATGCTAGGCATGATGAGAATGAACGACATCAATACCCGAAGAAGAAAGGCAGTGAAGTAGGGATTCAGATCATCACTCTGTTATCTATTGGTTTTTCACTTGCTCTTTTCGGTCCCAGAGTGTGTTGGAAGGGTGGCTCGGGCACTCTTTTTATAGGAAAACTTTTCCAAACCCATGGCCACATCATCTTTTTTTGCGTGTCGACCATTACATGATGTGTAACTAGGTTGCACGTCATGAAATATAGTTCTTTTTCTTCCACATAATGCGAATATCGTACGCTAATTTGACTCTTTGACTCACTTCATGATGTGAATTTGAGACTCACAATGTGAAGTTTATTTTCATGTTTTGTACCATCATAATGACTTGTCCAGTGCTGCAACTTTTTTTTAACATGTCATGATGTGTAATGATATTACACATCATGTAATCCATTTTTATTTAGTTCTTAGATCTTATTTTGTCTCAAAAATCTAGTGTCACGCCACTTTTCTTCGCTCGTTGCACGAAGTGTCTTTCGGCTCATATTTTATCTTTTTAATTCCTTTTTCACAAATTCATTATTTCCTTCCATAAAAAATAAAACAAGTCAAATCATTCCAAAATTAGAAAGATTATTCATTTAAATACAAAAATCAATATACTAAAACAGTCTAAAATGTATGTATGAAATTGAATTATCACTTGTCATCCCCAGATAGATGGTCAGTCCGAAATAAAAATTCAAACCCTAGAGGATATGTTTAGATCTTGGTCTCCAGATTTCAAATGTGGTTGGGATAAACACCTTCCTCTAGTTGATTTTTCTTATAATAATAGATTTCAATCAGGAATTCATATGGAACCGTATGAAACTCTCTATGGGAAGAAATATAGAGATCCAACATGTTGGGATGAGGTTGGAGAAAGAAAGATATTAGGACCTCAGATCACTAAAGAAATGGTGGAGAATGTTATAACCATTCAGCAACATATCAAGGCAGGCCAAATCCAGTATAAAAGTTATGTTTATAATCGTCAGCATGATCTATAATTTGAAGTTGGTTAAAAAATATTTATATGAATCTCACCCTTGAATAAATTTTTGAGATTTGGGAAGAAGTGGGAACTAACCCCTAGGTATATCGGCCCCTTTGAAAGTCGTGATCGTATCAGGAAGGTAGAATATCGCTTGGAACTTCCTTCAAATCTCTCTCAAGTCCATGATGTGTTCCATGTATCTCTCCTAAGGAAGTATATACCTGACCCTTCACATGTACTGAACTCAAAGGTCATATAGCTAGAGCAAGATCTTTCTTATTAGGAGCAACCTATTGATATTATAGACCGATCAGAGAAAGTTATTTGAAACAAGACCACTCACCTGATCAAAGTTTTTTGGAGAAATCACCAGTTATAGGAAGGTACATGGGAACTTGAGGATATGATAAAGCATAATTATCCTCATTTGTTTTACCCGAGTGACGAATTTTGAGGATGAAATTCATTTTAAGGGGGGTAGAATGTGACACCCTGAGTTTCTTATGGACCTTTTTTTTAATAAAATAAATTTTCATCTATTTCATTCAATTTACAAGTCAAATATTCCTTTCACATGGAATGGAAATGACATATGTTACATGCAACACCGACTTGGCATACGTTACACACAACACTAATGTGTCTACAAAACATCATTTTATTATTATAATTATTTAAATGGGATAATTATAACCTAGCCATTAAATATAGTTATATGAATATTAATAACTAATTTTCCAATTTTTTTTATAATTTTGATGAAATGTATAATTTTTGGTGAAGTCCTTTTTATGTTTAAAAACACCATTTTCTCGAATAAACCACTTTTAATGTCCTTCTATGAAAAATAATAAAATTAATTTTATACACATTTGGGAATTGGATTTGATAAAATGAACTTCATTTTTTAATTTATAATTTTGAAATTATCTTAGGGTAAATTTTTGGGATTTTTCTGAGAAACTTCATTTTTAGTTAAAATATTGGATTTTAATTCAAAACTAATATTTTATCCAATTTATTTATAAGGATAAATTATATTTTTAATTGGTTTAAAAGTTTATTTAGATAATATTTTTTTAAAATCAATCCAATATATGCCATTATAGTCTATTTCATTTTGAAATTAGTTATAAAAACATTTCAAACTTTTGAACATTTCACTTTAAAAACCCACTTTTTAGTTTTGTATGTGAAATTATTTTAAATATAATTGTCCCAATTCTATGAATTGAATTAGGTAAAATGGATTCCATATTTTTAATCATAATATCCAAATTATTTTTTAATGTCAATTTCTTTTTGAGGTATTAAAAATTTGTCATGGAAAAAATATATTTACCATAGTAAAAGTAAAATTTTGACAAGGGTTAAAGATCAAAGTTAAAAGCTTAACATACCTAAAAACTAAAACATTTAAAGGGTGTTTGAGGTGTTTGTTGACCCTAACCAGCCTATAAAACATTAATTACAATACAAATTCTTGGAATTTAATTCCACCTCTATATGGTTAGTTTTTAATATAAACTAATCAAAAAATTAATCACTTGATCCCACATATCCTCAAGTATAAATAACAGCCCTCACCTCCCCATGTTGATCCAAAAATCCTTTTAGCTCCTCAAATATCTTAACAATCCTATATTCCTCACTCTTCCAACATCCAATTTCTTATGGTCTCAAAAAAATACCAAATCCAAGGCCCTCAAGGGTCATTCAAGGAGGAGATATTCAAGAGGTAATTTTCTCAAAGTACCTCTCTTAATTTCTTTTCTTTTTCTACTTTATCCTCACCTCCTTCATCCATAAATGAATGATAAATACATAATCATTTATATACTGGATTTTTATGTTTCTAATGGAATATCTCATATCCATTTCATTTCTCATGTCCTCTTATTCAAAGAAACGAAATTGTTGTCCAAGTTATGACGGTTAATCGCCTCCATGAATAATGTTTTTGTTATTTTTTCGTTACCTCCTTTTTTGCTGGTATTAAAACTATTTTTCTGGTCAAATAATATTTTAATATGTATATTATAACCTATTTAATATTATTTAAATGTTATATTAAACATACATTTATTCTTTCTATATTGTGTTTATATGATAACTTTGTTTGGCGATGTGTGGACTACCGCCTCCTCAAAATATATGATTCATTCACACACCACATGGAATGTATTAAGGAATGTTTTAGTAAAAATATGTGATATTAATAAAATATTAATTCTAATTTAGTGATATTATATATATATATATACATTTCATTTACTTTCATTCTTTCAATGTGACAATTAAACGGAAACAACATTCATATGTACGTACGTCTTACCGTCTCAATGAACGGTGTATTCCATTTGATACATATATATTATATATATTATTATAATACAAATATACTGAATATAAATTATATTTAAATCATGTTTTAAATTATGGAAATCATGATATAAATATAAGGACTGACGATATAACAAATTAAGTCACATGCGAAGAACAAAGAGAATATTACCCAAAGTGAAACCATTACATAAAATTGTTGATGAGTGGGTAATATAAAGTATTAATAAAAATATATATGGTATTATATATAAGAATATGGTTCTTTGATATATGTATAATAAATTTATATTTATGATACATGAGGTTTGTACAAGTATGAAGAGATTCAAGACTTAAGGTAAGGGAATTACATCTCACTCATTATTTTCATGAGAGACATGCCTTATTCACTGCTCACTTATTTTGTGTGGTGTATATACTACTCATGAATGTATTTATTTCCTCTTAAACTTATTTCTATATGAATACCCATTCTATGATCTTTATTTAATATAATTTATGTTCAAAAAGGGCTTTTAAGAGTATTTTATAATATTTCAAGGAGAACTGTTTTGAAATGGTTTACAAACTTCTTTATATGTTCTAAGGAAAAAAGGTTATCAAAATGTTTTAAATATTTCTTTATAATTTTTCAAGTCTATTTATAAAGAAATTAGTTTTCAAAAGGTTTTATGTTTAATAATAATTTTTTAAAGAAGAAGGATAGTTTCCTCAAGAAATGTTATTAAAAGAGATTTTAAAATTATTTCCCATCTAAGATAAAATTCATTGATGTTATTCATTACTTTATTGGTAATGATATAATGCTTACATTACTATTCCTTCTATTAATGATTTATGCTTGATTTCATGGTATTTACAAAACCCATTTCTATTTCATGGGTTATAGGTTTATGAAATCCTTTTTTCATTCACGGGTTATGTTTTTGATGAAATGATTATGCACTTGTATATTTTTACATAGGTTATGATATGATTACATGTTTATGATACCCATTTCATTTCATGGGTTATGATATGATTCTTTATGATTTTTTGGCACATGTATGTATGATTTCACTATGAGATGGGTGAGACCAATATCCCCCTCCAATGCATTAGGTAAAGATTTATATCTCATGAGATAAACTAATATAGTTTTGGGAGTGAACCTTGACTACTAAGATGGTATGAGGAGTGAACTCATGCTACTAATATGGAAATTGAAGTGAACCATGACTACTAAGATGGTATGGGGAGTAAACCCATACTACTAAGATGGTCTTGGAAGCGATGCCTTGGCTACTATGGAAATCAATATATGCTTATGTGTTTTCCACAATTCAATGTCTTATTCTTATGTTATTCTTTCATGGATTATGATCTTTATTTCATTATGATTCATGTCTTATGAACTATTAATATTTATGCCATGATTTCTTTTATGATCTTTGATATATAGGGTATGATCTTCTATTTTCATGATCACATTCACATACCCTTATACTCATGTTTATGCTTACATGTCTCCCTTATTTACCCTTATTGAGCATTTGACCTCACCCCTTTTTATGTTTCCTTCACTAGGTTATGAAGATATGTATTGTGTTCGATGTGTCTATGAAGGGTGTTAGTCAAGCAAAACCTAGTGGGAGATGGTGTAACTCACTTATGTATAAGTGTTTATGTTACCATGTTTTTAAAGGAACTAGACCAATTAAAGTCTTTGGGAGTCTATTTGTATAATGTTTAAGTGTTCAAGAAAAGTGATGTAATGATTAATATATGTCCGGTCTGGTTTATTATACTCACATTTCTTATGCAAATAGTTTACAATATAAATCATCGTGAGGTAATTCTATAAGATTCATTTCATCATGTGTTGACACCTTCATATTGTTAGTTAATGTTAATATATATATGATCTTCTTTATAATATTTGAATAATTGAACACATGACCAAGTTCATGAATATATTTAATAACTTTTTGGAATATGATTAAATAATTCATACAAATTTTCATTAGAATTCATCTTTAATTCATCAAAAATATTCATTACAAAAAATTCACCTTTTCTTTTCTCACTTTTCTATCACCTTCAAAGATACTATCAAGATTGTGTTATACTTCTTTGGATGTTGTGTCATCAATCACCTTCATATAAATTTGATTATATAAATATTTGTCTAAATAATTATGATATTTTTTTCTTTATTTTAAAAATGGAATCAATAGGTGTAGCCTTTTCAAACCCTCTACACAAGGGAACATCCATCCCTATGAAGACGTCATTCCAGAGAGAGCCCCAGCAGGGAAGCAGCCATTTCTAGCTGAGATGGAAGAGCATCTTGAAGGGTGAATTCATGATTGGTGATGGTTCGACATACCAATTCATCAGCATGGGTGAGATTCACCTCATTTTTTCCACCCATTCAGGGACCGAGCGACCCGGTAAGATGAGTAGATCTAGGGGAAGTAGAAATTCACCCAAGAGCATGCTCCCAGGAATCGAACCATGCACCTCCCAAAGAACAACATGTTTTATATCACCCTCATTCATTATTACACATCATGTTACCTTCTTCTATCATTGGCCACCTAAAAGGATCACTTACTAGAGTCCCATGTATTATTGCTAAGTAAACATCTTTCCCATGAGATATTAAATGATATATCATCCTATTCTTTTAATCCACTCACTACATTCCAGGGGGTTACAAAGATATATTTGATATATAGGTTAAACTCACAAAGATATCAATTAAATATTTAACCTAGAACTATAATGGGTGTTCTCTATAATGCTCTAATATTCACCTATAGCCATTATTGGTTCACCCTATCCCTATCCTTCACGTTCATTTTCAATCATTCATCATTATTTATCACTCTAATTTCATGGAGCTCCTAGAAATGCACCACAGAATCCTCGCCTACTATTATGTAAGGCATTGACTGTAAATAATAAGTAGATATATTTTTTTTGGTGCACAACTGGAAATTGGCTCCAAGTTTCAAGTATCCCTCATGTTCCCATGTTCCACCCAATCTCTCTTACCATTTTCCATTGTTAGTTCACCCTCTACCTCACCTTAATGTTCATTTTTACTCATTCATCATTATTTCTCACTCTGATTGCATGGTAGTTCTAGCTATGCACCAAAAAAACATTCCCTACTTATCATTTAATATGGTGACTGAAAATGATTAGTAGGTCGTGTTTTGAAGTGAAAAGTTGGTAATTGGATCTAAGTTTCAAGTATCCTTCCTACTCCCATGGATTTAAATCAAACAATTCTTTATTTTTGATTCCAAGTATCCCTCTTACTCCAATATATTAAAACCACAATATCTTTTTAAAACAAGTCATTACCTTGTGTATTTTACTTTTAGTGACCATTGGAGTATCATATTTCAATATTGTTTTCTTTTTAAAAACCCAAAATATAATGAGATATGGTTTCATTATGGACTAACTTTCCTCTAGATATTAGTATAAATTTTATTTGAAGATTCATTAATAAAGGGGTCTTCTTATTTATCCACTTCGGTGGTAGCGTAGTGGTGAAGGATGGTGGTATAAAACATGCTTTTCTTTGGGAGGTGTGGGGTTCGATTCCTAGGAGCCCTATCTTGGGAGAATTTCTCCTTTCTCCAAATCTTCTTGTCTTGTTGGGTCACCTGGTCCCTAACTGGGTAGGAAAAATGATGCACAACCCACCGGTGTTGATGGATTACTGCGTCGAAACATCACTGATCAGGATGTCATCCTTCAGGATGCTCTGCCATCTCGGTTGGAAATGGCTCCTTCTTAGCTGGGGCTCTCTCTGGAGTGACCTCTTCATGGGGAGGGGGGTTCCCTTGTGTGCAGGGTTCAAAAAGACCACACCTTTTGATTCCATTTTCAAAAAAAAAAGTTATGTTATTTATTTTTTAGTGATTTTATTAATTGTTTAAAATCATAATCTATTAATTAATTTTATATTAATATGTTATGAATTATTATGTTTTTTTGAATTATATATTTAAATTTCACATTACTTCAATTTTAACTAAAATAGAATATGCATGTTTTGTATATAAATTTTAATTCTTTTTAACATAGAATCCTTATACACACTATGATTGTTATTTTGATCAATTCTGTATCATTAGGAATGGTTTGAGTGTCACCCATAACAAGTTATAATTTAAAACACATTTATCTTGGACGCATACAATATTATAAGATATTAAAATAATTTTATAAAGTTTATTATAATCTCCACTAACCATACATGTGGTCTGTATTTTTCTCCCCGGTGCTCCAACTGCCTCTTCTCCTGGTCCTCTTTGCCCCGCTGGCGCTCCTTTCAGAGATGCCCTCTGTGGGTTATCTCGTGTCTCTAGCCCCCTTTTCCCGATGGTTCTGGTGGCTGGGGTGCAATCGTTTCGGGAGGGCCACCGCGTCCTCCTAGACATCCCTGCGGAATCCTTTGTGGAGGCGAAAGCCTGCTTACATTGGGCTCTGGTCGGCGGATTTAGGTGAGTAGGTTTTTTTTTAGTTTTATGGGGTAGGGTTTATTTAAATTTGGGAAATGGGTTGGTTCAGCGCCACTTGAAGTGGCGCTGAATCAAAAGTGTGCAAAGCGCCAAGTGACGCTTTGACCCCACACCACCCCCAAACCCCACACACACACACACATATATATATAATAAATTTATTTATTATAATAAATATAAAAAATACAATAAATATATAATTATATTTTTTATAATAAATACAAAAATTATAATAAATTTATTTATTTATAAAAAATACTTATAATAAATATCTAATAAATATTATAATAAATATTATAATATTATTATAATAAATATACATTTGTTATACATTTATTATACTTTTATTATAAATATTATAATGTTATAATATTATAATATTTATTATAATAAATATTTAATAAATGTATAATAAATACTATTATAATAAATGTATAATAAATGTATAATAAATATTTATAATACATTTATATTTATAATAAATACTTATTATAATTAAATATTATAATATTTATAATAATAAATATCTAATAAATGTATAATAAATATTATTATAACAAATATACATTTATAATATCTATTATAATAAATATTATTATAATATTTATTATAATAAAAGTATAATAAATATTATTATAATAAATATTATAATAAATGTATAGTAAATGTATAGTAAATGTATAATAAATATTTATAATACATTTATTATAAATGTATATTTATTATTATAAATATTGTAATATTCAATTGTAATAAATGTATTTTTTTTTTAAAGGTTGGGACCAAAGCCTCATTTTTATTATTGAAACAAAGAAAATACCTCTTTAACTGGGTAGAGGGAGACCCATTATATAGCCCGAAGCTCCATTAGGCATTTAGCCCATTACATAGCCCGCATGCCCAATTTTTTGGCCCAAAGCCCATTCTGTGAATAGTACTGCTACAGTACCCGCACTACTACAGTACCCGCCGCTGCTGCACTACCCCTGCCACCGCTACAGTACCCCTGTCGCCGCTACAGTGCCACCGTTGCAACAGTATCTCAGCTGCTACATTAGCGCTACAGTGCTGCTACAATAAATGTATAATAAATTTTATAATACATTTATTTTTTAATTATAATATAATAAATGTAATATTTAATTATTTATCTTTATTATATAATTATCATATCTATATTTATTATATTTATAATTATATAATTATATTATAAATAAATGTAATATGTAATATAATATAATAAATGTAATATAATACATTTATTTTTTAATTATAATAAATGTATATTTAAAATTATATAAATGTATAATAAATATAATAAATATAAATGTATAATTACATATTAAATTTACTATAATAAATAAATGTATATTTATAATTACATTTATAAATGTATATTTATTATAATAAATAAATGTATATTGCATTTATAGATAATTACATATTTATTATAATAAATAAATGTATATTACATTTATAATAAATGAATATTTATATAAATAAATGTATATTACATTTATAATAAAGGTATATTTATATAAATAAATATTATTAATAAATATTATTAATGCAAATTAATAAATGTATATTTATTAATGAATATTATAATAAATAAATGTATATTTATAATTACATTTAAATGTATATTTATAATAAATGTTTATTTATAAATAAATATTAATAATAAATATTATTAATGAACATTAATAAATGTATATTTATTAATGAATATTATAATAAATAAATGTATATTTATAATTACATTTATAAATGTATATTTATTATAATTAAATGTATATTACATTTATAAATAATTACATATTTATTATAATAAATAAATGTATATTTATATAAATAAATTTATATTACATTTATAATAAATGTATATTTATATAAATAAATGTATATTACATTTATAAGTAATTACATATTTATTATAATAAATGTATATTACATTTATAAATAAATAATCATTTATTTAGTTAATAAATGTATATTACATTTATTATAATAAATTTATATTACATATTTATTATAATAAATTTATATTACATATTTTTTATAATAAATGTATATTAATTAGATATTTATTATAATAAATAATTACATTTATAAATGTATATTACATTTATAATAAATATCTAATAAATGTATATTTATATAAATTTATATTTATTATAATAAATAAATGTATATTACATTTATAAATAATTACATATTTATTATAATAAATAATTATATATTTATAATTATATTATTATAGTATATAATTATTTATAGATATGATAATTATATAATAAAGATAAATAATTAAATATTACATTTATTATATTATAATTAAAAAATAAATGTATTATAATATTTATTATACATTTATTGTACATATTTATTATAATAAATGTATAAAATAAATGTAGATTTATTATAATAAATAAATGTATATTTATTATAAATATAAATATAAATATACATGTATTATAATTAAATATTTTAATATTTATTATAATAAATATACATTTATAATAAATGTATTATAAATATTTATTATACATTTACTATACATTTATTATACATTTATTATAATATTTATTATAATAATATTTATTATAGATTTATTATAATAAGTATAATAATAATATTTGTTATAATAGATATTATAAATGTATATTTGTTATAATAATATTTATTATGCGTTTATTAGATATTTATTATTGTAAATATTATAATATATAATTACAATAAGTATTTATTATAAATATAAATGTATTATAAATATTTATTATATATTTATTATACATTTATTGTGCATTTATTATAATGGTATTTATTAATTTTAATTAGATATTTATTATAAATATTTATTATAAATAAATAAATTTATTATAATTTTTGTATTTATTATAAAAAAAATATAATTATGTATAATTTTAAATATATATTATAAATTTAAAATAAATATTTATATATAAATATAAATATTGATATATTAAGATAGATTTATAATATATATATATATATATTAATATTAATATATATTACATGATAAGAATTATAAATAAATAATATAATATATATATATATATGTAGTTATAAATATATATTTATAAATATGAATTTATAAATACGAAATTATTTATAAAAATTTATTTATATAAATATATGTATATATATAAATATATAATTATATATTAATAATTATAAATAACTGTATATAATTTAAAGATATAATAAATTTATAATATTTTTAAATATATAATATTTTATATTTATTATAAATTTATTATATTTAAAATGTATTTATTATATTTATATTGTATTTATTATATTTATAATATATTTATTATATATTTATTTAATTATATGTAAATATAATAAATTCTTACAATTACGTATTTATTATTATATTTACAATTATATTTTTATTATATTTATTATTATATTTACACATATATTTCTTATATTTCTTATATATTTAATCCTATTTATATTGTATTTTATATTTATAATAAATTTATTATATTTATATTATATTTATTATAATATATATATATTAAAGGTAGGTTAACGGGGTGGGGCGTGAGGTGGAAAGCGCACTTCAAGTGGTGCTGCACCAATTAATCAACGTCCTACCCCATTTAACTAAAAAAAAACCCGGTTTTGGTGCGTCCAGGCTGCCTCTCACTGTGTTCCTTCACTGTGTTCAATCCTGGGGCCTTCATCTTCTGGCGCATATTTATGTTCTTCACAGATCTTCCTCTGCCTCGTTTTGGCATCAGAGCTAGATTTCATCCATGTGTGGTGTGTTGGGGGTGATTTAAATTCTCAACGGAATATTTATTGTTGAGGGGTGATTTAAAATCTCAACGGAATATTTATTGTTGGGGGGTGATTTGAAATCTGAATATTTGTTTTAATTGTCCTAAAAAATATGATCTCATTTTGACTGCATTTAAACCACGCGGAAGGTTGAAAAAAAAGGGAGGCCTATAAAATGCATGACAGACAATAGAGAAGGTACGTCTTTTGAAGGTTCCAAAGCCCTTGCCTATTGGAGTGAAGCGTTGACGAATTCACAACGCTGAGGGCTCGAGTAGTGGTGTGCGGTGCACGGCGTGGCTGCAAGCGGAGAGGGGAACCTGAGATCACGAAGGCGGTTGAAATAAATCACGAAGTGGAGTAGAGATTGTTACGCCAATTGAAGTGTGTGATTTGTGAGACTTGTAATTTTTATTTGACAATAAAATTACTGATTCTCGGGTGGAGTAGGCTTTCGCCGAACCACGATAATTTTGGTGTTTTTATTTTATTTCGTTGCATCTTTAAAACTCCGACCCAACATGGTGTAAGGCTCCCCGATCCATGAGGAGTTGGAGCTTCAGTCTCTTCAGGTGGTCCATGGAGGCCCATATAGGTAAGGAAAGTCTGGTGGCTGCTGTGTGGGTTTCTCTTCCCGAGTTGCTGTTGCCTTTCCCAAATGAAGGCTTCCTCAAGGTGATCGGGGACTCACTTGGGGCCTTTCTGTGTTTGGATGAGTGTACTAGAAGTGCCTCAGCTACGTCGGTTGCTCGCATTTGCGTTGAAATGGACATCTCCCTGCCCCCACCGGATCAAATTGAGCTCGGGATGGAGGGCGCTCTTTTCTGGCTACAGGAGTTATCCTACCTCGTCTACCCCAGGTTCTGCTCTCATTGCCTTCTTCAGGGTCATTCGTTGCAGGTCTGTCGTCACCTGAGGTAGAAAGGTCGTCGTAGAACTCTCGAGTCGGTGGTGGATCAGGAAAGCAGGGTATCCCCCCCCCCCCCATTTCCTGCTCAGTCAGAGGCGCTTCCGGTGCAGGATTTTCCCTCCGATGTTGTTTCTCTCCCTGCCTCTCCGCCGCAGGCTTCAGAGAGTTCATATAGGAAACCTTTGGACATCTCTTCGGGCTCCCTCCCGGAGAGAGTATTGCCATCCTACAGAGATATAGTGCCCTTTGTTTCAGTAAGGCTTCCCCATCTTCAGGTCTTTTCTCTTCATTCTATCTTTCTTCATTTATTTCAGCCCTTGGTACAGGGGAAGATCTCTCGTGCCTCGCCTCTACCCACCCTGATCTCTCGTGCCTCACCTCTACCTGCCCTGGATCCTGCTAGAGATGAAGTGGTTGTCAGTGAGTTGGCTTTAGCGGAGATCCTTCTATCCCCAGAATATCCATCTACAGAGCTTTCTCTGCCCACTTCCTTGGTCCCTCGAGCAGCGCCTCCGGTAGGCTCTCCTCCCCGGGTGGCAGGCCTCAGAAGGGAAGGTCATCCATCCTTACCTAGTGGTTGCGACAAAAGAATCTTATACTCTCATGTGGATTTCTCAACTCAGGCTTTCGCCTCAAGAGACTGGGGTGTGCACTAGATCCAGATCCAGATCCCAGGAGGTGAAGTCCTCCAACTTTGGTAAGGCTACAAGTTCTGGGCCAGTCCTAGGACTCTCTTCTCCCATTGATTCCTTTGCTCATCTGAAATGCTCGGGGCATTGGCGCCCATCTTAAAACGGACTTCCTTGCTATAATAATCTTTAAGCACAAGGCTTCAGTTGTGTCTATCTTGGAACACAAACAACACCCCGACAGGATTGGGGATTTCTCTCGCAAGTTCAAGATGCATGGCTGCATGCATACTGATCCAATTAACCGCCATATTTGGGTTCTCTGGAACAAGCAGTGCAATGTGAACTTGGTGCAAGATGGTGATCAGTTTATCAATGCTAAGGTGGATCATGGTCATCATTGTTTCTTCATTTCCTTTATTTATGGGAGCTATGATCTTCATCAAAGAGAGGCCTTGTGGAAATATCTCTCCGGGTTTAACCCGGGTTCTACTCCTTGGATTGTTGGGGGCGACTTCAATATTGTGGCAGACCGATGGAGAGGAAGGGTAGGGGCCCCTTCCCCATGAGATCAAGCTTAGCCTTTAATCACTTCATGGCGGCCAATCGCCTCTCGAACCTCGGCTTCATAGGGGATCGTTTCACACGGTGTAACAATCAACGGGGGAATCACCAATCTTGGGGCCGCTTGGACCGTTGTTTGGCTAACTTAAATGCCATTTCTACTTTCAACAATTCAAAGGTGAACCATATGGTTCATGGAATCTTAGACCATTCTCCTCTTCTGATCTCCCGGTCTTCCACGCAAGCCACTCATGATCGCTTCAGGTTTAGTCAACTCTGGGTTTCTCTCCTAGGTTATCAAGATCTTGTCAGAAATTCATGGGTCAATCCTTTCAAGGGTAATAAGTGGGCTTCCCTTTATACCAAGTTATGTCAGCTGATGTCGAAGCTCTAGTTGTGGTCGAAAGCTCTTCCTCCAGTTGACAAGGCCGTGAAGAATTCCATGTAGGATGTTTATCATCTTAAACGCCTCCTGGAGGAGGAGTGGGATGGTCGGGCTTTCGTGGAGCTCTCGGTGAAGAAGGACCTCCTAGCGGAGATGATTCTGAAGCAAGAACGCATGGCTAGGGAGGGGGCGAGGATCAAATGGCTCAAAGAAGGTGATAGAAACATTAACGTCTTTCATGCTTGTATAAAGGAGAGGAAGAGATTGGTTAATCCAAATATTGAGCTGAAGGATGGGTCCTTCTCTGAGGATAGGAATGTGGGGGGGGGGGGGGGGGGGGGGGCTGGCAAACTCCTACTTCACAGAGCTCCTTGCAGGCCCCAATGTTGTGCTACCCAATGGTTACCCCTCAGCGAACTCATAGATTTTTTATGTGATTCCCAGCCATGTTTTGGACTAGGACAATGATTTCTTAGGGTCTTTGCCGAATGAGAAGGAGATCCTGGATGCCCTAATGCACCTGAACCTGGATAGCTCAGCAAGCTTGGGCGGTTTCCCTAGTGCGTTCTATAGGTTGTCTTGGGATATTGTCAAGGAGGAGTTGATCGCTGCCATCATGGACTTCTTCCGAGGTGGTAATCTGCCCCATGTTGCATGTGCCACTACACTTGTTCTGCTTACCAAGTCCAAAAACCCAACTTCTATTCTGCATTATCACCCTGTGAGCATGTGTACTGTCCCGTATAAGATTCTGGCGGGTATCATTAATTCAAGATTGGCCTTTCATCTACCGATATGGGTCTCATTGGAACAACATGGTTTTATTAAGGGGCGATCAATCAAGGAGGCCATCACTCTGGCTCAAAAAATGATGAGGGACATCAATTTCAAAACTCGTGGCTCCAATATGGCCATTAAACTCGATATGAATAAGGATTTTGATCGTGTGGAATGTTCCTTCATAAATAGACTATTGGTAGGTGTGGGTCTTAACTCTCACAATGTTGATATCATTTTCCGGTGTTTCAGCTTTGCATGGATTTCGATTTCCTTCATGGGGAAGAGTTTCAACTTCTTCAAATCTACCTGTGGCCTAAGACAGGGGGAACTGATCTCTCTAAGTCTCTTCATCCTTGTCCAAGATGTCTTGAGTCGTCTCATTCAACAGAGCATCAATAATGGAGAAATTATGCCTTTCAAAAGGATAAGGAAAGCATAGAGTGTCTCCCACCTCATGTTTGCAAATGACATCATTTTATTTCTCAACGCATCAAACTGATACTTACGAGGCTTAATCAAAGTATTGAAGGATTTTTGTCACTAGAGTGGGCATACGATCAATAAAAACAATAGAACTTTCTACGTTTCCAATGCATGTACCGCCAACCGGGTTTCTTCGATTAGAAATGTTTTGAGCATGCAGAGAGGTATTTTTCCAATGACCTACCTGGGCACCCCCATCTCTTCAAGAAGGCTCTGTATCAATTATTTTGACTCCCTCCTTAGAAGGATTAATGATTGGGTACTTAACTGGAAGAACAGGTTTATATCCTTTGGTGGTAGGATCGCTCTCGTCAACAACGTGCTTTTAGCTACCCTAGTGCATGCCCTTGCGATGCTTAAAGTCCTGAAAGTTGTTATCAAGAATATTGATCGTATTTTGGATAAGATTATTTGGGACCCGCTCTCCGAAGGAAAAATACACTAGGTCTCTTGTAACAAGATGGTGTTGTCGGTCAGTGAAGGAGGCATCAACGTTCGGAGTCTCCAGGATACCCTCTGCTGCATGCATGTAAGACTAGCATGAGCGTTCTTGAATGTCACACTCTTTGGGATATTTCCATGCACTACATGTTGGGATAACATGATTCTATTGATGGGAAAGCCTCCCCTTTTTGGTCGATCATTGGCCCCCTTGTTTCGATCCTCCGCCTGCACTCCCGCTGGTTAATCGAGAAAGGTGAAATCTTCTTCTGGAATTAGAATTGGTGTGGGGATCTGCTCAGTTTCCCTGTTTTTCCATCCACCCACATCACCTTTAGGGAGGCCAGTTGTTTTCCCCTCTTCATTAACACAGTCTTGAATAGGGATCAGTTGAACCTTTTCAATCTCATTGATTTATCCTCTGACCCAGATAGATGTGTTTTTATCCACATCACCCTCAAGGGCTTTCACTTTAAAATATTTTCGCCATATAAAATCCCTATAGACCCATGAAGATGCTTAGGATGAGGTTCTTTGGGTCAAAATCATGCCAACAAAATATAATTTCATTCCTTGTAGAATCAAGAGAGTTTCAGTCCCAACTGATGTGAACATCAAGCGTTGTGGGATTAATATTGTCTCCAGGTGTGTTAGCTGTAAAGTCCACAGTGAGGAAATCTCAGGGAACCTATTGTTTGAAATTGAGTGGGAAAAACAGGTGTGTAATTTCTTCAGAGAGTTCACTGTTGTCTCCTCTCTGATAATGGTGGACCTCCCCCTCTTGAAAAGATGGTTTAATGGCGCGGATGATAGAGGACCGGAAAAGTTGTCTCGCATGGTGGTGTTTCTTACAGGTTGCTGGTGTCTTTGGCAGGTGAGGAATAAAGTGAATCATGAAGGAGGTGTTCTGTCAGTTCGAACTATTATCACATGGATGAGAAATCTTCTCATTGACATGGCCAGAATTGTGTCCAACTGGAGGGATGCTCCCTCTCTTAGCCATTTTAAAGTAAGGCCCAGCGTCTTCCATCCCACCAGTAGCAGTATCGACGGAAATTGGGTCCAGTGGCGCCCTCCTTCAAGAGGATTGAATCTCAACACTAACATCTCATGCACCTTAGGATTCATTAGCAGAGGTGGTGTGGTGTGGGAGGCCAGTGGGTTGGTCTTCATGGCTTTTTTGGTCAGGCTGGGTCGGGGGACCTCTCTCCAGGTGAAGGCTATGGAATTACTCACGAGGATCATACTATGTGGCCAGAGGGGCTTGGAAATCTTTGAAGTTGAAACTAATTCATTTATAGTGAAAAACTCCCTCCAGGGTTATGTCTCTTCCCCATGGTCGATCTCCTACATCATCAGAAAGTGTAGGAATCTTCTTGATAGCAACACTAATGTGGAGCACACATGACGTGAGGGTAACAATGGTTCAGATTACTTAGCCTCTCTAGTTGTTTCAAGTTCTGAGAATGTTTTTTTCCACTTAGTGGACAGCCTTAAGTCTGAAGGGGTCAATCTTATTCGAGGGGATGCCATCAGTCTGCATTTCTTCCGACCTCTTTAGCTCGGTCCTTGTCGTAGGGAGCTGGTTGGTCGGCTTCTTCTTGAACCTTCCTTTTTCACTAAATAAAAATTTACATGATGATGATGATGGTATAGAATAATCTACAAAAAAAGAGAGTAAAATGGAATCAAACTTCAATTATATCATCAATTATAGTTTTATCCATTCATTTTAGGAAATTTCAAGTTCCTTTGTCCCATGTCAAAATTTGGTGATTACATAACCTTGTATGTTCTAAGGAAAGATATTTTTACACAACATATTTATTACCACCTTTTTCCCTCAAAAAATAAAATTGAGAACCTAGACCAATATCCATATGTTTACCCTAGGTTGTTTCTTTTCATGTCACCCACGTGTAAAATGATAACTTGTCATGAATCATAATAGATAACATTCAAATTTTGGGTTCCCTTTATTAGAATTATATATAAATTTCTCCATTTATTTTGAATATATTTTTTTTATTTATTAATTTTAAAAAATGAATATTTTATGAACATAATAAGATGGATATGAATTTAAAATGGATGCATGATAATCGTATGAAAAAAGAGTATGAATATGGAGTTAAAGAGTTCATCAAGTTTTCAATAGATCATGCATACGACCCTTATCAAATCCTATTTCTATGTTTATGTTGTTTTTATTCAAGAAAAATTAGTCTGGAAGAGTTGTAAGAACATTTTATTTTTCACATAATAGATCAGAGCTATAAATATTGGACTAAACAAGGAGAAAACTGAATGTTCACATCGATTGGGATAACACTGTGGCTCATGGATTTGATATGAATACTAGTGAGAATGATGATGGATATTATATTAAGGAAATGAAAATGGAAATTTAAGATAACCTTTATGATTTTTCAAAGTTGTTTGATAAGTTAAATATATGTTCTAAGAGACCATTTGTATACTGTTTGTACTAAATACAAAAAAATTATTCACTATATTGATGTTATATAATTTGAAAGCTGGCAGCAGATGGAGTGACACTAGCTTTATAGAACTACTTGGTCTCCTAAATGATATGATACCAAAAGAAAATGAACTTCATTTCTAAACATATTATGCTAAATTAATACTATGTTCAATGGGAATGATCTCTAAAAATACATGTTTGTCTAAATGATTACATATTCTTTCACAAATACCATGAATCACTCATAAAAATGCCGTTAATTATGGTGTGAATCGATGCAAGAATGATAAATCAGGTCCTTTGAAATCTATATGGTGTTTTCCTATCATTCCATAGTTTATAAGACTATATGAATGTTAGGAAACTATGAGACAATTGGTGTGGTAGGTTGATACAAGATTTAAATGTGGGAAACTACATCATCTAACAGACTCTCCTCGGTGAATGAAAATTGATTATGAGTATCCTGAATTTTAGAATGAGATGAGAAACTTATGTAATATGATATCTACATATGGAATAAATCCTTTTTGTGTATATATTACTCATAGTACATTGCTATTTGGGTTGGTAAATTATAACTTTCCTTCATGGTTATGCATGAAGCGCGAATAAATTATGTTGTCTCTACTTATATCTGGACCAAAATAAAAGTGAAATTTATGTGGGATATAGGTTTTATAATGATATTGATGTCTATTTGGATCCATTGATCTAAGATCTGAAATTTATGTGGTATATAAGTGTTGCAATGTATGATACTAATAGAAGTGGAGAATTCACATTGAAATCCATGTTGTATGGGGAGATAAATGACTTTCCTACTTATGGAAATTTTTCAGGCTATAGCATTAAAGGAATGTTGGGGTGTCTTATTTGTGAAGAATGCACACACTCTGTTTGGTTGAAATATTCCTCAAAGAATATTTTTTTAGGATATCAAGAATTTTTACCTCGACAGCATAAATATTGATCATGGATGATAGTGTTCGATGGGAATACTGAACAAGGTACTACATCACTACCACTAACGGGTGACTAACTATTCAATAAAGTAAAAGATATTGACACTAATTTTGGTAAATAATTTTTGAAAAACCTTATAAAATCATGTTGGAAAAAGTGATCAATTTTATTTGAATTTGTCACGACCCGTCCTTGGGGCCTATGCCGTGACTACCCCAACCCGCCTTCCACAGGCCAGAGGCTGGAGACTATCACCAAAGGTGTAATCCCGATAAAAAGGGAAGGCATTGCCCTTAAGTAAAAAAACAACGGAGTACGCAACTGGAAGTAAACACTAAGTAAAACTGTATACAAAAGAAAGTGCGGAAAGGAAAGGGGCTGGAAATACAATCCCAACAGTAAAGTACAAACAACTATAAAACTATTACAACTATAGAAAGGTAAAACAGAAACTACTGAGTCATCCTCTAGGAATCCCACCTGAAGGGTGGGTATAGATGGCCTCCTCAGCACCCCAGGTTCGTCTATCCACTCTGTGTATGTCTCGCGAAGTGGTCCACCTCCAGGTACCGTCTAGCTCTACAACTCTCTACATCGATCAGCGATGTCCGTCATCTGCAACCAACACAACGAATTGTGGGCATACCCATGTAGGGGTGACTATAACAATACTCAGTAGGGACCCCGAGACCCTCAAGGTCTCACAATATCCAACAAGGATAACCCACAAAGAAAGATATAATCACTAAGTATCAACCAAACTTACTTAGGTATATGCCCATACATATACCTAAGTCACCAATCATAGTTCGGCACCAACTCTCGAGCCCAATCACAACCCAGTCCACAAATAAAGTAAAGTCAATCACCATGATGATAATGGTTGAAAGACATGACTCAGCTCACATAGGTATTTTACTCATGTAGAGGGGTATAGATGATTAGTTATAGCCACTGAATCATCTTCTCTGTCGAACCCACGTAGGATCCTGGAACAGTATCAACACTATCGAACCCACTTAGGATCCTAGTACAGAAGTTGTCACTGTCGAACCCATGTAGGATCCTGGTATAGAAGTCATCACTGTCGAACCCATGGAGGATTCTGGTACAATATTAACCACTGTCGAACCCACGGAGGATCCCAGTATAGAATTCATCGTTGTCGAACCCACAGAGGATCCTGGTAAAGTAGTCACCGTTGTCGAACCCACGGAGGATCCCAGTATAGATGTCATCGTTGTCGAACCCATGGAGGATCCTGGTACAGTAGTCACCGCTGTCGAACCCACGGAGGATCCCGGTACAGAAGTCATCGTTGTCAAACCCATGGAGGATCCTAGTACAGTAGTCACTGCTTTCGAACCCACAGAGGATCCCGGTATAGAATTCATCACTGTTATCTCAGTCACAGCCAGCCCTAGGGTTCCTGCACACAGAACGCTCGATTCCGGGAGGGTCCGCTCCTCGAGCCAAGTGTCAATACGTCAACTACCACTAAGTCCTGAGTTGATGTATCCAGTAGTTCTATCTCATCATAAGGAACCCAACGCGGCAGAATGCGCGTCAATCAGACGTTCATTTTGAGAGTTATTATAATTTTCATTCCATGGGCCCGGTTGTATTTTACGTTCGATCCAACCCGGACATTTATCAAATTTTCTCAAAACTCACTTAAAGTATTGAAAAAGGACCTCCTCATCGTGAGGGTCCCAGTGCCATAGAGGGCGCGTCAATCGAACGCACGGTCTAGGAGATATTCACCTTTAAGCGAAGACGAGGTCCATCCCGTCAGGCCTAGTGGGCTGGCAGGTCGGCCCGATCCAATCTGGTCGGTCCGACCTAGCTGGGGGTCGGCCCGACCCAGTGGGGCGCAGCCCACCTACAGACCCGGCCCGCACTGCGGGCCGGCCAGTCGTCCTGCGGTCCGGCTCAGCCAGCCGCCTCCGCACCTCCATCGCGGCGTGACGGCGCCGCAGGCCGGCCAGTCGTCCTACGGTTTGGCTCCACAGTGGTCGGCTCGGCCAGCCGCCTCCGCACCTCCACCGCGGCGTGACGGCACTGCAGCCCTGCAGCCCTCCGCGCGGCGCGACGACGTCGTGCCACCACCGCCGCGGCCCGACCTGGCCGCGGCCTTCAGCTCCACCGCACGGCGCGACGGCATCGCGCTTCTTCATCCTCCACGGCCCTCCTGGTCGCGGTTCCTCTTTCGTCTGGAGCGGTTCTTCTCCGGCGCGGTGCGATGGCACTGCGCCCTTTCGGCTCCACCTCCGACTTCAACCAAACAATATTCAACGGAGGGATGTCGGGCCGTGTTTGTTCGGCCCGCGCCCACCGCGTTATGTGATAACAATTTGGCCACCATCAATCCAAAAATAAACATCGAAGTACGTGGGTATAATTCATACGTAAAAAAATAATCCAATTTCTCCCTACCTCAATTTTGGTGATCAACGACAGAGTCGTGGAAGACGGATGTCGCGGAAGACGGATGTCGTTCCTTCAATATCAGAGGATGAAAAGCTCGATGAATACGAGTCGAGTCGACGTCGTAGGTGTACTTCAAAGATGGTGATACTTCCCTATCTTGCCCTGGTTGAAGAAGGAGGAAGAGAATTCTGTCGTTTTTTGTTGGAGAGAAAGGGTGTTCTTTGTCGAGAGCTTCCTCCAAGGGTTCTCCAAGCTCTACCAAGATCTCCTCCTCTCCTTAGTTCTCCCAACAAAGCTTATGTCAACCAAAATAAAATAAGCTTATCCCTTATTCTAATGGTTGGAATGAGTTCAAAATAATTCAAATAAATTAAGTTGGTTCACTTAATTAAATGTATGGAGTTGGCAAGAATTTCAAGGGACTCAATTAATTAATTACAAGGGAGTGTTGGCACATTAAGAGGGAAGGTGGAAAGGCTCCACCATTAATTTGGAGTTCAAGAGTTAAAGGGGGTTCAAGGGAAGTTGAAGGGTTTGATGTTCATGTGGGCCCCACCTTATAACATCCTCCCAAGGGAGGTTATGTGCGGGTGTCCCCACCACCAACCTCCCTTTGGTGGTTTTAACTTTCATTCAAATAAAAATGCGTTACACCCATTTTTATTTAATTTAAATTAGAAACCCCAAGAAATTAACTCCCAATCACGATAAAACGCAATTGTGGTAAAAGTCTTCTTAAGAGAATATCGACGCTGTGAGTTCAATGGTTCCCTTGGATTTCAATTATGAGCATCGGTTCAAAAGATATAAAATCCCACTCGTACGTTTACTGAACGTACCCAAAAAAAACTTCATAAATTGATTCCGAGCACACCGGGCATTGGAATCAAGTGGCGTCAGAAACTGCGGACTCGTAAAATTCCCATGTATTTAAAAAATTCTACGAAATTTCTGGGTCTTTACATTCTCCCAACCTTAGGGATTTACATCCCCGTAAGCTACAACACACACGAGGGAAACAAATGGGGGTACTGAGCACGCATTTGAGCCTCCCTCTCCCATGTGTTCTCCTGGAGGTTTCTGTACTGCCAGTGAAGATGCACCAGAGGTATCAACTGTCCATGTAGGACCCGCTTCTGTTGATCCTCAATCTCAACTGGAACCTCCATGAATGTTGCCCGGTCATCGATGTCCAACTCCCCATGGTTGATGATGTGGGACGGGTCGTGCACCTATCTCCTCAACTGAGATATGTGGAAGACGTCGTGCACCAGGTACAACTGAGGTGGAAGATCCAAGTGGTAAGCCAC
Organism: Viscum album; assembly: GCA_963277665.1. Taxonomy (NCBI): domain Eukaryota; kingdom Viridiplantae; phylum Streptophyta; class Magnoliopsida; order Santalales; family Viscaceae; genus Viscum; species Viscum album. The sequence goes on along the minus strand of OY728129.1, from coordinate 1,372,300,938 downwards.
CTCGCCTACCCTGCTGAGGACTCGAAAAGGCCTGATGAATCGCGGAGATAACTTGTCGCCTCGGCCAAATATTCATAGACCTCATCGAGGTGAGACCCGTAGAAAGACATGGTCATCATCCTCAAACTCCAGTGGTCTCTATCTTCTATCAGCAAAAGACTTCTATCTACTCTGTGCAGTCTTCATCTGGTCCTGGATGATCTGAACCTTCTCCGTCGTAGCCTGCACTATCTTCGGTCCCACAAGTGCTGACTCCCCAAGGTCAGTCCATCACAGAGGTGATCTGCAAGGTCGGTTGTAAGTGCCTCGTAAGGTGCCATCCTGATGGTGGAGTGGGAGTTGTTATTATACGCAAACTCTACCAAAGGTAAGTGATCCTACCAACTACGACTGAAGTCGAGGACACATGCACAGAGCATGTCCTCGAGAGTCTGAATGGTCCTCTCAGTCTGGCCATCTGTCTGAGGATGGAAGGCGGTGCTCAAGCGAAGCTGCATCCCAAAAGCCTCCTGCAACCCCTTCCATAGCCAGGAAGTGAAACGAGCATCTCGATCGGAGACGATCATCTATGGCACACCATGTAGTCATAAAATCTCATGTACATAGAGGTGTCTGAAGCTCTCTACTGAGCCCTGCTCTATGATCGGTAGAAATTGGGCCAACTTGGTGAGTCGGTCGACAATCACCCAGATAGAGTCGTTTCCTATGGATGTACGTGGAAGTCCCATCATGAAATCCTTGGATATCTCATCCAACTTCCACTTTGGGACCTCCAAGGGCTGAACCAAGACTGCTGGAACCTGGTGCTCCGCCTTCACTTGCTGAAAAGTGAGGCATCGTGAGATAAACTCTGCTACTACCTTCTTCATACCTGGCCACCAGTGCAGTTGTTGGAGGTCCTAATACACCTTCGCTACTCCTAGATGTATCGCTAGAGAGGAAGTGTGGAACTCCCCCAACACTTCCTCCTGAAGTGCAACTGGTACCATGGTCTGTCCTCTGAAGAGAATGACGTGCTCTCCACCTTTAGAAAATCCATCAAGTGTCTGTCCTGAGGATATATGAGCATGTCGCATCTCATATTCAACATCCTCATGTTGTGCCTCATGGACTCACTGAAGAAGTAGAGGAGTGACTGTGAGAGACTGCAGAAAGGCTACTCCATCTATATCCACAAAAGATATTTGTAATGCGGCCAGCTGCTCTGTCACCTCTCCTAGTAGTTGAATGCCTGATCTCCTGATGAGAGCATCTGCTACAACATTCCTCTTCCCAGAAGTATAGACTATCTTGAATTCATAGCCCTAGAGGAACTCGAGTCATCGTCATTGTCTCAGGTCCAATTCCTTTTGAGATAAGAAATACCTAAGACTCTTATGATCAGAGTAAACCGTAAACCGTTCGCTCAACGAACTATGGGTGAGACTAGCAAATTGTAATGAACTCGACTACACCCTTCTTCGCATACATCCTATAAGATCTGCTAAGATTTCTCCTTTTTCCAAAAAGAGAAATCCGGTCTCATCCCCTGGATGAACCACGTCCTTTTCCTAATACAGTCAATCCTGACATGAACGGTACTAATTCATGCCATGGACGACGTCATAAGGCCTCGACGCTACTACCAAGAGATCCAACCGTTACTCTCACCTCCAAGGGTTGATTCACACTGTCTTCATCAGTGTGTGGTCACTGGGACTCCTCCAGTAGGAATCTCGAATGTGAGGTTCAATTCAATGGTCTTAACCGGAACCTCTCAGTATCAACAACACAAAAAGGCAGGAAATCAAACATCACATGGACAAGTTTCTTTTATTACTGCATCTCAAAGTACAAAGACACAATGCAACCACAAACAATGATATCAAGGAATATATAAGCTTCATGAACAAAGGCCTCTATGCCTGGAGCTAGTCCCGCTCCTGTCCACCTGCTGCGCGACCAGCTCCTCAGCCACGTCAGCCTACTCCCGGCGGACCACCATGGTCAAACCTCTGCCTCTACCTGGGTGGTTCCTCAATTGTCTATTGATCGTCTGTACGGCGGGTCGGACATTCACGTGCCATGTGACCCTGCCCGCCGCATGCATAGCACTGCCTGCTCCTCATATGGCTGGCTCTGTCTCATGTTCCCCGCACAACCGAACCTGTATCCTGGGGTTGCCCACCTGATGGCTTGGTCCGCTTAGACCTCTGTGACATATGTATAATGCCGACTGTAGAAGACTCTACTACGTGTTGCCCTGTGGTGGGTCTCGCTGTTGTTGTCTTCTCAGTAAGAAAACTCTCTACTAGAAGGGCTCTCTCCAGCACCCCCGCCTGCATCGGAATGTTGAGAGAGATCATTGAATCTCTGATCTCATGTATGAGTCCCTACTCGAAGGTCTGGGCCCTGAAGAATGGGTCCCGTACCATATCTGTGGAGTAACACGAGAGGTCGGTGATCCTCACTGAGTACTGAGCTATTGTCATGTTGCCCTGCTGCAGATGAAGTAACTCCTGAATATTCACCGCACGAAGGGTGGCTGGAACAAACTCCACCCAGAACAGGCTCTCAAAGTCTGTTCAGAGCAATGATGCCTCATCATGCACTTGGAGCATCAGGCTCCACCATCTTCCTGCTGCTGCATGCAGGAGACTCGAGGAAAGGATCACCATGAGGTCGGATGGTGTCCCTACCAATCTGAAAACTCTCACGATAGCCTCCATCCAATCCTCAACTGCTTGTGGGTCCGTCTCTCCCAGGAACTTGGGCAGCCTCTAGCGCTGGAACTCATGCAACGCACTCATATGGCATGCACTCTCTGCTACTGGAGCTGGTGGTATCGGTCGCCCAGCGGGCAGTGGTACCGCTGGTACCCCTTCTGTGATGGGGCCCTGCACCGAGACCTCGTTGCTCAGTGGACTACCATCTCGTACAAAACTTGGAACCCTAGCTGGCTGCCTTCGTGGGGCCATCCTAAAAACAAACAGGTGTGCCACGGTTAAAATAGTATACCTGGTGAGTTTACATAAAGTAATCACGAAGAAAAATTTTTCAAAGGAAACACACACACAATCAGTGTTTTAGTGCACTGAGTCAGAGATCAGAAGTCAGAGTCCTAGTGTATGGATATGTCAGCCGTCGCACCAACACCGGTCTCCCTAAACTGATAACCACACCCAAAACAATTAACACTATTTCTGTTAAAAGAATCAGAGTCCAAGTTCTGCAGTAGAACTGACTCCTCTGATACCAATTTGTCACGACCCGTCCTTGGGGCCCATGTTGTGACTACCCCAATCCCACCTTCCATAGGCCAGGGGCTGGAAACTAGAACCAAAGGTGTAATCCCGATAAAAAGGGAAGGCATTGCCTTTAAGTAAACAAAAACAATAGAGTACGCAACTAGAAGTAAACACTAAGTAAAATTGTATACAAAAGAAAGTGTTGAAAGGAAAGGGGATGTAAATACAAGCCCAGCATTAAAGTACAAACAACTGTAAAACTATTACAACTGCAGAAAGGTAAAACAACAACTACTGAGTCGTCCTCTGAGAATCCCACCTGAAGGGTGGGTATAGATGGCCTCCTCAGCACCCTAGGTTCATCCGTCCGCTCTGTGTATGTCTCACCAAGTGGTCCACCTTCGGGTACCGTCCATCTCTACAACTCTCTACCTCGATCAGTGTTGTCCGTCATCTTCAACCAACACAATGAAGTTCGGGCATAGCCCATGCAGGGTTGAGCATAATGATACTCAGTAGGGACCCCGAGACCCTCAAGGTCTCACAATATCCAACAAGGATAACCCATAAAGAAAGATACAATCACGAAGTATCAACAAAACTTACTTAGGTATATGCCCATACATATACCTAAGTCATCAATCATAGTTTGACTCCAACTCTTGAGCTCAAGCACAACCCAGTCCACAAAGGAAGTAAAGTCAATCACCATGATGATAATGGTTGAAAGACATGACTCAGCGCACACAGGTATTTTACTCATGTAGAGGGGTAGAGATGATTAGTTGTAGCCATTGAATCATCTTCTCTGTCGAACCAACGTAGGATCCTAGAACAGTATCAGCGCTGTCGAACCCACGTAGGATCCTGGTACAGAAGTCGTCACTGTCGAACCCACGTAGGATCCTGGTACAGAAGTCATCACTGTCGAACCCACAGAGGATTCTGGTACAGTAGTCACTGCTATCGAACCCACGGAGGATCCCGGTACAGAAGTCATCACTGTCGAACCAATAGAGGATCCCGGTACAGCAATCACCATTGTCGAACCCACAAAGTATCCCGGTACAGAAGTCATCACTGTCAAACCCATGAAGGATCCTGGTAGAGTAGTCACCGTTGTTCAACCCACGGAGGATCCCGGTACAGAAGTCATCACTGTCATCTCAGTCGCAGCCAGCCCTAGGGTTCCCGCACACAGCACGCTCGATTCAGGGAGGGTCTGTTCCTCGAGCCAAGTTTCGATACATCAACTACCATGAATTTCTAAGTTTATGTATCTTATAGTTTCGTCTCATCATAAGGTACCCAACACGACATACGGCGCATGAATCGGACGCCCGGTCTGAGAGTTATTGGCATTTTCGTTCCAGGGGCCCGGTTGGATTTTACGTTCGATCCAACCCGGCCGTTTTCCAAATTTGCCCAAAACTCACTTAGAGTATCGAAAAAGGACCGCATCGTGGCTAGGGTCCTAGTACAGCAGATGGCGCGTCAATCGGACGCACGGCCTGGGAGATATTCGCCTTTAAGCGAAGACGGACCTCGGCCCGTCAGGCCTAGTGGGCTAGCAGGTCGGCCCGATCCGGTCCGGCAGGTCCGACCCGGCTGGGGGTCGTCCCGGACCGGTAAGGTGTGACCCACTTGCGGACCTAGCCCATGCTGTGGGCCGGTGCGGTTCGCCCGGCGGCGCCAAGCGGTGCTGCCTCCTCCTCTGCCCTGCCGGCCGTAGCCGGCCGGTTCGGCCCGGCGCACGCAGCCCGCGCTGCGGGTCGCGGTTCTACTCACGCGACACCTTTGGGCACCGCAGTTCTCCATCCTTGTCGGCACGCGGCCAGCCGCTTCACCCAGCTAAGCATCCCGCGGACACGGGCCGTGTCCTCCTCCACGTGGCGCCTTCGGGTGTCGCGGTTCTCCAGCGGGCCGACCAGTCAGCTGGTCGGTCATCTCGCGGTCCATCTCCACGAATTCTGGCTCAACCGGCCGCCTCCGCCCCTCCACCGCAGTACGGCGGCGCCGCGGTCCTACTGCCCTCCGCACGGCGCGACGGCACCGTGCCACCACCGCTGCGGCCCAACCTGGCCGCGGCCTTCAGCTCCACCGCGCGGCGCGATGGTGTCGCGCTTCTTTACCCACTGGGGCCCTCCCGAACGCAGTTCCTCTTTCAACTGCCGCAGTTCTTCTCCGGCGCGGTGCAATGACACCGTGCCCTTTCGGCTCCGCCTCCGACGCCAACCAAACAATATTCAATGGAGGGACATCGGGTCGTGTTTGTTCGACTCGCGCCCTCCGCATTAGATGATAACAGTTTGTCCACCGTCAATCCAAAAATAAACGTCGAAGTACGTGGGTATAATTCATATGTAAAAAAAATAATCCAATTTCCCCCTACCTCAATTTCGGTGATCAACGACAGAGTCGAGGGAGACGGACATCGTTCCTTCAATATCGAAGGAGTAAAAACTCGGTGATGACGAGTCGAGTCGACACCGTCGATGTACTTCAAAGATGGTGATGCTTCCCTATCTTGCCACGGTTGAAGAAGGAGGAAGAGAAGTCCGTCATTTTTCATTGGAGAGAAAGGTTTTTCTTCGTCGAGAGCTTTCTTCAAGGGTTCTCCAAGCTCTACCAAGATCTCCTCCTCTCCTTAGTTCTCCCAACAAATCTTATGCCAACCAAAATAAAATAATCTTATCCCTTGAGTTCAAAATAATTCAAATTAATTAAGTTGGTTCACTTAATTAAATGTATGGAGTTGGCAAGAATTTTAAGGGACTCAATTAATTCATTACAAGGGAGTGTTGGCACATTAAGAGGGAAGCTGGAAAGGCTCCACCATTAATTTGGAGTTCAAGAGTTAAAGGGGGTTCAAGGGAAGTTGAAGTGTTTGATGTTCATGTGGGACCCACCTTATAACATCCTCCCAAGGGAGGTTATGTGCGGTTGGCCCCACCACCAACCTCCCTTTGGAGGTTTTAACTTACATTCAAATAAAAATGTGTTACACCCATTTTTATTTAATTTAAATTAGAAACCCCAAGAAATTAACTCCCAATCACGATAAAACGAAACTGCGGTAAAGGTCTCCTTAAGTGAATACTGGCGCTGCGAGTTCAACGGTGCCCTCTGATTTCAATTCTAAACACCGGTTCAAAAGATATAAAATTTCTCTTATACGTTTACTAAACGTACCCGAACAAAACTTCAGAAATTGATTCCAGGCACACCGGGCCTCGGAATCAAGTGCCGTCAAAAACTGCGGACACGTAAAATTCCCATATATTTAAAAAAAATCCCATGGAATTTTTTTTTCTTTACAGAATTATTGTACTGTAATTATTTATACGTCAGTAATTTTCTTAATTTCATACATATATAAAAAAATTATTTCATAGTATTATTAGAACATTAATAAATGTTATTGGAAAAAAGAAAAGATGGAATCAAGGCTAGGTTGGACATGATTAACACAGGGATAAGGGAAGAATTGGCACTAGTGAAGGGTAAAAGTTGGACTTTTCTTCCTCCAATAAATTATACTCTATCCAGATAAGAGGAATTTCAATTTTTCATTTTACTTAATGGTGTAAAAGTTAAAGAGGTGTATTCATCAAATATCAAGAATGTTGTTTCAATGACTAATTTGATGTTATATGGACTAAAATTGCATGACTATCATGTTTGGAAGTAAGATTTGATGTCTGTCACTTTATGTTGCATTCTGACTAAAAATGTATGACATACATTAACCAGACTCTACTTATTTTTAAAATACAAATTCAGTAAATTTATAGACTCAGTGAAGTTTCCAGTCATGAATAAGGAGGTTTAAGTCATATTATGTAAATTATATATGTTCTTACAACCATAATTCTTTGATATAATGGTCCACCTAATGGTTCACTTGGTTAGAGAGGTTTAAATATGTGGTCAAGTCCATTACATATGGATGTACCCCAATGAAATGTATATAGAGATTTTGAAAGAGTTTTTCATGAATCAAAGTCATCCAGAAGGTTGTATTGAAAAATGATATATTTTTTAGACATTCTTGAATTATATATAGATTACCTATCATATGTTGATAGCATCAGTCTCCCAAAGTCTTGTCATAGTGTATTCTTTATGGGTGAATGGATTTTTGGAAGATATTCTGTTACAATTTCCATCACATAGCAACAACAAGCTCACCTTTAAATTTCACATAATAGTGAAGACGTTGATCCATATGTTGAATCCCAAAAAGTCATTCTTAGACATTTGAATCCATTAAGGGTTGAAGGATGGATATCAAATACATATAATCAATAGTTTATATGATGGTTCTGAGATCATATTTATAAGGAGTGATCTAAAAATATGAATTCAATTGTCGAACAACTTTGATGGATATCTAGAGGACCAAATGAAAATGTTATATCTTACACTGGTTTTTTAACTAATGGATATACATTCTATATAAAAGAACATGATAACCATAGTACAATGAAAAATAGTAGAGTTGAGATTGTGGAAGAAGCGATGCACATATCTCTTTCCAAGGATAGAAATTCAATTTATGTGAATATATCATATTTCAGCATCATCGAACAAACATATGAGTTGGATTATGAAAAATTTTAAGTGTTCATTTTCTATTGAAAATTGTTTGACAATAGGATTTTAGTGAAACTTAATGAAATGGGCTTCGTGAAGGTGAATTTCATTTTGCAAGGGGGGGAAAGGTTGAATTGTTCATAATGGAATCACAAGCAGTGCATGTATTTTATGTCTTAGATTCAGTAACCAAGAATTGGTCAATTGTCATGTTGGTGACTAAAACAACTGTATGGTTGGATGAAAATTTAATCGATGATAACCCTTTCATTGGGAGATCACAATCATTTCATAGCGGTCCCAATGTAGGCAGTTTCTTGTACGTTATAGGGGACAACAAAGAGGGGATTTTGACTTTATATAGAGGATCCAAATACCTTCAACTTTAAAGAAAAGAAATAGAGTTCAATGAGTATGTTAGAGTGTTTTTAAATATACTATGATTTTCATCATAATATTATGTGTTCTCTACTGTATTTAGGTAATCTAAATTAAATGTTTGACTACTCATATAGTTAATGAATTCTGCACATGATGATGTTACCAATCTCAGGGAAGAATAGGAAGTTGATGCTGAAACTATATAATTATTATAGGATTAACACCATGTTGATGAAAAAAACAAGAACGACATAGCATCATAGCATTGACTAAATTTATCAAGTTAAGAAGTAAGGGTATAAATTTTGAGGATGGATGGAATCAATGAGTCCAACTTTTGACCCTAACAAGTTAATATTCATTAGGTTTGGTTCACAATGAGGATAAATGTGCTGATTGATAATATTTGTGGCACCATGTTCAAACGATAATGAAGGAAATCCATTTATAAGATATAAAGGTAATGTTATGATATAATTTCTCTATTTTACAAAAAAAAAATATAATGAAATAGTGATTTAATTTTCATTATTCCTTGCAGTGTTCAATTATTTTAGATGATTTATATAAGAAATATGTCTTAATAGCCACTAGAAAATCCCATAGAGGCTTCCAGACTCTTCTTACTAAGTTTTATCTTAGGGATGCTGAGGGGAAAGTAAATTACCACCAACTAATAACATATTCATGCATTATAAAGTAGGAAACATGGAATGATTGCATCATTCATTACAATGATAAATCATTTCAGGTGCATTGTAGTTGATAATATGTTATTCTTCATTATTTATTTTATCAAATTTTATTCAAAAAAAATTATTTATGAAACATAAAAAAAATTTATAAAAATAAACAAAGTGTATCAAAACCAATGTAACCCTATTGTGAAGAAAGGATGTGGTACGCTTCACTAGAGAATAGAATTATATGTATTTTAAAGAAAAAAATAAAAGTTTTATGTGATATGAAACAATATATGTTCCTTGTTTATATGTAGATTGATGAATCAAAATCTGAAGTCACTTTCATCCCACATCATGTGTTATGTAAGGAGACCCACATAAATAAGTAGGGTAAAATAGTTTATGAAAACCCAAAAGCAGTATTGGAAACATGTGTAAATATTGAATAATAGTAATTTATTATGATTTATAACAGTATTACCTAAAAATATATATTTATGTTCATATGTTTTTTATAAGGTTTAGATGTAAGAATAAGCAGTGACCATACCAAATGAAAAACTACATTCAGGAGCTTTGAAGCAGCCAGAAAAATATGGTCATGTTAGAGGTGTAGGTTTTGGAGTGTCTCCTTAAACATATTTCAAGAATAAAAAAATACAAGAAGAAAAATATCAGATGATTAAAGGATTGAATGTGAAAATAGTGGTTTTATAAGATATTGTTGTCCTGTCTGGTTTAGTAGACCAATATAATTGAAAGGGTCAAAGTGAACTAATGGTGGAACAAATATCATCACATAAACAACCAAATGACCCCTCTAGCTTTGAGGATTGTATTCCCTTCAACCACATACCTTACCTGAGGTAGTCAATTATGTTATTACTCTTTCTACTAAATGTGAATCAAAAAACTTTTGATAACTTTATATTACTAAAATTCTGCAAGGAAAAGTTTTATGTGATTTATATCTATCAACTCCCATGCACCGCCTTGTTACAAGGGATTTGGTGTATAATATCTTGAGCGACAAGCTACATAACAAAGAAATTCCAAAAGATAACATGAGAGTGGGGATTAAAGTAGTTCAAGATATGATCATTAAGTTTCCTATTCCACTTGATGATCTGGATATTACAAAATTCAATGATTCTATTGGAACTTTCATAGCATATACGTATAATCTTATAAAGATTCATGAGGTATGTCCTTAACAAATTTTTTCAAATTAAAAACCTGTAATAGTTGATGAAAAATGTTTTAAAGTGAGGTATGGTATTATAGACAGATAGAATTATGGGGAAATAGAAGGTCGAATCAAGAAAATCTAGTGAATCGACCAAGAAAACAAAAAGACCTTCTGGGAGTACCTTCTCCCTACCAGTTCCACTGCAATATCTATTATCATTACAAATTCATGCAGACACCACATCCAAAGATTGAGATATGTCCTACATTCCATATGAGGAATAAATATTTGGAACTTTCATTACAGATGTGGTTGGTCTCTAAAGTATAAATAAAATTCTCATGTTTGAATAACTAGGAGTCTCAGTTGTGAACACATACATAAGGTACATTTTGATAATACATCTATCCAAAAAATGATCTAATATATTCATTAAAGTTAACAAATATTCAAATTTTCTATATGCATTTATATTACTACTATATAAAGGGAAAACCATGCAAATCATGGTTTGGATTCATTAATCCTTGTATCATTTCTATGAATGAAACTAAATTGGAGTCGAGAGAAATTAATAATAAAAATTATGATATAAGAGAGGAATTTATAAAGAAAATAACAGACGAAAGACACTTTTTTATGCCTACAATGTGGGGTTAAAACTCTTAAATCTAATCATATAAAATATATTTCTATTTTTTTCATTACTTATTTGTTTTTGTTTTTTTTAGGAAGCACTAGATGCTTATTTTAATCAATATAGATGCCCAAATTATTTATTTTTTGGATACAATGCATGGATATCCATAAAACCGACCAGTCATGATGTGTGTTGTGAATTTTTAACACACTTCAATCAAAATTTTGTTGATAAACTTTAAATTATATGTTTTAGTCCATTTTTTAACAATATTTTTTGGTACGATAGGGTTATCACTAAATATAAGATAAATCATGGTATAAAGTCAATGAATGAATATAATAAGCCTATTAATTACTTCAAATGGAAATAGATTAAGGTATATATAGAAATATTTAACTATCAAAACATATTTCAAAAAAATTACTTATTTTGATCAATGTTTTTTCAATGTACAAAGTAAGATAAAAATAATGATTGTGGTTGTTATGTTTTAAAATTTATGAAAGATATCATAAACCATCAAAATACTAGCATTCCAGAATAGGTAAATTTTTAAGGTAATTATAATTTCATTAAAAATATTTCATAATAGTTTTTTGTCTATATTTACTTAGTACTGCCAAGATTGCTGACAATCTATGTACTCAAAAGAATAAGTAATTTTTTTTAGAGATTAGTAGTTAGTATACATGGTGTTGAAATGTAAAGACCTAGAAATTCAGTGGAATTTTTTTTTCTTAAATACATAGGAATTTTATGAGTCTGTAATTTCTGGCGACGCTTGATTCCGAGGCCCGGTCTGCCTGGAATCAATTTCTGAAGTTTTTTTCAGGTACGTTCAGTAAACGGACGTACGGGATTTTATATATTTTCAACTGGTGCTCGGAATTGAAATCTAAGGACACCGATGAACTCGCAACACCGATATTCACTTAAGGAGACCTTTACCAAAGTTGCGTTTTATCGGGAGTGGTAGTTAATTTTTGGGGTTTCTAAGTAAAATTTAAATAAAATTATGTGTTGCATAATTTTATTTGGATGGAAGTTAAAACCTCCAAATAGAGGTTGGTGGTGGGTCCCACCCGCACATAACCTCCCATGGGAGGATATTATGTGGTGGGGCCCACACGAGTTCAAACTCTTTGACTCCCCTTTAACTCCTTGAACCCCAAATTAAGGAGGATGAAACTCCCTTTATTTAATTTGGAGCCTCTTCATCTCCTCCCTCCCATTTAATGAGCCAACCCACCTTTTTAATTAATGGATGTAGATAATGAATTTGAATCTCTTTGAATTCATTAATCCATCCTTTTAATAAGGGGTGTTATTTCATTTTGGGTGGGGTTAGACATATTACCTTGGGAGGCTTTGGAGAATTAAAAAGAAAGTGTTCTTCCTAGGAAGAACACGAAGAACATCTTCAACATCCTCCATCCACGATAGAGGAATAGACGCCGCCCACGAAGAACGTCGCCAATGAATATGTCATCCCCTCCCGACGTCAATGGAACGATGTCGTCTTCCCGCGACACCATCTAGAGAACATCGAAATCAAGGTAGGGGAATTTTGTATTAATTTTAAATATGAGATTACACCTTCGTTCTTCGTCGTATAAAATTATGGTTTGGAAAACCAAATGTTATCAAATGATGAGGAGGGTTCGGACCGCACGAACACGGCCCGACCCTCCACTTTGTTGTTTCCATTTGATGACGTCGGAGGTGGAGCAGAAAGGGTGCGGTGTCGTCGCACCGCCCCGGAGAATAACCACGGCCAGGAGGACCGTGGTGGACGAAAGAGGAACCGCGGCCGGGAAGACCGCGGCGGATGAAGAGGCTGGGCGCCGTCGCGCCGCGCTGTGGAGCAGAAGGTCGCGGCCAGGCCAAGCCACGGCAGTGGAGGTCCAACGCCGTTGCACCGGCCACGTGGAGGAGGACGCGGCCCGAAACCGTGGGCCGCTCGGCTGGAGGAACCAGCCGGCCGCCTGCCGGCCGGGCTGCAGAAATGTCGTGCATGCAGGCACCGCGAGGAGGAGGAATGTGCCCCACTTCTACGGGCCGCTCTGCTGGCCCAACCGGTCGGGCTGAAGGACCGCGGCGCCCACAGGCGCCACATGAAAAGAACTGTGGCCCGTGTCCGCAGGCCGCATGAGCCGGGAAGAACCGGCTGGCTACGGCTGTCAGGACAGGAGGAGGTGGCACCGCTTGGCACCACTGGGTGAGCCGTATAGGCTCGCAGCGCGGGGCGGGTCCGCAGGTGGGTCGCGCCCCAACGGGCCGGGCCGACCCCCCAACCGGGTCGAACCTGCCAAACCGGGCCAAGCCGACCCCCCAGCTGGCTCGCACCCACCAAACTGGGTCGGGCCGACCCCTCAGCAGGGTCAGACCCGTAGAGCCGGGTCAGGCCGACCCGACAGCCCGCTGGGCTTGACGGGCCGGGCCTGACTTCGCATAAATGCAAATATCATCAAGACCGCACGTTCAAATGACGTGCCGTCTGTGGCACTGAGACCCTCGTAACGAGGTGTTCCTTTTGCGATACTCTAAGTGAGTTTTGGAAAACTTTGGGAAATGGCCAGGTTGGGACCGAGCGTAAATCCAACCGGGCCACTGGAACGGAAATGCCAATAACTCTTAGACCAGGCGTCCGTTTGACGCGTCGTCTATTGCGTTGGGTTCCTTATGATGAGACGGAACTACAGGATACATAAACTCAGGAATTTGTGATAGTTGATGTATTGACACTTGGATTGAGGAGCAGTGTCACGACCCGACCCTACCCGTGCTCGAGCCGCAACTACCCAAAGCCCGCCTCCATAGGCCAGGGGCTGGCAACTAGCGCCGAAGTCACAACAACTAGGGGAGGCCTTTTCCTAATTACCTATACACGCACACACGCAGCACACTCAATGCAAAAGTGTAGAGTAAAAGAAAATACATGTAAAGAAAAAAAAAGAAATTGTTATAAATAAACCACAATGTGCGTCGACCTCTAAAATTACAAAGTACAAGCTGAAGGTAACTGAAAAAGAAAAGGGGAAAAACACGCGCCCAACTAGAAAAGGTGCCACAACCTGGAAACAAGTAAACCAAAGAGAAACAGCCGGAAGGGGTCCCCCACCTGGGACCTAACCACGACCACCGCACGCGGTCCAAGCTCTTGAACTCCTAAGCTCCACTGAAGTCACGACCAACCTGTCTGTCGCCTACAAGGGCACACCAAGTGCGGGCAAAGCCCAAGCAGGGGTGAGTATAAAAATACTCAGTAGGATACCCCGAAGGCTTGAGGGAGCAACAAAGGAGGTACCGAAGGGTGAGCAGTAGAGCGAACCGGAAAAGTAGAGGAGTACAACTGAAAGTGCATTAAGAGTAACAGTAAAGAGTCTAGCTCAACCCAACAAGAGGAAAGAATGTAGACTCGTCCAAACACAAGGATATGGAAATGGTGAGAAGATGAACTTCCCGTTGAGTCTTTTCTACCTATAGTATGAGAGTAGACTCGTCTAACTAGGAGAAGCTAGACACGGAAAGCACGTGGCATACCTCATGCATCTTCGCCTCACCTGGAAGGAGAGTAACCAAACCCAAGAAGTGGGTACCAGAAAAAGGTATATACAAGATACATATGCTCAATCAAGAAGCCCAAACAAGATCGTAAGGGGATCTCCATCCCCTAGCTTAGCCCAAGAAAAGAGTCGCCAACAGTCCCAGAAGTAACACCATCGATGCCCAGCATCCCGCACGTCTGCCCCGAACCGCAAGCCAAGGGGGATCAATCACCACACCTCGACACTATCCTCTTTGGGCGGCACTGACTCACCCTCATGGTTTTAGATCGTGTCACAAGAACGCGTCTCGGTGGGGAAAGTTCCCCTCGTACTTGAGAGTTCAAGGGAAAGTCAAACCACACCTTGTCCCTGCCCTACAGTCGAAAGATCTTCTCAAAGTCAAAGTCGTTCCATCACCAACCCGTACAACCAAGGGTCCCGCTCCGGTGGTCACTGAGGAAAGCCACAGACTAGCCTAGTAGTAAGGACTGAGTCTGGAATGCCAACTGGTGTCCCACTGCCCAACCCTGTTAGAGGGTAATTCATAATAAGATACTGGGTGACCCACTGCCCAGCCCTGCTAGAGGGTAAACCATAATACATCATCCGGCGACCCACTGCCCAGCCCCGCTGGAGGGTAGACCATAATACATCATCCGGCAACCCACTGCCCAGCCCCGCTGGAGGGTAGACCAGGAATAAGTTGACAGGAGACCCACTACCCAGTCGTGCTGGAGGGTAGACCAGCAACTAGACGATGGGAAACCCACTACCCAGCCCTACTGGAGGGTAGACCCTAAGAGGTCGTCGGGTGACCCACTGCCCAGTCTCTGCTGGAGGGTAGACCCTAAGTGCGTCGGGCGACCCACTGCCCAGTCTCTGCTGGAGGGTAAACCCTAGAAGTCAGTGAGCAACCCACTGCCCAACCCTACTGGAGGGTAAACCCAAAGAAGTCGATGATTAACCCAATGCCCAGCCCCACTGGAGGGTAAAACTCAGAACTGCTCTGGCCATCTCTACTGGAGGGTACACCACTGTCCAACCAAACATGTAGTGGGTATCGCGCAACCACCCAACTCCATCACTACTCACCCAAAGGGGTTCAGCGCCTGTTCCATCACTAGGTGTCACTAGCACCGCTACCGGCCGATCCATCGAGAACGAAACCAGGGGGAGACCACTCAACCCTGCTGGTCAAACAAATGATCATAGAGGTACCATCTACATCGCGAGAGTTCAAAGTGCGCAAAGCAGAGCTCGGCACGCACCTGGGGGCCCACACGACGTTTGGCCCCAAGTTAACCCCAAACTAAGCGCACAAACATTCTCATGTACAACCACACGTACCTACAAGCGCTCCCGTATACTCCCAGAGTATACCTCGTCTCCAGTCCAAAGGCTAAGGTGCACCCGGCACCCAACGTCAACGCGAAGGCGTGAACATAACAACTCCACCTCAAAGGCCCAGGCACGGCCAACCACATCTTATGAACCATTTACACCACTCTCCCAAGAGTTCACGATCACACGCCAAGGGTTCGCTACAAACATGGTAGGGGGAACCACCACCATAGAACCTTTCATGCTTCCACATTTAATAAGATCACGCAAGAGGCTCCATACAGTCAAACGGTTCGTACCGTTGTAATCCTCGTGAAAAAACACACGAGATTGACTACTTACTTGCCTCAAACGAATATCCGACAGAAAAGTCGCCAACACCGCCTCATGCCCGAACGGCGCCCTGTGATCCCGAGCCTCGGCCCCGAAAATAGTCGGGCGCATTGCACCAATGCGATCCCCTCGGGAAATCACATCAAAATCACTACTCACTTGAGTGCAATGGATATCCGGAGAAAAAGATGCATTCTGGCGCGCCGCACACGAGCGGTGCTTCGTGGGACCTGCGTCCCGGTCCCGAAACTCAACGAATGGATCGCACTGTTGCGATCCTCTCGAAAAAGTACGCAAGTTCAACTAATCACTTGTCCAAAACGGACACCTGGTGATAAAGCTGGAAATCACCGTCAACTCTCGAAACAGCCCTCGCGGGGCCCGAACCAGCATGCAGAATTAGAGCGGGCAGACTGCGCCAACGCGATGCTCTTGAAAAAACACCCAACATCGACTGCTAGCACGCCCCAAACGGACGTCCGAGGAAAAAGTCACTAAAAGCTGCACGCAGCTCAAAAGAAGGGCAGTGGGTCCCACGCCTCAACTCTGGCTTCAATGACCGAAACCACCCTGGAAAGCTCTGCCTCAATGCTAGGGTCCCAAGGCCACTGACGGCGCTTAAATCGGACGTCGGACGCGTCCGTGCAGTCCAAAACAAGATCCCCCGAAAAAAACGTCAATTCACTTAAAGATGTTCCATGCCTCTGAGGCCCCTCTTTTCAGGAATTAAAAATTCCTGAAACCATCTCAAAGTGTTCCCCTCGACATGAGGTCCGCTCTTCCACTGACGGCACGCAAAACAGATGCCCATAGCGAAAGTTACGGGCATCGGAAAACTGAGGGGCAAAGCCCCTTGGGCTGGACCGGCCGGCGCCAGCCAGCGCCGATGGCGCCTCTCGCCGCCTCTCCCGCAGCCGCTCGCCGTCACCCCCATTGCCCGTTGCCGCTCACCGCCTCCTCGGATCGAAGCCGCACCTCCCTAGGAACTCGCCAGACCGCCGGAAACCGCCGGAACAACCAAAAATCCGGCCGGAAACAAATTAAAAACCCGCAAACTTCAACGAGCTGCTGCGGCCTCCTCTGAACTCCAATTTTAATTCCGAAAAGGGAGATAGGAAGATAATATATTATACTACGCATCCATGTGTTTTTTTCAAAGATCAAACAACAATTCGAGGGTATAATTGAGCTTGAACAATGGTTCAGAAATTAAAACGCAAACCAAGACCTCCTACCTCGCTCGACTTTGCCCGGAGTTTCGCGTCGATCCGCCGACATCACCGCACCTCGCCGGAGTCGCCTCACCGAAGATGGAGGAGGAGAGGGGATATCTTCCTCCTGCTGCTATCCAGGTGGGGAAGAAGAAGAGGGAGGGGTGAGTTAAGCGTTTAAATAGAAAACGCTTAACCACCCGCCCGTCGGCCCGAACCCGAACTCCCGACGGGGTCGGGATTAAGCCTCCCTTGGGCTAAAAACCACGCTCTGAACGCAACGGAGGTCTCTAAATTTTAATTCGAGACCCCGTTCTAAAGTTATAAAACTGAACATCTGAGGCTGCCAAATTACGAAAACTCCCCTGGGGCCATTTTTCACAGACGGCCCGCTCCCGCGAAACTTATACCCCTCCTAGGGTAAACGGTACGCTATGAACTCAACGGTGCCCTCGGTTTTCCAATCCAGCCACCATTTAAGATATACCTGTGTTTCACCATTAAATGAATAAATTAATTAATTAATTTATCCGTTTAACGTTCCAGAAGCGGGCGAGGGGTCCAAACGTCCCACGCCGACAAGTTTTATGTCGTTCCTAGGATAAACACCCCATTCCGGACTCATCCGTACACTCAGATCTCTGATCTGAAGCACTGTTTAGGAGTTATCCCATTTATTTGGCGGTTCCAGTGTGAATGCACTGAAAATTTAATTCCGGCCACTCCGGGGCTCGGAATCGCACGCCGTCTGAAGGCGCTGCTCTGGAATATCATCAAGAATATTCAAAAGTCTTTCGTATCAAAAACCGGGTTCTCACATCATTCCATCCTTCAATATTTTTGTCCCTAAAAAGCAAAACTAGGGAGAAACATAGGGTACTAAGCCCACACCTGGCTTTCCCATACCTAGAAGAACCCACGCACAGCTCTGTGTCACCACACACAGACCAAAGGATTGATCCGTTTAAGTGAGGTCGGCTCTTGCCGATGTCGTGCACCCACTCCAGACTTTGGGGTTAGGGCAAGGCGGCAGGGTACCTCTCCATCCCTTCGAATGGTCTCAAACGGCCCGAAGGCTCTCGGGGGTAGATCACCTCCCCGACCAAACCCCTACGTCGCGACTGCAATCACCGCCCGCACCTGGGACAAGGCCCGATGATTCCCTCCTTCAGAATATTCATATGGTGAAACACCCAAGGATATCTGATCACACAAGATTTCACAGTCGATGTCTCACAACCAAGACTCTCTTACACACTCGGAGAGTGAAGGATTCAACACCATCGACTAAAGAAAAAAGGTCCTACGCCATTTACCTTACCAATACAGGGTTACACAGACGCCCCACGCCACCCTAGTAACACCTCAAGCAAAGAGCAGGGAGGGAATCATTTCACAGGCAAAGTCTGACAATTCTAATACAAAAAGTAGAAAATCTGTAGAGCGTACCTCTTATCACCTCATGCTCTACAGGATCGTAGACATCCAAAGCTCGCCGTTGTCCACGGTCCCAACTGTCAGCTCCCAGAGCCTATCATGGACCACCTAGTGGGGAATGGGAAGACCTCATAAATTCGTCCCCCACTACCATCTCCTCCCGCTCCTCTTCTAGAACCACCTCTCTGGGTACTACTCCGATCACGACGTTGCCTCTGCCGTGGTGGTGCACCTGCTGCCTGCCTGAAGCTCTCTGCATGCCTGGTCGGGCAGCCCCGTGCCAGGTGACCTCTCCCATCGCAAGCATAGCACCGAACCTCTCTGGGCTGCACTAGTTCCCTCCGGTGACACCGTGGTGTACAGCAACACCCCTGAGTCTGGTTGTCAGAAAGTCAGATGCGTCGAGGTTCTACTTGCCGATGCCCACTACCTGCGGCAGACGTCTCGGCTCCAACGTGCCTGCTGCCACCACCAACACTAGAATGTGACAGGAATCCCTCTGTCACCAGCGAATGCTCTAGCACCCCGGCATATGTGGAAATGCCCAAGGGTACTATGACAGCATGAATCTCTCAGCGGAGACCCTGCTCAAACTTCCGCGCTCGGATGTTGTCATCATGGACCAAGTCTGGGTAAAAGCGTGCACGGTCTGCAAAACTAGCCGCGTAATCAGCCACCATCATCACTCCCTACTGAAACTACAGGAGCTATTGAATCCAAACGGAGCACAAGAAGGAGGAAAAAACTCCTCACGGAACAACAACTGGAAGTCGCCCCACGAAAGCGACGACTCGTCAAGAAACTGAGTCACCAGACTCCACCAACGCCAAGCTGCTCCGCGGAAAAGGTTGGCTGTCAAAGCCACTCTCTGATCTGCCGGTGTCTGCACAATCCTGAAAAGGTGAACCACTGTCTCGAGCCAAACCTCTGCTGCCTGAGGGTCTGGATCACCACTGAACCTCAGCGGTCTCTGCCACTGGAACTCACAGAGCACGCTCAACCTGTGCTCAAGATCAGCCTGCTCTACTGAAACTGTCTGCTGCTCAAAAGGTGGGGGTGTTGCTACCAGCCCTCCCGGAGAAAGGGGCTCGCATGATGGGTCCTAGACTGTGGCCTCGTAGCTCACAGGGTCGTCTTCACGAACCAAAGCTGGTATCCTGGCTGGCTATCTTCGCGGAGACATCCTGAATATTATCAAGGAGTGAAGTGGTCAGATGAGCATATATGTATATACCAATAACAACAACGATGGGGATATGACTCAAGAAGGATAGTCAAAGACTCAATCCAATGTGATGCACAAACCAATTTTTCCCTGCAACAAGTGTCTCAGCATGCCGAGTTGACAAGCGGGTTATCAAGGTTCTGGTGAATGGATACATCGGCCGCTGCACCATCACTGGACTCCCAGGACTGAGAGACACTCTCAAGACACGTTAACACTGTTGCCCTAAATCCCAACCAATTCCTCTTTTAGGGACATCCGAACAGTGTCCCAAGGAAGGAACCACCTCTGATACCACTTTGTCACGACCCGACCCTACCGGGGCTCAAGCCGCAACTACCCCAAGCCCACCTCCATAGGCCAGGGGCTGGCGACTAGCACCGAAGGCACAACAACTCGGGGAGGCCTTTGCCTAAGTACCTGTACACGCACACATGCATCACACTCAATGAAAAAGTGCAGAGTAAAAGAAAAGACAAGTAAAGAAAAAAATAAACCGCTATAAATAAACCACAATGTGCATCGACCTCTAAAAGTACAAAGTACAAGCTGAAGGTAACTGAAAAGGAAAAGGGGCAAAACACGCGCCCAACCAGAAAAGGTGACACAACCTAGCAACAGGTAAACAAAAGAAAAATAGCCGGAAGGGGTCCCCCACCTGGGACCTAACCACGACCACCGCACGCGGTCCAAGCTCCTGAACTCCTAAGCTCCACTGAAGTCACGACCAAACTGTTCGTCGCCTGCAAGGTCACACCAAGTGCGGGCAAAGCCCAAGCAGGGGTGAGTATAAAAATACTCAGTAGGATACCCTAAAGGCTCGAGGGAGTAACAAAGGAGGTACCGAAGGGTGAGCAGTAGAGCGAACAGGAAAAGTAGAGGAGTACAACTGAAAGTGCAGTAAGAGTAACAGTAAAGAGTCCATCTCAACCCAACAGGAGGAAAGAAGGTAGACTCATCCAAACACAAGGAGCTGGAAATGGTGAGAAGATGAACTTCCCATCGAGTCTTCGCTACCTATAGTAGGAGAGTAGACTCGTCCAATTAGGAGAAGCTAGACACAGAAAGCACGTGGCATACCCCGCGCGTCTTCGCCTCACCTAGAAAGAGAGTAACCAAACCCAAGAAGTGGGTACCAGAACAAGGTATATAAAAGATACATATGCTCAATCAAGAATCCCAAACAAGATCGTAAGGGGATCTCCATCCCGTAGCTCAGCCCAAGAAAAGACTCGCCAACAGTCCCAGAAGTAACACCATCGATGCCCAGCATCCAGCATGTCTGCCCCGAACCGCGAGCCAAGGGGGCTCAATCACCACACCTCGACACTATCCGCTTTGGGCGGCACTGACTCGCCTGCACGGTTTTAGATCGCGTCACAAGAACGCATCTCGGTGGGGACAGTTCCCCTCGTACTTGAGAGTTTAAGGGAAAGTCAAACCATGCCTCGTCCCTGCCATACAGTCGAAAGGTCTTCTAAAAGACAAATTTGTTCCATCACCGACCCGTACAACCAGGGGTCCCGCTCCGATGGTCACGCAGGAAAGCCACAGACTAGCCTAGTAGTAAGGACTGGTTCTAGAATGCCAACCGGTGTCCCACTGCCCAGCTCTGTTAGAGGGTAAGTCATAATAAGATATTGGGTGACCCACTGCCCAGCCCTACTGAAGGGTAAACCCTAATACATCATCCGACGACCCACTGCCCAGCCCCACTGGAGGGTAGACCATAATACATCATCCGGCGACCCACTGCCCATCCCCGATGGAGGGTAGACCTGGAATAAGTCGACAGGCAACCCACTGCCCAGCCGTGCTGGAGGGTAGACCTAGAACTAGACGACGGGCAACCCACTGCCCAGCCCTGCTGGAGGGTAGACCCTAAGAGGTCGTCGGGTGACCCACTTCCCAGTCTCTGCTAGAGGGTAGACCCTAAGTGCGTCGGGCGACCCACTGCACAGTCTCTGTTGGAGGGTAAGCCCTAGAAGTCAGTGAGCAACCCACTGCCCAGCCCTGCTAGAGGGTAAACCCAAAGAAGTCGATGAGTAACCCACTGCCCACCCCCACTGGAGGGTAAAACTCAGAACTTCTATGGCCATCTCTACTGGAGGGTACACCACTGTCCAACCAAACACGTAGTGGGTATTGCGCAACCACCCAACTCCAACACTACTCACCCAAAGGGGTTCAACGCCTGTTCCATCACTAGGTGTCACTAGCACCGCTAACGGATGATCCATCGAGAACGAAACAAGGGGGAGACCACTCATCGCTACTGGTCAAACAAACGAGCACGGAGGGACCCTCTACGTTGTGAGAGGTCAAAGTACTCAAAGTAGAGCTCGGCACGCACCTGGGGGCCCACCCGACGTGTGGCCCCAAGTTAAACCCAAAACGAGCGCACAAACATTCACAGGTACAACCACACGTACCTCCAAGCACTCCCGTATACTCCCTGAGTATACCTCGTCTCCAGCCCAAAGGCTAACGTGCACCCATCACCCAACGTCAACGTGAAGGCGTGAACATAACAACTCCACCTCAAAGGCCCAGGCACGACCAACCACATCTTATGAACCATTTACATCACTCTCCCAAGAGTGCGTGATCACACGCCAAGGGTCCGCTACAAACATGGTAGGGTTAACCACCACCGGAGCACCTTTTATGCTTCCACATTTAATAAGATCTCTCAAGAGGCTCTGCACAGTCAAACGGTTCATACCGTTGTAATCCTCGCAGAAAAATACGCGAGATCGACTACTTACTCACCTCAAACGGATATCCGACAGAAAAGTCACCAAGACCGCCTCACGCCCGAACGGCGCCCCATGATCCCGAGCCTTGGCCCCGAAAACGGTCGGGCGCATCGCACCAATGTGATCCCCTCGGGAAATCACGTCAAAAGCACTACTCACTTGAGTGCAAAGGATATCCGGAGAAAATGATGCATTCCGGCGCACCGCACACGAGTGGTGCTTCGTGGGACCCGTATACCGGTTCTGAAACTCAACAAATGGATTGCACCATTGCGATCCTCTCGAAAAAGTACACAAGTTCAACTAATCACTTGTCCGAAACAGACACCCAGTGATAAAGCTGGAAATCACCGTCAACTCCCGAAACAGCCCTCTCGGGGCCCGCACCAGCGTGCAGAATTAGAGCGGGTAGACTACGCCAACGCGATGCCCTCGGAAAAACACTCAACATCGAGTGCTCGCACGCCCCGAACGGACGTCCGAGGAAAAAGTCGCTAAAAGCTGCACGAAGCTCAAAAGAAGGGTCGTGGGGCCCACGCCTCAACTCCAGTTTCAACGCCCGAAACCACCTTGGAAATCTCCGCCTCAGTGCCAGGGTCCCAACGCCACTGATGGCGCTTAAATCGTACGTCGGACGCGTTCGTGCCGTCCAAAACAAGATCCCCCGAAGAAAACGTCAATTCACTTAAAGACGTTCCACGCCTCCGAGCCCCCTCGTTTCGGGAATTAAAAATTCCCAAAACCATCTCAAAGCGTTCCCCTTGACACGAGGTTCACGCTGCCACTGACGGCATGCAAAATAGATGCCCGTAGCGAAAGTTACGGGCGTCGGAAAACTGAGGGGCAAAGCCCCTTGGGCTGGACCGGCCTGGACCGACCGATCCGCCGGCCTGGGCCGTCCCGCACCGGCCGGCCCGGCTCGCAGCGCCTAGCCCGCGGCTTGGCCGCGTGGGTCGTTTTCACCGCACGGGGTTCGCGCGCCGCGACCCCGCCTCACCGTCGGGCCAGCCCGTGCCGACGGCGCCTCTCGCTGCCTCGCCCGCGTCCGCTCGCAGTCGCCCCCAGTGCCCGCTGCCGCTCGCTGTCGCCCCCAGTGTCCGCTGCCGCTCGCCGCCTCCTCGGATTGAAGTCGCGCCGCCCTGGGAACTCTCCGGACCGCCGGAAACCGCCGGAACAACCCAAAATCCGGCCGGAAACAAATTAAAAACCCGCAAACTTCGACGAGCTGTTGCGGCCTCCTCCGAACTCCGATTTCAATTCCGAAAAGAGCGATAGGAAGCTCATAAATTATACTACGCATCCATGGGTTTTGTTCGAAGATCAAACAACAATTAGAGGGTATAATTGAGCTTTAACAATGGTTCGGAAATTAAAACGCAAACCAAGACCTCCTACCTCGCTGGGCTTCGCCCGGAGTTTCGCGTCGATCCGCCGGCATCACCGCACCTCACCGGAGTCGCCTCACTGGAGATGGAGGAGGAGAGGGGAGAGCTATTTCCTGCTGTTGTCCAGGTGGGGAAGAAGAAGAGGGAGGGGTGAGTTAAGCGTTTAAATAGAAAACGTTTAACCACCCGCCCGTCGGCCCGAACCCGAACTCCCGACGGGGTCGGGATTAAGCCTTCCTTGGGCTAAAAACCACGCTATGAACGCAACGGCGGTCCTTAAATTTTAATCCGAGACCCCGTTCAGAAGTTATAAAACTGAACATCCGAGACTGCCAAATTATGAAAACGCCCCTGGGGCCATTTTTCACAGACGGCCCGCGCACGCGAAACTTATACCCCTCCTAGGGTAAACGGTATGCTCTGAACTCAACGGTGCCCTCAGTTTTCCAATCCGAGCCACTGTTTAAGATATACCTTCATTTCACCATTAAATGAATTAATTAATTAATTAATTAATCCGTTTAACGTTTCAGAAGCAGGCGAGGGGTCCAAACGTCCCGCGCCGACAAGTTTTATGTCGTTCCTAGGGTAAACACCCCATTTCGGACCCATCCGTACACTCGGATCTCTGATCTGAAGCATCGTTTAGGAGTTATCCCATTTATTTTGTGGTTCCAGTGTGAACGCACTGAAAATTTAATTCCGGCCACTCCGGGGCTCGGAATCGCACATCATCTGAAGGCGCTGCTCTGGAATATCATCAAGAATATTCCAAAGTCTTTTGTAGAAAAAACTGGGTTCTTACAAGCAGACCCTCTTAGAATCGAGTGTGTTGTGTGCGAGAACCCTAGGGTTGGCTGCGACTGCGACGACTACTATACCGGAATCTTACATGGGTTCGACAATGATGACTACTGTATCGGAATCTTACGTGGGTTCGACAACGATTACTGCTGTACCGGAATCCTCTGTGGGTTTGACAACGATGACTATTGTACCGGAATCCTACGTGGGTTCGACAACGATGACTACTGTACCAGACTCCTACGTGGGTTCGACAGTTCTGACTTCTGTTCTTGTATCCTATGTGGGTCTGACAGAGTAGATGGTCATGTATCCTGTGTGGGTCTGACAGCTTAGTTGGTCCTGTATCCTGTGTGGGTCTGACGGCTTAGATGAATCAGTGACTACATCTGATCATCTCTATCACTCTATGAAAGATGTATACCTGTGTGAGATGAGTCTTGTCTTTCAATCATTATCTTCTAGGTGATTGAATTTACTTCCTGTGTTGACTGGGTTTTGCTTGGGCTTGAGAGTTTGAGCTGAACTTTGATTGGTAACTTAGGTATATTTATGGGAATATACCTAAGTAGGGTTGGTTGATACTTCGTGATTGTATATTTATTCTGTGTTTTATCCTTCGTGGATTCTGGGAGACCTTCGGGGGTCTCGGGGTCCCTACTGATTATCGTTATACTCACCGTTGCACGGGCTATATCCACACTTCGTTGTGTTGGTTCGAGAGGACGGACATCACTGATCGAGATAGAGAGTTGTAGAGATGGACGGTACCCAGAGGTGGACCACTTGGCGAGACGTACACGGAGTGGACGAACAGACCTGGGGTGCTGAGGAGGCCATCTATACCCACCCTTCAGGTGGGATTCCCGAAGGACGACTCAGTAGTTGTTGTTTACCTTTCTGCAGTTGTACTAGCTTTTTAGTTGTTTGTAATTTACTGTTGGGCTTGTATTTCCAGCCCCTTTCCCTTCAGCACTTTCTTTTGTATACCGCTTTACTTAGTGTTTACTTTTATTTGTGTACTATGTTGTTGTTTTTTTACTTATTAAAGGCAATACCTTCCCTTTTTTTATCGGTATTACACCTTTGGTGCTAGTCGCCAACCCCTGGCCTATGGAAGACAGGCTTGGGGTAGTCACGACATGGGCCCTAAGGATGGGTCGTGACACGAAATGTTTGAGGACCTAAAATTTAGGTTATTACCTACTATTTTTGGTATATAGTATGATCTATTAACTTATAAATATCTTTGAGGTGTGAAGAATTAGTATCAAACTTCTTATATAGTATTTTCGATCTGTTCATCAAGGATAAGTATAACGGAGGAAATCAATTTCTTTAGAAATGAATGGGTAGAATACATGGTGTTAGAATGTATACAAATATCATATAGAGGTGACTTACTAATACTTATTTAGTTAATTTTATCATCATTTTATCTAATTTTTAATTTAATTTCCTTATCATTTTTATATGATACTTATTTTTTCAAATTTACACATTAGTTCAAAACAAACATTACATGATCAAAATTGAGAAAATGAGCTCGGATTATTTTAAAAAATTAATAAAATTATCCATAATTCATTTTTCACATGTAGGAATTGACTACGTGTCAATTTGACACACGATGTGACTCAAAGTGTGTGTTTTCATTACAAAGGTGTCATTTTACTCAAATTGTGTGGTTTGAGTTTAAAATTGACATTTTAGTAAAAAAGACATGTGACATAATAAAAACCAATAAAACACATGTGGATTATGTTTATACTTTAAGAAGATGATCCATAAGTCCTTTGTGTCTTGTAGGAATCAACCACATTCCAATCTGATACACAGTGTGATCGGTATGACTTCAAGTGTGTATTTTCAGTTTAAAATGACATTTTAGTAAGAACCACAAGTGACATAATCAAAATAGATAAAAATCATTTATATTTTTTAAAAACTTTTAGAATAAAGATCCATAAGTCATTTGTGACCTGTGTGAATCAGTCGCACCTCAATCTGGTGTATGGTGTGACCGGTATGACTCAATGTTTATGTTTTTAGCTTAAAATGACATTTTAGTAAAAAAAAAGTGACATGCTAAAAACTAAGAAAATTCATTAAGGTTGTTTCTATACTTTAGGAAAACAATTCATAAGTAATTTTTGACATTTAGAAATCATCTACACCTCAATTTGATACATGGTGTTCTTGGTATAACTCAAAATGTCTATTATCGGTTTAAAATTGACATTTTAATTTAAAACATGTGTCACTCGCTGAAAATTGAGAAAACTCACTCTATTTATATTAATATTTGTATACAATTATTTATAAGTTATTTTTGACGTGTAGAAATTATTCTCACATAAATCCAACACATGATGTGGCTAGTATGACTCAAAGTGTGTGTTTTAAGTTTAAATTGACATTTTAGTAAAAAGACAAATGACATAATCAAAATAGAGAAAACACATTCATGTTGTTTTGATACTTTATAAAAATTATCTATAAGTCTTTTATAACATATAAGAATTAGTCACACCTAAATATGACACACAATGTGATCGTTATGATTCTAAGTTTATCTTTTTATTTAAAATTGACATTTTAATAAAAACAGGTGACATACTCAAACCTGATAAAACACATTTTCATTGATTTTATACTTTAGGAAAATGATCTATAAGTCATTTTTTATGTATAGGAATCAGTCTCACCTCAATCATATGCACAGTGTGACTAGTATGACTTGAAGTTTATGTTTTTAGTTTAAAATGAAATTTTAGTAAAAAAGAAAAGTGACATGCTCAAAACTAATCAAACAAATTCAAATTATCTTAATACATTATAAAAATAATCTATAAGTAATTATTTATGGGTAGGAATCATATTCACCTCAATCCAATACACAATTTTCCCGATATGACTCAAAGTGCCCCTTATTATTTTAAAATTAACATTTTAGTACAAAACATATGTTACTCACTAAAAACTAAGAAACCACACTCAAATTGTCATGATATTTTATTATAATGATTCATAAGTCATTTTGGTCATGTGTAAATTAGTCTCGCTTCAAAATGAAACATGATTTGATCGGTATGACACAAAGTGTGTGTTCAGTTTAAAATGAAATTTTATTAAAAAAAGACAAGTGACACACTCAAAACTGAGAAAACCCATTCGGATTGTTTTTATATTTTAAGAAAATGATCCATAAGTTATTTTTGATGTGTAGTAATTAGACTCACCTCAATCTAATAAATAATGTGACTAGTATGACTCCAAATATGTATTTTTATATAAAATTGACATTTTAGTAAAAAAGACAAGGGACATACTCAAAACTGAGCAAATGCTCTCAGATTATTTTTATACTTATTAAAATGATCCATAAGTAATTTGTGACATATATGAATATTCTTCACCTTAATCTAAGGCACAATATTATCATTATGACTCTAAGTGTGTATTTTTATTTAAAATTGATATTTTAGTTAAAAAGACAAGTGACTGACTAAAAACTAAGAAAACACATTCAGATTGTTTTTATACTTTATAAAAATAATGCATATGTCATTTTTAATAAGTAGGAATCGTCCTCGCCTCAATCCAATACATGGTGTTCCCCATATGAATCAAAGTGTCCATTATTAGTCTAAAATTGGCATTTTATCTCAAAACATGTGTCACTCACAAAAAACTGAGGAAAAATGCCGAGATTTTCTTGATAATTTAGGGAAATGATCCATAAGTCATTTTTTATGTGTATGAATCATTCTCACATTAAAACGACACATGATTTGACTGGTGTGACTCAAAGTGCATGTTTTTAGTTTGAATTGAAATTTTAGTAAAAAAGACAATTGGCATACTCAAAACTGAGAAAATGAATTCAGATTGTTTTTATACTTGGCAAAAAATATTCCATAAGAAATTTTTTTTTATGTATGAATCATTTGTACCTCACCCGATACACGGTGTGATCGGTATGACTCAAAATTTATGTTTTTAGTTTAAAATAACACTTTTCTAAAAATAGAAGTGGCACACTCAAAACTTAGAAAACACATTTGTATTGTTTTGATACTTTAGGAAAAGGATTCATAAGTCATTTTTAATGCATAGGAATCATCCTTACCTCAATCTGATACACGGTATGTTTGGTATGACTTGAAGTGTCTGTTATCAGTAAAAATTGACATTTTAGTTCAAAACATGTGTTACTAACTGAAAACTAAGAAAACGCACTCATATTGTCTTGATACTTAAGGGAAAAGGTCCATAAGTAATTTATGACATGTAGGGATCAATATCATGTCAAAACGACACATAATGTGACCGATATGACTCAAAGTATGTGTTTTCAGTTTAAATTGATATTTTAGTAAAAATATCATGTGACATACTCAAAACCAAATAAACACATTCATATTGTTTTGATAATTTAGTAAAATGATCCATAAGTCATTTTCTATGTACAGGAATTATCCGCACATCGATCTGACACACGGTGTGACCGATATGACTCGAAGTTTTTGTTTTTAGTTTAAAATGATATTTTAGTAAAAAAGACAAGTGACATTCTCAAAAAAAAGAAAATAAATTCATATTTTTTTGATACTTTCATAAAACTATCCATAATTAATTTGTGGCGTGTAGTAATCTTCCGCACCTCAATTCGATACACGGTGTGTCCATTATGACTCAAAGTGTCTGCTATTAATTTAAAATTGACATTTTAGTTCAAAACGTGTTTCACTCATTGAAAAATGAGAAAACCTGTTCATATTGTCCTGATATTTTAATAAAAATATTGATAAGTCATTTTTGATGTGTATGAATTAGTCTCTCATCAAACAAACACACGATGTGATTGGTATGAGTCAAAGTGTGTATTTTTAGTTTAAAATGACATTTTAGTAAAAAGCACAAATGATATACTCAAAAGTGAGAACATGTATTTAGATTTTTTTGATACTTTAGATCAAAAATCCATAAGTCATTTGTGATGTGTAGGAATCATTTTCACCTCAATCTGACACATGGTATGATCGGTATCACTCAAATTGTGTGGTTTTAATTTAAAATTAACATTTTAGTTGAAAACGCATGCCATATACTCAAAACTGAGAAAATATATTACAGTTATTTTGATACTTTAGGAAAATGATTCATAAGTCATTTTTGACATTTAGGAATCAACCACACCTCAATCTGATACACAATGTTCTCGGTATGACTCAAAGTGTCTGTTATCAATTTAAAATTGACAATATAGATAAAAATGGGTGTCACTCACTGAAAACTGAGAAAACGTGCTCAGATTGTCTCGATAATTTAGGATGATCCATAATTCATTTGTAAAATATAGAAATTGATTGCACGTAAATTTGAAAGACGATGTGCTCAGTATGACTCAAAGTGTGAGTTTTCAATATCAATGTGTCTTTTCAGTTTAAAATTTGCATCACACCGCCAAAACCGTGCAAATGTGCTCATATGGTTTCCTCATCATTTTATCTTCTATTACTTGATTAATTTCCTTATCATTTTTATCTTATACTTATTTAGAAAACTTTCACTGAGATAGTGCTTGAAGACGAACAAGAAATTATGCAATGGTTTAAGGCTTGTTCTCAAAAAGCAAGTCCTTTTGAATTGGCTATCATCTGTAGTGAGTTTTTTATCACCATAGATGAGAGACAATTCAATAGGACCTATTTTTTAAAACAAAAATAAATGTTGTGACATGTAAGAATCAACTGCAACTCAATATGATACACATTATGTCTGGTATGACTCAAAGTATATATTTTTTAGTTCACTACCACAGAAATTGCTTTTCATAGCACTAACATTTATCAGCACTAGTAAAAAAGCATCGATAAAGGTACCCCCTTTATCAGCACTTTTTTACTAGCACTAATAAAGGGTATATTTCAAAAAAAAATCATTAAAAAATAATATATTAATGTATAAATATATGAGTATATTTATATTGATAGAAATATAATATATATTTTTTAAATATGTTTTAGATAAGGATGAATAGAAATTTAAAGTTAATATATAAGATATTTAGTAAAAATGGATTATTAAATAATTTAAACAATAATAATAATTTTTTAATTTTCATCGAGTAATAGTCATTTAATAACAATTTGAATATAAAAAATATATAAAAAATTAATGAAAGATCTAAAATAAGTTGAAAATGCAATTCGAACTTCAAACAGTCATATCTTTTGATTTGGGTGTCTGTTTGGGCTCTACCACATATCAAATCAAAGCCCGCGATGAGCTCTATGCCTTGGGGGCTCAAGGTAAACCCTATATCACTTTTGTTTAGGCCAAAATAGGCCCAGAAGGCCTCCAAAACTGAGGTTTTAGTCGGGGTACCCTAATTTTTTAGCATTCAATGAATTTTCAGTCTCGTTTAAGGGGGTCTTTTACCCTTTTTCATTAGAGACTGAATTTATTCCTAGAGACTACATTCATATTGATATTATGGATTTGAAATTTTATCGTTTTTTACAATGTACTGTTATTTATAATCAAATATATAACAATATATACATATTTTTTTATATATTCACACATAAAATTTTAATTTTATAAATAAATAATTAAATATATTTACATATAAAATATATTTCTCAATATATAAGTATTATCTAAATAAAAACTAATATCCATTTTATTTAAAATAACAATATCTGATTATTTATATATCTATATAGTGTGTGTGTGTGTGTCTATATTAACAAACCAATATATATTATCAATATATTCTAATATATATATACATATTAATATATAATATATGTAAATATATAATTATATATAAATATGTATAATTATACTTACAGATACACATATAATATGTGTGTGTGTGTTGTATATAGGTATTTATTTTTTTATTTTTTTATTTTTTTTATTTATAAACATGCACAAAAAAACATATTTTATAAATGTATTTAAAAATAATCTTATAAATATATATTTATATAACTAAATATATATATTAACATAAATCTATATTAATATACAAATAAATATAACTAAATATATATATATAAGTAGATAAATATATCATTAAACGGAGAACAAAACAAGATGGATGAGTGGTAGTGGTGTAGGCACGCAAGGGAGAGGTCTCGGGTTCAAATCCAAGTAGAGGCAAGGGTGAGCGAGTGGGTGTAGGGGGGCTAGCGCTATTAAAGGGGTGGCAGGGGTGCGGGTGGGCGGGGTTTCCTAGCATTGTTGAAAGGGGGTCAAGCTCTGTTAAAAGGGGGTCGGATTCACAGATTTTTTTTAAAAATTTTTTTTTATTTTTTTTACTTTTATCAATGCTTTTTTAAAAGACCTGATAAAAGGTGTCTTTATTAGTGTTTTTTTTAGCGCTGATAAAATGGACCCCACTTTTAATAGCAATTCGATTATCAGGGCTGATAGGGACTTTTTGTGTGCTGATAAAACCTTGTTTTGTAGTAGTGGTTTAAAATTGACACTTTGTGTTTAATTTATTTCTTTATAGCGTTACATATTGTTCTATTATACAGATGCATTCTTTTTATCAAGATGAGGTGGTTTGTTCGGAAATATAATGGTCAGGGGTTAGGGTCCACAGACAAAGGAACATTGATGTTTTTGAATTTATGTGATAATTTATATTTACTCATGAAATTGTACAAACCAATGCTTGAAATGTCTATAATATAGTGTTTTGTTCTCGTATTTGTGTTGTGAATTTTATTTCAATTAAATTTTATACTTGCAACCTACATTTGTTGTTTTAGCTGTTGTTTTTGTTGTTCCAGTGTGGTGTAATTTTAACAGGACACTACAACAGTATTCTCCTTTATCAGTGCCGGTAATAGCGCGGATAAAGTGACCCTTTATCTACGCTTCTAAAAGCATTGATAATGAGATCCTTTATCAGCACTAAATAAAAATGTTGAAAAAGGGGGTTTTTATGAGTGATTAAAAACACTAATAAAGGTCTCCTTTATCGTTGATAAATAAAAACATTGATAAATGGGGTCCTTTGTGAGTACTTAAAAAATTGTTGATAAAGGGGTTCTTTTGTCAATGCTTAAAAAAATGATGATAAAGGTATCTTTTATCGGTTCTAAATAAAATCCCTGATAAAAAACATCCTTTATTAGTGCTTAAAAAACATTGATAAAACCTGGTGAACCTTGGCGGAGGTGTGGTTCGCAGCGGAGGAGAGGTAACGAGAAAGGAGGATGTAAGAACCTGGTTCTTCTTTTGAGGTATAATTTTATTCTATTCTTTTTCCTTGAGTTATTTTTTAGAAAACAATGGAAAATTGGGA
Source organism: Viscum album (assembly GCA_963277665.1). Lineage (NCBI taxonomy): Eukaryota > Viridiplantae > Streptophyta > Magnoliopsida > Santalales > Viscaceae > Viscum > Viscum album. The sequence goes on along the minus strand of OY728129.1, from coordinate 1,372,267,844 downwards.
AAATGGTTGTTTTAGGAGAACACATAATGTAATCCTATATACACGACATGTAGTATAGCCATGTAGGATAGGGATGCATGGTGTGTGATCATGATGGCATAGGAGAGAAGAAAAATCCACTACACGTCATGTACTTCCTGATACATGACATGTAGTCATGTCAGCAGGTCAGTGAAGGACGTGTAAAGTAAGTCAGTGAAACTATGAACAGTAAAGTGATATACATGTCGTGTATATGGATATACACATCGTTTACTTCTGTTTTTCAACTTAAAATGGAAAGTAGCCTCGTTTTCTTCTCATTTGGACAGGAGACTCACCGGGCTAGTCCCTGAGCTTGGCCCGGAATATGCTGAAATGCTGATACACCAGGCTTGTCCCTGATTTGAATATGCTGAAATTCTGATATACCGGGCTTGGCCCTAGTACATGCTGAAATGCTGATACACCGGGGCTAGTCCCTGATACATGATGAAATGCTGATACACTCGGCTTGTCCCTGATTTAAATATGCTGAAATACTTATACAATTGGCTTGGCCCTGATACATATTGCAATGGAATGACTGATGACATGTCTGCCAAGCCAAATCACATGCTTGGATTCGATCTACACTTTTTTGTTTAGATATCCTACTAAGATATCTATTGTGTTTACTTTATATAGGGGATTGACAGACTTAGGTCGGATCCCGAGACTTATATAATTTAATTAATTGAATTGATTAAAGGACATGAAATGAATATAAATGAATGTAATTAATTGTAGGATTGTAAAATTTTGAGTACCTGATGGTTTACTGTGTTTCACTATTGTACGCTATTATTTCATATACTCACTGAAAGATTGGCACTGGCCTTTTGTGGTTACCTACTGGGATTTATTTCTCACACCCTATTTGGGTCATGTTTTTTTTACAAAACAAACTATATTGGTGCAGGTGTTGATAGGAGAAAGGCCCCCTATACAGGTACTTGATTTTTTCTTAGGAGCAGGAGAGCATGGGACCAAGTCAAGGCTTGTGATGTTGTTGAGTTTCTTTTTGTTTTACCATATTTTGGTATTGTATAGTACTTGATTGTAGTGTATCTTGTTTTCATTGTTTTCTTAAAACATGTGACATGCTGCATCATTTTGATATCTTATTCCTTCTGGTTAACTTATTCCTTTAGTCTTCAGTTTTTTACTTCAGATGCATGTTTATTTTTTCTGCTATTTGTTAATATTTATTCTGTATTGTTACACTCTACCAATGAGGGCATAGTTTCCCCACTATCACACCATAGGCCTTCGCTGCTAGTCGGCAGCCTCTGGCGTTTGGGAAAATGCGCTTGAGTCCATGTAGCCAACCAGGTACGGGGCACAAGTTGAGTGGCTTCCGGACCCAGAATGTCACAGAGGAGGAGGAGGAGGAGGCGTGGCGGCAGCGATTGGATTCCGTGAGAGCTTGAGGGGTGCGAGGAAGGAGGAGAAGATTATGGTTTTTTTATAAAACCTGGTGAACCTTTTATCAGTGCTAGATAAAAAACGTTGATAAAGGTATGTTTCATCAGCGCTAAAATAGAAAGTGCTAATAAAATATATCTTTATCAGTGTTTTTTTAGCGCTGATAAAGACGTCCTTTATCAGTGTTTTTTTAGCATTGATAAAGATAGGTATTTATCAGTGCTAAAAAACGCTGATAAAGATATAATGTTAATAATTTATTTCTATTATTATATACATGATAAATATATATTTATATTTATAAAATTATAATTTAAACTTATATAAACTTATAAACAAGATAAACTTATATACATGATAAATATATATTTATATTTATAAAATTATAATTTAAATAATTATAAAATTATAAGAAATATAGTTATTAGATTTATAATCTTATAAATATATATAATAAATATATTAATTATATATATTTATAAGATTATAGCTGTATATAACTATATTTCTTCTAATTTTATAATTATTTATATGAATATATATTTATTTATAATTATAATTATAAATGAATATATTTTTATTTATTTAAATGATTATAAAATTATAAAAAATTAATATTTCTAATATTTATAATTTTATTAATATTTATATTTAATATATTTATTATAATTTTATAATTATTTAAATATATCTCTATTTATTTATAACTATAAATATAAATATTTGTATTTATTTCTCAATATTTATATATATTTATTTAATTAAATATAAAATTATATATGAAAATAATAAATATATTTTTTATGAATTAATAATTATTTAAATAATTATATATTTATTTACATTTATAACTAAAATATATATATTTATTTATTTGTAATTAAAAATCATAATAAATAAATTATTTATCATTGTAATTATAAATATATATATATATATATATAATTATAAAATTATAAAAAAATATATTATTATTTTATAAATATATATAATTAATAAATTTATTATATTTTTTTAATTATTTAAATATATCTACATTTATTTAGAATTATATTTATAACTATTTGTATTTCTTTATCGATATTTGTATATAAATATATATAATTAATATGACAACCCTGCTTTTATTACAAACTTAAACATGATTTATTACATATACTATTCACTAGATACAACATGGAAGATCGAGAGGTCTAGTGTCTTTGGGGCTTAGGATCATTACATAACAACTTAAAACATGAAATACAACATCTTTATTGAAAACTCCCTTTACATGACCACTACATTCCCTCATACTTAGCATTATATGGGATAACCTGAGGACATGCATAAGAAAAGGGTGAGCTATAAAGCCCAGTAAGAGAATAAACATGGAATACATGAGGAGTACAATACATGTTAGACAATAGGCACATCAATAGAGCACAAGAGAAACATGGACATAAAGTCATGATAAATCATGATAATCATAACATGGAAATGTGGCAACAAGACTTAACATGGAATTAGCATGAGCCAAGGCTCATTGTACATGGAGTATGAGTAAATCCTCATTGAACATGAAGCATGAGTAAACCCTTGTTGAACTTGAATTAGCATGAGTCAACACTCATTGCACATGACGTATCATGATGATATACTTTACTCAATGCATTGGAGCGCTATAAGGGTGCACCCTTCTTAAACATTTCATTTCATGCATAAGTGTGCCACATGGATCATAAAACATGGATTCATTATACATAATCATTTATTCCATGATAAAGGAATGTGGAATTCATACATTAAACTTTATAATCAATAAGTAAATGTGCATAAAGGTGAATACCCTTGATGGAGAAATGGGCATGGTATTCACTACACAGAGGCATTGGCTTAGAAAATTAGTGCAATTTTGGCAGCGTAACGGCGTGACATAAGAATTCATAAAAATGGTTGATGAGACAGAAAGGTGTGTCTCATAATATTTACATGAAATTGAAATTAATGGGGTCATATAGATACATGTCCAAACAATTGTAATGGAATTTAGATTCATGATACAAAAGTATTGCTTGAATGTAAATGAAGAGAGAGAAGTTCCTTTCGGAATTTCGGCATAGTAATGGGTGTACATGGGAGGCATTTAATGAGAGAGAAAGGGGTCTCCCATCATTAAAATAATAATAGGGTAGTATGGGATAGGGTTGAAACCATACCCTAGAATTTATAATTGAAATTAAAAGGGCATAATAATATTAATAAAATTGGACAAAAAAAGTGAAAGGAAGAAAAACCCTTACTTGGAAGTGTGCTTCCAAAGACTTGAGAGAGGCTTCTTGGGAGCTTGGGGAACCTTGGGAGGATTCTAGAGAGATTAGGAAAGAGGTTGGACAATCTCCAAAGGCTTTGAGTGAGGAGGAAGTGGGAGCTTGGGTGGGTTTATATAGGAAATGTGAGTGAATTCTTTATTATTTAGGTTTGGGACCCCTTACATTAAACTAATCCAAACCAAAAATCAGATCATGGTTTTTACCCATGGTTTTTGGAAAAGGGGAGAGGAAAACAATATTTTATAAGTAAAAAGTCCTAATTTCTTAAAATAATTGGGTTTCTTATGTGGAGTTGAGTCACACTCCCATGGAAAATAATTTAAAAAGACAAGATGTTTAATAAGTCTTGAGGGGTCCATTAATGCTTTGTAAAATAAGTCAAACAAACCCAAAATTACATTATTTTAATGGTAAAACATATATTGGTCGAACATAAAGCTTTTAGTATTTTATTACATCACTATTGGGTCATTATGATGTCATAAAACACATTATATATTTAAACGGTATTTAATTTTTACCCAAAAATTTGACTGTCTCAGAAAATTATAAAAAATTCACCGTTGGATAATTATGATGTCCTGATTCCAGAAATAACATTTATTTTATCTAAATAATTTTCTAAATATGTTAATTTTCACTTTTAAAATAAAAACCGACATTTATCGAAAATTCACGGGTTTTGAAAAAAATGGCTTTCAAACCTTAATAAAAATTACAATTGCATTCATAAAATTATAAGATCATTTTATTTAATAAAAATTAATTTAATAATAATAATAATATTTTATTAAAATTTTATTTAATTCCAAAATCCCTTAATTTAATAAAATATAATTCTTAATTAAATAAAAACTAAAAACACTATTTGTACTTTAAAAAAACTATTTACAATGTATCAATAATGACAAGAAAGTATATTCATTATTATATACAAAAATAATGTACATGAACATAGTACTAGAGATTTGTTACATAACCCCTTAAAACAGCCATATAAGACCTAAGGGTAAGGTGTGTGATGGTGATAGACTCATGGGTTGGCTAAGATAACATTTCTCGAGTGGTAATCTCTATCAACTTCAACTTTTCCTTTAGACGGTCTTGTTCGAGCTTAACATGATGAAGCTCAGCTTGGGCTTGGTCAAGAGCGAAGCCGAAAGATGCCACCTCTTTTCCGAGCTCTGAAAATGGGCTTCGTATGGATCAATTCTACCAGATGAGGTCATCGGTTCTTTTGTCTGAGTAAATTGGATTTGTTAAAGCCCTATATTTATACTAATCATGTGATCACTGTTCAACAGCTATATTAGCAATGATCAAAATTCTTAACATAAAACCAAAGAAGTTGAAATTTTATATAAACATTTTACATAAAGAGATATTTAATTAGATCAAGAGGGATTTCCATTAATGAAACTTTGGGTCATTACAATATTCCCCCCTTAAGAAATTTCGCCCTCGAAATTTCCTTTTCCCACACTAAAACAGATGTGGGTAACTTAGATTCATCATTTACACCGATTCCCAAGTCGCTTATTCAAACTTGTGGTTTCGCAACAAAACCTTGATGAGGGGCATTGTCTTATTTCATAGAAATTTTTATATATGATCTAAGATCTTCACTGGTTGCTCCTCATAAGAAAGATCATCCTCCAAATGTACCACCTCAGAAGAGAGTACATGTGAAGGGTCTGGTATGTACTTCCTTAAGAGGGATACATGAAAGACATCATGTACTTTGGCCATGGTAGGTGGAAGTGCTGGTCGATAGGCCACAACCCTGACACGATCAAGAATCTCGAAGGGGTCGATGTACCTTGGACTTAACTTCCCTTTCTTTCCAAACCTCATGACCTTCTTCCATGAAGATATGCGTAGAAAAACCATGTCTCCAACTTTAAACTCAAGGTCTCGTCGACGGTTATCTGCATAACTCTTCTGTCGACTCTGGGATGCCTTGATATGCTGTTGAATGGTTTTCACATTCTCCACCATTTCTTCGACCATTTATGGTCCAAGTAGCTTACATTCACTGACCTCATCCCAACATGCCAGAGTTCTGCACCTTTTCCCATACAGGGCTTCATATGGTGCCATTTGGATGCTCAAGTGGAAACTGTTATTATAAGAGAACTCAACCAGAGGAAGATGTTGATCCCATCCTCCTTTAAAATCCATTGAGCACACTCTCAACATGTCCTCAAGTGTTTGGATAGTCCACTCAGATTGGCCATCAGTTTGAGGATGATAGGTCATACTGAAGTTCAATTCAGTATTCAGAGCATGTTGAAGACTCTTCCAAAACTTAGAGGTGAATCTTGGATCTCGATTAGACACAATAGATAGTGGTACTCTATGCAGCCTTACCACTTCCCTGATATATATCTGGGCCAGTATATCTAATGAGAAATCCTCCCGAATAGCAATGAAGTGTGCAGTATTTGTAAGACGATCCACAACAACCCAGATTGCATTGTTGCCTTTGGATGTCCTTGGAAGTCCGGTGAAAAAGTACATGGTGATGTTCTCCCATTTCCATTCTGGTATGGGAAATGGTTGCATCATTCTCTTAGACTTCTTCCTCTCTGCCTTCACTTTCTGAAACATCAGGCACTTTGATGTATATACAGTGATCTCCTTCTTCATATTATCCCACCAAAAAATTTCTCGGAGATCTCGATACATCTTTGTGCTCCCTGGGTGAATAGAGAAATTTGAACTATGTGCATCATCCAAAAGTTCCTTCTTCAACTCCAGACTTGACGGAACACATAGTATTTTCCCAAATCTCACAATTCCTTCTTCATTAACATTAAACTCTAAGGATTTACCTTTTTTGATAGCTTATACTTTTTCTTGAATTCCCACATCATCCTTTTGAGCATCCTTTAACCTTTCCAAAAGAGACGGTTGAGAAATAATTTGTGAAAGGATTGATGATGTTCCCTTCTTTATGATTCTCATGTCCATCTTCATCAAGTCTAATAAGATTAGATCCTTCTCAATTTAAATCATTGATAGAATCACTAGGTCCTTTCAACTTAGGGAATCTGCCACCTTGTTCACTTTCCCAGGGTGGTAATGAATTGAACAGTCATAATACTTGATGAGATTTATCCATATTCTCTGGTGCATATTAAGCTCTTTCTGTGTGAATATATATTTAAGACTCTTGTGGTCAGTATATATCTCACATTTCTCCCCATAGAGATAATGCCGCCAGATTTTCAAGGCAAAGATCACCGGCTCCAACTCCAGATCATGCGTTGGATAGTTTCGATCATGTATTTTCAACTAACTTGAGGCATAGGATATCACTTTGTTATTATTCATCAGAACACAACCTAATTCATTCTTCAAAGCATCTCTGAATACCAAAAAAAATTCTCCACTTGTGGGTAAAGTGAGCACGGGCGCAGTGATAAGCCTCCTTTTCAACTCCTTGAATATTTCTTCACATTCATCACTCCAAGAAAACTTTACTCCCTTTCGAGTTATCTTGGTAAGAGGGTTGGACAATCATGAGAAATTTCTCACAAATCGTCGATAATATCTAGCTAACCCCAAGAAGATACAGATATTCGTTACTGATGTTGGCCTCAGTCATCCCTTAATTGCATCTATTTTGGAGGGATCCACAGATATCTCATTGCTTGTGATGATATGGCCCAAGAATGAGACCTCCTTCAACCAGAACTCTCACTTTCTGTATTTTTCATAAAGCTTCTCCTTGCACAAAGTCTCTAGTACAATTCTTAAATACTCCTCATGATCCTCCTTGGTTTTGGATTATATTAGAATATCATCTATAAAGACTACCACAAATTTGTCAAGGTAATATCTAAATACTCTATTCATCAAGTACATGAAGATTGTTGGAGAATTAGTGAGTTTAAAAGGCATTAATATGAATTTATAGTGCCCGTATCTTGTACGAAAAGCAGTCTTGGGGACATCTTCCTTCTTCACCCTTACTTGATAATATCCCGACTGCAAATCTACCTTGGAGAAGTATTGTGCTCCACACAGCTGATCAAACAAGTCATCGATTCATTTATGAGGATACTTTTTCTTTATTGTGATTTTGTTAAGTTCACGATAATCGATGCAAAGACGCATTGACCCATCCTTCTTCTTGACAAAGAGGACTGGTGCACCCCATGGTGAAGCACTTGGGCATATAAACCCTTTATCCAGATTCTCCTGTAGTTGTTTCTTCAGCTCTTCAAGCTCCACGATAGCCATTCAATATGGAGTCTTGGATATTGGTAGAGCCCCTGGTATAAGTTCAATTGAGAATTCAACATCTCTTCTAGGAGGAAGACCAGACAGTTCCTCGGGAAACACTTCAGCGAATTCCCTCACAATAGTCATTTCTTCAAGGATGGTTTCTTCCTTGGACTCAATCATCTGAGCCAGATACGCGTTCTCATAGGGCAGTAATATCCATGCTTGAGATGATGGAGCTAAAGGATATTTGTCTTCCTCCTTACACTAGTAAAGAATCGGGGGGTCAATTTTCCATATGGAGTGTGATTTCCCTTTCCTGACAATTTATCTTGGCTCTATATAAGGAAATCCAATCCATGCCAAGAATTGCATCAAATTCCACTAGAGGGAGTATGATGAGGTTCGTCGGGAAATTCAATCCACATATTATAATAGGGGAGGACTTATATTCATGGGATGCAATGATTTCCCCATTTGTCATACTCACCGACATCTTCACTTCCATGATTTGTGGTGGTGCTGGGATTTTTCTACTAAACTTTCGAGATATAAAAGAATGCGTAGAACCTAAATCAAAAAGTATGTTCTCTATTCTTGAATGAATAACTAGCGTACCTGTCACCACTTTGTTGTCGGGGTTCACTTCGGCAGAAGTGATGGAAAAATCTCTTCCTTGCTGCCTTGGAGGTTGTTGGTTGCCTCAAAAAACCCTTGGATTAGGGCACTGATTTGACAAATGTCCCGGTTCTTTGCAGTTGTATCAATGAACAACATGTTGAGGTTAGAACAAAGTGTTCCTCTCCTCTGTCGCAGCTGCGGGTCTTTCTTGCCGATAGTTAATAGCTAGGTTCCCTTCTCTTCCACACCTAAAGCATTTCCTCGTCCCCTTGAGGCAATTTCCAGGGTGCTTCTTTATACACTTTTGGAAAGGGGGTGCTGGATCTTCTTAGCACCATTGGATTTATCCATCGGACTGCCGGCATTGAAGTCCCCCTTACACTTCTTGTCCACATGATACCCCTATGATTCCCTGATCTCTATTGCGACCTTGAGGGAACATCGGACAATTTCTTCATAGCTGTTGAAGTCATAGATCGCTAATGCTTTCCGTAGGATAGGCTTCAGCCCACCAAAAAAGTGGCCAACTTTGTATTCGGGGGTAACGACAAAGTCAGAAGCGTATCGTGAAAGCCTTGTGAATTTTTCCTCGTACGCTCCAACAGATTATTCTTCTTTTTGCTTAAGGGAAAGGAACTCTCTTTCCATCTTAATCCAGAGGGTGCGCGGAAAATATTTATCAAAAAACATCTTCCGGAAATCCTTCTATTCCAATGCCTCGATCTTCTCCTCAGACTTCGTATTTTTTATCAATGTCCACCATTGATCAGCTTCACCCTCCATACGATAAGCCTCCAGGAGAACCTTCTCTTGTTCAGAACATTAAAGGATGGATAAGATCTTTTCAATGGAGTTTATCCATTGTTTAGTGATCGTGGGATCGGATGATCCACTAAAAGTAGGAGGCATTTGTCTCATGAATCTCTCGATAGTGACTTGTTCTTTCTTATGGGGGGTTGAACATTCCTCTTGACCCATGTTTCTATTTAAATCTTGATTTAGATGAGAGAGAATCATGACAAAGTTCGTGATTCCTGCTCCCATTGGATTTTGCATCTCATTAGTACAGTCATCACACTGATCTTTACATCGGTTGTTATCCTGAGTCCTCCTATTACCGGCCATTGGCTAGAATAAAAGGAAAGATAGGGGTAACACATAAAGGGTAATCCAAAGACAAAATTTGATGACTTATAAATTAAATTTTATTTCCTTATCTTATGAATCTATAGTCTTCAATCTAGGCTTTTTGTGATCTACTTTCTAACATATATTCTTAGGGGGGGTTTATTCCCTTAATAAGGGTTCATAATAAGCTTGTGAATTTACCAAAGCATATCCCCCGGGAGTGTAGTAACCAAGAGTGCATCAAGGGCCATTTTCGTACACCAGTTCTCATTCGAGTCCAGCTCAAAGCAGTGTTTTCGGGTTTTACCCCTAGGATACATCTGTGCCAGAGTCACCTTTACTTGATCGTATCTAGACAGGGATGTATTTTCTTGATAACCCACTTAATCAATACTAACCAAAACTTAGGGATGTTTTTATTATACTTAGTCTTGTATCTAAGGCTTTACTAGTGTTTTCTAATCCTAATCCCAAAAATAACTAAACCTATCCTCTGATACCAACTATGACAACCCGACTTTTATTACAAACTTAAACATGATTTATTACATATACTATTCACTTTCTACAATAAGGAAGATCGAGAGGTCTAGTGTCTTTGGGGATTAGGATCATTACATAACAATTTAAAACATAAAATACGACAACTTTATTGAAAACTTCCTTTACATGACCACTACATTCCCTCATACTTAGCATTGTATGGGATAACCTGAGGATATTCATAAGAAAAGGGTGGTCTATAAAGCCCAGTAAGGGAATAAACATGGAATACATGAGGAGTACAATACATGTTAGACAATAGGCATATCAATAGATCACAAGAGAAACATGGAAATTAAGGCATGATAAAGCATGATAATCATAACATGTAAATGTGGCTACAACACTTAACATGGAATTAGCATGATCCAAGGATCATTGCACATGGAGCATGAGTAAATCCTCATTGCACATGAAGCACGAGTAAACCCTCATTTCAGTTGAATTAGAATGAGTAAAAACTCATTATACATGACGTGTCATGATACTATACTTTACCCAATGCATTGGAGTGCTATAAGGGTGAACCCTTCTTAAACATTTCATTTCATGCATAAGTGTGCCACATGGATCATAAAAAATGGATTCATTAAACATAATAATTTATTCCACGATAAAGGAATGTGGAATTCATACATGAAACTTTATAATAAATAAGTAAATGTGCATAAAGGTGAATACCCTTGATGGAGAAATGGGCATTGTATTCACTACACAAAGGCATTGGCTTAGAAAATCGGTGCAATTTCGGCAGCGTGACGGCGTGACATAAGAATTCATAAAAACAGTTGATGAGAGAGATAGGGGTGTCTCATCATATTTACATGAAATGGATAGTAAGGGGTTCATATAGATACATGTCCAAACAATTGTAATGGAATTTAGATTCATGATACAAAAGTATTGCTTGAATGTAAATGAAGAGAGAGAAGTTCCTTTCGGAATTTCAGCATAGTAACGGGTGTACATGGGAGGCATTTAATGAGAGAGAATGGGGTATCCCATCATTCAAAAAATAATAGGGCAGTATGGGGGAGGTGCAAAACCAAACCCGAGAATTTATAATTGAAATTAAAAGGGTATAATAATATTAAGAAAATTGGACAAAAAAAGTGAAAGGAAGAAAAACTCTTACTTGGAAGTGTGCTTCCAAAGGCTTGAGAGAGGCTTGAGAGAGGCTTCTTGGGAGCTTGGGGAACCTTAGTAGGATTCTAGAGAGAGTAGGGCAGAGGTTGGACAGACTCCAAAGGCTTTGAGTGAGGAGGAAGTGGGAGCTTTTGTGGGTTTATATAGGAAAGGTGAGTGAATTATTTATTATTTAGGTTTGGGACCCCTTACATTAAACTAATCCAAACCACAAATCAGCTCATGGTTTTTGCCCATGGTTTTTATAAAAGGTGAGAGGAAAAAAAATATTTTATAAGGCCAAAGTCCTAACTTCTTATAATAATGGGGTTTCTTATGTGGAGGTGAGTCACAGTCCCATGGAAAATAATTTAAAAAGACAATATGTTTAATAAGTCTTGAGGGGTCCATTAATGCTTTGTAAAATAAGAAAAACAAACCTAAAATCACATTATTTAAATGGTAAAACATATATTGGCCGAACATAAAGCTTGGAGTTTTTTATTACATCACTGTTGGGTCATTATGATGTCATAAAACACATTATATATTTAAAAGGTATTTAATTTTTACCCAAAAATTTGACTGTCTCAGAAAATTATGAAAAATTCATCATTGGATAATTTCGATGTCCTGATTCCATAAATAACATTTATTTTATCTAAATAATTTTCTAAATATGTTAATTTTCACTTTTAAAATAAAAACCGATATTTATCGAAAATTCACGGGTTTTGACAAAAATCACTACTAGAAATAGTATATTTCCCAACGGTTGAGAACCATTGGGATAGGCTGCAGAACTGTTGGTATATCTTATACCAATGGTTCTACCAACTGTAGGGAATTAAGTCATTGGAAAAAAGTTTTCCCAACGATTTATGTAGAACTGTTGGGATAGGTTAGTTACAGTAACCTATACCAACAGTTTGGTTGAACCGTTGGTATAAGTTTTGCCAACGGTTCAACCAAACCGTTGGTAAAACCTCTTCTAGGAACCTTTTCCAATGGTTTGTAAACCGTTGGGAAAGTGTTTTTTACCAATGGTTCTAATATAACCATTGGTAAAAACATATATCATATACCAACGGTTCAGGTGAACCGTTGGAAATGCGGGGTTATATTTCATATACCAACGGTTAAGCTCAACCGTTGGCAATGGGGGAAGAATAGTAGCAACACTGCCCACTGCAATTAAAAACAGTGAACTGCAATTAAAAAAATCATCACTCTCTACAAAAATTAGCACCACACCTACTCCACCTGCAATTAAAAATAGCATCATTATATGTAGCCAAATAGTCTCATACAGCTATGGGAGGAACGAGGCACTACAATTAAAAACATCAGCACCGTCTACAAATAATTATTGAACAAAAAAACCATACAGAAACAAAATATATAGACATTATCATTCTATAAATTTCAATATCAGATAGTCTCATACATTAAAGTAAAATAACCAAAAATTGTGAAGAGTAGAATAGAGGAAGTAGTGGATAAAAATTGAATCCAAATTGATTGTGTAGTTGGTCATCATGGATGAATAACACCCCCACTCATGGCACCATCAGTAGAGGCGACAAATGATAATTCAAACTCCGAGTATCTATTTGGCTTCTCCAACTTCCACACAGACACACACAACATCTCAGGATTTGAATCATTAAAATAGGATTACACTATGTTTGGTTTGATAAAAAAAATTCCATGAACCGAACACAGCCTGAAAAAAAAATTGACAAACAAGAAGCTTACATATTTCATCCAGAACTCCTAGTGATTTCAGTATAGATATCAGAAGAATGACACCCCATATCGTCCAGGAAATACACTGACACATTGCACACTTTTTTCCCAGGCTTCAACCTTTTAACCTGATCCAAACAAGCCTGCAAAATTCATCAATGATATCTTTGTGGTTAGTCAGACCCCACCGGATGGCCACACCACTATAATAAATATAGAGTTAATCATTGCATTTAGTTGGGAACATCCTGCCAGGTTTTTTTTAAACAAACTCAAGTATGAGTTGGAGGCCAACCGATACTCCTCAAATTTTATTAATGAAAAAAGTGTACAAAGATTACACAAGGTGCAAAGATCATGCACCAAAATAGAATTAAATGTTACCAAAAATCAAAAGAAGATGAGCTTACAAAATCACAACAAAAGAAATGAAAAAAGGTCTCCCTAAAATGTGATCACTTCATTATAGAGTCTGTCCAAAAAGATCTAATCACTTCCTCCAAAAGTGATAGGAACATCCTGGGAATCAGGCACACAAAATCCAATGGGAATAAATTCCAAATCCTTTAAGACTGATTCCATCATCTCAACAAACATCCTCAATCGCATTTATAACACCCATTCCAACCAAAATAGAGACCATGTAAAGTGAGAAAAACAATCTTAGAAAGACAGAAAACGTCTGAAACCCTAGATAGAATTGAGAATCAAAATAGAGTCTGGAAGAATCGCCCCCTTATCAAAAAAATTCAGAAAGAAAAATAGCCTTCAGATCCCTCTAATGGTTCTAAACAAAATTCTCAAAATTGATCCATCCTTCAACATATGTAGCAATGATCTAGCAAACTTCATATACCAGAGTCCAAAAGGGAAATGTAAAGCAAGGAATCCCACACAGTATGCATTGGTCCTCCAACACAAGCATGTACTTTAACACCACTCGCATGACCTTCACAATATGCTATGCAAGCTCTCAATATGGAGGCAAAACATGAGTTTTGGAGACTAGCAGACCATAATCAAGCCGCTGGAGAAAACTAGAACACAAGATAACAGTTTTCCAGGTCCAGACAGATCTTGAAGGATTATATCAAGACCCTTGAATAATGTAAAAAATCCACATTTCTGGATTGAAAACAGGTTCTCAAAATCATATGCAATAATGTCTCAAATAAGCATATCCTATAAAATCATGGAATTAAAAACATTAAAAAAATCTCATTAAAGACAGTAGATTCCTGCCAGGTATTATGTCTCTTACAAAGAGTTAAATAATGAATTTATTAAGAAAAGTTACCCAAATAAGACACAACTCTATGTTGGGTCCAGATCCATTACCAAATTCATCTTCACTTTCAGTCTTAGCACTCAGCTCCTTGTTAGTGACTCCCCTCGGATCCATAGAACAATTTCTTGGAGAAACCTTAGCCAGTTTGCCTCTAAATCTCTAAGTAACAACTCTACAGACGTACTCATTCACATCATAGAGAATGTAATGATTGAAAATATTACGGTCATAGTCTATAGAGAATGGAATGATCGAAAATGTTACGATCATGGATCGTAGAGAATTTTTTAGTTACAAGGTTATCATTGTAATTAGTTTTAACATGTTTGAATACAAAAATAACACCTTAACTAATTAAATTCTCACATCCACTGAAATATATCAGATAAAGTTAATTAACTCATAAATGTTTTTTATAAAGATAAATCCAAATTACTTTTAATAATTTAATATTCAATACCAATTTAAAATTACTCCCTTTATAAAATCTTAGAAAAATACTAAATTAAAACAATCATTCCAGAATGAACATGATTAAAAATTCATGTACACATACTTATAATCTTGATCTCCATAGTATAACCATCACACACCAATAATCATCTTCTATTCACCACAAACCATCCCTCAACATATACCATGCCAATCGAACTAAAACCTCACTACTTCAACACAATCTACATAAGAAATGGTCATAACCATCACCATAATTTCCCAAAAAGTTCCAAAAAATCACAATGTAAAAATAAAATACATGATATAATGCATAAAAATATATTTTCACCACCATAATTACCACAATTTCAATTTAAAGGGGGATTAGAAAAGATTTCCTCATTTCTTGCATGACTATTTTCCAAAAAAAATCCAGATTCACACACAACTAGTTTATTTCTATGTTTAACATTATAACCTTTTATTAATGATGAGTTAAAACAATAAATCACATAAGGGGTTCATAATTCAAAGTGGCTAAAAGAAACAAACAAAACATTGTTCAAGTTAAACTTCATATTGCAGCAAAACCCCAATGAAAAAAAACAAAATAAATGGAGGAAGAAGATAAATCTCGATTAGAACTTACTGATTTGAACTGAAATATGAAACACTAACTTAATATGTTAATAATAATTGATTCATTTATAACCACTAAAAAAACCCAAAATAAATCAAGGCAGAAGATATAACTCAGTGAAAAACTACCGATTTTAAGCGGAAGACAAAAAAATGACTGAAATTGGGATGGGGACGGCTGGGATGAACGGGAACTGTATCCCCTACGAAGAACCACTAAAAAGAACGGGAACTACTGGGAATAAGGGAGTGACAGGTTCTGGGAAGAACCACCAGGAAGAATTGGAACCCCTCAGAAGAAGGGGAATAAAAGCTATGGGAAGAATGGGGCAATGCAAAACTAGTTTAGGGTTTTTTCACGCTGATCAGGTCTGGAGTCCAGGATGGCTAGGAATTTTTTTAGGTGGAAAATATATCCCAAAAAAACCTCGACATTTTAGGTTTTTTTCGGATCTAGAGTCGGAGTGTTTTTTAGATTTTTTGGTAATATATTCCAATGGTTCTGAATAACCGTTGGCATATCTTTACATTATACCAACGACCTAACAAAAACCGTTGGGAAAAATACTTTGATTCATGGATTATCTCAACAGGTTTTCTAAACTGTTGGGAAAATACTCAGATATATGGCCTATCTCAATGGGGTTTTTAAACCGTTGGGAAGATACTCCTATCTCAAAGGGTTTTCTAAACCGTTGGGATAGTGTCATTGGGAGAGAAGAAATTTCCAGTGGTGAGTGGCTTTCAAACCTTAATAAAAATTACAATTGCATTCATAAAATTATAAGATCATTTATATTTAATAAAAATTAATTTAATAATAATAATAATATTTTATTAAAATATTATTTAATTCAAAAATCCCTTAGTTTAATAAAATAGAATTCTTAATTAAATAATAACTAAAAACACTATTTGTACTTTAAAAAAAACTATTTACAATGTATCAATAATGACAAGAAAGTATATTCATTATTATATAAAAAAATGATGTACATGAACATAGTACTAGTGATTTGTTACATAACCCCTTAAAATAGCTGCATAAGACCTAAGGGTAAGGTGTGTTATGGTGATAGACTCTTGGGGTGGCTTAGATAACATTGCTCGAGTGGTAATCTATATCAACTTCCACTTTTCCCGTAGACGGTCTCGTTCGAGCTTGACATGATGAAGCTTAGCTTGGGCTTGGTCAAGAGCGAATCCCAAAGACGCCACCTCTTTTCCGAGATCTGACAAATGGGCTTCGTATGGAGCAATTCTACTGGATGAGGCCATCGCTGCTTTTGTCTGAGTAAATTGGATTTGTTAAAGCCCTATATTTATACTAATCATGTGATCACTGTTCAACGGCTATATTAGCAACGATCAAAATTCTTAACATAAAACCAAAGAAGTTGACATTTTATGTAAGCATTTTACATAAAGAGACATTTAATTAGATCAAGAGGTATTTCCATTAATGAAACTTTGGGTCATTACAATTAATATATTTATTATAATTTTTTAATTATTTAAATATATGTATATTTGTTTTGGAATTATAATTATAAATATTTGTATTTATTTATAAATATTTGTATAAATTTATAAATATATTTATTTAATTATATATTTATAAATTTATATTTAACACCCTAAGATTTCATAGTACGTTATGTCTTTAAAGTAATTCAATAGATCGCGCTACACGCAACACCGAGTTTAAGTGCATCAGGACCTATCAAACTAGCCGTTTAAAAAAATAGTTATGAATAGTATTAACCATATTTTGAATTTTATATATATCCTATATAATTTTAACATTAATATTTTGTGTTTCTTAAACATAATTTAAGGAAAATTCAATTTTTCAGATAAAAGAAATATTTTTCAAAAATGCAGTTTTTTCGCCTTTTAATGGAGAACCCTTTTTAAATCCAATATTTGTCACTCATATATATTAAACTTAATGAAATTAAATTTTTCTTCAAAATAGGGACATAAAAATTTACTTTAGATAAATTTTTGGTACTTTTCTGATAACTTTCGTATTTTGATGAATAGTGAAAATACTAAATTTTAATTGAAAACAAATTTTTTAATCGAAATAATTTAGTATTAAATTATATATTTGAGTGGTTTTAAAGTATAATTGGATTATATTTTTATCATTTAATATAATTTAGTTCATTATAATTAATTTCATATTTAAATTGGACATAAACACATGTCAATCTTTTGATAGTTTTTACTTCTTAAAAACATGCTTTCTCGTTTTAACAACAAAAATTAATTTTAAATTAATTAATGTAACTTCTATGTTTTAAATTTGGTAAAATATTCATCATTTTTGAATTTGGAATATCAAAATTATCTTATGGTGATTTTATGATATTTTTCTGAAAACTTTCAATTTTTAATGAATAGTGAAAAACACTACGTTATTGTTTAAAAACCGACTTTTTATTTAAATAATTAATATTTAAATTTAAATTTATTTTAAATTCAAAATATATACATAATAATTATATTATTCCAGTGTAATTAATTTGAGTTATTTTATAAAAAGATTAGATATATAAAATTTTATTGAACTTTTTAACCTTTTTTACCCACCTTGTAGGCACATTTGCAAATTTGCATAAAATATAATTTTACCGCTTCTATGAATTGAATTTAAAACATTTTAGAGACATGATTTACATCAGTAAGTAAAATCTGGTTCAATAAGATGAAAATATTTTTTGTTGAATAGTAACTTTTGAATTTTATTTACCACGGTTAAAAGTAAATAGGGTAATTAAAGGTAAAAATGATATTATAATTACCCTAACATATGTCCTAATTCTATTGTATAAGTTTATTTCGACCAAAATAAACCTTAGGAATACAATATGATCCTTTTTTATTCACTTTGATTATATTATGACATTTATTATTATTTTATTTAAAGAAGAGTTAAAAGTGTTAAATTCAAATTTTAATAACTAAAATATTTTTAATATAGGGTTATACATAAGATAATTTCAAATATAAATATTCAGTAGAAATCTAAAAAATTTCCTACATAATGGTATTTTATTTATAATTTTAAGAAATTAAATAATTAAATTTATTTGTGACGCAATGATGATGTAGTAATTACTTTATTAATGAAAGATTAAAATAATTGATATTATAAATATCAAAATAAATGTAAATTTAGACTTCTTATGAATTCCATGAATTTTCTAGGTTAATATGACATGGTAAAGTTGATTTAATGTATTTGTTTCAAATTAATGAAGTTTTTTTTACTTCCAAAAAACCAAATATTAAATAGTGTCAAAATTGACATAAATGAGTTTTTAAAACAAATACTATATTATTAAATGATATAATATTCCTAAAAATCTAAGGCTCTTCCAAAGGACTTATATAATTGTATATATGTCATTAATAAACCACTTGAGGTTTGATTGGAATTTTATAGTAAGCTTATTAACCATGTAATATAAAAATACAAGAAGACATTGTAAAAGCTAAACTATTTAACTAAGAGTTAAATCTAAAAGATAAGGTTAATATGGTGACCTAAACTTGTCTAAAACCTATTGTTTGATATTATTTCAACACATCCTTACCTTATCCTCGAAATAAATCCATTTGGATCCATTAGAAACTGAAAATAATTTTATAATAAAAAAATATTTTAAGCTTTTCCTAAAGTGACCCTCACCTCTCTTATAAAAGGGTACTTCCCCTTCTCTTAATTTTACACCTTCAAAGTCATTTGGATTGGACAAACCATGCTCAAATATCTTCCCAACTACCCTCAATTCAACCTAGATTCCTTAATTTTATCATAAAGCAAACATTAGGATCTCTTTTGATCAAATCAAAAGGAAGCACCCGAAGAAGAGGTAATTGTTTTATCACCTCTTTCAAAGTTCTTTTCTTCTTTCACTTCCTCTTTATTTGTTGTTTCCATACCAAAATAATAACTCTAGTACCTTATACATACTGAGATGTTATTATAAATATGG
This sequence comes from Viscum album, assembly GCA_963277665.1. NCBI lineage: Eukaryota > Viridiplantae > Streptophyta > Magnoliopsida > Santalales > Viscaceae > Viscum > Viscum album. The sequence continues at coordinate 1,372,248,321 of OY728129.1, read as the reverse complement.
TAAAACCATATTCATTATTCTATTTATCCTATGAATGACAAAGTCACCATACGTGCGTACGTACGACTTACTGTCTCCACATCGTGGTGTAGTTTGTTATTCAACACTTCATTATTTGGATGGGTATAATAATGAGTATAATTTATGTAAATAATAAATATAACATGTTAATGATTCTTTATATATAATATATCATCCAATTACATATTATTTCACCATTAATAGAATGATATTGTTGCTCGTGCGTACGTAAGGCTTACCATCTCCACAAAGCGATGAGATTCATTTCCACGTTCACCATTCAATGATGATTATAAAAATATATATTATTAATAAGTATGTAATATATTACATAATAATGATACTAGAAATATATGTGTGTGTGTGTGTGTTTTTGTGTTTATTTACATATATCTCATTCACTTACTTTCATTCAATATGATATGAAAACGGAAACGGCGTTTATGCGTACGTACGGACAACTGTCTCCATAAACGGTGTTTTCCAATTCATATATCTATCTATTATACATATTTATATTCTGAATATATATGATACATAAATAATTCTTTATATTCTGGAAACAATTAAATCATGATATAAGTGGTACGATCAAGAATAACAAGTTAAAACACGTACGATAAAGAAACTGATTATTACCTGAAATGTTATTTTAACATATAAATTATTATTAAATGGGAAGTATAAAACCATAAATGAATCAAGTATGATATCATAAATATGTATATAGTTCTGGTATAATTTAATAACATATTATGTTCATTATACAGGTGGTTAAATGTACCCTTGACCAAAGGAAAGTACAAGGTAAGGGTTAATCCCTCAATCTCATTATTATCCAAGATTGTTTATGTGTAAGTTTTTACTGTGACATATTTATTATCCATGTCCATGTTTCATAAAAGAGTTTTCAAAGGGTTTATTTTTAAGGGACTCTTTAACTAAAATATAATTTTAAATGGTTTAAATATTTATTCTTCTAAATCGTTCTCATTAATGTCTATATTTTCAAAATGGTTTTAAAGATTTATTTATATAGACATGAATGTATTAAAATTTTAATTCCTTTAAAAAGTTTCAAATTTTTATGGGAAACTTTGATTCAAAAACTTATTTTAAATGTCTTCCTTTCTAAATTGTGTGACTTTTAAATGATTTCATGAAAAAGGAATGTTTCTCTCAAAGACTTTTACTGATCATTTTCAACTATGTCAACATCCTTTACTGAATATTTTTCATGATTAAGGTTTATTTATTATAATAAACTATTCTATATTGTATTTAATGAGTTATAATATGTTTTACTATGGATGTGTCATTTTTATACCATTAATGGTTTATTATTAAAATATTGACATTTCGTATGCTAGTTTTAATACTAATGTTTAAGTTATGTTTCACCCTTTTTATATGAGGAATGCATTGGACTTAGTAAGTGATGGGAAGGGCCCGCTATATTCCCTCAATGCATCTCTAGGTATCATGAGACAAACTAGTGTCTTGGCACAAGGCCTTGACAAAAATTTTATTTGTAGTCTTGGCACAAGGCCTTGACTATGTGGCTATGATGTCTGTCATTATGCATTCCCTCATTATGAAATTAGTTATTACATGTGATTATTCGACTAGTAGAATAAACATGTTCATGTTTATATGGTAATGTTTGATTTATTTTTTCCAAATTATGTTCAATTTAATGTTTAAAAATGCTGTTGTTTTTATTACACATTTTTTCTTAAAAGTTTATAGCTTCCACTAAATTATTTACCCTTACTGAGCATCTGAGCTCACCCCTTTCTTATATTTTGTTTTCCCATGATTTTAAGAAGTGTATTATGATTGATATGCAGGTTCAAGATCATTTAATAATTTCATTATCAAATGATTATTTATGTTGTGTTTTGTGTTTGAATGTGTAATGTAATGTTCATGTATGTAATCTATTTTCGCAGACTACTAAACTAATCGGTCCTTCGGGACTTGATTCCTTGTAATCATGTCAATGTATTAAAATAATGCAACAGCTCCAGGTAACTAGGTTTGGGGTGTTACAGTTGGTATCAGAGGAAGTTTAGTACAAACCTTGGAAACTAGATTTAGATAAACTTTGATTGGATAACATTACCCTAAGATAGAATTTGAGGATTAGTATAGAAAAACATCCAAAAAAATTAGTAGTGTAAATATTATGTGGGTTTTCCAAGAAAATACATCACTGTCTGGATACAAACAGGTAGAGGTGGCTCTAGTGCAGATGTCCTCAGGAGTAAAAACTCTAACAAGGAGTTTCGGGCTTGACCCTGGGTATCCTGGTACATGACAACGAGCCTTGATGCACTCTTGGTATTGACACTCCCATGGGATATTCTTAGGATAATTCACATTTTCTTTACAAACCATTATGAAGGATTTATGATTAAATACTTACTCAAATAAAACATTTTTATGATTATGGATTATATTCATAAACTTTCCAATTTACGTTAGGTATTTTACGAGTTTGTATTTATTCATTTTGATTCATAAACTAACCTAGTGTATTCCATTGTTTAGAAATGGTGCTCAGTAGAAGGAATGAGAACTCTAGTAATACACGTGATCCAAAGAGTATGAATGATCATATCTTTCATGGTCTTAATCCAATATTTATAAGGGAAATAGTCTCTCATGTATTCTCATTACATGAAGAAATAGTATTATGTGTTAATAAGATAAGTAAAGAATTCTCTGAGTCATGTGGCTTTGAAGTAAAGCCAGAGAAGAAAAGGATAGTGGAGAGAAAGATGGATAAAGGGAAGAAGAGAAAGAAGGATTTTCCCATATGTGATAACTATGGAAAGAATAACCTTGGTAAATGATTCAAGGGAATGGGAGTTTGTTATAAGTGTGGAGAAAAATGACACCATGTTCGTGATTGCAAGGGTAAGAAAAAGGTTTCAAATGTACAATGATTCATCTACATAGAGTTGGTACACTACGCAAATCAATGTCTAAATCATCAGAGTATACCCCAAATGATGCTATTAGATAATAATCAAGTTTTGATACTACTGTAGATAAAGAGGAATGATTAGTGTTCTTATGTTGTTATTAAATAATTGTGTCATTTGAGTATTTTATTAATTATGTACAAGTTATAAGAAATATAGAGTATATAAGGATTGTACTGAGGTACTATTTCATTTAGAATTTAAGATTTTATGGTACTATGAAAATTGACTCAATAGCAAGTTAATATTTTTTGGAAAATACATGGTTGAGGGAAAGATAAACCTTAATATGGTTTTGATACTGGGGTAGTGATTTTGGAATAAGAGATGATTGATTTGGATAACTTATATTGGATATTCTTGACTACCATGAAACTAATTAATTGTTTGTTTATTCCATTATTGTTGGAGGTTACAACATATTTGGATATAAGGATTATATCCAGTATTCTATGTTTTACAGAAGGAATAAGGAAGTACATACATATTCAAATATGGTTTTATGATAATTCAGGGTGTTACCATGTTTTAAGAGAATACACGATGAAGGTATTCACATGTTATTACGTGGAAAAACATATCTTCATTATGTTAACCTTATTTATAAATTTTTGGACTGTGAGTTTAGACACAAGTATTTTGGATAAGTCTAAAGGTTGGAATTGAGTAAGTTGAACACTTGATATTTTGTTTGAGGTTAAAGTATGATTTATTTAATACTTTGACCTAACATTTTGGTTTTCAGTAAGCATTTATAGGATTAAGGGAATACTTGTGGACATTATGATTTATCAAATGTGCTTCAGGCATAAAAAAACATTTTTGAACATTCATATCCTAGTGTAAGGGATGAAGTGAAAATAGATCGAACCACTACCAAATGATGAGAATATGATTATGACAAGTAATGAAATCAAGTATGTTTTCTTGAGTTCTTATCTTGATAGTAAATTAATCCCTCCTCTTAAAAAAATAAAGTATCTAAAAAAATTTGTCATCCTAATACTATATGTTTTGTTGAACCGATGATACTTTAAATTGTTATATATTGATGGCTTTGACACCCTAAATTTTACATTCATTTTTATCTTGTTTGTTATTGATGACCTCAATCAATCCCTATAAATATTTACATTTTCCTTATAATTATGTGTTTCAAATTTACACCAATGTTCTCTGATTCGAAATCCTAATTTGGTGGTGAATTTTTCATTTCCCTTTCCCTCTTATTAAAACTAAATTTTATTAACCCTATTTTAGATGTGGGGTTTCCACAAAGGTATTTTCTATTATCAACCTTTTATTTTTGAAGAACAATTTCAAATTGCGAGGATACAATTTATTGGAGGGTAGAATGTTACCCCCAAGATTTCATAGTACGTTATCTCTTTAAAGTAATTCAATAGCTCACGCTACACGCAACACCGAGTTCAAGCGCATTAGGACCTATCAAACTAGTCATTTAAAAAAATAGTTATGAATAGTATTAACCACATTTTAAATTTTATATATATTCTATATAATTTTAACATTCATCTTTTGTATTTCTTAGACATAACCTAAGGACAAATTCAATTTTTCAGATAAAAGAATTATTTTTCAAAAATGCAGTTTTCCGCCTTTTAATGGAGAACCCATTTTAAATATAAAATTTGACACTCTTATATATTCAATTTAATGAAATTAAATTTTTCTTTATAATTGTGACATAAAAATTTATTTTAGATAAATTTTTGGTATTTTTCTAATAACTTTCATATTTTGATGAATAGTGAAAAATACTAAATTTTAATTGAAAACAACTTTTTTAATCCAAATAATCTATAGTGTTAAATTATACATTTGAGTGGTTTTAAAGTATAATTGTATTATATTTTTATAATTTAATATAATTTAGTTCATTATAAGTAATTTCACATTTAAATTGGACATAAACACATGTCAATCTTTTGATAGTTTTTACTTCTTAAAAACTCGCTTTCTGGTTTTGACAACGAAAAATTAATTTTAAATTAATTAATGTAACTTATATGTTTTAAGTTTAGTAAAATAGACATCATTTTTGAATTTTCAATATCAAAATTTTATTAGGGTGAATTTTTGGTATCATTCTGAAAACTTTCCATTTTTGATGAATAGTGAAAAACACTGTGTTATTGTTTAAAAACCAACTTTTTATTTAAATAATTAATATTTTTATTGAAATTTATTTTAAAGTAAAAATATATACATAATACCTATATTAGTACAATGTAATTTATTGGAGTCATTTTATAATAAGATTAAATATATAAAATTTTATTGAACTTTTTAACGTCTTTTACCCACCTTCTAGGCACATTTACAAATTTGCATAAAACTTAATTTTACCGCTTCTGTGAATTTAATTTCAAAAATCCGAAAGAAATGATTGAAATCAGTAATTAAAATGTGGTTCAATAAGATGAAAATAATTTTTGATGAATAGTAACTTTTGAATTTTATTTACCACGGTTAAAAGTAAATAGGATAATTAAAGGTAAAACTGATATTATAATTATCCTAACACATGTCCTAATTCTATTGGATAAGTGTATTTAGACCAAAATCAACCTTAGTAATAAAATATGATCCTTTTTTATCCACTTGTATTAGATTAGGACATTTATTATTATTTTATTTAAAGAAGAGTTAAAACTGTTAAATTCAAATTTTAATAACTAAAACATTTTTAATATAGGGTTATACATAAAATAATTTTGACTATAAATATTCTTTATAAATATAAAAATATTTCCTCCATCATGGTATTTTATTTATAATTTTATGACATTAAATAATTAAATTTATTTATGACACAATGATGATGCAGTAATTACCCAATTAATGAAAGATTAAAATAATTGATATTATAAATATCAAAATAAATTTAAATTAAGAATTTTGATTAATTACATGAATTTTATAGGTTAATATGACATTTTATGGTTGATTTAATATATTTTTTTCTAATTAATCAAGTTTTTTTGACTTTCACAAAAACCAAATATTAAATAGTGTCAAAATTGACATAAATGGGTTTTTAAAACAAATACTATATTATTAAATTATATAATATTCTTAAAAATCTAAAGTTCATCAAAAGGGATTATATAATGATATATATGGAATTAATGAACTAATTGAGGTTTTATTGTCATTTTATAGTAATTTTATTAACCATATAATATAAAAATACAAGAAGACATGGTAAAAGCTAAACTATTTAACTAAGAGTTAAATCTAAAAGATAAGGTTAAAATGGTGAACTAAACTTGTCTAAAATATATTTGTTGAGAGGATTTTGACCCATCCCCATAATAGCCTAGAAATAAATCCATTTGTATCCATTAGAAACCAAAAATTATTTTATAATAAAATAATATTTTAAGCTTTTCCTAAAGTGACCATCACCTCTCTTATAAAAGGGTACTTCCCCTTCTGTTAATTTCACACCTCCAAAGTAATTTGGCTCATCCAAAACCTACTCAAATATCTTCCCAACTACCCTCACTTCAACTTAGATGCCTTACTTTTATCAAAATGTAAACTTAAGGACCCCTTTTGATCAAATCAAAAGGAAGCACCTGAAGAAGAGGTAATTATTTTATCACCTCTTTCAAAGTTATTTTCTTCTTCCACTTCCTCTTTCTTTGTTGTTTCCATACCAAAATAATAAATCTAGTACCTTATACATAATGATAAGTTATTATAAATATGGTACAACCATATTCATTATTCTATCCATCCTATGAATGACAAAGTCACCATACGTGAGTACGTACGACTTACCATCTCCACGTCGTGGGGTAGTTTGTTATTCAACACTTTATTATTTGGATGGGTATAATAATGAGTATAATTGGTGTAAATAATAAATATAACATGTTAATGATTATTTATATATAATATATCATCCAATTAAATATGATTTCACCATCAATATAATGATATTGTCGCTCATGTGTATGTACGGCTTACTGTCTCCACAATGCGATGAGATTCATTTCCACATTCACCATTCAATGATGATTATAAAAAATATATATTATTAATAAGTATGTAATATATGACATAATAATGATACTGGATATATATATATATATATATATATTTGTATTTATGTATTTATGTATTTACATATATCTCATTCACTTACTTCCATTCAATACGATGTGAAAACGGAAATGGCGTTTATACGTACATGCTGCCTACCATCTCCATAAACGGTGTTTTCCATTTCATATATCTATATATTATAAATATTTATATTCTGAATATATATGATACATAAATAATATTTTATATTCTGAAAGTAATTAAATCATGATATAAGTGATACGATCAATAATAACAAGTTAAAACACATACGTTAAAGTGATTATTACCTGAAATGTTATTTTAACGTAGAAATTATTACTAAATGGGTAGTATAAAACCATAAATAAATTAAGTATGATATCATAAATATTAATATGGTTCTGGTATAATTTAATAACATACTATGGTCATTATATAGGAGGTTAAATGTACCCTCGACCAAAGGAAAGTACAAGGTAAGGGTTAATTCCTCAACCTCATTGTTATTTGAGATTGTTTATGTGTAAGTTTTTACTGGGGCATATTTATTATCCATGTCCATGTTTCATAGAATAGTTTTCAAAAGGATTCTTTTTAAGAGACTCTTTAACTAAAACATCATTTTAAATGGTTTAAATATTTATTCTTCTAAATCATTTTCATTAATGTTCATCTTTTCAAAATGGTTTTAAGGGTTTATATATATGGACATGAATGTTTTAAAATTTTAATTCCTTTAAAAAGTTTCAAAGTGGTATGGGACACTTTGATTAAAATATTTCTTTTAAATTTCTTCTTTTCTAAATTGTGTGACTTAAATGATTTTATGAAAAAGGGATATTTCTCTCAAAGAGTTTTACTGATCATTTTCAACTATTTCAACATCCTTTACTGGATATTATTCATGATTGAGGTTTATTTATTATAATACAGTGTTATATATTGTATTTAATGGGTTATGATATGTTTGACTATGGTTGTGTTGTTGTTATACCATTCATGGTTTATAGTTAAAGTATTGACATTTCGTATGCTAGTTTTAATATGAATGTTTATGTTATGTTTCACCATTTTCATATGAGGAATGCATTGGAATTAGTAAGTGATGGGAAAGGCCCGCTATATCCCCTCGATGCATCGGTAAGTCTCGTGAGACAAACTAGTATCTTGACAAAAGGCCTTGACAAAAAATTTATTTGTAGTCTTGGCACGAGGCCTTGACTATGTGGTTTTGATGTCCAACATTATGCATTTCCTCATTATGAAATTAGTTATTACATGTGATTATTTGAATAGTAGAATATCCATGTGCATGTTTATATGGTAATGTTTGATTTATTTTTGCCATATTATGTTCAATTTTATGTTAAAACGGCTGTTGTTTTTATTACACATTTTACCTTAAAAGTTTATAGCTTCTGCTAATTTATTCACCCTTACTGAGCATTTGAGCTCACCCCTTTCTTATGTTTTGTTTTCCCAGGATTCCAAGAAGTGTATTATGATTTATATGCAAGTTTAAGCTAGGGGAATAATGGTGTTCTCAAAGGATTATTTATGTTGTGTTTTATGTTTGAATGTGTAATGTAACGTTCATGTATGCAATCTATTTTCCAAGACTACTAAACTAATCGGTCTTTCGGGACTTGATTCCTTATAATAAGGTCAATATATTGAAATAATGCACTGGATCCGGGTAACTAGGGTCGGGGCGTTACATTATTAGTATAATAAATATATTTATTTGAATTTTAGAATTTCTTACATATATATATATTTATTTATTTATAGTTATAATTATAACTATAAATAAATATATTTATAAATATTTGTATATATTTATAAATATATATATATATTTATAAAATTATAATATATGTATTTATTGTAATTTTAAAATTATTTAAATATATATATATATAGTTATAATTATAATTACAAATAAATATATTTAAAAAGTATTTATATATACTTAAAATTTAATAATTATAAATATAATAAATATATTTAATGTAATTTTATAAGTATTAAGAACATAATATAGTATTGATGTTGAGTTGTTTCCCATTTTTTGCGTTTTGAGGGAAAATGGGGCGATGACGGACCGTGGATAAAATTGTTTTTCAAACATTGATTTTAAAAAAATGGTAATGATGAAGCAGGGGCGGCGCGTTGAGCGTGTGCGGCAGCGATGCATTTCAATTAAAACACGAGAATGTATCCAAAATATAATTGGATTAATATAATAATATATGAGGCTTGTAAATTATGCGGGTGAGGCCGGTGGGTGGGAGTTTCGTTGGAGGTGGGGGCGGCGCATTGAGCAGGGTGTCGCGACTCATTTCACTTTATGCGCGTGAGAGTATGTTAATATGACGGGAGCTATGCATTATAAGACCTAACCAACAATTGACTTAAATTATATACATGCATGACACAAAGTTTATGTTTTTAATTCAAAATGGTATTTTACTAAAAAAGATAAAAATAATATACTCAAAATTAATCAAACACATTCATATTATTTTTATTCTTTATAACAATGATTCAAAAGTAATTTATGATGTGTAGAAATCATTCATACCTCAATCTAATACACGGTGTGACCGATATGACTCAAAGTGTTTATTATGAGTTTAAAATTGACATTTTAGTTCAAAACTTGTATCGCTCACTAAAAACCGAAAAATACACTCAATTTGTCTTAATATTTTATTAAAATGATTCATAAGCCACTTTTGATGTGTAAGAATTAGTCTCACATTAAAATGACACACGATGTAATTTCACTACTACATATGATGTTTTTATTAGCACTGGAAAAGAAATGTTAATCTTAAAGAACATAAAGGGGGATGTCCCCTTTAACAGCGCTAACAAAACATTGATAAAGGGTGTCCTTTATTTGCGCTAAAAAGCATTGATAAAAGACCCCTTTTATCAGCACTATTTTAGCATGGATAAAGGACATTTTTATCAGTGCTATTTCGAGCGCAGATAATAGGCCCCCTTTATCAGCGCTTTAATTAGCAATGATAAAGTGAGTCTTTATCAACGCTCGAAAATAGCGCTAATAAAGGGTGTATTTATCATCAAGCTAAATAGTGCTGATAAAGGCCTTACTGCCTATGATATGTTGTTTATATATCAGCACACCAACCACCAGCAACTGTTCATATAAGCACAACACCTACACAACACACACACACCACCTATACAAAACAACATCTGCACAATGCACATAAGAACAAAGCAACTCACACAAGGGTATGGCAAACAATGCTATATACATTTCAAATAATGTTTTATATAATTACATTTATGATCATCCAACAAATAGTTGAAAATATTAATGTTTAGTCCTTTGACATCCGTGATCCACTCTAAAAAATATCCACTCATGGTATTAGTTGTCGAACAAATCATCCCAACTCAAGCACAAAGTTCCACCTATATAAGAAAACAAATATTATGTTAGTAATACTATAAAGAAATAAATTAAACATTAATATGAAAGAATACATTAATACAACATTATTTTTTAATAAAAAAGATATATTTGGAGTTATACAGGTCACACTGTGCGTCTTATTGATGTTGAGTTGATTCCTACACGTCAAAAATGAGTTATGTATCGTTGTCCTAAAATATCAAAACAATCCGAATGAGTTTTCTTGTTTTTGAGTATGTCCATTGCTTTTTTACCAAAATTAATATCAAATTTAAATAAAATATTTGAATTTATACAGGTCACATAATTCGTCGGATTGAGGTGTGGTTGATTCTTACACGTTACAAATGACTCATATATCGTTGTTCTAAAGTATCAAAACAATCTAAATGAGTTTACTCAGTTTTCAGTATGACAATTGTGTTTTTTTACTAAAATATCATTTCAAACTGAAAACACCCATTTTGAGTCATCCCAGTCGCATCGTTCATCGGTTTGAGGTGATATTACTTCATACACTTCACAAAGGATTTATGAATTTCTCTTCTAAATTATGAACACAATCAGAGGGCATTTTGTTGGTTTTCACTTAGTGAAACATTTTGAGCTAAAATATCAATTTTAAACTGATAACGGATACTTTTAGTCATACAGGTCACACCGTGTGTTTGATTGAGGTGAGGTCGATTCCTACACATCACAAATGACACATGGATCATTGTCTTAAAATATCAAAACAATTTGAATGCATTTTCTCAGTTTTTAGTATGTTAGTTGTGTTTTTTTACTTAAATTAATTTCAATTTTAAATAAAAACACATTTGGAATTATACTGGTCGCACCGTGAATTGGATTGAGATGCAGTTGATTCCTACACGTCACAAATGACTTATAGATCATTTTCCTAAAGTATCAAAACAATCCAAATGTGTTTTCTTAGTTTGTAGTATGTCAGTTGTGTTTTTTTACTTAAATTAATTTCAATTTTAAATAAAAACATATCTGGATTTTTACCGGCCACATAGTGCATAGGATTGAGATGAAGTTGATTCCTACATGTCACAAATTACTTCTAGATAATTTTCATAAAGTATGAAAACAATCTGAATATGTTTGCTCAGTTTTTAGTATGTCAGTTGTGTTTTTTTTACTAAAATATTATTTCAAACCGAAAACACACTTTTTGAGTCATACCAATCACATCGTGTGTGGATTTTATATGAGAATACTTCATACAAATCATAATGGACTTAATAATCACTCTCCTAAATTATAAAGACAATCAGAAAGCGTTTGCTTGGTTTTTAGTGAGTGACATGTTTTGAGCTAAAATGTAAATTTTAAAATGATAACAGACACTTTTAATCATATCGGTCTAACCGTGCATCGGATTGAGGTGTGGTTGATTTTTACACATCAAAAATGACTTATAGATCATTTTCCTAAAGTATCAAAACAATATGAATGTGTTTTCTCAGTTTTTAGTATGTCAGTTGTTCTTTTTTACTTAAATTAATGTCAATTTTAAATAAAAAGACCCATCTGGATTTATAGAAATCACGTCGTGTGTTGTATTGAGGTTGGGTTGATTCCTATACATCACAAATGACTTGAGGATTGTTTTCCTAAATTATCAAAACAATACGAATGTGTTTGTTTGGTTTTCAGTATGCCAATTGAGTTTTTTTACAAAAATTAATGTCAATTTTAAATAAAAAAGACACTTTGAGTCATACTGGTTGCACTGTGCATCATATTGAGGTGCGGTTGATTCCTACATGTCACAAATGAATTATAGATAATTATCCTAAAGTTTCAAAATAATATGAATGTGTTTGCTTCATTTTTAGTATGTCACTTGTCTTTTTTTAATAAAATATGATTTCAAAATGGAAACACACATTTTGAGTCATACCGGTTGCATTGTGCTTCGATTTGACATGAGACTACTTCATAAACATCACAAAGAACTTATGAATCATTATCCTAAATTATGAAGACAGTAATAGTGAGTTTTCTTGGTTTCTAGTGAGTGTCACGTTTTGAGCTAAAATGTTAATTATAAAGTGATAACGAATAATTTTAGTCATATTGGGCACACCGTTCATCGGATTGAGGTGTGGTTAATTTGCACATGTCACAAATGACTGATGGATCATTGTACTAAGGTATCAAAAAAATCCGAATGCATTTTCTCAGTTTTCAATATGTCACATGTTCTTTTTGCTAAATTTATAGTTAATTTAACATAAAAATACACACTTAAAGTCATAATGGACACACCATGCATCATATTTAGATATGGTTGATTCCTACACGTCAAAAATGACTTATTTATTGTTTTTATAAAGTATTAAAACAATAACAATGCATTTGCTCAGTTTTGAGTATGACACGTGTTCTTTTTACTAAAAATACTGACAATTTTAAATAAAAATAGACACTTCGAGTCATACCGGTCAAATATTCATGCTATTTGTGTAAATTCTTCCATTAGGTATGCTTGTCATTATTTTATAAAAAAATCTATCTGATCTTGTGAATATGAGTCTTTTCGACAATCATGGTAGTACTGAAAAATTATAAATAAACAAAGAATTAATAATTATTTTAAATGAAATAGTAATTATCTTCGAAAATACCATTTTAGGGATGCTGGTTTGTTCATGGAATATGATATCTTTTATAAATTTTCAAACATAATAACCACAGTCTTTATTGTTTGTTTGTTTCAAACACTACAGAAAAATTGAGAAAAATAAGTATTTTTTTATATGTGTTTGGATAGTGAAATATTATTATATATACCCTGATTTGTATCCAGTCATAGTACTTGTGATATTCCTTTTCAGTTTCCCCTGCCCTCATTCCATGATCTAGACGATATTCATGCACCACCCTATCATAACAGAATACTCATTAAAAGATAATATAAATTATATAACGAGATATTTAGTTATAAAATATCGGATGTAGTGTGGTAAAAATTGACAAATTCCATCATGTGCGGTCTATTTGTTGGATATCTATAAATTAAATCTAGGAAATAAATCTTTGGAGTATCCAAATTGACCGCAATGAGCATCCAATGCTACCTAAGAACACAAAAAAGAATAAGTAATGAAGGAAATTAAAATATATTTGATATGATTAAATTTAGAGTTTTACCCCTGTATCGTTGGTATTAAAAAGTGTCTATCATCCGTATTTTTATTGTTAAAAGATTTGGTCAGACCTACCACTATTTCACTCTCTTTCTTGGATTTTATTTCTTTTTATTCTATAGAGGTGACGTGAGGGCTAACGAGTCCAAATTTTTGTTCATGAGAAAATCCATTCAATTATTTTTCATATATACGCATGCAAAAAATATGAAATATATTTAATCATAATTATCATAATACATCAGCTTTTGGAAAATCAATTCATGAAAACATACCTCATGTATACATTTACAACTGAGCCACCTAGCCAATCATACTTCAAGATTTCACTTACATTATCAACACTAATGAAATCTAGATCTTCCCCTTTGTACATATTTTCATCAAAAAGAATTTTGTGAACCCCGCCATCTTTCAACTTCATATTCACATGAGCCTGCAATGATAATAAATGCGAATATAGAATGGGCGAGTTTAATGTGCTTTCGGTAGATCATTTTGATCAGTTGGTTGATCCTTGAAATGGTTTTGAGCTGTTTTTTTTTCACCCCTTCCCCATGTCGGTCTATAATAACAGTCATCGGATCAAACCTTTTTTTATTAAATGTTGAAGGTTTATCTTGAAAAATAAATTGGAAATGAATACCTCATTGTCGAAATGTTTTTTTCCAAGTTGTGCCATTCATGCGATGAATGTTTCAAGAGCTTGTTCGACCTTATAAATATCTTCATCATCAATTAAAACATGTATCTTGGTGCTCGGCTCAAGGGCTACGTTAATCAACACCTTGACATGACCTGTTGGAAGTGGTTTGTTGTCTAGCATGACATTCTGGATATTGAACACTGTATCCCTCACTACAAGGTGATGGGTGGGTATTGATAGATATAAATAACAGTTATTTTCACCCTATACAATATCAGTATAGGAAAGATATTAGTGTCTATCTGATTCACAATTCATAGAAAAAAATTATTAGAACATTGATTACCTCAGTTAAGATAAGTTTTTGAGGGGAATGGATCACCTCAAAGCTAGTGGGGGTGGGGCGGGATCTTCACGCGCTAGTTGTTCTTGATTTGTTTCTTCACTTTTCCCCCCACCATAATATTTTCTATAAACAATCTCTGTAGTTTCATATGTTCTTCCAGGATAACTATTCTTTCTCTCATCATTTTGATTTCTTCACTTTGATCCTCCTCTTGTTTTTTTATCTCAAAAAATGTTCAGGGTGTCACCCCAAAACCCGCACCTCTAATGCGGCCATACTTTTCTGATTTCTTCAAGGCCACCAAAATTATGTATGCATCCATTTTGGGTGTTGTTGAGTCATGTGGCTATGTCAAATAGAAAATATAGGAAAATAAGTCATCATTGTTATGTAATATCGATTAAAATCAAAACAAATATTTATTATGTCATACTTACACATGTTTCTCACACTTTTTGTGTGTTTTAATCTATTAGTATCCCATTTTTATTTACATGCACCTCCTTCTATAGCACATGGCATGGGATGGAAGTGACATTGGATTTGGATTCATAAATCTGCATATAAACAGAGGAACATAGTTATGGTGTTGTTTTATGTCACATAAAAGTATTACAATAGATTTAAAATATGTACCAATTTTTTTCAAGTGAAGCATACCACATTCTTGTTTTACAGTAGGGGTATGCTGGTTTTGCTACTCATTCCTTATTTTCATTACTCATTTGTTGTTTCATAAATAAAAAACTATTAATCAAAGTGGTGAATACTGTAACACCCCGATATTTTATGAGATAGATTCTTTTTAATTTTTTTGATGTCTTGTGTTGTATGATACACCAAGATTATCTTGCACTATACACAAAACTGTATTATCTTGTAGTATACATAACACTATACTTGGCTTGTGTTACACACAATTTTAAGTTCTTTTGATAGAATTCATTTCACACAACACTGAGTATAGATTTTGTTCAATGTATAAAACAACTATGTTTGGATTATGTTATATGCAACACCAAAGGAATCTTTCACCAAATTCAACACTGACTTGGATTTCATTACACACAAGAGCGGCGTTCCTCAATAACTTGTGTTGTACACAATATCGGGTTTCACTAAACAACGATATATTATTAAAATATTATTATTTAATGGGATATAAACTAGCTATTATGAATTTAATTAACAATATTTTGAATTTTATATAACATTAAAATCCATATTATGTATTTTCTAGAATATTATATAAGAATAAATTCATTTTTTTCAGATAAAAGAAGTATTTTTCAAAAAATGTTATTTTGCCGCCTTTTTATGGTGCACCAATTTTAAATATAATTTTTAACAGTTTTATATATTCTATTGAAAAAAATAAAGGTCTTATTTGGAATAAGGTCATAAAAATTTACTTTGGTTGAATTTTTGGTATTTTTCTGATAAAATTCACATTTTAATGAATAGTGAAAAATATTGCATTTTAAATCAAAACTGCTTTTTCATCTAATTTATTTATATAGTTAGATTATCTTTTTAATTGGTTTTAAAGTGTAATTATATTATATTTTTATTATTCAATCCAATTTTGATCATTGCAAGTAATTTCACATTTAAATTAGACATAAACACATGTCAATCTTTTGATAGTTTTTACTTTTTAAAAATCCACTTTCTGGTTTTGACAACGAGAATTAATTTTAAATTAATTAATGCAACTTCTGTGTTTTGAATTTTGAAAAATAGATTTCTTATTTGGAATTATTGTGTCCAAAATATGTTAATAGGTTAATTTTATTTTTTTGGTAACTACGATGATTTTTATTTACAATAGTTAAAGGAAAATTAGGTAAATTAGGGTAACAAGCAATATGATAAAGATAATAAAATTACCCCAACACCTACCAAAATCCTATTGGATGAATTAAAGTTTACCAATATCACCTAAGGGTTGTAATTGATTCATTTAATGGACTTTTTTCTATGAAATTGATGTAATTAGAATAAAAACAAAAGAAAGTGACAACATGTCACTCTCTTATATCTTATAAGTATAATAATTTTAATATAGTGATAAACATGATAAAACTTCGAATATAAATAGTATACAAAAAGATAATGAAATTATCTAAATAATTTGAATTTATTTATAATTTTTAGAGATTAAATAACTACCATTAATGATGACATAATAGTGATATAGAAATTATTTTATTGATAGAAATATCAAATAAATGGTTTTAAAAATATTAAAATAAATATCATATAAACTAATTATTGTTATACATGAATTTTATAATTTAATATGACATATTAGCAGTGTATTAAATATTTTTATTTTATTTTATATTATGTGTGGATTTTATTTAAAATCAAGTAAATGAATAGTGTCAAAATTGACACTATTGATTCTTTATAAAAATAACATATTATTAAATTATTTAAAAATCACACAAATATTTAAAATTTACAAAGTGAAAATTATATGGTCTAAAATTTCATAAAGTATACAATTATAGAAAATTTACAAAACATAAGTAAATATTTATAACAATTTAATATTTATAATATTATTACCACAAATAAAATTAAATAGATTAAATAAGGATAAATCAAAATGATAAGGTTTAAAATAAAATAAAAACATGTCTAAATTTTATTTTTTAATAATATTTATACTTATACTCATCTTATATTATAAATAAATAATTTTGGGAGCATTATAAACCGAAAATAAATTTATAATAAATTAATATTTCAATACTTTCTTAAAGTGCCCCTCCTCCCTCTTATAAATGGTCATCACCTCTACCCACTTACTCACAAATTTAAAGACATTTGGATCATCCAAACCCTACTAAAATAAGATCCCAACATCCCTCTATTCCTCTTAGATTCCACACTTTGGGTAGAAAGCCATCATAGGGAGACCTTTTATGCAAATCAAAATGTGATACTAAAAAATGTAATTGTTTTATAACCTATTTCAAAAAAAATCTTCTTCTACTTCCTATTATTATGTTTTTATTATAGTAAAGTAATAAATAAAATATATTCTAAATTATGAGATGTTATTATAATTATGGTATAGCCTAATACCTCCTTTTATCCATCCAATGAATAATAATATCACCATGCGTGTGTACATACGGCTTACCATCTCTACACTGTGGTGTAATTTTTTATTCAAAAATATATAATTTGGATGGGTATAATGGTGAGTATAATGGATATAAATAATAAATATAACATTATAATTATTTTTTATAATTAATATACCATCCAATTTCATACCATTTATCCATTAAATGAATGATATTGTCACTTGTGCATACATACAGCCTACCGTCTCCACGATGCGATGAGATTTATTCTCTATGTTAACCATTCAAGAACAATTATAAAGTATATATAATAGATAATAATTAAATATATGACCTAATAATTCTACTAGATTTATGTATATATATATATATATCATTTACTTACTTCCATTCAATTCAATAAGGAAACAGAAACAACGTTCATGCGTACGTATGGCCTACCATCTCTATGAATGATGTATTCCATTTAATTTATCTATCTATTATATATATTTATATAAAAACTATATATGATATATAAATCATGTTTTACATTATGGAAGTAATTAAATCACGATATAAGTAATAATATCAAGAATAACAAGTCAAAACATGTATGATAAATAAAACGATTATTACCCGAAACGTTGCTTTAACATGGAATTGATAAATGAACGGGTAATATAAAGGCATAAGTGAATCATATATGATATCATAAATATTATTATGGTTTTTTTAAAGGTTAATAATATGTTTAAACCCACTATACAAGAGTTTCAGATACCTATGAATCATATCAAACCTAAGGTAAGGGTTAATTTTGCAATCTCGTTAATATCCAAGATTGTTTATTCCTAAGTATTTATTGGGGCATATTTATCATTCACGTCCATGTTTCCTGAATATATAATATTATTTCTATTATTATACTATTTTTTAAATTCAATTTTACAAATTGGTGAATTTTATTAAATGTTATGGAAGGAATATTTTTTTCATTTTCCATATGAGGTACTTTTTGACTTTTCCAGTAAGAGTACAAGAAGAATATTTTTTAACTTATATAGAAAGAATGGATTCTTAAACTTTCATAACATCTTATTTCCATGAATCTTACTTTACAATATTTCAATTTTATTTTCAATTAAATTATTTTCTTTTAAAATTTCATGGAATTTTGAGAAAAGAAAACATTTTTTAAGAACAAAAGATATTTTCCCCAAGAATTAAGTTCAAGTATTTTATCAAAATTATTTTCTATCTAAGATGATGATATTTAATTGGGGTTATGTTTTTATCTCTATTATTACTATGATTTTATTATGTTAATGATGGAATGATATTTTATGTGGATTATGTTATGATGGAAGGATGTTTAAGAAACCTGTTTTATTTCATGGGTTATGATATGATGAATGATTTATGTTTTTATAGAACATGTAAGAATGAATTCACTCTGAGATGGGTGAGACCTATATCTCCCTCCAATGAATTGGGTAAATATTTATGTCTCACGAGATATACATGACTAGAATGACAAGTAAATCTTGTTCAGTAATATAGGGCTGGAATGATAAGTAAATCTGGTTCAGTAATACATGGCTGGAATGAAAAGTAAACCCAGTTTGGTAATAGACTTTTTCCACTATGATGGTCTTGGAATAAATTCCTTGGCTACTATGGAAATCATATTATGTTCTTATTTATTTTCCACAATTCCATGTTTTATGCCAATGCTATTTTATCATGGTTAATGTCCCTTTATGATCTATGCCTTACGTACTGTCAAGATTTATTTCATGACTCAAGATTTTGATATTTAAACTTTATGTTCATGTTTTTACATTCTTATGTTTATGGTTTGTTTTATGTTCTCCATGTTTACTCTTACTGAGCATTTTAGAGCACCCTTTTTATGTTTTCTTTTCCTCAGGATATAAAAAAAATTAGGTTAGAAAATAAAAGGGGAAGATCTTTATGGGAGATGTTGAAGATATTTCACCAAGTTAAAAGATTATGTTCCAAGTTTCAAAATACACTAAACTAATATGGTCTTTGGGCGTATATTTTAATAATGTATTAAGTATTCCGAAAAATAAATGTAATGTCTATGTACGTCAAGCTTGAGTCGTTAGAATTACATGTATCATCAAACAACGTATTACCAAACACAATATACCTGAAAAGATTACTCCACACGACAGCTAGTAAACTCACCCCACACTCCTTGGGTTATTAGGTGTGCATAAATAGGAGGTGGGTGTAGGATTATTTTCCCTTCAACATCTTTAAGATAAAATTTCGTTAAAATTGTCCGAAAGCCTTTGTGAATCCTTCCAGAAACCCTTAATACATATTCCTTGTGTGATCCATCCACTATAAATTCACTCTATAAGAGATGATGAAGATTAAGTCAATGTTTTATTATTTTATTTTTTAGTAAATTAAAGAAATTATATCATAAAGTTACCATAATATTTACCCGCATCTGTGTCTTAATCCCGGTGACAATATGGTGTCATGACTATACATCAATCGGCACACGTTTTCGAGTGAAGATTCCAATGTAACTACTAAAAATTTCCTTGTTGGGGTTAACATGTTGTCCCTGTTGATTCCATCCAACCTCGTATTTGATGCCTTTCATTTTTTCCTTAAGGATTTTTGCTAACACTGTCAAAATACGACGCTCCTGTTTTTTTTTTTTTGCGTCGCCAATGTTTTGTTAACTACCATTTTCTCAGTTTTAACATCATAAATATGTTTCTTCAGAGCACTAGCATAGGCATGTGCAGATGGTGGTTGTACCTCTGCACTGGGAGAAGCAGCAACAACGGGTTGAGAAACCTGTTGGTCCTCTGCACAGCGAGCAGCGGCAGGTTGAGAGACCAGTTGTGCCTCGAGATTGGGAGCATCATCACATGCAGAATTCATTATATACAGAAGTGGTTTAACATTTAATTTAGATTACATAAAAGCAGTTGATAACAGATAATAACATAAGGTAACATGATGTATATTATAAAAAAATATAACCTGATTATTAAACTCTTTTTTTTAAGGATGAAGGGATTTTACCCCTCTATCGACTATCCAAATCTCTTCATTATGGTATCCTATGACATACAAAATGCCATCTATATTTGGACTTATACAAAATGATTGTTATGTCCTAATGAAAAGGTCATCCTCCATTGAATTTTCATCTGACCCATCAGTGGTTTTGGTAGGTAACAGAACAATTGACCAGTTTCGGTTTGCAGGATCTAGAACATAAAATACTTGTACTATCTGTGATGCCATTATAAATGGTTCATCTTTTTACCTTCCTTACTGAAATCAACTTTCACAAATCCCAAATCATCTATTTTAACATCAATCCTATTATCAACCTACTTGCATTTAAAAATCATCACTTGGATGTTCATATAATTAAACTCCTACATTTGTTTGATGATTCCAAAGTATGACATATTCACATAAATTAGAATTATGTCCTTATCACTGGAAACATGCATCGCTTCAGCCACAAGTGTAACTCCAGTATTTTGTATAGTATTTTCTTCATCATGTTCATTAGTATAGAATGTATCACCATTAATTATATGAGTATTATAAGACAATACATACACACTTGGTCCTCCGGATAGCCATCGAAGTTGTTCTGAAATTGAGTTTAGATTTTCATGTGACTCCTTAAATATATGATCCTAAAACCATCCTATAAACTATATATTTATATGTATTTGATATCCATTTTTCATCCCTTGATGGATTCAAATGCCTAATAATTTCTTTATGGGTTTTCACATATGGGTCAACCTCCAAACTGTTATACAAAATGTAAAGGTGGACCTACTCCCAATTTGTAATATTGATTGTGACAACCTCTATTCTAGAAATTCCTTCACCCATAAGTTGCCCAGTGTGATGTGATTTCGTTAGACCAATGCCTTCCACACCAAAAAAGTATTCAATATATAATTCAACATCTTCCTCAACAATATATCGGTCCGCAATACAACCCTTTGACCAACTTCAATTTTTGACATACCCTTTCAAAATCTTCATATATCATTCAATGGGGTAAATCCATATATAGTGTATAGGACCATATAGTCGAATCTATATCACCAAGTGAACCATCAAATGAACTATCATATCAAATAATGTTGGCGGGAAGAACATTTCTAATTCATATAATATGACAACAATTTTTCTTTCCATACTTGATAATTTTACTGGGTCTATAACTTTGTTGCATATAGATTTGAAGAAAAAATAGTGCTTCATTAACGTATAATAGACATTCTTGGAAAAAATGAAACGTAAATCTATAGGAATTATATCTTGCATCAAAAAGTGGTAGTCATATGATTTCATACCCTTTAACATTAAATCGGTCATTGAAACTATGTTCTTGATATTTGATGAATACCCCTATGGAACCTTTACATCATTCAAGAAGTTGAAAAATTGATATCTCTCCTGCCTAGAAAGAGTGCAAGCATCTGGAGGAAGAAAAGTTCATTTTTCACCCTTCAATGGTGCCAACTCTTCTCGTATTCTCATGTCAACCATATCCAATCTGGCCTTAATCCCATCATTTTTTTCCTGATGCATTTAGCAATGTGCTGATGACACTGTCACATAGCTTTTTTTCAATATGCATAACATCAAGAAAGTGTATGATATAAATAAAATTCTAGTATAGTAATTCAAAAAAACAATCTCTTCTTTCAACTGGTTTTTTTAAGGTTTTTCAAAAACAGTTTACCAAAAATAGTGTCCACATCATTTACTTTCTCAAATAGTTGATCACCAGTTAGTGGAGATGGTGTTGTATGTTCTTATGAACTTCTATCAAATGATGTCATCCAAGATCGATTCTTATGTCATTGCGGTAGAAATCTGTGATTTCCTAGAAACACAATTTTTGATTATGTTTCAACCTAATTGACTTTGTACCTTGTTCATAGATGAGACACCCACGACTTCCTTTAATACTATATCCTAACAAATTCCCATAAGTAGAAAAGTCATTTATCCTCCAGTACAACATGGCTCTTAATCTATAATCATCATACAACGCAACGCATGAATCCCACAGTAATTTCAAATCCTCGATCAATAGAGATAAATAAAAATCAATATCATTACGTGGTTGTTTCGGTCCTAATATATGCATAGATAACATGATGTGTTTTTATTTCATGTATAACCACAATGGTAAGTTATAATTTACCAACATAACTAACCATGTACTATGATTGTTGCTTTGAAAACTAAAAGGATTCACTCTATCTGTAGATAATGCAAGACGAAGGTTTCTCGACTCATTTCCAAAATCAGGATACTCTTGATCGATTCTATTACAGTGAGGATATCCTGTCAGGTGATGTAGTTTCCCATATTTATTTCTACTGTCTATGTACTACATCAACTTCCCTGCAGTCTCTTCACTACCATATAGGTTCCTAAACCTTGGAATGATTGGAAAGTACCATACAACTTTCGTATGACTAGATTCATCTTTCTTGTATCAATAAGCACCACACTTTGGGCATTCTCTAAGTGATTTGTGGTCCTTGATAAACCGTATACAGTCATTCAGTCAGGCGTGTATTCGTTCAGAGATCACACCCATCAAACGTAGCATTCGTTTGGAATCATATGTTCGGCTTAGGATCTCATTATCTTTTGGGAGCATGTCATTCAAGAGAGAAAGTAATTTTGTAAAACTAGAATCACTCTATACATTTCCTGATTTCAAATTATATAGATTCAATATGGATAAAAATGTTGTATATTTAGTGAAACCACAATACAAAGGAATCTTTTCACAACCCTTTAACTGGTCAATCAATTTTGGGCAATCAAGAAGTTCATCTTCAACTATCTTTTTCATTTCCTCAATATGATCTTCATCATCATTCAAATTTGTAATCACATCCTCAATATGATATTTTTCATTTTCCACATTTTTAATCATATTAGATGATCTATAAAATGCATTGTTATCCCATCCACTAGCTACATTCACTTTTCCCCCTTGTTTATTCCGACATTCATAACTTTGATCTATTCCGTGACAGATCAAGTGTTCTTCCAACTCCTCTGAACTAACTTGTCTTGAATAAAAACAGCGTAAACAAAGACAAAGGATTTGAGAAGGGTCATATGCATGATCTTTTGCAAACTTGATGAACTCTTTCAATCCATCTTCATAGTCTCTAGTCAAACAATTGGAATCTATCCATTATTTATTCATATCTATCCTATTTGATTCAGTGATATTAGTATTTAAAAAATAAATACAAAAAATATTGATATAATGTAATGGTTTTAATAAATATATAAAAATCTAAACTTAAAAGATTATGAAAAAACTATAGTTTAAATGTCCCTTGAAAACTATTTAAAAAACACACTTGAAATTCCATTAAAAAACAACCATTTACACAAATTCCTCTTTAAAATAACATGACCTTTTTAAAATAAACCAACTAGTTCCAAACACTCTTTCACAAAATCATAATTCCTTTTTTTAAATCATTCAAGACAACTACATGAACTAATGATTTTAATCATTTAAAATGAGTAACATTCCTCTGAGAGACATTTCAAAACACTTGAATCATTTTAAAATATCCACTTAGGCATTTTCACAAATACATAGATCCCAATATAGACACTTTATAAAATATACATATAAAACACCTAGATTCATCCCAAATCAAACAGTGTTGTATGATTCCATCACATTATTCCAAAGGTGGGTGTTGTAATAATAATTTCCAAAATCATTTGATATTGTTCTCCCCACCGTTTGATATCCCTTATCTATGCTTCCATTGTCCAGTTATATCAATTAATCTTCACCACAATATCAAAGTCCCAAGAGATATGTTCCATAGTCAACGTCCACACTTGCATTCATGAAACACTCGTGTTCCAATTTACTACAAACACTGCATTATCCTAATGATCCTTGGCTCACACCAAATCAATTAGTTGCACACCCCAAGAACAATTTATATGTCTCTCACATGAAGTACTATTGGTTCCTTTATAAGTACACCTAAGAAAATCTATAAGCACAAACACATTCCATAATCAAAAATTTCTCAAGTTTCATTCCTTTCACACAAAGAATTTCCCTATACCACTCATCACTAGAAGAAACTATGTTTCTTTCCTGGTCCTTTTAAGTATATCACGTCTCAAGTCAAAATAAGAAAAGAACTATAGTACTAAACTAATAGATGGTATGATTTTCCATAGTCTATTTTCTAAAATCTTCAAAAAGACTTTATAAATGACATTACAAAGACTATTCATTCTAAAATTATTAACTGAACTCATATCAGTAACCTCTATATTTCTTATTTTATACTCACTCATCAACTCATGTAGGGTTTTCTCCACTAACAACATCTAGATTTCTTATTTTATACTCATTCATCAGTTTCACCATATTTAAAATCAAACTTAAACTTGGTGTATGAGAATTCATCAACTCATGTAGGGTTTTCTCCACTAATTCAGCACTAAGACAAGACAATGTCATATTTCATATGATCTAGTTCTGTGAAAATACCTTTCCATAAATTTCTTCATCATATGATCTTAAATTTCACTCAATACAATTCCATTTCAACTAAATTTGAATTATATGGCACATGGTTCATCTTAGATGACCTTTAAACTTATTAGAGAGGTCCATTGGATATGTCCTCACATCCCAAACACCAATATTATACCCATTCAATGAATTTATAAGATTCATACCCCTTCCCCATAATATAGAAACCTCATCCATATCTGGTCTTGAAATCTTAGACACTAAACATGGATAAAATATATTTCATTAAAAATACATTCCAATTCAAATAACTTGAGTTATGATTTACATCGTTCTCAATCCTTGTTCAAAGGTGTTAGAGCACTCCTAGATCTTAAGGCCCATTTCAGTTGTAACATCATACCCTTCATCATTGGTTTGTGAAGTATGACCATAAACTTTATGCACCCCTTCCTAAGGTTGTTTATACTAATATAGTCTACTACTCATTCATGTCGAGTTATCACCTTACAATTACCATTAAATAAACTACCTCGCCTTTTATAGAATAAGAACTATAACCATAAACTATGTGAACCTATCTTAAATGATTTCTACACTAGTATTGGGTTCTCCAATCATAACATGTTTACCTAAACTATGTTATTATGTAGATTACCGCATATTTTTTATAAAATTTGTATGACATTAAACACCAGCCTCATTTTGGTCAAAGTTATGTGATCATAAACATCAGTTTCATTAGTCCAACTTGCATGAACTCAAACTCAAAAAGGAAAGAGACATGGTACTCACCCTATTGAAAACATTCAAAGGGGGTCCTAGAAAAATTCAAGTTCCCACTCACTAGGTATACACATATCCTAGTTCCAAATCTATCATTATAGAAATAAAGGTATTTGGCATGAAATTTATGGAATTGGAAGGTTCATTTTGAAATGATAACTTCCAAAATATTCTTAAATTCTCATTGATGACAAATGATGGATAATTTTATATCTAGTGTTTTTCCTCCCACGTAAGCTAGGTCTGTTTGATTTAGGGTTATCACCACTATTAACATCTAAGAAAAAGAAGAAGATGTTTTATCCAACAAGTTTAGACTGTGATGCTCTCATGATTATTGGAGAAGTGGTGACACTATCATTAATAATAGAAAACAAAATTAAATTGTTGTAACATATCCATGAAATGAAAAAAATGTGTGTTTTGGGGATCTCAAAGCTAAGATCATCAAATAAAAAATCATCATTGGAATCTCACTAGATCCTAGGATGTGAAAATATTAGACATATACTAGTAGAATCAACAACCCAAGAGTTCCTATCTACACCAACACCATCGGCAAAGAGATAATTTTGTCACATTCCTAACACTATAGGTGAAGCAACATGGGAATTACATCACTAACTGTATGGGAAAAGCAATAAGGTAATCATGTTCGGTCACTATGACACACAAAATATCAGTAACATAGTTATCTTGGGTTCCTATGGCATAGTAAAAATGGAGCTAAGAAAAAATTTCAACAAGATCAATTTATAAATAAATAATAAAACAAAATTAATAAACCTTATCTCACCTCGAACACCCTCTAAAGAAATATCCACCAATAACATCATACAAGAATCAAATAATATCAATCAATACACATCCCATAATTGGGAAATAGCCTATAGAAAATAGTAACCCAAACGTTTCCTAGTAAGTGTGATAAAATTATAATGAAACTTTTTTTAATAAAGTGATAGCATACCCTTCCGATGGAAGCAGTAGGGTCCGGTGATGGTGGAGTTGGGGTAGGCAGCAGCGGCAGCAGCAATGGAGGGCTTCACAGTGGAGGTGGTGTTTCCGGCAGAGGAGCGACAGACGAGGGTTCAAGGCGGAGGTGGGTTCACAGTAGAAGAGTGACATAGGAGAGGCGGGCAAGGGTTCATGGTAGAGGTGGGTTCACAGCAGAGGAGGAGTTCACAGTGGTGGAAAAGGTGGTGGCGGAGGAGGGGTTGGTGGTGGCGGAGCTGGGGTCAGGGCAGAGCAGAGGTCGGAGGCACAGGGGTCAGCTTCCGCGAGAGTTTGAGGGGTGTGAGATTGAATGAGACTGTTAGGGTTTTTTTATAAAACTCGGCAAACCTTTTATCAATGCTAGCTAAAAAAAGCAATGATAAAGGTATGTTTTATCAACGCTAAAATAGAATGCACTGATAAAACATACCTCTATCAGCACTGATAGAAATAGGCCTTTATCAGTGCTAAATAAGTGTTGATAAAAGGTGTCTATTAGTGCTAAATTTGCAACACTGATAAAGAGACCTTTTATCAATGCTTATTTAGCGCTGATAAAGGCTCATCTTTATCAGCACTAAAAAAGCATTGATAAAGATATTATGTTAATAATTTATTTATATTAATATATATTTATAAAATTATATATATGATATATATATATAACTATAAATAATTAATTAAATATATTTATACTTAAAAAATTATAATTTAAATAATTATAAAATAATAATAAATATACATATTATATTTATAATCTTAGAATATATATATAATAAATATATTAATTATATATATTTATAAGATTATAGATATATACAACTGTATTTCTTCTAATTTTTTAATTATTTATATGAATATATATTTATTTATTTAAATAATTATAAAATTATAACAAATTAATATTTCTAATTTTTATAATTTTATTAATATATATTTATTATATTTATTATAATTTTATAATTATTTAAATATATCTATATTTATTTATAACTATAAATATAAATATTTTATTTATTTATCAATATTTCTATATATCTATAAATATATTCATTTAATTATATATAACATTATATATAAAAATAATAAATATATTTTTTATAGATTAATAATTATTTAAATATATATATATACATATATATATATATAACTAATAAACAAATATTTACTTATTTGTAATTAAAAAATATAATTATTTAATTATTTAAATATATCTACATTTATTTTGAATTATTCTTATAACTATTTGTATTTATTTATAAATATTTGTATATAAATATATATAATTAATTTATTATTATAATTTTGTAATTATTTAAATATATCTATATTCATTTAAAAATTATAATTATAATTATAATTATATATTTATAAATATATTTATTTAATTATATTATAAATTTATAAGTAGTATATAAATATATTTTTTATAATTTTATAATTATTTACAAATATATAATTATTTATAGTTATAATTATAACTATAAATAAATATATTTGTAAATATTTGTAAATAATTATATATATATATATAATTATAAGGTATGTATTAATTATAATTTTATAAATATTTAAATATATATATATATTTGTGATTATAATTACAAATAAATATATTTAAAAAGTATTTATATATAATTAAAATTTAATAATTATATATTTAATTAGTATATTTATTATTTAAATATATTTAATGTAGATTTATAAGTATTTTTTATATCATAATAGTATATATTGGTAACATGAATTAATCATCTACCTAGTAAATATACATAATAAAAAACAAGTCATCAATGGACAACATGAATAATAAGAAAGGGTGTATAATGTATAAATGAACATTATGATACATAACATATGCACACATGATTAATATATTTATTGAGAAATTCATTAAAAGCACATATATATTTAATAATTAATATAAATATATATTTAAAAATGCATTTATTTATATTAATTATAAATAAAATAAATATATTAAATATAACAAATATAATAAATATAATGAATCTAATAAATCTAATAATCTAATAATTCTAATAAATCTAATTAATTAATCTAATAAATCTAATAAATAAAAACCTAATAAATCTATAATAAATACAATGAATCTAATAAATCTAATAAATCTAATAAATCTAATAAATCTAATAAATCTAATAAATCTAACAAATATATTTATTATTTAATGAAATTTATTATAATCTAATATTTATTTAAATAAATATATATATAATTATAATCTTAAAAATACTTTTTTTTAAACATTATATATATATATATTTGAATTTTTAAAAAATATATATTAATTATAAACATGCATTTTTTAATTAATGTATAAAAATAAACATTATTTTTGTATGTAAATATAATAATTTTATATAAATTTTTATTAAAAACTTTAATCATCACTTTTAGCTAGCGCTGGTAAAACGAGGCGCTTCCTTTGCCCCGTTTTGTGGTAGTGTTGGTATGACTCAAAGTGCATATTTTCAATTTAAGATGAGATTTTAGTAAAAAAGATGAGTGATGCACTCAAAACTAAGTAAACACATCCATATTGTTTTGATAATTTATGAAAATGATCCATAATTCATTTGTCACATGTAGGAATTAGACCCACCTCAATCTGACAAACAATGTGACTGGTATGACTCCAAGTGTGTCTTTTTATTTAAAATTGACATTTTAGTAAAAAAGATAAGTGACATACTCAAAACTGAGAAAACACATTTAGATCATTTTGATACTTTAGAAAAATAGTCCATAAGTTATTTGTGATGTATAGGAATATTTCACATCTCAATTCAAGGCACGATGTGACCGTTATGAATCCAAGTGTGACATTATTTATAATTGACATTTTAGTAAAAAAGACAATTGATGTACTCAAAACTAAGAAAAAACATTTATATTGTTTTGATACTTTAGAAAAATGATCCATATGTCATTTTTTATGTGTAGAAATCATCCTCACCTCAATCTGATACTCGGTGTTCCCCGTATGACTCAAATTGTCTATTATTAGTCTAAAATTGACATTTTAGTTCAAAACATGTGCCACTCCCTAAAAACCAAGACAACGCGACTGGATTGTCATGATACTTAAGGAAAACAATCCATAAGTCATTTTTGATGTATAATAATTATTCTCATATCAAACCAACACATGATGTGACTAGTATGACTCAAGTTGTATGTTTTTAGTTTAAATTGACATTTTAGTAAAAAAGGAAAGTGACATACTCAAAACTGAGAAAACACATTCAGATTTTTTTATACTTCAGTAAAATGATACATAAGTAATTTTTGATGTATAGGAATCATCTGCCTCTCAATCTGATACACAGTGTGACCGGTATGACTCAAAGTTTGTGTTTTTAGTTTAAAATAACATTAGTAAAAAAGACAATTGACATACTCAAAACTAAGAAAACACATTCATATTGTTTTGATACTTTAATAAAATGATCCATAAGTCATTTTTGATGCATGAAATCATCCTCACCTCAATTTGATACACGGTGTGCCTGGTATGACTTGAAGTGTCCATTATGAGTTTAAAATTGACATTTTAGTTTAAAACATGTGTCACTAACTGAAAACCAAGAAAATGAAATCAGATTGTCTTTATACTTAAGGAAAACAATACATGAGTCATTTTTAATGTGTAGGAATCAATATCATGTCAAACTGAAACATGATATGACCGGTATGACTCAAAGTACATGTTTTCGATTTAAATTGACATTTTAGTAAAAAAGCCAAGTGACATACTCAAAACTGAACACACATTCAGATTGTTTTGATACATTATAACAATGATCCATAAGTCATTTTTTATTTTTAGGAATCATCTGCGCATCAATCCGACACACGGTGTGATTGGTATGACTTGAAGTTTATGTTTTTAGTTTAAAATGACATTTTGTAAAAAAAATACAAGTGACATACTCAAAACTAAGAAAACACATTCTTAGTTTTTTGATGCTTTAGAATAACTATCAATAATTCATTTTTGACATGTAAAAATCATCCAAACCACAATCTGATACACGGTGTTCCCGGTATGACTCAAAGTGTCTGTTATTAATTTAAAATTGACATTTTAGTTCATAAATGTGTGTCACTCACTAAAAAAATGAGAAAACATTCTCATATTGTCTTGATATTTTAGGACAATGATTCATAAGTCATTTGTGATGTTTAGGAATCAGTCTCATATCAAACAATCATATGATGTAATTGGTAAGACTCAAAATGTGTGTTTTCAATTTAAAATGAAATTTTAGTGAAAAATATAAGTTATATACTCAAAACTAAGAAAACCTATTTAGATTAGTTTGATACTTTAGGTAAAAAATCCACAAGTCATTTGTGACATGTAGGAATCATTTGATCCTTAATATGACAGATGGTGTGACCGTTATTACTCAAATTGTGTGGTTTTAACTTAAAATCAATATTTTAGTTGAAAACGCACATCACATACTCAAAACTAAGAAGAAACATTATGATTGTTTTGATACTTTAGGAAAATGTTCCATAATTCATTTGTGACATTTAGGAATCATTAAAACCTAAATCTAATATATGGTGTGATCGGTACGACTCAAAGTGTCCGTTATCATTTTAAAATTGACAATATAGTTAAAAATGTGTGTCACTCACTAAAAACTGAGCAAACATGCTCAGATTGTTTTGATTATTTAAGATGATCCATAATTCATTTTTATAATATAAAAATTGATCATACATCAATCTAACACACTATGTGGTCAGAATGATTCAAAGTACATGTTTTCAATATATAAGTGTATTTTTAGTTTAAAATGCGCATCACATTGCCAAAATTATGCAAACAAGATCATATTGTTTTCTCATCATTTTCTCTACTATTAATTGATTAATTTCTTTATTATTTTTATCCTATACTTATTTAGTTAATTTTCATAGAGATAATTCTTGAAGACGTAAAAGAAATTGTGTGACAGTTGAAGGCTTCTTCTAAAAACACAAGTCCTCTTAAATTAGATCTCATCCATAATGAGTTTTTTATCACCACAGATGAGGGCCAATTCAAGAGGACCTACTTTTGACAACAACAATAAATTTTATAACGTGTAAGAATTAATCGCAACTCAATCTAATATACGGTGTGTCTGGTATGACTCAAAGTATATGTTTTTAGTTTAAAATTGACACTTTGTGTTTAATTTATTTCTTTATAGTATTGATAACATAAGAATTGTTTTCTTATACAGGTGAATTATTTTTCTTGAGTTGGGGTGGTTTGTTTGACAATAGCATGAATGAGGGTCGGGGTCAAAGAAAAAGGAACATTGTTGTTTTTTAATGTTTGTGATAATATATACTTACTCATGAAATTGCACAAACCAATGTTTGAAATGTCTATAATATAGTGTGTGTTTTTCTTGTATTTGTGTTGTAAATTATATTCCAATTAAATTATGTATTTGCAACCTGCATTCTCTATTTCGGATGTTTTTACTATTGTAGTGAGCTATAATTTTAATAGAAATCTACAGCAGTATGCACCTTTACTAATGCTAGTAATAGCGCAGATAACAGGACCTTTTATCTATGCTACTAAAAGCATTGATAATTCGATCCTTTATCAGCACTAAATAAATGCATTGATAAAAGGGGTATTTTATCAATGCTTAAAAAATACTGATAAATGTCTCTATTACCAGTGCTAAAGAAAATCACAGATAAGCCTAGGGATTTTAATTGTTCTCCGGCTATCAGTGCTTTTTTTCACTAATAATGACCTATTTTAATGTTGTTAAAATCCTTATTTGTATTAGTATGATCTATGAGGGTGTCCTAGGTTTGAAACCAAGTGAAGGAATGGGTGCACCGGTGTAGAAGGAGGTGGCCTAGCACTGATAAAAGGCTCTATCATTGATAAAAGGTTAAGGGGAGGGCTTGACAAGTGCTAATAAAAAAGAGGGCTTCAAGCATTGATACGGGGTCTCCCCCTTCAAATCTATAGAAATTTACATAAGAGTTTTTTTTTACTTTTATTAGTAATTTTTCTAGCCTTGATAAAAAGGGTTTTTGTCAGCATTTTTTAGTGGTGATAAAAGAGACCCCCTTTTAACTATGCTTAGGTTAACAGTGTTTTTTTAGCACTGATAAAACCAATTTCTAGTGCCTTTAAAAGCACGATTTATAGTAGTGATCGGTTATATCTAATGTATTGGGTGTCATCTCATGGAACTTGTGCATTACTTCCCATTGGAGTTTTCTTCATTAAACAATTCATTGAATAAGTGTCATGTCATAATTGATTCATCTCATGGATTAAAAAATAAAGAAATCATGTGGGGAAGTGAGGTTTATGCATGCAGCATCCCACATAGTAATATCATAATGTATATCATATGATACAATATTTTCACCAAAGGAATCATATTCCTTTTTATGATGCAACCCAATCATAAACTATAACTTGCATCCCATGCAAGTCGTCGCATATGATATGGGGTATATTGTTAAATATTAGGTCTTTTCTTTGATAGTGTGACATACAATGATTCAACATCTAACCTTATGAGAAACTCTCATGAAAATGATGCATCACTTCCATACTATGGTACTTTATATTCTTAAATAGAATATACCTTGAAATATTCATCTCTAATATAAAAATTTCATTAATCACTAAATGCTCTATGATTTTTTTATTTAACTCGCAAAATGTTACAGTTTTGATTATAAAAATACTTTTAGCCTTCACAAAGAGCAACACTATTATTTTAGTTGATGTCATATTGTCAAACCATTGATCCATCACTCATGGATTGAGTAAAATAATTTTGTAAAACCAATTTATTTCTTAGTTACCAGATACCAAGGTCATCCCTCTTGGATGGTCGGCGTCAAGCCACCCAATATACTCGCCAAAATAATCACACAGTAGATAAACATATAAAATCCACATTAGAGTTAGGATAACCTATCAAAATTTCATCTTATAACCCCTTTTCAAAGCCCTAGTGCCAAATCACCAGACCATTGAAATATAAAAAGTACCTTGGAGATGTTGGAATGGAAGAAAAAATGTAGAGGTGATAACTGATAAAAGTTTTTAATAAAATCTAACATTTAAATATTATAAATTCCCTTTTAAAAAAACTTAACTCTCACATGCTATAAAAATTCCACTAAAATAATTAATAATAATATCTTTGTAAGAACAATAAATCAACATAAAAGGTTAGATGGTGGAATAACCAAGGAGTCGAACATGTATTTTCATTGATAGTGTGACATCCAACGGGTCTTTTCATTGATAGTGTGACATAAAACACTCACAACCACAAAACAGGGCAAGGGAAACACCTTGTTTTATCAGCACTAAGCAGAAAGCACTGTTAGGGGGCTTTATCAGCGCTATATTTAGCGCTAATAAAAGTTTTTAATAATAATTTATATAATATTATTATATTTATATTCAAAAATAATGTTTATTTGTATACATTAACTAAAAAATGCATGTTTATAATTAATATATTTTTTTTAATAATTCAAAAATATATATATAATGTTTTAAAAAAAGTATTTCTAAGATTATAATTAAATATATATATATATATTTAAATTATTATAAGATTATAATAAATTTCATTAAATAATAAATATATTTATTAGATTTATTAGATTTATTAGATTTATTGGATTTATTATAGATTTATTAGATTTATATTTATTTGATTTATTAGATTAATTAATTCGATTTATTAGATTATTAGATTTATTATATTCGTTGTATTTATTATACTTATTATATTTGTTATATTTAATATATTTATTTTATTTATAATTAATATATATAAATACCTTTTTAAATATATATATATATATATATATATTTATATTAATTATTAAATATATGTGTGTTTCCAATGAATTTGGTCAAAAAATATATTGATCATGCATGCATATATGTTATGTATCATAATATTCATTTATACATTACACCCTTTCTTATTATTCATGTTGTCCATTGATGAATCGTTTTTTATTATATATATTTACTAGGTGTAAGATTAATTCATGTTACCCATATATACTATTATGTTCTAAAAAATACTTATAAAATTACATTAAATATATTTAAATAATAAGTATACTTATTATATTTATAATTATTAAATTTTAGTTATATATAAATACTTTTTAAATATATTTATTCGTAATTATAATTACAACTATGTATATGTATTTAAATAATTATAAAATTGCAATAAATACATATAACATAATTTTATAAATAAATATATTTATATATATATTTATAATTATATATAAATATTTATAAATATATTTATTTATAGTTATAATTATAACTATAAATAACTATATATATATATGTAAATAATTATAAAATTATAATAAATATATTTATTATACTACTTATAAATTTATAATATAATTAAATAAATATATTTATAAATAAATACAAATATTTATAATTATAATTCCAAAATGAATATAGATATATTTAAATAATTAAAAAATTATAATAAATATATTAATTATATATATTTATATAGAAATATTTATAAATAAATACAAATAGTTATAAATATAATTCTAAATAAATGTAGATATATTTAAATAATTAATAAATTATGATAAATATATTTATATATATTTATAAAACTATAAATATATTTTTTATAATTTTATAATTATTTAAATATATATATAATTACAACTATAAATAAATATTTATTTAGTATAATTTTTAATTACAAATATATATATATATATATATATATATATATATATTATTTATAAATATAAATATTTATTTATTTATTTAAATAATTATTAATTTATAAAAAATATATTTAATATTTTCATATATAATTTTATATATAATTAAATAAATATATTTATAAATATATAGAAATATTGATAAATAAATAAAAATATTTATATTTATAGTTATAAATAAATACAGATATATTTAAATAATTATAAAATTATAATATATATATTAATATATATATTAATAAAATTATAAAAATTAGAAATATTAATTTATTATAATTTTATAATTATTTAAATAAATAAATAAATATTCATTTATAATTATAATTATAAATATATATATATTCATATAATTATAAAATTTGAAGAAATATTATTGTATATATCTATAATCTTATAAATATATATAATTAATATATTTATTATATATATTCTAAGATTATAAATATAATAATTATATTTCTTATAATTTTTTAATTATTTAAATTATAATTTTATAAATATAAATATTTATTTATTTATTGATAGTTATAATTATAAATATATATATATATCATATATATAATTTTATAAATATATATATATATATATATATTAATATAAATAAATTGTTAACTTAATATCTTTATCAGCACTCTTTTAGCACTGATAAAGATAGGTCTTTATCAACACTAAATAAGTACTGATAAAAGGTGTCTTTATCAGTACTATAAATTTAGTGCTGATAAGACACCATTTATCAGTGTTTTTTAGCGCAGATAAATGCATATCTTTATCAGTGCTAAAAAAAGCTGATAAAGGTAGGTTTTATCAGCACTTTCTATTTTTACGTTGATAAAACATACCTTTATCATCACTTTTTAGCTAGCGCTGGTAAAAGGTTCATCGGGTTTTATAAGAAAACTCTAACAGTCTCCTTCATTCTCGCACCACTCAAGCACTCGCAGAAGCTGACCCTGTACCGTCAACCTCTGCTCTGCCCCAACCCCAGCTCCACCACCGTCGACCCCTCCTCCGCCACCGCCTCTTCCGCCGCCACGAACTCCTTCTCCACTACAAACCCACCTCTACTATGAACCCTCGTCTGCCGCTCCTCCACCACGAACCCTCATCCGCTACTCCTCTACTGCGAACCCACCTCCGCCTCGAACTCACGTCTGCCACTCCTCCTCCACGAACCTCACCTCTACTGCGAAGCCCTCGATGGCCACTACTGCCTACCCTGACTCTGCAGTCACCGGACCCTACTGCTGCCACCGGAAGGGTATGCTATCACTTTATTAAAAAATGTTTCATTATAATTTTATCACACTTACTAGGAAGCTTGGGTTAATGTTTTCTATAGGCCATTTTCCTTTTATGGGATGTGTATTTATTGATATTATTTTATTCTTGTATGATGTTATTGGTGGATATTTCTTTAGAGGGTGTTGGAGGTGAGATGGGGTTTTTTTCTTATGTTTTATTATCAATTTATAAATTGATCATGTTCAAAAAAAAATTTAGTTCTGCTTTTACGATGCCATAGGAACCCAAGGTAACTATGTTACCGATATTTTGTGTGTCATAGTGACTGAACATGATTCCCTTATTGCTTTTCCCATACAGTTAGTGATGTAATTCTCGCGTTGCTTCACCTATAATGTTAGGGATGTGATAGCCTTATCTCTTTACTAATTGTGTTGGTATAGCCTCTGAGCGGCGGGTTCCTCCTTTTCGGCACTTCTAGGTTTTCTTCACTGGTGACAGTTTCCTCCCCTCCTCCGGTGTCGCTCAGCGGCTCGGTGCAGGCCTCATCTTGATATCGTCTCGATGGTGGAGGAGTTCGGTGATGTCTTCTTCTGGACCTCGTCTCGGAGGCAGCGTTCGGTGTCGGCTTCGGCGTCATTTCAGTGTGGCTCAAGTTTTCTCCAGATCTCTCTCGGTTTGGCGACATCGCGATTCGGCCCCGGCTCCGGTGGTCTGTATCGCAGCTTGGAAGTGGTGAATCTAGATGGGCTCTGGCGGTATGGATCTTGGCATCAGCTTCTGGTGGATGGATCTCGGATGGGCTTCAGCTCGGCAATTTTTTCTTCAGCTGCTTCGGCGCGCGTCGAGTGTTTCGGCGATGGATTATGGGTTCGAGAACTGTCTCGGATGTCTTTCAGATTCGGATGCGTTCAGATGAGGCTCAGCGTCTTCTCCTAAGCAACTCAGAGGGGGGAGGTTTGCTTTCAGTTTTCCTAGTTTGATTTTGGTGTGCTTTTGATTTTTCTTGTGGTGGTGTCTTGGCTTGAAGGGCCTCTGGTTTCCTGTTGGTCACTTCTACATCCTATGGTTAGACTGATCTGGATGCTGGGGTGGGTTCTTCCGTGGTTTCGATCTGATCCGCTTCAGCCCAGAGTGGCGTTGCCGACTCAGATCTGCTCGGTTCCCCTCAACAGCGATGCTCCATCGACGTGCTATTGGATCTTCTAGTCCCGGGTGATGAAGATCTGGCTTCATTTTCCTTGGTTTTTCCTTCTTTTCAGGTTGATGCAGATATGTTTGAAGTGTTCTTTGTGGTCGAGATGAGGCTCTTTTGGTCTCGGTTCCAACGGTGATTTGGTTCTCTTGCGGTTGAATTTGTCACGTTGGAATGGTTGATTTCTGGAATCTCCACCTTTAGATGGGTGCTGGTGCTTGGAATGCTTAGATTTTGAGAAGTGTTTTAGGATTTTAATGTGTGGAAGTTTTTTTGTTTGTTTGGTTCGATCCTGGAGGTGGGACGATGCAGCTGGTCTCGATCACTTGGAACAAGTCCAAAAAAGGATTCAGAGTCACCGGTTCATCTTTATAGTGCTTTTCCGATTCATTTGTTTGAGAGGGTATGACTTCTTTCATCGGATTGGGCATGTTCTTTGACACAGTACACTTGCTTTTCGGTTAGTCTTGCATTGTTGGAGTGCCTCAAATTGTCTTTATGCTGGGGTGGGGTTTGCTCTGGTTTTCATTCTGGGTTTCACTCTCTTTGTCCTTCGGATGTGTTTTTCCAAATTCCATGAAGTCCATTGGGTTTCCCCCTTCTTCCCTAAAAGGGGGCTTTATCAATAATTAAAATATTTGAAGGCCTTTGGGCCATTGGATAGATGTATGATTGTGTTGGTATAGATGGGAACCCTTGGGTTGTTGATTCTACTGGTATATATCTAATATTTTCACATCCTAGGATCTAGTGAGATTCAAATGATGATTATTAGCTTTGAGATCCCCACAAAACACATTTTTTAATCACATTTTACATTTCATGTACATGTTACAATAATTTAATTTTTTTTCTATTATTAATGATAGTGTCACCACTTCTCCAATAATCATGAGAGCATCACAATCAAAACTTGTTGGATAAAACATCTACTTATTTTTATTAGATGTTAAGAGTGGTGATAACCCTAAATCCAACTGAACTGGCTTATGTGGGATGACAAACACTAGATATAAAATTATCCATCATTTTTCATTAATGGGAATTTAAGAATATTTTTGAAGTTGTGATTTCAAAATGAACCTTCCAATTCCATCAATTTCATACCAAATCCCTTTATTTATATAATGATAGATTTGGAACTAGGATATGTGTATACCTAGTGGGTGGGGACTTGATTTTTTCCTAGTATTCCCTTCAAAAAATTTCAGTAGGGTGAGTACCATGTCTCTTTCCTTTTCAAGTTTGAGTTCATGCAAGTGGGACTAATGAAACTGATGTTTACGATCAAATAACTTTTACCAAAATGAGGTTGGTGTTTAATGTCATACAAATTTTATAAAAAAATGTTTTAATCTACATAATAATGTAGTTTAGGTAAACATGTCATGATTAGAGAACCCAATACTTGTAAAGACCCATAAATTTCAAGGAACTTTTTTTCTTAAATACTTTGGAATTTTACGAGTATACAGTTTTTGACAGCACCTGATTTCGAGGCCCGGTATGCCCGGAATCAATTTCCAAAGTTTAGCTCGGGTATGTTGAGTGAACGAACGAGCGGGTTTTTCTATCTTTTGAACCGGTGCTTGGAATTGAAATCTGAGTGAACCGATAGAACCGCAGCGCCGGTAATTACTTAAGAGGACCTTTACAGAAAATGAATTTGCATTAGAAGAGTTGTTAAAAAAAGTGGATTAAATAAAAAGTGAATAAAATTGTGGTACAATTTTATTTCTAACTAAGGTAGTTTTATCCTACATGGGGGAGTTATGGTGGGACCCACTAGCATCCTAACTACCCATGTGAGGATAAATGTTAGGTAGGGCCCGCACGAGCTCCAACCCTTCACATTCCCTAAAACCCCTTAAACCCCCCCATTAAACCCCTTGTATTTAATTGGGAAATTCCTCCTCTCCCCACTCTTCCAATTTAATTCATAACGACACACATTAATTTAATTAATTGAACCTCATCAATTAATTGAATTAAGTATTTGAATTTGTAAATTTGAATGCATGGAAAAGTAAAATAAAATAAAGAGAAGCTTTATTTTATTTTTGGATGGATGGTTGTGCTGAGAATTGGAGGAGAAAGAGCTCGAGTTTCTTTTGAAGAACTTCATCTTCATCAAAGAATGCCAACTCTCCGACGAAGAACGTTGATTCGGCGGCCCCGGTTTCATTATCCTCTTCTTCCTCCGCGACAAGGGAGGAGACACCGTCAACAACAGAAACGACGCCATCATTTGTGGTGCTTGAAAACCGCGAACTTCCTTCGAGGTAGGGGTTATCTTCATTCAAGTTTTATTTATCGATATTTGTTGCTTAAAGATTTTCCACTTGTTATCGTTATAACAGGAGGAGATCGGACCGTGCAAACACGGTCGATCCTCCTCCCCTTTTTTTATCCTTGATAATCGTTGATGTTTGAGGCGAAGGCAGCGCGGTGTCGTTGTACCGCGCGGGGACGAAGAGAACCGCGGCCAGAGCGGGCCGCGACGGTGGTGCGTGGCGCCGTCGCACCATTCCGGTGAGGCCGAAGGGATCGCGGTCGGAGCAGGGCGCGGCGGTGGAGTGTGGCGCCGTCGCGCGGCGCCGGAGAAGCCGAGGAAGGTCGCGGCCGGAGCGGGTCGTGGCGGAGGAGCGCGGTGCCGTCGCACCGCGCCGGTCGAACGAGAGTCGCGGCCTTAGGCCGCGGTGGTCCAGCAGGGGCGGCCGGTTGTGCCGGCCGTCGGCGTCTCTAGGAGGCGGGACCCTAAAGGGTCCCGCGGCAGCTCAACCGGCCGGCCATAAAGGCCGGCCGCTTTCCAGAAAATCGGGGAGTCGTAACCCCCCCCCCCCACTGACTTTTAGGGCGGACCCCACAGGGTCTTCCATTTCCGAAAACAAAGGGCGGTGCCCCCTTTGTGACACGCTCGACCAGCGCCAAGCCGCGGCCGGCTTCCGAGCTGGGCCGCAGGCCGCACGGGCTGGGCCGGGCCGCGCCAGTCGGGTCGCGCCGCGCCAGCCGGACCGAGCCGCGCCAGCCGGGCCGGGCCACGCCAGCTGAGCCGCGCTGCCCCCAATCAGGCCGAACCTGGGTCGGGTTGACCTAGGGGGTATTGGGCCGGGTCAGACCGGGCGCAAATCCCCTATTTTCGAACTAGGTTCGTTCAAACGCCCATATCTTGGGCTACGGACCTCTGATCGATGCACCGTCATTTGCATAGGGATCCTTAGATCGAGAAGGTCATTTCGATATATGACACTTGAGGTTTATACAAAGTTTGGGTACGTCTGGCTTGATTCAAACCCGAAACCAACTGGGCTCCTGGAGCGGAAACGCTTATAACTTAAGGACCGGACGTCTGATTGACGTGCCGTCAAATAAGTTAAATTCCTATTAGTGAGACAATTCTTTTTTTTACTCCATTTTAGGTTTGGACGCATCTTGAGTATGTTCAGGTTGGTTTTAGCTTAAAAACCAATCGGGCCCCTGGGACGGAAAATCCAATATCTCACAGACCGGGCGCCCGATTGACGCGCCGTCAGTCACGGTGAGTTCCTTTTGACGAGACAGAACTTTGTAATACATAAACTCTAGAATTCATGATATTTGATGTATCGAACCTCATGGCTCGTGGAGCGGACCCTCCCGGAATCGAGCGTGCTGTGTGCGGGAACCCTAGAGCTGGCTGCGACTGCGACGACGATGGCAACTGTACTTGGATCCTACGTGGGTTCGGCAGCGAGGACGACTATACTTGGATCCTCCATGGGTTTGGAAGTGATGACAACTATACTTGAATCCTACATGGGTTCGGCTGCGATGGTTACTGTACTTAGATCCTATGTGGGTTCAGCAGCGACGACTTCTGTACTTGGATCCTACGTGGGTTCGACAGAGGAGATAACTCAGAGGCTACATCTAATCATCTCCACCCCTCTTTGTGAGTAGTATACCTGTGTGAGCTGATTCTTGACTTTCAATAAATATCATCGATATGATTGACTTACTTTCCTGTGTGGACTGGGTTGTGCTTTCTTATGTGGACTGGGTTGTACTTGGGCTCTTGAGTTGGAGACGAACTGGAATTGATGACTTAGGTATATGTATGGGCATATACCTAAGTAGAGTTGGATGATACTTTGTGTTTGTGGATTATCCTTTGTGGATTCTGGGAGACCTTCAGGAGTCTCGGGGTCCCTATGGAGTATCATATACTCACCCCTGCATGGGCAATGCCCTCACTACATTGTGTTGGATGCAGACGACAGACAGCACTAATCGAGGAGGAGTCTTGTTGAGCGGGACGGTACCTGGAGGTGGACCACTTGGTGGGATGTACACGGAGCGGATGGCTGGACCCGAGGAGCTGAGGAGACCATCTATTCCCACCCTTCAGGTGGGATATCCGGAGGATGACTTGGTGGTTTCTGATTTACTTTACTGCTACTGTACTTTATTTTCAGTTGTAGTGTACTTTCAGTTGGGTTTGTATTCTGGCCCATTTACTTTTCAGCACTTACTTTTGTACTCAGTTTACTTAGTGTTTACTTCAGCTTGCGTACTCTATTGTGTTTCTTTACTTATATAAAGGCAATGCCTTTCCTTTTATCAGGATTTATTCCTTTGGTGCTAGTCACCAGCCCCTGGCCTATGGAAGGCGGGCTTGGGGTAGTCACGGCATGGGCCCCGAGGATGGGTCGTGACAAATTGGTATCAGATGAGTTGGTTCTACTGCAGAACTTGTGACTCTGACAATTTATTCCTGTGAAGAAATAGTGTTTATAGTAATGAGTGTGGTTATCAGTCGAGGGAGTCCAGTGTTGGTGCAGCGGCCGACGTATCCGTACACCAGGACCCTGACTTCTGATTTCCGACTTAGTGCCCGAAAACATTGATTGCATGTGTGTTTCAAAAGTTTTCTTTGTTATTACTTTGTTTCATATCACCAGGTATAGTGTATAAACCGTGGCACACCTGTTTCTTTTCAGGATGGCCCCACGATGGCAGCTAGCTAGGGTTCCTAGTTACATGCAAGATGGCAGCCCACCGAGCGACGAGGCCTCGGTGTAGGGCCCCATTATAGCGGAGGCACCAGCGGTACCTCTACCCGTCGAGCCACCGATGCCACCAGCCCCAGCAGATGAGAGTGCACGCCGCCTGAGTGTGCTGCATGAGTTTCAGCGATAGAGGCCGCCCAGGTTCCACAGAGAGACAGACCCTCAGGCAGCCGAGGATTGGCTGGAGGCTGTGGTCCGAGTCTTCAGATTGGTAGGGACACCAGCAGATCTTATGGTGATCCTTGCAGAAATTCTCCTGCACGCAGCAGCAGGTAGATGGTGGAGCCTGATGCTCTAGGTGCACGACGAGGCATCATTGCTTTGGACGGACTTCGAGAGCCTCTTCTGCTCAGAGTTTTTTCCAGCCACCCTTCATGTAGTGCGCATCCAGGAGTTAATACAGCTACGGTAGGGCAGCATGATAGTAGCCCAGTACTCGGTGAGATTTACCGACCTCTCGCGATACTCCATGAACATGGTACGGGACCCATTTTTCTAGGCTCGGACCTTCAATTAGGGACTGAGGCATGAGATCAGGGCTTAGATGATCTCCCTCAGCATTCCAATGTAGGCAGGAGTACTGGAGTGAGCCCTTATTGTGGAGATCTTTCTTAGTGAGCCAACACCAGAAGCGAGGCCTAC
Organism: Viscum album; assembly: GCA_963277665.1. Taxonomy (NCBI): domain Eukaryota; kingdom Viridiplantae; phylum Streptophyta; class Magnoliopsida; order Santalales; family Viscaceae; genus Viscum; species Viscum album. Next base: position 1,372,204,214 of record OY728129.1, on the reverse strand, counting down.
CGTAGGGCGACATGTGGTGGAGTCTTCTACAGCCGGCAGTAGACAGATGTCACAGAGGTCCAAGAGGACCAGGCCATCAGGTGGGCGACCTCAGGATACTGGTTCAGAGGTGTCGGGCACACGCAGCAGATCCAGTTATACGAGAGGCAGACAGTGCTATGCATGCAGCGGGCAGGGCCACATGGCTTGTGACTACCCGACCCTCCATGCAGAGGATCAGTAGACGGTTGAGGGACCACCCAGGCAGAGTCAGAGGTTCGACCGTGGCAGTCTGCAGGGAGCAGGCGGATGAGGTAGAGGAGTTGGCCGAGCAGCGGGTAGTGGGCGACGCTTTGAGGCTCTACCACCACCACCACCAGGAGGTCCACCCCGGCCACAGGGAACTGGCAGACAGAGGCAGGCTCAGCTTCAGGCAGTGGAGGCTTATGACCACGACGCACCTAAGATGATTCGAGGTACTATCTGTGTCTACTCCACCCTTTTTGTAGTTATTATAGACACAGGAGCGAGTCATTCTTTCATTGTCGCTGCCCTTGTTTGGAGCTCGGAGATTTTGACAGAGCCGTTGGCTCGATCCTTACAGCTAGAGACTCCTACGGGAGCAGACTCGATGATTACACACTAGTGCCGGCAGTGTGATCATTCTCTAGGAGGTGAGAGCTTTGGCTGGGATCTTCTTGTAGTGGCGTCGAGGCCTTACGATGTCATCTTGGGCATGGATTGGTTATCTATAGTCCATGCTCAGATCGGCTGTATTAGGCGAAAAGTGCGGTGTGTCCGCGTAGATGGGGGAAGGTTCACCTTCACTGGCGAGAAGGGAGCCTTTGCAGCATAGGATGGACTTACACAGAGGAGACGGCAACCGATCACATATTGGTTGGCTAGTCTCATCCTCGGAGTGGTTGATGTGTGGAGTTCGAGTTTTCCTATTGTGGTGGATCAGTATGCGGACGTTTTCCCTAATGATGTTCTAGGACTACCTCCTCGCAGAGAGGTAGACTTCTACATTGAATTTAACCCTGGGACAACCCCGATATCTACACCAGCATATCGGATGGCTCCCGCTGAGCATCGTGAGATGCGGGTACATCTGGAGGACTTGCAGGGCAAGGGATTCATCCAACCCAGTGTTTCACCCTGGTCTTCTCCAATTTTATTCGCCAAGAAGACGGATGGGAGCTTACGACTATGTGTCGATTACCGTCTCCTGAATCAGGTGACCGTAAAGAACAAGTATCCGCTTCTGAGGATTGAAGCTTAGGAAATGATCTATAAGATGATAAACATTTTTTACATTGTTTTTTTAAAAACTAACGTAAAAATTTACTTTTAACATTAGTTTTTTAAAAAGCGACGTAAAAAATTATTTTTAACATCGGTTTTTTAAAAACCGACATAAAAAATAGATTTTTAACATCATTTCCAGAAGGTATTTTACGTCAAGTTTTTAAAAACCAATTTGAAAAACCATAAAAACCATTTTCAACATTGGTTATTAAATAACCGACCTTAAAAATCATATTTTTAATGTCCCTCACAAAGACATCGCCTCAAAACCGACATTAAAAATGGGTTTTGTACAAGTGATAATGTAAATCATAACTCAAGTTATTTTAATGGGAATTTAATAAAGTGGGGAAAAAACACTGATGATTACCACTAAACAAATTGGAAGGACTGGTTCCATGAAAATATTGTTAAGGACATATGGTTTTATAAGATCTTTTATTCCAGATGAAAACATGCATATGGTTAGAAGGATGAATAGAAGCATTAATATATTTACAAATAAGAGGTGTCAATTTTAGAATTAGATAATCTCTTTATCAGTATGAATGAAAAAAATTCAATGACTCAAACACTTAAGGTATAAAGTTTGATAGATATGAAGATTATATCCAAAAGTGATTATAACACTCTAGTATAAACCTAAATAATTTTGGGATTTTCTAGAATGTTTAATAGAAGTGGATTTAAAAGTTGATTTATGACTAGGTCTAAATTATATGGTTCAAACATCACTATTTATCTTGAAATGACATAAATCTATCCACAGATAGATATTATTAGGTTTTATGTGAAGATATGGCTCCTGTGAAAGGGATAATAGGATAAATATATGCACACCCAGGTGAGAGAATAAAGAATGAAACTCGATGTGAATTGATAAACCTATCAACAGCAGGGATTATGTATTATAGTTATGTCTGATGTGAGTGATTTGGGAATAAATGTATACCCCATAAGAACAAGAATCAAGTGATGTGTAGTTTTAATTAAATATATTTTATCTGTGTTTAGTGTCTATGATTTCAAGACCAGATATGGATGAGGTTACTATATTATGGGGAAGGGGGTATGAATCTTATAAAGTTGTTGAATGGGTCTAATATTGATGGTTGGGATGTCAAGACATATCCAATGGACCTCTCTAAGAAGTTTAAAGGTTATCCAAGATGAACAATATTTCATGTAGTTCAAATTTAGTTGAAATTGAATTGTATTGAGTAAAATTTAAGATCATATGATGAAGAAATTTATGGAAATAGATTTTCACAGATCTAGATCATACGCATTATGACATTGTATTGTCTTAGTGCCGAGTTAGTGGAGAAAATCCTACATGAGTTGATGAAGTCCCAAAAACCAAGTGTAAGTTGGAGCTTAATTAGGGTGAAACTGATGATTGAGTATCAAATAAGAAATCTAGATGTTTTAGTGGAGAAAACCCTACATGAGTTGATGATTGAGTATAAAATAATAAATCTAGATGTTGTTTAATTAGGGGATAAATTGAGTTATAATGGAAACATATCTTTTGTTATCCCTACCTATCCAAAGATACATGAGACACTTTTTGGTTACCCTAGTCAAATAACCATAACAACACATGTAATAAATCCTTCCACCTGCAACCACTCTATGGTGAATCCCCTCAAAGGGAAAAATGATATAATTCAAGTGATTATAAAATCATATTTTCTTCTTAGCATAATTTTATGTCTAAATATATAAATTATTATTTTATTACAACTTTAACAAATTATATGAATGAATTATTAACTATTGATATTCAATGTTATGAATTGGTCATGGCATTTAGGTTGACGCATCCATTAAAGGTACCAAACCTAGATTTTATTTATGAAATTTTCTTTAAAAGGTTCTAGACTATTTTGGGATTTTATGTTGTTAACCTCATGAATGAGTTTTGGAGAGGTAAGAACTCTCTTAAGACTTGTAATGATACTCTCATCACTTTGATTCTAGGGGTTACTGATATGAGTTCATTTAAATATTTTAGAATGACTAGTCTTTGTAATTTCATTTATAAAGTCTTTTTAAAGATTTTAGAAAATATACTATGGAAAATCATACCATCTATTATTTTAGTACCATAGTTCTTTTCTTATTTTTAATTGAGACATGATGTACTTAAAAGGATCAGAAAAGCAACATAGTTTCATCTAGTGATGAGTGGCATAGGGAAATTATTTGTGCGAAAGGAATGAAACTTGAGAAATTTTTGATTATGTAATGGGTTCATGCTTATATATTTTATTAGGTTTATTTATAAAGGAAGGAACCAGTAATACTTCATTTGAGAAACATGTTCATTGTTCTTGGGGTGTACAACCAATTGATTTGGTGTGAGCCAAGGATCATTGGGACAATCCAGTGTTTGTAGTAAACTGGAACATGAGTGTTTCATGGTTGCGAGTGTGGTCACTGACTATGGAACATATCTGTTGGGACTATTGTGTTGTGGTTAAGGGTAATTGATATAACTGGAAAATGGAAGCATGGATAAGGGATATCCAAATGGTGGGGAACACAATATCAAATGATTATAGAAATTATTATTATTACACCTACCTTTGGAATAATGTGAATGAAAGCGATGATAAGGGATATCCAATGGTGGGGAGCACAATATCAAATGATTATGGAAATTATTAGTATTACACCTACCTTCAGAATAATGTGATAGAATCATACAACACTGATTGGTTTGGGATGAATCAAGGTGTTTTCTATGTATATTTTATAAAGTGTCTCTATTGGGGTCTATGATTTTGTGAAAATTCTTAAGTGGCTCTTTTAAAATGATTCAAGTGTTTTGAAATGTTTCTCAGAGGAATGTCACTCATTTTAAATGATTAAGATTGTTGGTTCATAAATCTATTTTGAATGCTTTTAAAAAAATAAATTGTGGTTTTGTGAAAGAGTATTTGGAACTGGTTGATTTATTTTAAAAATGGCGTGCTATTTTAAAGAGGAATTTATGTAAATGGTTGGTTTTTTAATGTGATTTCAAGTGTAATTTTTTAAATAGTTTTCAAAAGACATTTGAACTGTAGTTTTTTCATAATATTTTAAGTTTATATTTTTATATAATTAGGAAAACCATTACATTATATCAATATTTTGTGTTTTTATTTTATTAAATACTAATATCACTAAATTAAATAGGATGGATATGAATAAAGACTGGACAGATTTCAATCGTTTGACAAGAGAGTACGAAGATGGAGTAAAAGAGTTCATCAAGTTTGCAAAAGATCATGCATATGACCTTTTTCAAATCCTTTGTCTGTGTTTATGCTGCTGTTATTCAAGACAAGTTAGTCCAGAGGAGTTGGAAGAACACTTGATCTGTCACGGAATAGATAGAAGTTATAAATGTTGGAATAAACATGAGAAAAAAGTGAATGTAGCTAGTGGTTGAGATAATGGTGTGTTTTATGGATCATCTGATATGATTACAAATGTGTACAATGAAGAAGAACATATCGAGGACATGATTATAGATGTGAATTATGATGAAGATTATATTGTGGAAATGATAAGGATAGTTGAAGATGAACTTTGTGATTTCCCAAAATTGTTTGAGAAGTTAAAGATTTGTTCAAAGACAGCTTTGTATGGTGGTTGCACAAAATATACTGCATTTTCAGCTTTACCGAACCTGTATAATTTAAAAGTATGCAATGGATGGAGTGACACTAGTTTTACATAATTACTTTCTCTCTTGAATGACATGCTCCCAGAAGATAATTAGCTCTCGAGCCGAACATATGATGCCAAAAAAATGCTATGTTCGATGGGTATGATCTCTAAAAGAATACATGCATGACTAAATGATTGTATACTATTTCATAAGGACCAAAAATCACTTAGAGAATTCCCAAAGTGTGGTGCTTATCAATATAAGAAAGATGAACCTGGTCCTACGAAATTTGTATGATAGTTTTCCAATCATTCCAAGGTTTAGGCACCTATATGGAAGTGAGGAGACCGTAGGTCAATTGACATAGCACACAAATAGAAGAAATAAAGTTGGGAAACTACATCACCTAACAGACTCTCCTCGGTAGAATAGAATCGATCAAGAGTATCCTGATTTTGGAAATGAGCCGAGAAACCTTCATCTTGCTTTATCTACAGATGGAGTGAATCCTTTTGGTTTTCAAAAAAGCGCTCAGATTACATGGCCTGTTATGTTGGTAAATTATAACTTTCCACCATGGTTATGCATGAAATGACAACACGTCATGCTATCTATGATTATATTAGGACGAAGCAACCGAGTAATGATATTGATGTTTATTTGTCTCCATTGATCAAGGAATTGAAATTATTGTGGGATTCAGGTGTGACGTTGTATGGTGCTTATAGAAATTAAGACTTCGCGTTGAGAGCCATGTTATACGGGATGATAAATTACTTTCCTGCTTATGGAAATTTTTCAAGATATAGCATTAAAAGAAGTCATGGGTATTCCATCTAAAAACAAAGTACAAAGTCAATTAGGTTGAAACATTCATCAAAAACCATGTTTCTAGAACATCGTAGATTTATACCCTGAAAACATAAGTACCAATATTTGAATACATCATTCAATGTAAGTTTATGAGAATGTACAGCACCCTCTCCACTTATAGGTGATCAACTGTTTGAGAAATTAAAAGATGTGGACACTGCTTTTGGTAAACCATTTTCGAAAAACCTTACGAAAACCAATTGGAATAAGAGATCAGTTTTTTCAATTACCATACTGGAATTGTCTATACGTCAGACACTTTCTTGATGTTATTCATGTTAAATAAAATGTATGTGACAGTTTCATTAGAACGTTGCTAAATGCACCCAGCAAAACAAAGGATGAAATTAAGGCTAGGTTGGACATGGTTGACATGGGAATATGAGAAGAGTTGGCACCAGTGAAGGGTCAAAAACAAAATTTTCTTCCTTCGGATACTTACACTCTTTCCAGGTCGGAGAGATATTAGTTTTTCAACTTCTTTAATGACATAAAGGTTCTAGAGGGGTATTCATCGAATGTCAAGAACATTGTGTCAATGATCGATTTAAATTTAAAGGGTCTAAAATCACATGAATGCCATGTTTTGATGCAATATCTAATTCTTATAGATTTACATTGAATTTTTCCCAAGAATGCCTAATATAAATTAACGAAGATCTATTTCTTCATCAAATCTATATGCAGTAAAGTTATAGAATCGAAAAAATTACCGAGTATGGAAAGAGAAATTACTATCATATTATGTGAATCAAAAATGTTATTCCCACCAACAATATTTGATATGATGGTTCATTTTATGGTTAACTTGGTGAGAGAGATTCAACTATGTGTTCATGTACACTGTAGATGGATGTACCTCATTGAATGGTATATGAAGATTTTTTAAAGGGTGTGTCAAAAATCAAAGTCGGCCAGAGTTTTGTATTGCAGAGTGATATATTGTTAAGGAATCCGTTAAATTCTGTACCGAATACCTATTTGGTGTGGAAAGCATTGGTTTACTAAAATATCATCACACTGGAAATCTTGCAGGTGGAGGAATTTCTGGAAGAGAGGTTTTCACAATCAATATTATAGATTGGGAGTAGGCTCACCTTTACGTTTTTCATAATAGTTTGGATGTTGAACAATATGTAAAAACCCACAAAAAAGTTATTAGGCATTTGAATCCATCAAGGGATGAAAAATGGATATCAAATACACATAATCGACAGTTTATATGATGTTTTCGGGACCATATATTTAAGGAGTCAGATGAAAATTTGGACTCAAATTTAGAATGACTTCGATGGATAGTCAGAGGATCAAGTGTGTATGTATAATCTTATAATGCTTATGTAATTAACAGTTATGCATTCTTTACTAATGAACATGATAAACATAGTACCATGCAGAATAGTGGAGTTACACTTGTGGCTAAAGTGATGCATGTTTCCGGTGCTAAGGATAGAAATCCAATTTGTGCGTATATGTAATACTTTGGCATCATCAAACAAATATGGGATTTGGATTATACAAACTTCTAAGTTTCGATTTTTCAATGAAAGTGGGATGATAACAGGAGTGTTGTTAAGATAGGTGAGTTTGGATTCTTGAAAGTTGATTTTAGTAAGGAAGGGTACAAAGACGAACCCTTTATAATTCCATTATAGGCAGTACAAGTATTTTATGTTCCGGATCCCACAAATTGAAACTAGTCAATTATTCTTTTATCATCCAAAACCAATGAAGAGTCAGATAAAAATTCAATAGAGGATGGCCTTTTCATTAGGACATCGTAATAATTTCACAACGGTTTCAATGTAGATAAAATTTTGTATATCATAAGAGACCACAATGAAGGGATTTGGATAGTCGATAGAGGTTTCAAATCCCTTCAGCCTTTAAAAAAATAGAGTTCAATAATCAGGTTATGTTTTTTGTAATATACATCATGTTACCTTATGTTATTATCTATTCGTTGATACTTTTATGTAATATAAATTAAATGTTAAACCAATTCTGTAGATAATAACTTATGCACGTGATGATGCTTCTAAACCTGAGGCACAATAAGTCTTTTAACCTATTGCTACTCACAGCGCAGAGGACTAATAAGTTTCTCAACCTGTTTTTGCTGCTCTCTCAGTGCAGTGGTACAACCACCATCTACATATGCCGATGCTAGCGCTCTGGAAGAACATATTGATGATTTTGAAACTGAGGAAATGGTAGGAAACGAAACACTGGTGGCACAGAAAAAACAAGAGCGTCGTATTTTGATGGTGTTAGCAAAAATACTTAAGAAGAAAGTGAAATGAATCAAATACAAGGTCGGATGGAATGTGTGGGGCCAACATTTTAACCCCAACAAGGCCATGTTCAGTAGTTACATTAGAATTTTCACTCAGCAATGCATGCCAATTAATGTATAGTTGTGAAACCATGTAGTCACTAGGCTTAAGACATTGATGTGGGGAGATATTATGGTAACATTATGATATCATTTCTTTAATATACTAAAAAATAAAATAATGAAACATTTACTTACTCTTCATCATCCCTTGTAGAGTGAATTTATAGTGGATGAATCGTACAAGGACTGTATATTAAGGGTTACTAGAATAATTCACAGAGGCTTTCACACAATTTTAACAAAATGTTATCTTAAATATACTGGCGGGAAAATAAACTTGTACTCACCTCCTATTTATGAACACCTAATAACCCAAGGAGCATGGGATGCATTTACTAGTCGTCGTGCGGAGCAGTCTTTTCAGATACATTGTGTTTGGTAATACATTGTTTGACGATATGTGTATTTGTCAATTTGATTGATAGTTTTTTATTCATGAAAAAACAACTAACTGTTGAAAATAAGGAATGAGCAGCAAAACCAGCATACCCCTACCATAAATAAAGAATGGGGTATGTTTCACTTGAAAAAAAAATTGGTATGTATTTTAAATCTACCGTAATACTTTTATGTGACATAAAACAACACCATAACTATGTTCCTCTAGTTGTATGCAGATTGATGAATCTAAATCCAAAGTCACTTCCATCCCACTCCATGTGATATGGAAGGATGCACGTGTAAACAAATATGGGATACTAATAGATGAAAACATGCAAAAAAGTATGGGAAACATGTGTAAGTATGACATAATAAATATTTTTTTTTCTTTAAATCGATATTACATAACAATTATTACTTATTTTTCTATATTTTCTATTTGGCATAGTCACAGGAATCAGAAACACCCAAATCGTATGCATACATACTTTCAATGGACTTGAAGTAGCCAGAAAAGTATGGCTGCATCAGAGGTGTGGGTTTTGGGGTGACACCCCAAACATTTTTTAAGAAAAAAACAAGAGGATCAAAGTGAAGAAATTAAAATGATGATAGAAAGAATATTTTTCCTTGAATAACATATCTAACTGCAGAGAGTTTTCATGGAGAATACAAAGGTAGGGTGGAAAAGAGAAGAAACAACTCAAGAACAACCATCGCGTGAAGATCCCGCCCCACCCCCCACTAGTTTTGAGGTGATCTATTCTCCTCAAAAACCTATCTTAACTGAGTTAATAAATGTTCTAATAATTTCTATGAATTGTGAATCATATAGACACTGATACCTTTCTTGTACTGATATTGTATAGGGTGAAAATGATTGTGATTTATATCTATCAACACCCACCCATCACCTTGTAGCGAGGGCTACGGTGTTCAATACCCAGAACACCATGCTACACAACAGACCACCTCCAAAAGGTCATGTATAAGTTTTGATTAACATATCCCATGGGCCGAGCACCGAGCTACCTGTTCCAATTGATGATGAAGATATTTATAATTTCAAACAAGCTCTTGGAATATTCATCGCATGGCCCTCATAGCTTGTAAAAAAACATGTTGATAAGGAGGTATTCATTTACAATTTATTTTTCAAGATAAACCTTTAAAATTTAGTGAAAAAAGGTCTGAGTCGATGAATGTTATTAAAAACGGACACAAATAAGGGGTAAAAAAAAGAACGGCTCAAAACTATCTCAAGGATCAACTAAACGATCGAAACGATCTACCGAAAGCACCTTAAACTCACCCATTCTATATCTAAATTTATTAACATTACAGGCTCATGTGAATACGAAGTTAAAAGATGGTGGGGTTCACACAATTCTTTTTTATTAAAATATGTATAGTAGGTAAGATCCATATTTCACTAGTGTTGAGAATGTAAGTAAAATCCTGGTGTATGATTTGTTAGGAGGCTCAGTTGTAAATGTATACATAAGGTATGTTTTCATGATTTGATTTTTGAAAAGTTGATATACTGTGATAATTACGACTAAATACATTTTATATTTTTCATAGACATATATATTAAAAACAATTGAAGGGATTTCTTTGTGAACAAAAAATTGGACTTGTTAGTCCTCACGTCACCTCTACAGAACAAAAAGAAATAGAGTCCAAGAAAGAGGGTGAAATAGTGGAAGGTCTTCTCAAATCTTTTAACAACAAAAAATACGGATTACAGACTCTTCTTAATACCAACGATGTTAGGGTAAAACTCTACAATTTAATCATATCAAATATATTTTAATTTATTTCGTTACTTATTCCTTTTTAAGCACTATTGGATGCTCATTGTGGTCAGTTTAGATACTCTAAAGATGTATTTCCTAGATTTAATGCATGGATATCCAACAAACTGACTACACATGATGGAATTTTTCAATTTGTAATAAACTACATCTAAAATTTTAGAACTAAACATCTAGTTATATAATTTATATTATCTTTTAATGAGGATTCTGTTATGATAGGGAGGTGCGTGAATATCATCTACATCATGAAATGAGGTTAGGGGAAAGGGATAAGAAACATCACAAGTACTACGACTGGATACAAATTAGGGTATATATAATAATATTTCACTATCCAAACACATATAAAAAAATTTACTTATTTTCCTCAATGTTTCTGCAGTGTTCGAAACAAACAAATGATAAAGACTGTGGTTATTATGTTTGTAAATTTATGAAAGAGATTGTATTCCATGAACAAACCAGCATCCCTGAAGAGGTATTCTCAAAGATAATTACTATTTCATTTAAAATATTTATTAATCCTTTCTGTATTTATATTTTTTCAGTACTACCATGATTTTCAAAAAGACCTTTATTCACAAGATGAGATAGATTTGTTTAGAAATGAATCGGCAGTATACCTGATGGAATAATTTACACAAATATCAAGAAGATGTGACCGGTATGACTCGAAGTGCCTATTTTTATTTAAAATTATCAGTATTTTTAGTAAAACTAACAAGTATCATACTGAAAATTGAGCAAATGCATTAGGATTGTTTTGATACTTTAGGAAAATTACTCATAAGTCATTTATGACATGTATGAATCAACCTTGCCTAAATCTGACTCATGGTACGACTGTTATGACCTTAAGTGTGTATTTTTATAATAAATTAACAGTAAATTAAGTAAAAAAGAACAAATGACATACTGAAAATCAAGAAAATGAATTTAGATTGTTTTGATACCTTATGAAAATGATGCACCAGTCACTTATAATGTGTAGGAATCAATCACACCTCAATCTGATGAATTGTGTGACCAATATGACTAAAAGTGTCTGTTATGAGTTTAAAATTGACATTTTAGCTCAAAACACGACACTCACTGAAAACTAAGAAAACTTGATCCGATTGTATTCATAATTTCATATGATGGTTCATAAGTTCTTTGTGATGTGTATGATGTAGTATCATGTTAAACTGCTGCACGATACGACCGGTATGACTCAAAATATGTGTTTCCAATTTGAAATGATATTTTAGTAAAACACAACAGACATACTAAAAACTGAGCATACTCATTCGGATTATTTTGAAACTTTAGGAAAATGATATATAAGTCATTTTTGACATGTAGGAGTCAACTTCACCTCAATCCGACGCACGGTGCGACTCATTAGACTCAAAGTGTCTCTTTTTATTTAAAATTGATATTGATTTTAGTAAAAAAACACAACTCACATACTAAAAACCAAGAAAACGCATTCGGATTATTTTGATAATTTAGAGAAAAAATCATGAGTCGTTTGTGATGTGTAGGAATCAACTCCATCTCAATAAAATGCACTATGTGGCCGGTATAAATCAAAATGTGTCTTTTTATTTAAAATTGACATTAATTTAAGTAAAAAAGAACAACTGACATACTGAAAACAAAGTAAATGCATTTGGATTATTTTGATACTTTAGGAAAACAATACATGAGTTATTTGTGATGTGTAGGAATCAACCACACCTCAATCCAACACACAGTGTGACCGGTATGACTAAAAGTGTCTGTTATCGGTTTAACTTTTACATTTTATCTCAAAAGGTATCACTCACTAAAATCTAAGAAAATGATTTCTGGTTGTCTTCATAATGTAGGAAAGTGATTCTTAAGTCTTTTTTGAAATGTATGAAGAAGTATCACATCAAATCGATGCACGATGTGACCGGTATGACTTAAAAAGCATGTTTCTGGTTTGAAATGATATTTTAGTAAAAAAACACATCTGACATACTGAAAACTAAGAAAACACATTTGGATTGTTTTTATACCGTAGAAAAATGATCCATGAGTCATTTTTGGCATGTAGGAATCAACCACACCTCAATCCGATGAACGGTGAGATCGGTATAAATCCAAATGTGTTTTTATTTAAAATTGACATTAATTTAAGTAAAAAAGAACAAGTGACATACTGAAAACCCAGCAAATGCATTCAGATTGTTTTGATACTTTAATAAAATGATCCATGAGTCACTTGTGATGTGTAGAAATCAATTGCACCTCAATTCGACTTATAGTGTGACCAGTGTGACTAAAAGTGTCTATTATCACTTTAAAATTGATATTTTAGCTCAAACCGTTTCACTCACTGAAAACCAAGAAAACGCCCTCTGATTGTCTTCATAATTTAGAAGAGTGATTCATAAGTCTTTTGTGATGTGTATGAAGCAGTCTCGTCTCAAATTGACACAAGATGTGACTGATATGACTCAAAATGGGTGTTTCTAGTTTGAAATGATATTTTAGTAAAAAAACATAAATGTCATACTGAAAACCAAGAAAACTCATTAGGATTGTTTTGATACTTTAGAACAACAATCCATGAGTCATTTGTGACGTGTAGGAATCAACCACACCTCAATCTGATAAATGATGTGACCTATATAAATCCAAATATGTCATTTAAATTTGAAATTAATTTTAGTAAAAAAATCAAGGGACATACTCAAAACCAAGAAAACTCATTCAGATTGTTTCGATATTTAATGACAATGATCCATAACTCATTTGTGACGTGTGGGAATCAACCCCACCTCAATACGATGCACGGTGTGACCGGTATAACTCCAAATGTGTTTTTTTATTAAAAAATGACATTTTATTAATGTATTCTTTCATATTGATGTTTAATTTATGTGTTTATAGTATTACTAACATAATATTTGTTTTCTTATTTAGGTGGAACCTTTTTATTGAGTTGGGATGATTTGTTTGGAAACTAATACCATGAGCGGACATTTTTGAGAGTGGATCACAGATGTCAAAGGATGAAACATTAATATTTTTAACAGTATGTTGGATAATTGTAAATGTAATTATATAAAATATTGTTTGAAATGTTTATAGCTTTGTTTGTCGAACCCTTGTGTGCGCTGCTTTGTTCTTGTGTGCGTTGTGCAGGTGTTGTCGACGGGCGTTCTGTTTATATGTGTAGGTGTTGCTGGTGATTGTACTATTATATAAACAACACATTACAGACAGCATGGCCTTTATCAGCACTATTTAGAGCACTGATAAAGGTATCCTTTATCGGTGCTAATTAAAGCGGTGATAAAGTGGTCCTTTATTAGCACTAAAAATAGCACTGATAAAAGGTGTCCTTTATCCGCACTAAAATAGTGCTGATAAAAGGGGGGCCTTTATCAGTGCTTTTTTAGTAGGGATAAAGGACACCTTTTATCAGCGATGTTAAATGGGACCCCCCCCCCCATCTTCCCTAAGATTAATGGCGCTTTTCTAGCGCTGTTAAAAGCATTTTCTAGCACTGATAAAAGTACTATATGTAGTGGTGACTACTACAGATATGACCTTTAAAAGTGCTTAAATAGGGCATTTATAGTACTAAAAAAATGTTGATAATTGAAGAGCTATAAAAAGGGGTCCTTTTTATCAGCAATAAAAAAAAGCGCTGATAAAGGCTTCTTTTATCAAAGTTAAAAAAAGTGATGATAAAAGGGGTCTTTTATCAGTGCTAAAACAAAGCACTGATAAAATTGACCGTTATAGGTGTTTTTTTAGTGATGATAAAAGACCTCTTTTATCAATGATTTTTTTAGCATTGATAAAAGTAAAAAATTATTTTCTTTTTGAAATTTTTTTTCACTGCTGAAATTAGATGTATTTACGACGAGCTATTTGCGACGGGATCCCGTCGCAAATATTATTTTTTTCCACGAGGAACTGCCCCATCGCAAATAAGCCTCCAATTATATACATTATATATATATAAATCTTTTTCAACGAGCCCATCGTCTCGTTGCAAATACTGCTAATAAAAAATTATATTTAAATTATTTGTGACGGGATCCCATCCCAAAAGGTCTCGTCGCAAATACTAACCATAATAAAAAAATATTTAATAAAATTATGATTAATGAAAAAATTATATTAATATTATTAAAATAATAAAAAAATAAAAAATATTATTATTAGTAAAATAAACAAACATTAAAAAATATAATACTAAAAAATATATTTAATAAAATTATGATTAATAAAAAATTAATATTAATTTTATTAAAATAATAAAAAAATAAAAAATTATTACAATTCTCAATATTTACAAAAAAACATATAAAAAATAATAAAATGTTATTATTATTAGAAAAATAAACAAATATTAAAAAATATAATACTAATAATAAATAATAAAATATTAAAAAAATTAAATTATGCAATATTTGCACCAATATAAAAGACAGAAACTGTAAGTAATTCATATTACAATAAATCTTCAATTCAAATGTTTTTAACATAAAAAACAAATCACCGGGGGGTCATCTTCTGGAGGAGGTGGAGGAGGTGTAGGAGATGGTGGAGGAAACTTCATCCCTAAACTACGAGTCAGACATCGCATGTACTCCATATGCTCGTGATGCTGCTGCTGTTGTTTTTGCTGCCATCGACGCATCTCCTCCTCGTGCTGCTGTTGTTGTCTCCAACACATCTCTTCATGCTACTTCTGCAAACTCTCTATAATCTCAGACTGAGTTTGCAACTGCTCTTGATACTATGAGGCAGAAGATGATGCCTCTCCATGAGCTCCTCTCAAGCTGGACACCCATATCGCAGCAGTACCATAATAAGTACCAGGAGTCAAATGAGAGTTGATACCAACTACTCGGCCCTTCTCAAAGCCATACTAGGTCGCCTGCATCGATGCCGCCTCAACGAAATAGTGGTCACTGGTCTGCTCAGTCGTCTCGTCCTGACTCTCAGCCTGTGTCTGCGAGATCGCAGCCTCATATGACTCTTTCAATTCCAATTTGAAATTAAAATGGTGAAAGTATTATATGCGGTTAATTTTCAAACCGGAAAAAATAATACTAACCACAATCTGACGCTGGCGATCACCTCTAATATCTCTGGTGGCTAGATCACTATACATCCTCCGATAAACATCGAACTCCGTAATATCGGGATACTCGAATGCCTACAGAAATATAAAATAAATTATTTATATTTAAAGTTATATAAAATATTTTAAAAATATACTTACCAGAAGCTCTCTATGCGTACTGAATGTACAACTACCATCTCGATGCGCCACCTTCTGTCTCCCCCGGTTCTGCCGTCCCATTGAATATCCCCTCTGAAATTCACCACCCAACTAGTGTAAACGTAATCCATCCCAAACGTGAGATGAAATTTACTCTAGTCAGTGGGCTCTACACGACTCATCAAATTCTGTCACTCCTGCTTTCTTAATGGTTATTCTTCTCAAATTGTGCAAAAACTGACTAAAACGGTCACACATAGACACCTGCCATGCCGCGTGGATAGCGTCACGCATGCTATCATCGATGGGATACCATAAACCCTACAAATAATTTATAATATCAAGTTATTAATAAAATAAATTTCAAAATAAATATTCTTTATTTACGTACCAGCTAATGATTGAACATGTCGCGCCGCACATCAACGGGAATCTCTTCTCATGTGATCCATGGCTGAGAAAAATAATTGTGCAAGATAGCAGTCCCCTGTCCAATAGCTAATTGCGTAAAACTGTGAAAAACGAATAAATAATTAAATAATTAGTATATATATAAATAAATTAATGAAAGCTAACTAAAATATATATGTTACCATACCTCCATGTGCATGGATCGAAGCTAAGATGTGGACATCGCTTGGGGATAGGGTCAAGAATCATTAGTCGCGCAAGACTGCGCCCCCTCTGTGTACCCCCTAAACCATCAGTAGGCTAAGGGTCAGATGGTCCACAATCCCCCTCATCCAAAGGTATATCAGCCTCCTGCAACTCGTGAAATAGATCAGGATCCATCTGCAACACAAAATTATTATTGTTAGCTTGAAAATAACTATTATATATATATATATTAGTTATGATTATAACCATCATTTAATTGTGTCAATTTCCATCTTCATCCTCATCTCCATAGTTGTCAATGTCAATGTCTTCATCTTCCTCCTCAACATCATCAATATCCATATGAGTTTGAGTTTCATCATCTCTTGTCATTTCAAATTCATTTTTAACATCATTAACATCTTCATCATCATCAATCCTTAATTGTGGAGTTTCACCATCGATATTCATGTCACTTTGTGAAAAATATGGATTTTGAGCAGTCTCTTGAAAATTTTCAATTCATTCCACTTCAGCAGAACCATATTCAGTTTGATTAAACTGATTTTCCTGAGATTTCATTTTTATTATGATCCACCAATCACTCAAGTCTCTTGAAGTCACACAGTACTTTGCATAATAAATTTGATGTGCCTATTGAGCTAGTAAAAATGGTTCATTTACTACAAGAAGACTTTTATATTTAATATCGACGATTCCAGGAGTCGGATGAACACACAAGCCTCTCTCATTATCCAACCACTGACATTTAAACATTGTTATGTAATTATGTCCTAGATAACACAGCTCAATAATTTCATCCAGAATTACATAAAAGTCAACTTCAGTTTCTCTATGATGTGATTCTCTCAATAAAACTCCATTGTTCATTGTTTTTTTTTATTCCCCATATGTACGTGTATGAAATCGAAAACTATTCACCACATATGCATTATAATATTTAACCATTTTGGATGGTGTGTTACTCAATATACACAGTCGCTTATCAATTTTATCAGCATGTTGAGACACCTGAAAATTTGTAAAACAATTATCAATATGATAAATAATAAACAGAATTGATATTAAACAATCAATAATTTATGTTGCCAGTTTTTGAAACCATTGAGAATTTTTTTTTGTCTACGTTCTTCAAGAGCAGTTGCTGTAATTTGTGGAAGTTGTTTCTTGATATGATTATCATATAACCTACAAATAAAATAAGTTTACATATTATAACATACATTATAGAATAAGTGGTAGAATCACTCTCAGTACAAAAGATTCCATTTCTTCACAGTTGAGCAGAACATATGTATGAGCTCTGTGATGTTCATTATCTGAAAGCCATCATTCACGAACTCCACTGAAATCAAGATTTGGCGGATTAAAAACTGATAATTTATTATCCATTTTTTCATTAACATTCCCCTCATTTCATCCCATGCGATTTTGTTTTGAGTGATATTGAGATTCAAAATAATGAGAGTAGAAAAAAGAAATTTCCTCTTGTAAATAAGCTTAAGCAATTGAGCCTTCAACTGATACTTTGTTACGTAATTTTTTCTTCAATTTTTTCATGCATCTCTCGAATGGGTACATCCATCGAAACTATAATGGACCTCCACATTTAGCTTCATATGGAAATTTTAATATCATATGTTCCATTGAGTCAAAGAAAGTCAGCTAAAAGATTTTTTCCAGTTTACATATAATTACAACAATATCTTCTTCCAGTTTTCTTAGCGCATCGTAGTTTGTTATTGCTACACAAATGTCTCGAAAAAATTAAGATATATCTGCTATCGAATCCCAAATCATAGAATTCAACAAACCTATGAATCCAATTGGCATAAGTCTTTCCATTATAACATGGCAATCATGACTTTTTAATCCGGTAATATAACCATTCTTAACACATCTACCCAAATTAGAAGCATAGCCATCTGGAAGTCTCAAATCTGCAATACATTAACAAAATAGTAAGTAACTCTCTTTGGACAGTGTATAAGATGCTTTTGGCTTCATTAACCTCTGTGATCTGACATTTTAAAATAGTTCAAATTCTGGTCACCTGCAAATTTGGGAAAGATCTAATCGTGCCTTTACAGTATCTTTTGTAACACCCCGACCCCAGTTACCCAGAGTCGGTGCATTATTACGTATCAGTGGAATGATCACAAAAGATCAAGTCTCGAAAGACCGATTAGTTTAGTAGTCTTGGAAACTCTAGATATATTCATAAGTCTTATATTACATCATAAAGTAAAAAAAAGACTACAACAACATCTTGTCTTCATATCCCCACATACTATCCCTGCAGGTAATTCATGAATTACTTCTTCACATCCTAGGAAAAATAAAACATTGAAAGGGGTGAGATGAGATGCTCAGTAAGGATAATAATATAGCAAAAACTTTCATACATAAGCATAAACATTTAAGGCAATGTATAACTAAAACAAAATCCTTTTAAACTTAAACTTCAGTATAATATGGAAAAGATAAAATGAAATAATGTCATTTACTTATTCACGTGGATATTCTACTAGTCAAATAATCACATGCAATATCAATAAACACTTTCATAATAATGGAATTCATAATTCCAGACTATCATAACCACATAGTCAAGGCCTCGTGCCAAGAATACTAATAAGATTTTGTCAAGGCCTTGTTCCAAGACACTAGTTTGTCTCATGAGATCTACCGATGCATCGAGGAGCTATAGCGGGCTCCACCCGTCACTTACTAAGTCCAATGCATTCCTCATATGAAATGTTTAAAACATAACATAAACATTCGTATTAAAACTAGCATACGAAATGTCAATAATTTAACCACAAACCATGAATGGTATAAAAATAGCACATCCATAGTCAAACATAACTCATTCTATACAATATGGAAGATTTTATTGTATCAGATTAACCTCAATTGAGAATAATGAAGGGGATTGACATATATTAAAATAATCATCAAACTATTGAGAGAAATATCCCCCTTTTTCTTGAAAACATTTAAAAGTCACACTATTTTTCAAGAATCCATTTAAAATAGATTTTTGAATCAAAGTGTCTTATACCACTTTGAAACTTTTAAAATGAATTTTGATTTGAAAAATTTAATGTCCATATAAATAAATCCTTAAAACCATTTTTAAAACATGGACATTAATGAGAAATATTTAGAATAATAAATCTTTAAAACATTTTAAAATGATATTTTAGTTAGAGTTCCTAACCAAAAGAGAGACACTTGAATACAAATAATTGAGGTAATAAAAACAATGTAATATCATGAGAATAAAGGGATTAATGATATACTATGTCAAAGTACATTATACACACCATACAAAAGTGATTTGGTGTATAACAACAAAGGAGTCTCAATGGAATGTAAATTGATATGAAATCTCTCATAAAGGTCATATACTTAGGTTAAGGATAAATAAATGACATAATTATGTGGGATAAATATAAATACACTCAATATGATTGGATATTTAGTGCAAAACAATCAAATTACATTCACACATACTCTTGTATAAACAACACCAATGAATTGGATGTTTAACTCAACAAATCGAGATTGAGTAGAAATTACTCTTATCAAGTTCATACCGATGACTTGAGAATTTATCAATGGAGTGATTATTTGTATAAAAAGTATATCCACAGAAATAGCAGTGGAAATTATGACATAATCAAATGAATATTGATTCCACACATAATCTTGGAGTAAAATAATCAATGAAGTATGCGTAAAGCCGAATGAGTGGAAATTGAAATTTCAAATTCCCTTATTGATTTGGTAACTTACGAAACATACAACCATGAAAGAAGCATCATACAATTATGATTTAAATATAAATGAATTAAAGTATATTACATAATGAATACAAATATGGGAAGTACACACACCACATGCAATAAATAAGTGGTGAATAATGGAAATCTCACGGAATTAAAAGTGAGATAAAAAACCCCTTACTTTGTACTTTTTCCTTGGTCGAGGGTAGGTTAACCTCCTTTATAATGGTGAAATAATTGTTATTTAATTATTCAAGAATAATATACATTAATATGATATCATATATGATCTTTTAACATTTATTTGTTGATAACATCTTAGTATTATCATCGTTTCGGGTGTTAACAGGTTCATTTTCCTTTATATTCTTTGTTATGTGAGCCATATTTGCTATGGATGGGATGTATATTATTTATATACAGAATTATATAATGTCTATAAACATAATTTTTAATCATCAAATTAAATTTAGTCTTGAATGGATAGTATGGGGAATGAATCTCATCGCGTTCGTGGAGACAGTAATCTGTATGTACGCACGAGCGACAATATCATTATTTTGTATATTAAAATAATATATAATTGGATGGTATATCACATATACAGAATCATTATCATGTTATATTCATTATTTACATTAATTATACATCATTATTATACCCATCCAAATAAAAATATATTTAATAACAATTACACCACGACGTGGAGACGGTAGGCCGTACGTATGCACGTATGGTGACATGTCATTCAAAGGATGGATAGAATACTGAATATGGTTGTAAAATATTTATAATAACATCACAGTATATAGAAGATACTGGATTTATTATTTTATAATGTAAATAACAAATAAAGAAGAAGTGGAAGAAGAAAGGAACTTGAAAGAGGGTGGTGAAATCATTACCTCTTCTTCGGGTTCTTCCTTTTGATTTGATCAAAAGGGATCCTTAAGTTGGCTTTCTGACCAAATTAAGGCCTCTAGGATTAATGGAGGATAGTTTAGAGGGTATTTGTGCAGATTTTGTCTGAACCAAAAGGCTTTTAAGGTGTGAAGAATTGGTTAGAAGTGGTGTCATTTTATAAGGGGGGAGGGGCTCTTTAGGAAAAACTTAAAGTATTATTTTATAATAAATTCATATTAGGTTTCTAATGGCTCCAAAGTGGATTATTCAAAGTCTAAGGTGGGTATGGGTCTAAATCCATTCAACCAATATATTTTAGACAGGTTTGTGTCATTATATTAACCTTATCTTTTAGTTTTAACTCTTAGTTAATTAGATTGACATTTACCATGTCACTTTGTATTTTTATATTATATAGTTAATAAACTTACTATATACATCCAATATACCCCCAAGTGGTCCATTAATGATAAAAATATAATTATATAAGTCCTTTGACCAAACCTTAGATTTTTAGGAATAGAATATGAATTAATAATATAATATTTGTTTTAAAAACTCTTTTATGTCAATTTTGACACTATTTAATAATTGATTTTTTTTAAAGTCTTAACAACTTTATTAATTCTAACCAAATTCATTTAAGCAATCCTAACATGTCATATTAACTAATAAAATTCTTTTATGTCATCAAAACTTTCAAATTATATTTATTTTAACATTTATAATACCAATTGTTTGATTCTTTCATTAATAAGGAAAATACTGCTTCATTATTGTGTCATAAATAAATTTAATTATTAAATGTATAAAAATTATAAATAAAATACCATTATGTAGGAAATAGTTTTATCTTTCTAATGAATATTTATAGTCTAAAATATAACATATATAACCCTATTTAAAAATTATTTTTCTAAAAGATATATGCTTATGTCATTTTTGTTTTTACTTTAACTTAATTAATATAAAGTGTCATTATCACTTACAAGTGAATCCATGGGGTCCCAAAATCGACCTAAAGATGCCCATGGTCGGACATGACTCATAAAATAGGGTTAGGACATGTTTTAGGGTAATTTAGTATTATTATAATATTATTATTTTTTACCCTTATATACCGGATTTACCTTTTAACCATGGTAAATAAAATATTTACCGAAGTATTATTCAAAATGTATAAAAATAAAAGTTACCTATTTACACAATTTGTACCTCCTGATTCTAAATATTGAATCCATTTTTCTAAATTTAAAACACAGAAGTGGCAGAAATTAATTTAAAATCAATTCCCGCTGTCAAAACAAAAGGCGTGTTTTTAAGAAATAATAACTATCAAAAGATTGACACTTGTTTATGTCCGGTTTAAATGTAAAATTATGTCCAATGACCAACATTGTATTAAATGGTAAAAATATATTTTAAATATACTTTAAAACCACTCAAATTCATAATTTATCACTATTAATTATTTCGATTAAAAAGTTGTTTTTAATTAAAATTTAGTAATTTTCACTATTCATCAAAATATGAAAGTTATCAGAAAAGTACCAAAATTTCACCCTGAGCTAATTTTGATATTCTGAATCCAAAAATGAATTCCATTTTTAATGATAAAATGTATAAAATTTCAAAAAGTGGGTATTATTATTCATAATGGCTAGTTTGATCGGTTGTGGTGTGTGTTAGAACTCGAAGTTGCGTACAACACACGCTACTGAATTATTCAAATAGAAGCGTATCGTAGAAGCTTGGGGTGTTACATCTTTGGTCTTATCTGGTGTATCCAAAACTATATGAAATAAATTATCAAAAGAGTTATTCTCAATATGCATGACATCCAATATGTGGCGGACCAACAAATCAGACCAATATGAAAGATCCCAAAAAATGCTTCATTTTATCCAATTATGTTCTTTCCCAAAGCCATGAATTTTCTGTTGGTTTACTATTGGACCAAATGTTATGGGAGGTAATGAAAATACAACTGATTTTAACTCTGTACCCGAGATCATTTTTGGAGGTTTATCCCTTTCAATTATACCTTTTCTAAAATGATATTTGTTCCTCCGAAAAGGATAATCGGTTGGAAGAAATCTACGGTGACAGTCAAAATAGCAAAGTTTTTTTCCATTGACGAGCATAAAGGCTTTTTTGTCTTTCATACAGTAAGGACATGATTTCGGACCATGTGTACTCCAACCAAATAACATGTCATATGCTAGAAAGTCACTAATCATCCACATCAATGCAGCTTTTAATATGAAATTTTATTTTGCAGCAACATCATATGTACTAACACCATCACTCCATAATACATTTAACTCATCAATCAATGGTTTCAAATAAATATCAATATTCTTTTTCAGATGTCCTGAGATTAATAAGGTCAAAAAGATATAGGGCTCCTTCATCAACATCCATGGAGGTAAATTTTATGGAGTTATAAAGACAAGTCAACATGAATACTGACTACCATAAGAACCAAACGGACAGAAACTGACAGTAGAAAGACCCAATCGCACATTTTGGGCTTCTAAAGAAAAATATGGATTCAGTCAATCAAAATTTTTCCATGCATCACCGTCAGATAGATGATTCAAGCTTTTATTAGTTGAAATCTTGTTTTTGTGCCATGACATCATTGACGTTGTGTTCTGAGACATAAATAAATGCTGCAACCTGGGTGTAAGGGGGAAATATCTCAACTGTTTTACTGGAATCGATCTAGACTTCCATGGTTGAGCTTCTTTATACCTCGATTGTCCACATGTAGGACAACTATACAACGAATCATTTTCCCCAGAATATAAGATGAAATCATTTGGACATGCATGAGTATTCTGATAACAAAGGCTTAGATTACAAACCAACCTCTTTCTTTCATAGTAATTTGCAGGCAACACATTTCCTTTAGGTAATAGTGTTTTAACTAAAGAAAATATCTGATCAAAACAGTTGTTTGACATTGCATTATCTGATTTAATAGCCATAAATTTTGCAACTGCTTATAATTTTCTTATCTTGCAACTAGGATATAATGCATCCTCAAAAGACCTCAAAAAATCATAAAATTCATATGGTTCCAACTCAGGAGTTAAATCAATATCATCTTGAGTTTTAGTTTGTTGAACAGATGGACCTGCAACATCATGTACTAAATTTTGAAAGCGTGATGGATCCGGAATCAAGTTATTAGTATCTTCTCTGGAATTGTGTTCACTATGTTGATACCAAGAAACATAATCTGGTTAAAAACCAAACCGTAAGAGATGTCCCCCAACCTTGTCAAATGTGTCAAACGTTCTTAGAGAACATTTTTTACAAGGACGCTTTATTGTGCCTTCTGAAACATATTCTGGTTTTGATGATGCAAATGATATGAAACCTTCAACACCCTTAATATATACATGATTTAAACTAGAACCATTTGGATTTCTACGCTGATTTATCCAAGCACGATCATCTAATAATGATTGTTGTCAACTTTCTTGTACCATATTTTTCTACAAAATATAAAATCATTAATATTTTTGAATAATTTGAAATTATAAAAACACTATCTGAAAAAAAAAAGGTAAATAATTAAAACTACTTTTTAATAATTACCATTACTTACGGGCGACAAAATTTACAGTGGATTGACAGCTACTCTTTTCTCGGACGGCTCATTGACTTGCAACTTTCTCACACATAAATCACAATGAAGAATCTGCTCCGACGTACGCATATTCATTCTCATATGCACGATAATGAATATGCGTACCTCCGAGCAGATTCTTCATTGTGATTTATGTGTGAGAAAGTTGCAAGTGAATGAGTCGTCAGACAAAAGAGCCCCCTTTTCATCGATGAATCATCTTCTTGTAATTGTCACCGCCTGAACACATTATGAAAAATGTGGTCCTACGAATGCATATTCAAACTCATGCATACGAGATTGGATATGCATACGTAGAAGTATACTTTTCATAATGTTTTGAGTCGGTGAAAGTTGAAAGGAGAAGAGTCATCGAGCAAAAGGAGTGTCATCAATCCACTGGAAATTGTGCCAAGTTATGACAAGTTATTGCAATTTATTATAATTGATTTTCTTCCTAATTGTTCATATTTATTCTTATTTATTCCTATTTATTACTATTTATTACTATTTATTACTATTTATTCCTAAATATTCCTATTTATTACTATTTATTACTATTTATTACTAATTATTTATAATTATTACTAATTATTACTAATTATTCCTATTTATTTCTAATTATTACTAATTATTACTAATTATTACTAATTATTACTAATTATTACTAATTATTCAAAATTATTCCTAATTATTCCTAATTATTCCTAATTATTACTAATTATTCCTATTTATTCCTAATTATTACAATGTATTCCTAATTATTACTAATTATTACTAATTATTAATAATTATTCCTAATTATTCCTAATTATTACTAATTATTCCTAATTATTACTAATTATTCATATTTATTCATAATTATTCCTAATTATTCATATTTATTCCTAATTATTGCTAATTATTCTTAATTATTCCTAATTATTCCTAATTATTGCTAATTATTCCTAATTATTCTTAATTATTACTAATTATTCCTAATTATTCCTAATTATTTATAATTATTCCTAATTATTCATATTTATTTCTAATTATTGCTAATTATTCCTATTTATTCCTAATTATTGCTAATTATTCCTATTTATTCCTATTTATTCCTATTTATTTCTAAATATTACTAATTATAACTAATTATTACTAATTATTACTAATTATTACAAATTATTACTAATTATTCCAAATTATTTCTAATTATTTCTATTTATTCCTATTTATTCCTATTTATTCTTAATTATTACTAATTATTACTAATTATTACTAATTATTTCTAATTATTACTAATTATTCCTAATTATTAATAATTATTCATATTTATTCCTAATTATAACTAATTATTCATATTTATTCATATTTATTCATATTTATTCCTAATTATTGCTAATAATTCCTAGTTATTCCTTTTTATTGCAAATTATTCCCATTTATTTATAATTATTCTTAATTATTCCTAATTATTACTAATTATTCCTATTTATTCCTATTTATTCCTAATTATTCCTAATTGTTACTAATTATTACTAATTATTACTAATTATTCTTAATTATTCTTAATTATTACTAATTATTACTAATTATTCTTAATTATTAATAATTATAACTAATTATTACTAATTATTCATATTTATTCCTAATTATTACTAATTATTCATATTTATTTCTAATTATTACTAATTATTACTAATTATTACTAATTATTCATAATTATTCATATTTATTCCTAATTATTCATATTTATTCCAAATTATTACTAATTATTCATATTTATTCCTAATTATTTCTATTTATTGCTAATTATTCCTAATTATTCCTAATTATTCCTAATTATTCCTAATTATTCCTAATTATTCCCAATTATTCCTAATTATTTCTATTTGTTGCTGATTATTCCTATTTATTCTTATTTATTCCTATTTATTCCTACTTATTACTAATTATTACTAATTATTCCTAATTATTCCTAATTATTACTAATTATTCCTAATTATTCCAAATTATTCCTTATTATTCCTAATTATTACCAATTATTCCTATTTATTCCTAATTATTAATTATTATTACTAATTATTACTAATTATTACTAATTATTACTAATTATTCATATTTATTCCTAATTATTACTAATTATTCATATTTATTCTTAATTATTACTAATTATTCCTAATTATTGATAATTATTCCTAATTATTGCTAATTATTCCTATTTATTCTTATTTATTCCTATTTATTCCTATTTATTCCTATTTATTCCTATTTATTCCTATTTATTCCTATTTATTCCTATTTATTTCTATTTATTCTTATTTATTCCTATTTATTCCTATTTATTCCTATTTATTTCTATTTTTTACTATTTATTCCTATTTATTTCTATTTATTCCTATTTATTCCTATTTATTCCTATGTATTACTATTTATTACTAGTTATTACTAGTTATTCCTAATTATTCCTAATTATTCCTAATTATTCCTAATTATTACTAATTATTACTAATTATTCCTAATTATTCCTAATTATTCCTAATTATTCCTAATTATTACTAATTATTACTAATTATCACTAATTTTTACTAATTATTACTAATTATTCCTATTTATTCCTATTTATTCTTAATTAATACTAATTATTACTAATTATTTCTAATTATTCATATTTATTCCTAATTTTTCCTAAATATTCCTAATTATTACTAATTATTCCGAATTATTACTATTTATTCATATTTATTTATATTTATTACAAATTATTACAAATTATTACAAATTATTACTATTTATTACTATTTAGCACTATTTATTACTAATTATTACTAATTATTACTATTTATTGCTAATTATTACTAATTATTACTATTTATTCCTATTTATTTTTATTTATTCCTATTTATTCCTATTTATTCCTATTTATTCCTATTTATTACTACTTATTACTATTTATTACTATTTATTACTTTTTATTACTATTTATTACTATTTATTACTAATTATTCCTATTTATTACTAATTATTCCTATTTATTACTAATTATTCCTATTTATTACTATTTATTCCTATTTATTACTAATTATTTCTATTTATAACTAATTACCTGTAATTATTACTAATTAAACATAACTATTACTAATTAAACGTAACTATTGCTAATTAAACATAATTATTACTAATTACCGTTAATTGATATTAATAACTACAATTTACAACTACTAATTACTAATTACAAGTAATTATTTACAGACAATACTAATTTTCGTTAATAATTATTAATTATTACTAATTATTGATTTTTAAGAATTATTAAGAATTAATATTAATAATTTCAATTTATTATTACAAATAAATACAGATAACAAAACAATTTAAATCTAATTTAATTACAACTATTCAACAATAATTAAAATTAACATAAAAAAATGAAATAAATACTAAATTAAATAAAATATAAATACCTTTAAACTTGATCTCCTATAGATGTAAGCGACTTCACAACTTCTCCGTAAAAAAAAACTAACTCGGAGAAATTTTTACTCTAAAAATAGAGTTTAGAACGAGAGAGTAAGTGAGAAATGAGAGGTAAAGAAAAAATCGGAGGGGTATATATAGGTTAGATTAGTTGCGACGGGACAATTTGCGACGGGAATCCCGTCGCAAAAGGTTTTTTTTTGCGACGGGCCCCGTCGCAAATACCTTTGCCCGCATTAATTGATGTTGGTGGTTAAAAAAGTATTTGCGACGGGCTCCGTCGCAAAAAGTGACCTGCCAACATACCTTTTGCGACAGGACAACATCCCGTCACAAAAATTCATTTACCGTCGTCGGTATTTGCGATGGGGGGATCCCCCCGTCGCAAAAATTTTTCCGGCGCTTTGGCGCGCTGCCCGCCCCAAACCGCGCATTACCTTGTGCGACGGGACCCCAAAACTCTTCGCAAATAACCTCTGGGATGGACTATTTACGATGGGAATTAATCCCGTCGCAAAAGCCTATTTTTCCCGTAGTGTTTCTTAAAAATCGGTGGTTAAAAGAGTATTTACGACGGGCTCCGTCGCAAAAAGTGACATGCCGACATACCTTTTGCGACATGACAACATCCCGTCGCAAAAATTCATTTACTGTCGCCGGTATTTGCGACGGGGGGATCCCCCCGTCGCAAAAAAATCTCCCCGCGCTTTGGCGCGCTTCCCGCACCAAACCACACATTACCTTGTGCGACGGGACCCCAAAACCTGTCGCAAATAACCTCTGGGATGGACTATTTGCGACGGGAATTAATCTCGTCGCAAATAGCCCGTCGCAAAAACCTATTTTCCCGTAGTGTTTCTTACAAATCAGAGGGTGGACCCCCCCCCCCCATCACCGTTCAATCCCATGTTTTAATAGTGTTCATCCAACCTCCCCTCCCCTTTAACAATGTTATGCATCTGCTTCATCTGCCCGTGCACACGCTTACTTTTGCTGGGTTTTGAACCTGGGACCTCCTTTTCATACTCCAATGTCTTTTCCACTCCACCGTATTGTTTTGTTCTGTATTTTATTATATATCTATATAATTATATATCTATATATTTATATATATATTTCATTACCTTTTTATCCATATATTTATGTGTGTATATTTATGCATACATACATTTTTTTTACATATATGTGTACATCTATAAATATAATTATACATATTTATATTTATTTTCATATATTATATATCAATATTTATATACATATATTATAATATGTGTGTGTGTGTGTCTGTGTTCGTCAGTACACACACAAATATATTTATATATATATATATAAACATTATATATGCATTAAATGTATATGTATATAAATATTCATACATTTTTATTTTAAATAAAGTGGATATTATTTTTTATTTAGATAAGGTTTATATATTAAGAAATATATTTTATATGTTAATATGTTTAATTATTTATTTATAAAATTAAATTTTTATGTGTGAATTTATAAAAAAATATGTATATATTGTTATATATTTGATTATAAATAACAGTACATTGTGAAAAACGATAAAATTTCAAAGTCATAGTATCAATATGAATGTAAGCCTCAAGAACTAATTCAATCCCCTCCGAAAAGGGGCAAAAAGACTCATTAAAAGAGACTAAAAATCCATCAAATTTTAAATAATTGGGGTATCGCGACTAAAAAGTCAGTTTTGGAGGTCTTCTAGGCCTTTTTGGCATCGAAAAATGTGGCATAGGGTTTGTCTTTATTATTAGGGCATAAAACTCATCGCAGGCTTCGATTTGATATGTGGTAGAGTCCAAATGGACATCCAGATCAAAAGTTATAACCGTTTGAAGTTCAAGTTACATTTTCTACTTCTTTTCGATCTTTTATTAATTTTTTGATTTTTTTTATATTCAAATTGTTATTAAACGACTATTACTCGATAATAATTAACAGATTATTAATTAAAAAAATATTTTTAATTACTTTATAAGTCATTGTCACTAATTATCTTATATATTATGCGTAAATTTCTATTCAGACTTATTTATAACAGATTTAAAAAATATATATATATTATATTTATATCAATATAAATATATTTATATATTAATTTATTATTTTTAATTAATTTTTTTGAAGTATACATTTTATCACTCCTCGTACAAAAATGTTGATAAATGAGGTTCTTTATTAACGCTTAAAAAACAAGGATAAAGGGGGTCTATTTAACAACGCTGATAAAGGGGTTGTTTTGACAACGTTTTTTATCGCTATTAAAAGTACCCTTTATCGGCATTTTTTTAGCGTTGATAAAGCTACCCCCTTTATCAGTACTTTTTTTAACGCTACTAAAGGATGGGGGTGCATAATGTTGGAGTTGGTGGCCTAGAACCAACTACTTTGTACTTTATTCATTAATAAATTCCTTATCACATCTTGATTGTTCTTCTGCGTGACAATGCATGTGATAATGTCCTAAGGACAGCTGTTGCATTAACGGGTCATAGCAGATCTCTGCTATGATGAGAACCCAGAAGTGTCATAACACTATTCTTGAATATATATTCTATGGCCTGATGATATTATTTGAAGGACACAAATAATACAGGTCATTAGGGGTGAGGACTCATAAAACTTTGAGGCACCTTCTCATGGTGTGCGCCCTTGGTAATATCCAGAAGGATATTATGAGAAGGAGACCCACCAGTGGGAAATCCACATTTCATAGTGTCATTGGATGTTCCTATCTGCGGACGTGTGTATTGGTCCTTAGACTTTAAGATTATTATTAATGGGTATTACAACTCGCGCACTTAGATGTATTGACGAAAACTGTGACGACACATTGTTCGCAGCGAGCTAGGATACGTTGGGTGCGTCACGAGTAATACTGCATTAATAGATAATGCGAGAAAGGATTTGTCCCTTCTGTTCCATAACGGAAGTAGATATCTCAGGCCCTTTGATGGAATTTATATAGCCTAAATAAATCCATGGTCATGGTAATGTATGGGCGAGTTCAATTCCGGGAAGTCAAAGAAAGAATAATCGAGCACATGGGTTGATGGCACTAGCATGCAACCCGCTTGATTGGAGACATCGAGACAAAGGGATTATATTACACGGTAAGCATTCGTAGGAGGTGACACATCATTGCGGCGTTAACTTCTTTCTCTATGGGTGCCTTGGTGTGTTGCTAGACGCTAACCTTGGACTTTAGGCAGGCTCCGCCTAATGCCACTGAGAAAGAGGCATAGAGGGTCACACACTAAGTGTGTCCATGTATCTCAGTTAAATATTAATTTAACAAGTTAAATAAATATTATTCCCGACTCTGGTTTAATAATTATTTAAGAATTCCTGATCGCATTTATTTCGACACTAGTTATTCGAGAGAATATATTGTGGGCGAAATAATATATATTTATTAGCGAGTAATGCAGTTACATTTATTTAAGAAATAAATAGCCATTACTCAAGGTCTAATAAATATGGTGGAGGAAATAAATAAAATGAAAAATAAAAAAGTACACGTCGTGTATATTTATATACACGCTGTGTAGTTTGTTTTTCGGGATTCGTGAGAAAATATTGTTTATTTAATTAAATGATATTAAATGTAATATGTTGGGTGCATGTCAAGTAATAATGATGGTCAACTGTCATTATTAAGACATGGGGTATTACTAAGAATTAAATGAAATGATTACATGCTTTCGGGCAATTAATTCATTTTATTATTCTAAGTATTATAATCCTAATTACATTATTCTCATTGAGTAAGGGTCATTGTTGTGCACAACGAATTTGGAAAAACTCTCAAGCCAAGAGAGAATTCCCTTTCCACCAAGAACGCTTTCAAGTTACGAGAGCGAGATCCTCCACCGAATCAAGGCGGTAGAAGGCGGACATCGCAAGCGAAGGTTCTTCCACGCTAGAACCCAGAGATCCCTTCGGCGACGTCCAGAGATACGTGGAGCACATGTGGATCACCGCTAGAGGAATCATGTATTTGGATTCTACGACGCAACGACGGATCACAAGATCGTGACCAGAGACTCCAACGAAGAAAGAATTCCATCGAGGTAATTCTTATGAATTAATTAAATTAATTATAACCAACATATGATGATCCTATCTCAAGGGTTCTGGGACTCTTCTTTTCTTTTTCGTTATTCATTCTATTCTGAAGATTCGGTATTTTAAATTGTGACGGATCTCGGATTGAACGTTGTTTAACGTTAAAATTAAAGTTGGGCAAACCCACCAACGCGCTTCCGCTACGCCCGGAACCTACACATAAATTCGTTTTTGTGTTAATGATTCAACATCTAACCTTATGAGAAACTCTCATGAAAATGATGCATCACTTCCATGCTATGCTACTTTATTCTTAAATAGAATATACCTTGAAACAATCATCTCCAATCTAAAAATTCCCTCCATCGCTAAATGTTCTATGATTTTTTATTCAACCTGCAAAATGTTACAAAAATACTTTCAGCCTTCACAAAGAGAAACACTATTTTTTTGTTGACGTTATATTGTCAAACCATTGATCCATCACTCATGACTTGAGTAAAATAATTTTGTACAACCAATTTATTTCTTATCTTCTTGATACCATGGTCATCCCTCTTGGATGATCGGTGTCAAGTCACCCAATAATTTTGTACAACCAATTTATTTCTTATCTTCGCGGTGTTCTGGCAGCAGCGGCGGTGCGACTTACCAGATCTATGCCAGGTGATGGTTCCGCATTTCATCACTGGCTATGGGTTTCTGACTGCGTCGGCTCTTCCAGTTTTTGCCTTCCCTGTGTTCCGACGTCCGGTTCCCCCTCTGGCACTGCGGTTTCTTTGGTTTCGATCTCCTTGTGTTGTAGATCTAGGCTTCGTTGGGGGTTCTTTGGTGCTGGTTCTTCGTCGTTTACGGCCCCTCATGTTTGAGTAGTGTTGTCGGTTTCCTGCGGGCGCTACAACCCTTCAGTCGGGGTTTGATCGCAGGGAGTGTTCGCGAAGGGTGGGTTTGCGAAGGGACGGTTCGCGAAGGGAAGGTTTGCGAAGGGCAGATCCGCTAAGGTGTTTTCGTGAAGGGTGTGTTCGCGAAGGAGTTTTCAGTTTGGGCTGGGGAGTTGTGTTCGTGAACGAGGAGTTTTGGTCGCGCAGGGGTGTGTTGCTCGTGAAGGATTTTTTTGGTTTGTGATGTGGAGTGTTATTTGCACGGGGGGAGATTTGTTTGCTCAGGGTTTTCTGTTTGCACGGGGAGCTTAATTTGATTCGTGCATGGGGGTCTCTCTTGGTTCGCGCAGGTGAATTTTGTCCGCGACTGGTCTGTGATCGCGCAGGGTGTGATTGCGATGGAAGGGTCGCGCAAGGTGTGAGCGCGAAGGAAGGGTCGCGCAGGGTGTGATCGTGAAGGAAGAACCAGGTAGGGTGAGTGGAGGTTGCGGTGCGCGGTAGCTGCGGGCGTGGTTCGCGGATGGGTGTGGGCTGCAGACAACTGGAGCCTGTTTCCTATAGTGCCCCCTTTTCCTGGACTGCAGTGGGTTTGATCCGTGGTGGGAGTGGGATTTGAAGGCTTGTGAGGAGTTTCGGGCGGGAGCACGGTGTGTGTCAAGTTGGTTCATGACTTGGCGTTGGTTTGCCGAAGGTGTTGGTTTGCGATCCGAAGGTGGTTCGTGTTCTGGCGCGGGTCCGCGAAGTTGCTTGTTCGTGAAGGTACAGGTGTGCGGCAGCTCAAAGCACAGCGACTCTTGAGGGGAGCCCGTGGAGAAGTGTGACTACGCAGCCTGGGGACGAAGGGGTTTGTGGTGACGAGGGAAGTTCTCATTTTCAGTTTAATGGAGCCGGACCTAATGAATTGCTGGCGGAACCTCTCCTTAACTGATAAAGAAAAATCGTTAATTGCTACATAGAAGAGTGAAGATGTGTTTCTCTCACAGTGATTGTCCTTGCTTATTGTTGGAAATTTTCTAGCGAAAAGGTCCTTCAATCAGGGAGTGCTGAAAAATACTCTGCAAAATATCTGGCGATTGGAGGAAGATGTTGTTATAAGAGAAGTGGATGTGGGACTCCTAGTCTTTGAATTCTTTAATGAAGGAGATAAATTAAAATTCCTCAAAGGTCGACCATGGTCCTTTGACAACCAAATCATTCTCATGGAGGACCTTAAAGGCGAAGAAAATTTTCAGTCAGTTAATCTTTCTTGCTCACCTTTCTGGATTCGAATTAGAGGAATCCCCTTTCATGGTAGAACTGAACGTGTTATGCGTGAGATTGGAGGATGCATCGGTTCATTTCTAGAATGGGACCGATCTGATCCAATTCATTGGGGACCTTTTGTGCGAATCATAGCTTTGATGGATGTTGCACATCCTCTTATGAGGGGCATGCTTTTGACAATTGAGGACTCTGACGTCTGGATTTTTTTTGAGTTTGAAAATCTCCCTATTTTCTGTTTCTTTTGTGGGTGCCTCGGACACTTAGAAAAGGCATGTGAGGCGAAGAAGGAGGATGGATAGGGAAATGTTATTTTGCAATACGGTCCCTGGCTCCGTGCAAAAAATCTCTGGGACGACTTTTA
Organism: Viscum album; assembly: GCA_963277665.1. Classification (NCBI taxonomy): domain Eukaryota; kingdom Viridiplantae; phylum Streptophyta; class Magnoliopsida; order Santalales; family Viscaceae; genus Viscum; species Viscum album. Next base: position 1,372,169,529 of record OY728129.1, on the reverse strand, counting down.
TTTCCGAAGTTGAAAAACAACAGGACCGTTACAAACTAGTGAAGGCACTTATTAAGTGGGTTGAACCAATTCATACTAATATAATCATGCTTGGGCTGCCAAATATTGCTGCTGACAGTCAGGTGGATCAATGGGCGGAAGGAAAGAACCTGGGCTGGCCACGGATCTCGGTCAAGCCGAGGGAACAACACATGAGTTAGGGGCAGGGGCTGACTGCCCCCCCAAGCCAGACCATAACTATTTTACAGGCCATTTCCCCCTCATCTGCTAGGCTGCAGCCAAACTACAAGGAACCACCAGATCCAGGCTCAGGGGTACAACAGCTATGTAACGACCCACCAGATCCGGTGTCCAGTTCAGATGATGTTACTCCCAGTGCTACCCTCAGATTGTAGATGACATGAATGGGATCACATTGAAAAGTACTATACAACATCCGACGTGGAAAAGAATAATTAGCAGGGATAGGGGTATGGATCCCCCTAGTTCACAGCCCAGGGACCATAAACGATGCTTGGAGGCATCTCAGATGTCTGAGAGCCTGCCAAAGAGGTAGAAAGTGGCAGACGACGGTCGGGTAGTCGAAGTTTTATAGGCGGCGGCGGTAGTGTCCCAGCCCTGCCTAGGGCAATGAAAATCTTATGCTGGAACTGTCGGGGGCATGGAAATCCCCGAACGGTTCGCGTTCTCCATCATTGGAGTTCCAAATTTTGCCCTGACATAGTTTTTGTATCCGAAACTATGTTGGATAGCAAGGATGTGGGCCTTATGGGGTGGAAGATTGGGTTCAAAAATGTCTTTCCCATTGGAAGACAGGGACACTCAGGTGGAATTTTCCCCTTGTGGAAGGAGGACCTTGAGGTCAAGATCTCTAATTACTCAAGTAATCACATTGTTGTGACGATTGCTGGCCCAGGAGCTCCTCCTTGGTCGTTTGTTGGGTTCTACGGGTGGTCGGGTGGGTAGAATAAACACAGATCATGGGCCCTTTTGAAGCGGCTGCAAGACTCCCTCCCTGGCCCTCTTCTAATGGGGGGGAGTTTAACGAGGTTCTGTCGCCCCATGAAAAAGAAGGGGGACATGTGAGGAGTGGTGCTGCGATGAACGATTTTAGGATGTCTCTTGTATCAAACTCTCTTCATGACCTCGGGTATTCTGGCTCGCAGTTTACCTGGCATCGGGGTAGGTAAATGGAGAACCACTTGGCGGAAATGTTAGACAGATTTTTTGGGAATGATGAGTGTACCTCTCTTTTCCATGACTTCTCTATCGTCCACTTGCCCCCTGTCTCCTCTGACCACTGCCCAATCATTTTGTCAACAGTCTCACAAGGGCAACAGAGAGGGACCTGAGTGAACCTTTCACTTTGAAATTATGTGGCTCCAAGATAGTGATTGTGAAAAGGTGGTTCAAGTGGCTTGGGAGGGATCGAATCGGTGCATCATGTCCAACTTCCGCACTATTGCGTCTTGCCTTCAAAAGTGGAGCTCAACTAGGTTTGGTAACTTTGACTGTCGTATTAAGGAGGCGGAGAATCAATTAAAGCGACTCCACTCTTATCCTTGTTGTGACTCTGTCCTTAGAAACATCTCTGTGGTAGAAAAGAAACTTAATGCAGCTCTGAGGGAGAAAGAGAGTTTTTGGTACCTTCGAGCACGGGAGTCCCATATCAGATATGGTGATCAGAACACCAACTTTTTTCACCAACATGTGTCTTCAAGGAGAAGGAATAATCATATTGCTCATTTGGAGGACCCCACTGGAAGAGTTGTGCATGACATAAATGACATTCACTCCATTATCCTGAAATTTTTTAGCAACCTCCATTCAGTAGAAAGTATTAGCACTCTCTCATGCATGATTGGATGCATCCCAAAGTTGGTTATAGAAGACATGAATAGGTACCTAGAAAGAGATTTGTCTGATGAGGAATTGCTTGAGGCCCTGCATCTTATTCACTCTACCAAGGCACCGGGGCCTGATGGGTTTCATGCTCTGTTCTTTAAACGCTTTTGGCATATTGTGGGCCCCGATGTGGTGGCCCTAATGAAGGAGGTGTGGGCTGGCAGAGCCTCTCTTGAATCCCTGAATGAAACTCTTATTACTCTTATCCCCAAATCCCAGTGCCCTCAGAAAATCTCGGAGTTTCGTCCAATCAGCCTGTGTAATGTGATTTACAAAATTTTCTCCAAAATCATGGTGTCCAGACTTAGGTATTTTCTCCCACTACTTGTCTCAGATAACCAAAGTGCTTTCGTTCTAAAGAGATCCATTACTGACAATGTTGTCATTGCCTTCGAATTATTCCACTCTATGAAAATTCGCTCTGCATCCAAGCGTGGCATCATGACAATAAAACTTGATATGATGAAAGCTTATGACAGAGTTGAATGACCTTTTCTCGAACTTGCTCTATCTAGGTTGGGTTTTGGGACGAAATGGATCTCTAATGTCATGAATTGTGTTACGTCTGTCTCCTACAGAATCAATATTAATGGGGTCCCTTCAGCGAGCTTTAAACCATCAAGAGGTTTGAGACAAGGGGACCCCTTGTCACCTTACCTCTTCATTCTGGTGGTAGATGTCTTTTCTCATCTCATCTTGAAGGCGGCGGATCAAGGAGTTATCCATGGTGCTACGGTATGTAGAAATAACCTCTATCTCTCATCTCTTCTTTGGAGATGATAGCCTCATTTTCGCGCGTGCTACCCCGCAAGAATGCAGTGCAGTGCTGAATATCATCAATCTATACGAAAAGGCTTCTGGGCAACGTCTTAATGCTTCGAAATCAGAGTTATCTTTCAGTAAAGGCGTCCCACAAGATAAGAGAGAGGAGTTGCAGCGAATGTGTGGGTTTCTGCTGGTTTATAAGCATCCTAAGTACATTGGCCTCCCGACCCTGGTGGGTAGGTCGAAGAAACAAGTTTTCGGCACGATTGTGGATAGGGTGGATAATCTGATTTGTCTTTGGTCTAGTAGGAAGATTTCCAAGGCAGGAAAGGAAGTACTCATGAAGTTAGTGGCCCAAGCAATCCCTTCTTATGCTATGTTGATGTTTAAATTCCAAGAAACTCTCGTTGATCAAATCCACTCCCGGTTGGCCAATTTTTTGTGGGGCTCCCATGATGGAAAACATAACTCTCATTGGATGACTTGGGAGAAGCTGTTTGTTTCAAAATTCTGTGGCGGCCTCGGCTTCCGAAATCTCAAATGGTTTAACGAGGCTCTTTTGGCGAAGCAATGATGGCGCCTTCTTTCCCATCCAAATACCCTGTTCTCAAAGGTGATGTGAGCTAAGTACTTCCCTCACTTTGATTTCTTGCATGCCTAGCTAGGGTCACGACCAAGTTTTATGTGGAGGAGCATTTGGGGAGCAAAATCTCTCATTGATTTGGGTTGCGTGTGGAGAATTACTAATGGGCATAATATTAAAATTTGGAATGATCCATGGGTGGTAGATGGCGTCAATCATAAGGTTTCCTCATCGGTTGTTCCCGGATTCGAAGATGCAAGGGTACGTGATCTGATTGATGACTCGCTTGAGGAGTGGGATCGAGAGAAGTTTTGTTGCTGGTTTAACGAGGTGGATCGTCAGCTCATCCTGAGTATCCCTCACACACCAGGAATGGGTATTGACCAGATTATCTAGACTGGGGAATTTCATGGGAGATATCCTGTTCGTTCGGGTTACAAAATGAGGGTTCAAGGTTTGGCCCAGGTCTTTACCGATAATCGGTGGAAGTGCCTCTGGTCCCTCACCGCTCCCCCTAAGGAGAAATTTTTTTGGTGGCAGGTATGTGCTGGGGTTCTTCCAACCCGTGACTTTCTCGTGCAGTGACATTTGGTGGAGGACGACACTTGTCCTTTGTGCCTCCATGACGTGGAATCCTTGTTGCATTCAATTCTTTCCTATAAGGGGGTGGAAGGGGTGTGGAAGGTTTGGACGGATTTTGGTATTTTCTTTGATCTTTCAATTGGGTTGGTCTCAAACTTTTCTAAATGAGTGTCTTCTCTGGAACCGAGAGTGGTATGACTGATATGCACAATTGCTTGGTTGGTTTGGACTCGACGGAATGAATGCATTTTCCAAATGAAGATGACCTCTGATCACTTATGGGTGGATAGAGCTTTGGAGTGGATGAATGATTGGAAGAAAAGTGATGTGGTGCATTCTTTGGGCCGCACTCGACAAGCGATTCCTTTTTTGTCTCCCCCCTGAGGATTTCTTCAAGATTAATACAGATGTTGCTGTCTCTGCTAATTCAAGGGTCGGTATTGGGCTCATTGCTCATAACAGTTTTGGCCAGATTGTGGAAGCTCAGTGTAGGGCGGTGCCTAACTCATGGCGCCCTGTGGTGGCAGAGGTCTCGGCCATACTCTAGGGACTTCTTTTTGCCTGTTCAAAATTATGGCCCAAGATTCTGGTGGAATCTGAGTGCCTCGAAGTGGTGAACACTCTCAATAAAAGATGAAGAATCTCAACCTTATGGCCTCATCTTGAGGAAGATCTGGTCCCTGATCGATGGATTCGACGTATGCATATTTTCTTTTATCAAAAGAGATAGGAACTTGAAAGCCCATCGTTTGGCCCATTTTGGAAATGTTGGGGTGATCATTGTTGGGTGAACTCGTTCTCTGATTGGCTTTGTAATCCTGGTTTCCTTGATCAGTAATTTATCTTTTCTTTTCAAAAAAAATATACAATCCACATCAGAGTTGGATCACCTGTCACAATTTTGTCTTACAAACCCTTGCCAAAGCCCTAGTGACAAACCACCGGACCATTGAAATCGGGTAAGGACATTGGAGATGTTGGAATAGAGGAAAAAATGTAGAGGTGATAACTCGTAAGAGTTTTTCATAAAATCTAACATTTAAATATTAAAAATGCCCTCTAAAAAAACCAAGCTCGAACATGCTATAAAAATTCCGATAAAATAATTAATAATAATAACTTTGTAATAACAATAAATAAACATAGAAGGTTAGATGCTGGAATCACCGAGAGGAGTTGATGTCTTGTATTATTTTTATAATTTGTTGAATTTAAGGTTGACTTTAATGTTGGCGGCGCACCTTTTTATGCTGTTTTTTGGTAAGAAACCAACACTTCTAGCCTGAAACATCCGTCGTTCGTTGACCGCCACATGGCGGCCCCACAATCCACCACGTGACACCTCCAACCCGTTCAACCCCGTGTTTGAGTGGTGGGCACAGCTGGCAGCAGCGGGCGCCAGGTGTCAATCGAACCCTATATATGTTTCGCCGCTCCGCGCCTCCCTACGGCTTCAGTCAAACCAGAGCTCAGCTCCACGACGGCGACGACAGACCATGGACGGCCGACCACTCCTGCAACTCCCCTCCTCGCCGCCGACCATCACCGGCCACACCGCGCCCCAACCGTCGCGTCTCACCCACGAGCAGGAATACAACATCATGGTGGCCGCTCTCGCCGACGTTTTCACCGGGACCGTCGGCGCCGACGGGCCGGTGCTCTCCGCCCCGCCGGATCTTGCACCGGAAACCACCTCCACTTCGTATTACTCCCCCACCCCAAGTTGGTCCAGCGCCCCCGCCGCCACCTCGGACGCCCCCATGAATTGCGCCGTCTGCAACTTCAGCGGCTGCCTAGGCTGCGACTTCTTTCCCCCGGAATCCGGGAACAGAGGGTCGGCGGACGGCGGCGGCGGAGAGGGGCGCAGCCGGGGCGGCGGGGGAGGGAGGCGGATGAGGAGGACGAACGGTTACCGAGGTGTGAGGCAGCGGCCGTGGGGGAAATGGGCGGCGGAGATAAGAGACCCCCGGCGGAGGGCACGGGTGTGGCTGGGGACGTTCGAAACGGCGGTGGAGGCGGCGAGGGCGTACGACCGAGCCGCCGTCGAGTTCCGGGGGCCGCGGGCGAAACTAAATTTTCCGTTCCCGGACAGCGAGGCGCAGTGCATCGGCGGCACGGCGGTGGGACACGGCGTCACGTTGGACGGGATGGGGGACGCGGCGGCGGCGGCGGGGGGAATGTGGTTGAACTTCGGAGGAGATTCTACAGGAAATCTGCTTTGACTGTGTGTGGAGTTTCCCGTTTTTTGCGTTTTGAGGGAAAATGGGACGACGACGGACCGTGGATAAAATTGTTGTCCAAACATTTATTTAAAAAAAAAATGGTAATGATGAAGTTGGGGCGGCGCGTTGAGCGTGTGCGGGAGCGACGCGTTTCAATTAAAACACGAGAATTTATCCAAAATATAATTGGCTGAATATAAATAATATATGAGACTCGTAAATGATGGTGGTGCGGCAGGTGCTAAAATTATAGTCTCAATTTGGGCATGTAAGGGTCAGATCCACCGCCAGATGGGTTCCGCGTATCAAAAAAATGATGCTGGGGAGGATTAAAATTTTAAAATAAATTGATTTTTAAAAAACAAATTGATTTTTTTGAATTTGGACTAAGATACCTTTAACTAGAAGGCAATTACAAAAAAAAAAAAAAAACTCAAACCCACAAACATTAAATTAAAACAAAATATATAGTAATAATTCATTAATAATAAATATAATTGGAAATATAAAATAATAATAAATATATAATAGTAAATAAAACTAAAAGTATAACAATAATTAATAATTTGTTATATGTTTATAAATATATAATATCTACTAATATATTTTTTAACTATATACTTTTTTTTATATCTATTTACTTAAATTCGTCGTTGGGAATTTGCATTGAAATTTTACATTATTTTTTATATATTAATATATTATGTATGCATACACTAAAAATTTGTATTAAAAGTTCCCACGAATAATTTGTTGTATATTAAGGGTAAACTAAAGCAAAGTAATGGTAAACTAAAGTTAACCAAGGGTGAACTAAAGTTAAGTAAGGGTGAACTAAAGTTAATTAAGGGTGGGCAAAGTTAAGTAGAGGCGAAACAAAGTTAAAAAAGGGGAAAATAAAGTTAAGTGTAAACAAAAGGTAAGTGAGGGTAAACTAAAGGCAAGTAAGGGTAAACTAAAAGCAAGTAAGGGTGAACTAAAGATAAGTACAGGAAAATTAAATCTAAGGGTAGAGTAAAACAAAGTAAGGGTAGAGTAAAGCTAAGTAAGGGTAAAACAAAGTTAAGTAAGAGTAGAACAATGTTAAGTAAGAGTAAAACAAAGGTAGGTAAGGGTAAACTAAAGTTAAGTAAGATTAAAACAAAGTTAAGGGTAAAACAAAGGTAGGTAAAGGTAAACTAAAGATAAGTAACACTAGTGCAGAAAACGTTTTTTACGTCACCATTTTTTACGTCGGTTATATAAAACCGACGTCATAATATGTAAAACGAGGTTTTTTACGTCGGTTATTTCTTAACCGACGTAAAAACCTGTATTCGGTACACCTTTAACGTCGGTTATTTTTATAACCGACGTTATTAATCGCGCGGCTTCGTTTTTTACGTCGGTTATTTTTATAACCGACGTAAAAAACGCGGTTTTCGAAGGCCTTTTTACGTCGGTTATTGAATAACCGACGTAACAAACGCGGTTTTTGAAGGCTTTTTTACGTCGGTTATAAAATAACCGACGTAAAAAAAAGAATCCGCAGATGTTTTTGACGTCGGTTATTCCATAACCGACGTAAAAAAACGCGGATTTTGAGCCCTTTATAACGTCAGTTATAAAATAACCGACGTAAAAAATGAATCGGAGGAAGGTTTTTACGTCGGTTATTGAAATAACCGACGTTATAAATGTTTTTAAAACAATTATCATGTCGGTTATTGAATAACCGACGTGATAACTCATTTAAAAATTTACCCAGACCCGTGGATTGTCATTCGCGAGTTTACCTTCGACAGTCGCGACTCGTCTCTCTCGCGCGTAAACCCGAATCGGCTCGTCCATTTCGTTGGTTTAGATTCGTTTTGCGATCATTGTTTCTCATATTTAATCTCCTCGGATCAATCATCTAAACTCGCAGCACTCAGGTAATCCTCCCACTCGTTCGTTTTTTTTCGCGGATAGTATATATATATATGTGTTGTGATTTTTTTGTTGAAACTAGCTAAGATTCTTCGATTGCGAACCCTTTTAACTCGTTTTGGCACCATAATCTTATTTATCATCCCTAGATCTATTTGTTCGACTTGCAATATTGAGTAATTTTATGATTTCACTAATTTTTCATCGTTTTCTATAAATCCCCGAGAGGGTTGGGGCGTGTCCATTTGGATGGGTTGCCCTTTTACAGTTGTTACTACTTTATTCACACACAACCATGGCATAGGTGCATGGATTTGGGGTCGGGGGGTGTCCACGGGGGTTTACAAGGGGGTGGGTGGGTGTGGGGGGCTGTCCAAGGGTGTGGGTGGGTGTTGGGGGGTGTCCAGGGGGGTGTCCAAGGGGGTAGGGGGTGGGGGGTGGTGTTTAGGAGGGGTGGGGGGCTGTCCAGAGGGTTGGGGGGTGTCCAGGGGGGTGTCCAAGCAGGTCGGGGGTGGGGGGTTGTGTCCAGGAGGGGTGAGGGTGCTTTCTAGAGGGGTCGGGGGCTGTCCAGAGGGGTCGGGGGGTGTCCAGGGTGGTGTCCAAGGGGATGGGTGGGTGTGGGGGGCTGTCCAAGGGGGTGGCGGCCTGTCCAGAGGGGTCGGTGGGGTGTCCAGGGGGGTGTCCAAGGGGGTGGATGGGTGTGGGGGGCTGTCCAAGTGGGTGGCGGCCTCTCCAGAGGGTATTTGGGGTTGTCCGGGTGGGTGGGGGGCTGTCCAGAGGGTTGGGGGATGTCCAGGGGGGTGTCCAAGGGGGTAGGGGGTGGGGGGTGGTGTCCAGGAGGGGCGGGGGGCTGTCCAGAGGGGTCGGGGGGGTGTCCAGGGGGGTTTACAAGGGGGTGGGTGGGTGTGGGGGGCTGTCCAAGGGTGTGGGTGGGTGTTGGGGGGTGTCCAGGGGGGTGTCCAAGGGGGTAGGGGGTGGGTGGTGGTGTTTAGGAGGGGTGGGGGGGGGGGGGGGCTGTCCAGAGGGTTGGGGGGTGTCCAGGGGGGTGTCCAAGAAGGTCGGGGGTGGGGGGTTGTGTCCAGGAGGGGTGGGGGTGCTTTCTAGAGGGGTCGGGGGCTGTCCAGAGGGGTCGGGGGGTGTCCAGGGTGGTGTCCAAGGGGATGGGTGGGTGTGGGGGGCTGTCCAAGGGGGTGGCGGCCTGTCCAGAGGGGTCGGTGGGGTGTCCAGGGGGGTGTCCAAGGGGGTGGATGGGTGTGGGGGGCTGTCCAAGTGGGTGGCGGCCTCTCCAGAGGGTATTTGGGGTTGTCCGGGTGGGTGGGGGGGCTGTCCAGAGGGTTGGGGGATGTCCAGGGGGGTGTCCAAGGGGGTAGGGGGTGGGGGTGGTGTCCAGGAGGGGCGGGGGGCTGTCCAGAGGGGTCGGGGGGTGTCCAGGGGGGTTTACAAGGGGGTGGGTGGGTGTGGGGGGCTGTCCAAGGGTGTGGGTGGGTGTTGGGGGGTGTCCAGGGGGGTGGGTGGTGGTGTTTAGGAGGGGTGGGGGGGCTGTCCAGAGGGTTGGGGGGGGGGGTCGGGGGGTGTCCAGAGGGTTGGGGGGCTGTCCAAGTGGGTGGCGGCATCTCCAGAGGGTATTTGGGGTTGTCCGGGTGGGTGGGGGGGCTGCCCAGAGGGTTGGGGGATGTCCAGGGGGGTGTCCAAGGGGGTAGGGGGTGGGGGTGGTGTCCAGGAGGGGTGGGGGGCTGTCCAGAGGGGTCGGGGGGTGTCCAGGGGGGTTTACAAGGGGGTGGGTGGGTGTGGGGGGCTGTCCAAGGGTGTGGGTGGGCGTTGGGGGTGTCCGGGGGGGTGTCCAAGGGGGTAGGGGTGGGGGTGGTGTTTAGGAGGGGTGGGGGGGCTGTTCAGAGGGTTGGGGGGTGTCCAGGGGGGTGTCCAAGCAGGTCGGGGGTGGGGGGTTGTGTCCAGGAGGGGTGGGGGGCTGTCCAGAGGGGTCGGGGGGTGTCCAGGGGGGTTTACACATCGATTTGTTTTATATTTCAAAATTGTTTACATTCAAATTATGATTTTTTTCATATAAAAATATATTTGTCTTATCTAAAAAATATATATATTTTTGCTATTTGTTATAGGTAATAATGAGTCGAAGTTGGATTACGGCACATCGAATGAGCAATGAATATGAGGAAGGTGTTGATGCCTTTTTGGAATTTGCTAAACGAAATGTTCCAAGTAGTGACATTTTTTTCTGTCCATGCCTGAAATGTCTGAATATGAAGAAGTTGAAAAGTAGAGAGATAAAAGATCATCTGATTTGTCATGGTTTCAATCCGAGTTACAACCCTTGGATTTGGCATGGCGAAACTGGACAGAATGTCACTGATGATAATGAATCGCAAGATGGTAACTCCGATGGAATTGAAGAAATGATTCGCGATATTGTAGCAGAACAAATTGAGATAGAACCGACAGTTTCACGTCTATATGGTGATGCCGAAAAACCATTATATCCTGGTTGTACAGATTTTACGGTTTTGTCGGCGGTGTCAAGATTGATTAACCTGAAGGCGAAACATGGATGGAGTGACAGAAGTTTTACAGAGCTGCTACAATTGATGAAAGACATTCTTCCAAAAGATAACGATCTTCCAGATTCACATTATAAGGCCAAAAAAATATTATGCCCGATGGGATTGGGATACAGGAAAATACATGCCTGTCCGAATGACTGCATTATATATAGGAAGGAATATGAATTTCTGAAAGAGTGTCCTAAATGTGGGACATCACGGTATAAGGTGAAAGAAAAATCACAAGCTGATGTAGAGATTACAAAGCTCCCTTCAAAGGTATTTTGGTATCTTTCTATAATTCCTCGTTTCAAACGTTTATTTGCTAATTCACATGATGCAAAAAGGTTAAGATGGCATGCTGATGAGCGGGTATGTGATGGAAAAATACGTCATCCAGCTGATTGTCCACAATGGAAGAAAATTGATGCCCAGTACCCTACATTTGGAAATGAAATTAGAAATCTGAGACTAGGCTTGTGCACAGATGGAATGAATCCATACCGAACCCTCAGTAGCACACATAGTTCATGGCCTGTTTTATTGGTAATTTACAACCTATCTCCTGAAGTTTGTATGAAGTGCAAATATGTCATGTTGAGTATCATGATCTCTGGTCCAAAGCAACCCGGCAATGATATTGATGTATACTTGTCACCGCTGATTGATGATTTGAAACTGTTATGGGCTGATGGTATTAGGGTGTATGATTCTTATAAAATGGAATATTTTCAACTGCATGCAATGCTTCTATTCACTATAAATGACTTCCCAGCATATGGAAATTTGTCTGGATACAGTGTTAAAGGGCATAAAGCATGTCCAATTTGCGAACAACAGACGTCATATTGTCAATTGCATCATGGGAGGAAAACAGTGTACATGGGTCATCAAAAGTTTTTGCCTATGGATCACCCTTATAGAAGACTAAAAAAGGCATTCAATGGCTCACAAGAATTTGATACTGCTCCTCAACCTTTATCCCCAGAATTGTATTTTGAGAGGGTGAAAAACCTTGATGTGACATTGGGAAAGACACAGAAATCTGGTAATGATAGACATATTTGGAAGAAAAGGTCAATATTTTTTGAGCTACCATATTGGAGGTATCATGAAGTCAAACATAATATTGATGTCATGCACGTGGAGAAGAATATCTGTGATTCTTTGATCGGAACATTGCTAGATATTAAAGGAAAGACAAAAGATGGGTTGAATGCAAGGTTAGACCTACTGTCAATGGGAATACGTTTGGAGTTAGCTCCCACTCCTAAAGGAAGACGAACATTTCTTCCCCCGGCTTGTCATACATTATCGAAGAGGGAGAAAAGTAGCTTCTGTCAGTGTCTTCATGATATCAAAGTGCCTCAAGGTTATTCTTCAAATGTAAAAAATTTTGTCTCATTGAAAGACTTGAAGTTGATAGGTATGAAATCACATGATTGTCATGTCATGATGCAACAAATTCTACCAATTGCACTGCGTGGAATATTGCCCATCCGTGTCAGAAAGACTATAATGAGGTTGTGTTATTTTTTCAATTCAATTTGCAACAAGGCGATTGATGTGAATGCTTTGAACATTTTGGAAAAGGATGCAATTTTTATACTTTGTCATTTGGAAATGTATTTTCCTCCAACTTTTTTTGATATGATGGTGCATTTAATGATTCATCTGGTTCGAGAAATAAGGCTTTGTGGACCTGTATATCTTCGTTGGATGTATCCTTTTGAAAGGTATATGAAAATATTAAAGGGATATGTTAAAAATCCATATCGACCTGAAGCCTCCATTATTGAAAAGTATATTTCTGAGGAGGTAGCAGAGTTTTGTACGAGCTACTTGGCTACGGCGCAACACATAGGTTTGCCTCCATCTCGCCATGAACGGGTTAATAATGAGGGAAAAGGGATTCGTGGCTTGAAAGTCAAATCACTGTCAGCTGAACATATGAAGAAGTTAGAATCATACATCTTGAATAACATAGCTGATGTTCAACCGTATATCACATTGCATATTAATGAGTTGAAACAATGTCATCCAAAGAAGAAAGAAATGTGGATTTTGAATGAGCACAACAAAACTTTTTTGCCATGGTTTAAAAAGACCTTGCTTGGTAGATCAGATGTATCAGAGACATTAAAATGGATAGTGGGTGGTCCATCTTTAAATGTGATAACATGGTCCGCTTATGACATTAATGGCTATACATTTCATACGAAAGCTCAGGACAACAGAAGTGCAGTTCAGAATAGTGGTGTATTGGTGTTTGCAGAAGCAATGCATTTTTCGAGTGCTAAGGACAGAAACCCAATTTCAGCATCAAGTGCATATTATGGAGTGATTGAAGACATATGGGAGGCTGATTACTTTAAAATTAAAGTTCCCGTTTTTAACTGTAAATGGTTTATCGGTAACAACAGTGTCAGACACGATGAATTTGGAATGACACTTGTTAATCTGAATAGATTGGAAGACACAACTGATTCTTTTATAATGGCAACACATGCCAAACAAATTTTCTATGTAGTAGATCAATCAGATATGCAGTGGGCTGTTGTTTTATAAGGGAAAAACCAATATGTTGGTGAGGATGAATTTGATGAAGATGCTGATTTATGTGAGATCCCTACTTCCATGGAAAGATTAACAGAACATAATGATGAGTATGTTGAAGACATGGTTTGTGCCATAAGGAACGATCACGACGAAGGAATTTGGGAAAACAATCCAACTGTACATTCCTAAAATTATAGGTAACACAAGTTTATTTCTTGTTTACATTTAGTTTTTTCATATAATGTTAGATACTGTAAATTTTTTACTTATTAAAACATGTATCAAACCAAAATGATAAAACAATAAAAACCGTAAATAGGAGAAGTCCTGGGCGCACCGGCTGGCCGGTGGTGGATCACCAGTTGGCCGGTGGTCCAGAACAAAGCTCTGTCTGGTCCACCGGCCGGCCGGTGCTGAGCCAGCGGCCGGCCGGTGGTCCAGACAGAGAGCCTTCCTCTCTGTCTGGACCACCGGCCGGCCGCTGGATCACCACCGGCCGGCCGGTGGACCAGACAGAGAGCCTTCCTCTCTGTCTGGATCACCAGCGGCCGGCCGGTGTTGAGCCAGCGGCCGGCCGGTGGTCCAGACAGAGAGGAAGGCTCTCTGTCTGGTCCACCGGCCGGCCGCTGGATCACCACCGGCCGGCCGGTGGACCAGACAGAGAGCCTTCCTCTCTGTCTGGATCACCAGCGGCCGGCCGGTGGTGATCCAGCGGCCGGCCGGTGGTCCAGACAGAGGAAGGCTCTCTGTCTGGTCCACCGGCCGGCCGGTGGTGAGCCAACGGCCGGCCGGTGGCACCAAGCAGTGGGCAAGTCTACTACCTGGGTCCTCCGGCTGGCCGGTGTGCTCACACCGGCTGACCGGTGGACTCAGTGAGTCCACTTTTCAGCTTTCTTGGGCCAACTCCTTGGCAACCTTTTGCCTGTGTTTACCATGTTTATCATTGTTTAACATGCTTACCATATTACCAATGTTTACTATTATGTAATTTAGTACACTTTTCTATTTGTGAACTAATGTTTGTTTTTTTGATTTGAAGGAAAATGACAGATCAATCAGTTGATCAGCCACATGATTCTGGAGGTCCAAATGCTAAATATTTTAAGGGTTTTGTAGCAACTCAGGCTAAGAGCAAAGTAAGCATTCTCTATGATGATTGGAGAAGTGTGGATAAGGCGATAATTTCTCAGCTGTGGGAGACCATTTTGGTAAGATCTTTTGCTATTGTTTGACTGTTCTTTAAATGTTTCTAGTATATATAATATTTTTAACCTCTTTTTTATCAGATGACATTTGATATTCCTGACACTGGAGGAGTCAGGAAGAAATGCTTATCGTTGGCTGCTAGGAGATGGAGGGATTTCAAATCAACCCTCTCATCTGATTTCATTTATGGTCATAGGAGTCGTGAGAATCCATGTCGTATATATCCTTTTATAGATGAAGACACATGGAGACAATTTTTTGAAAGTAGAAGAAAAGAATCATTTTTGGTAAGGGCAATGTAAACTTTTATAAGCTTTCTTATATAAATGATCTTATTATTGTTTTGTTAATGATTACTTATTCTTAATTTACAGCAAACAAGGAAAGCTCATCAAGAGATCCAATCTAAAAATGTATACCCTCATAGTTTATCTCGGGGAGGGTATGCATTATTGGAAGAACAAATGATGGCAGAAAAATTTCAACAACTAAGAGCTGAGTCTTCAAGCTCTGGAGAGGTGGCCCCTCCATCCCCTCCATCTAGACATGAGAAATGGAAAAGAGCTCGGAAGGGAAAAAAAGGACAATATCTTTCGGAAGAATCGAGACTCGTAGTTGAGAGGATTGTAAGATATCTATTTTATTTATTTAAGTTTACTATTTTCGTCATATATTTCCAATCATTATAGAAATGTTCAATTAATTATTACAGGACTCTCTTGAGGAGCAGAGTTCACAGGGGACATTTACACCATCTGGGAGGGAAGATATTTTATCTGTGGCATTGGGAAAGCCCGAACATCCTGGCCGTGTAAGAGGATATCCGGCAGGTGTATCGGTAAGAAAAGTGTTGCCACGTTCCTCAACTTCTAACGTTGAGGGAGTTTATAAAAAAAAATAGAATCCTTGGAGGCTGAAGTCCATAATATTAATGCAACAATGGAGGACAAGATTAGAGCATCGGTGCAGTTAATGTTTGCAGACTTACAAAGACAATTTCAGGGTGCAGCTCCCACTCCACCTCTCCCAGTTGCTCCCACTCCCCCACCTCAGCCTGCGGACCCCATTTTTGATCCTCCTACTCCGCCGCAGCTACCTACTTATTGTGAGTTGTATGTTGATGATCCTCAACATCATATAGTTGCATATGGGATGGTATATTGTATAGGAGATACAGTTCATCATCAACAGTTAGAGGTAGAGAATCAGAGGGACACTGTACAAGATATTATAGATAGATCAGCTCGGATACCATTACCTACAGATGAGGTGACGACAGTTGGACATAGTATCGGCCATTTTTTACTTTGGCCATCCAGACTTCTTCGACTCATTACCATAGAGGTATGGATGTTATATCTTTTATTTTATATTTTTATTAATGTTTTATCATTTGAAAACTAATATATTTTTCAATTTATTTTTACAGGAATACTTCAAAGGTAAAGAAATACTGTATAGACAACAACAAAGACAGATAGCTATGACATCAGATGCAGATACTAGCAGTCTTGACAAATTGTCAAGATATTCAAATTTGTTGGTGGATCATTATGACTTTACAATGGAAGCTCATGTCTGTGGACGTGAACTATGTGTGGGGATTATGAAAAATGATATCATGGAGTTTGTCACTGGAGATAAGTTGGGCATCAACGTGGTGCAAATTTTTATCATGTAAGTCTTAACACCTTTTCCTTGCGTTATATTTATTAAAAATGTATACTTATGTCTGCTTTGTATTAGGTATCTGTATAAAATTTGTGAGAGGAATGAGCTGACAGATGTATATGGATTCGTGGACCCACAATTGATTTCCCCTGAAGCATGTGCATTGGATGAGGAACAAAGAATGCTTTATATTGCTGATAGATTTGAAAAGAATGTAATCACACAGTGTTGGATGATGCCTTTTTGTGAGAGGTATGAAACACATCCCTCTCAAAGAGTTAATTATCTTTTAAAATAAAAAACCACTACCGTTAAATTTCCTTTTATCAGGGATCATTGGATGTTAGGGGTTTTTTTCCCTAGGGAGAAAACACTTTATTGGATATGCTCTCTCCATGATGATGTGCGAGAAAGTTTTAAGAATATATTGGAAACGTAAGTTTCAATTTCACAATAGTTTTATATATTATAATGAATTTTAAATTTACCCCATTCGTATTATTTTCTAACAGGGCATGGGTCCACTTTCGAAAAAGCGCAAAGAAAAGGAATTTCAAGATCAAATATGTACATGCGAAGGTAAATATCCATTTATAATTTGTACATTTTGATTTATTACATAAAAATAATATATTGAATTTACACTCATTCAAACAGAAATGTCATGAGCAACAAGGCATCATCAAATGCGGATATTACATGTTAAGATTTATGTATGAAATAATAACAACTGGGACAGTTCTGAGTTTTGACCTGGTAAGATTTCCTATTTCTCATAATATTTCAATTTGATTTATTCATTATACACGTTGACTACTATCCTTTTCCTTTGTAGCTTTTTGATGACCCTCAACCCTTTACTGCTGAAGATATCAAACACTTACAAGTGGAGTGGTCAAATTATTTTACAGGTTTGATTGACTTTTAGTTGTTTGTAATGTAAAATGTAATTTTGAATATTGTCAATGTAATTGTGTATTTTGTAGTCGTTTAGGTTGGATTTAGTTTTTTTTGAAGTTGACAGTGTAAGTTTTGAATTTTATATAAGTGAATGTTTAATTTTTCTCTACTTCTTGTTTTGGTCTACTGTTGATGGTTTTTCTGGTCTGGATTTTGGTATGGGGGGAGAGGTTCCAAGGGGGTGGGTGGGTGTTTGGGGGGTGTCCAAGGGATATGGGAGGGGTGTCCAAGGTGTGTTTGGGGCTGTCCTAGGGGTCGGGGGGGGGGGGGGGGGGTGTAAATGAGGGTGGGGGGGGGTGTCCAAGGGGTGGGGGGTGTCCAAGGGATATGGGAGGGGTGTCCAAGGTGTGTTTGGGGCTGTCCAAGGAGTCGGTTGGGTGTAAATGAGGGTGGGGGGGGGGCTGTCCAAGGGGTGGGGGGGGGGTGTCCAAGTGGTGGGGGGGTGTCCAAGGGATATAGGAGGGGTGTCCAAGGGGTGTTTGGGGCTGTCCAAGGGGATGGGGGGGTTTCCAAGGGGTAGGGGGGGTTTCCAAGGGGTCGGGGGGGTGTCCAGGGGGTGGGGGGCTGTCCAAGGGGTGGGGGGGTGTCCAAGGGGTGGGGGGGTGTCCAAGGGATATGGGAGGGGTGTCCAAGGGGTGTTTGGGGCTGTCCTAGTGTTCGGGGGGGTGTAAATGAGGGTGGGGGGCTGTCGAAGGGGTGGGGGGTGTCCAAGGGGTGGGGGGGTGTCCAAGGGATATGGGAGTGGTGTCCAAGGTGTCTGGGAGTTCTGTCCAAGGGGCCGGTTGGGTGTAAATGAGGGTGGGGGGGCTGTCCAAGGGGTGGGGGGGTGTCCAAGGGGTGGGGGTGTCCAAGGGATATGGGAGTGGTGTCCAAGGTGTCTGGGAGTTCTGTCCAAGGGGCCGGTTGGGTGTAAATGAGGGTGGGGGGCTGTCCAAGGGGTGGGGGGGTGTCCAAGGGGTGGGGGGTGTCCAAGGGATATGGGAGGGGTGTCCAAGGGGTGTTTGGGGCTGTCCAAGGGCTCGGGGGGGTGTCCAGGGGTCGGGGGGGGGGGGTGTCCAAGGGGTCTGAGAGGGCTGTCAAGGTGTGGGGGGGTGTCCAATGGGTGTTTGAGGCTGTACTAGGGGTTTTGGGGCTGTAAATGAGGGTGGGGGGGCTGTCCAAGGGGTGGGGGTGTCCAAGGGGTGGAGGGTGTCCAAGGGATATGGGAGGGGTTTCCAATGGGTGTTTGAGGCTGTACTAGGGGTCGTGGGGGTGTAAATGAGGGTGGGGGGGCTGTCCAAGGGGTGGGGGGGGGGGTGTCCAAGGGTTGTGGTGGGGCTCCAATGTGGTGGGGGAGGGCTGGCCAGGTTGTTAGGTGGGTATAGATGAGGGTGGGGTTCAGTTGGGGCTTGGGGGAGGGCTGGCATGGTTATTTTTGTTTGGTTTCTGGTTGCTTTTTGGTGAGAGCAGTGCAATTATTAAAAAAAAAAATTTCTTTCACGTCGGTTATTTTATAACCGACGTGGTAAATAAATCGGTAGGGGTTTATCACGTCGGGTTTTTCTAGAACCGACGTGATAAACCGTTCCTGGGGCTTTTATCACGTCGGTTCTTAATATAACCGACGTGCTAAAAGGCCTGGGAATCGATTTACCACGTCGGTTATTGGATAATCGACGTGCTAAAACGTTTCCCAGGCCTTTTTATCACCTCGGTTTCTTAAATAACCGACGTGATAATAGGCCAGGGGAAGGGTTTATCACGTCGGTTTTGACATAACCGACGTGATAAACGATATCCCAGGCGTTTTATCACGTCGGTTTAGGGAATAACCGACGTGATAAAGCCCCCTGCGCATATTTATCACGTCGGTTATTATATGAACCGATGTGATAACCACCGTGATGTTAGGGATATTACGTCGGGTTTTAAATAACCGACATAAAAAACGTTATTTATAACGTCGTCCGTATTAACGTCGCCTAAAAACCGACGTAAATAATAAAAAATAACCGACGTAAAAAATGTTTTCTGCACTAGTGTAAGGGTAAATTAAAGCTAAGTAAGAGTAGAGTAAAGCTAAGTAAGTATAAACTAAAGTTAAGTAAGAGTAGAACAAAGTTAAGTAAGGGTAAAACAAAGGTAGGTAAGGGTAAACTAAAGGTAAGTAAGAGTAAAACAAAGTTAAGTAAAGTTAAAACAAAGGTAGGTAAGGGTAAACTAAAGCCAAGTAAGGGTAAACTAAGGTAAGTAAGGGTAAAATGATGATACGTAGGGGTAAAACAAAGTTAAGTAAGGGTAAAACAAAGTTAAGAGTAAACTAAAGTTAAGTAAGGGTAAACTAAAGTTAAGTATTAAGTAAGGGTAAAACTAAAGCTAAGTATGGGTAAACTAAAGCTAAGTAAGAGTAAACTAAAGCTAAATAGTGGTAAACTAATGCTAAGTAATAAATAAATTATTATTATTTAACTATTTTTTTTAAAAATCACTTAATTAATCAAATCACACACATATAATTATTTGTATTCAACATATTTTAATCATTACATTTAATTAATTTATATATTTGATTATTCGATTATTAACTTTTTCAACAACATTATTAATGTAATTTTTAATATATGAAAAATATTAGTATTATTCAACTTTTTTCAAATTTTAACCAAATAAATAGATTATTTATTAGTAATTACTCTATTTAATTGGTTATTTATATATATACATAATTAAAGTTATATAATAATAATCATATAATAAGTGTAGAATACTTATATAATATAATATATTATATATTCCATTTAGATTAGTTTAAACTAATAAAATTTATATTTTTTATTTATGTATCAATATATCTTCATTGTAATTTAATGTATAAATTTTAATTGCTAGTTGAGGTTTGCATTGGAAATTTACAGTGGAAGTTTGCACTTGAAATTTTCAGTGTAAATTTGCACTATGAATTTTAAAAGAAATTATAGTGGAAAATATGCATTGAAAATTTCCACTGGAAATTTGAATGGAAATTGGCAATAAAAGTTTCCAGTGGAAATTTTCACTAAAGGTTTCCAGTGAAAATTCGCACTAAAGGTTTTTAGTGTAAATTTCCAATGCAAATTTATATTTTTTATTTATGTATCAATATATCTTCATTGTAATTTAATGTCTAAATTTGAACAGTTAGTTGAGGTTTGCACTATGAATTTTAAAAGAAACTATAGTGGAAAATATACATTGAAAATTTCTACTGGAAATTTGAATGGAAAATTGGCAATAAAAGTTTCCAGTGGAAATTGGCACTAAAGGTTTCTAGTGGGAATTTGCACTAAATTTTTTTAGTGTATATTTCCAATGCAAATTTCTAATGAAAATTTATATTTTTTTATTTATGTATCAATATATCTTCATTGTAATTTAATGTATAAATTTGAACTATTGGTTGAGGTTTGCACTAGAAATTTCCAGTGGAAGTTTTCACTGGAAATTTCCCTAGGAAATGTTCAGTTTAAAGTTTTTATGCAAAATTACCTTGTTTTTTTACGTGTTAATATTTTTGAAATTCAAATTTAAATAGGCATTTATTTTAGAATTTTTATATTCAAATTTTTTGGTTTAACTATAATAAATTTTAAGTTGAAACTTGTGCTCAAAATTAAATCTCGTGTATAAATTTACATCAATGACTGGAAATTTTCAATTGGATGATTTGACTTTCCAGTGTAAATTTGCACTTGAAATTATATTGTATATTTATATTTGTGTATATATATATGTGTGTGTGTACATGCATTCAAATTTTGTAATATACATTTACATTGAAAATTTTTAGTATAGATTTATTTTAGTGGGGATTTACATTGTAAATGAAAAACACAAAATTCTAATACAAATTTACGTGCATCTTTGTATATATGTATTGGAAATTTCAATTGTAAATTTTCACTTGAAATTTATAATTTAATATTACAATACATATTTGTATCTCTATTTGTCTTTGTGTTTTTTTGCATTGAAAGCTTCTATTATACAGAGAAATTGTATTGGAAATTTTCAGTGCAAACTTGCACTATGAATTTTAAATAGAAATGTCTAGTGAAAAGTATACACTAATTTTTTTGGCCTATGAGCGGCATCCTCTCCCAAACCCTTGGTGGCTAGGGTTTTCTCCTAATTGTAGTCTCCCCTTCCCCTTTCGGCCTAGTTCAGTTCGTGGTTGATGCATCTTGTCCCATCTTGGCATGGCGTCGTCATGCTTCCGTTCATGGTTGGCGTCAATGATTCTCGGTGGAGTGATGGAGCTTGGACCAGCGTGACTCGCCCCCTACCGTCAACGATGAGGCTCAGTGTGACTCCACAGTTTAGTGAGATCAGCTCTTCCAACTTCGATGGTGCGACCTTGCCTTCTCGGCTTCCGGTGAGGCTCGGTGCGGATCCACAATTCAGTGAGCTTAGCTCTTCCAGCCTTGACAATGCGACCTTGGCTTCTCGGCTTCCGACGAGTCCAAGCGTGTCTCTAGCGGGTTTCGATGCATATCAGTCCCTGATTTGTAGTGATTCAGAGGGGGAGGTGTTTCTAGGTTGCGACTTCTGTGAGTTCTTCAGGTTTTATTTGGTATTGTTGTGATTTGTTTCAACTGGGTGGATCTGGTTTTGCTGTGATTTGTTTCAACTCGGTCGGTGGATCTGGTTTTGGTTATCCTAGTTTGACCTCGTTGGTTCTTCTCTACCCATTCTTGATGGCATTCTTGTTGCCATGAGGTTTCAGAACCTGGTGAGGGTGCACCTGTGGATCTTATCAGAGCAGATTCATGCCCAGAGCGGCATTTCTGTTTCAGGACGACCCAAAATCTCTCATTGGTGACGTTCCCTTGGCGCGGGTTTGGGCCACCCAGTCCTAGGTGACGATGGCTTGAACTCGCTCCATTTGGTTTGTCTTCTGGGCTTATGTGATTGCGCTGGCGGGGGTGTATAGTGGAGGGCACTGTGGCTTGTCTAGGATGGTCATTTATTGAGGCGCTATGGAGATGTGATTTAGGAATGGTGGAAAGGTTCCTTTTGCGAGGTCTGTTGGTATGGTGATGCACCCAGACTCAACCACATGGATCAGGAACCAGAGGAGGTTCCAAAGCTGTCATTCATCGTTGTAGTGCTTTTCAAATTCGGATTTTTGATAGGGTATGACATTAGCCATCGGATCGAGCCAGTGCTTTGACACAGGACACTTGCTAGTCGTTCAACCTTGCAACGATGGAGTGCTTTTTCATGTTCAATTGCTGGAGCGGGGTAGCTCCATGTAGTCAGTTTGGTTTGTCTTGCTTGACCTTTAGGTTGTGATATGTCCTTAGTCGATGATGTCTGTTAGGGTTCCCCCTTCTTCCCTTAAAAGGGGGCTTTGTTTAAAATAAAAACTTTGAAGGCCTCTGAGCGGTTGGATGTATGGTGATAGGTACACACATTTACAATACTCTTCATTTCCAGATTTTATACACAAGGATCTTGGGAATAGATTCTTTTACTTACACATGATTTATATTTACAAATGGTTGGGGAAAGAGATTTACAAAGCTATAAAGAAACACACAAACACACACATGTAGGAAGCCAGGGAGACTCAAACCTAAGACCTCCCCGACTCCCTGCAAGGTCCTTTTCCACTAGGCTAAGTCCTACGGGAAACTTACACTTGATTTTTAAAGTGTTTATAAACTCTTAGGAATCCCTACAATTCACACTAGAAGTTTTTAATGCAAATTTATAATAAAAAGCTCCATTTTTCATTTATGTATTAAAATATTTTAATTGTAATTTGAAGTGAAAATTTGAAATGTAAATTTCATGTGGAAATTTGGAGTGAAAATTTCCAGTGAAAATTTTCACTGCAAATTTCCACATGAAATTTACATTGCAAATTTTGACTCGAAATTTTCAGTACAAATTTCCACTGGAAATTTTCAGTACAAATTTCCAATAGAAATTTCACTATGAAATTTGTAATTTAATTAATAATTGTGATATTAAAAATATAAATATTATATATTATATATAATAAATATCACAATAAATATTATATATGTGTGTAATGAAAATTATACACATATTTATATAATTATTTTCCATGAATAATAATATAAACTACTTGCATTATAATAAAATTTAAAATATACATAATACTTTCAATAGTTATATTTATATTATTATGTATATTTATATTATTAATAAATATCATATTAAATATATGTTTATATATTTTAAATATATATAGTAAATATTAGATTATATATATATATGAAGAAAAAAGAGCAGTGACACCGACAACATAATACCTTCAATGGTTTTATTTATATTATTATGTATATTTATATTATTAACAAATATTAGATAATAAATCTATATAATAAATATCATAGTAAATATATGTTTATATTTTTTAAAATATATATATTAAATATTAGATTACATACATATAATATATATGTATATATATATATAATAAAGAGGAGCACCAAAATACTGTAGCGACAGCGTAAAAAAAAGAATAGACAGTGGGGGCATTTTCGTCTAAAACCCCAATTTGAGGGTCAGGTCCAGGTGTCAGACCTGAGACGATTTAAATCCCAACAAGTGGCTGGGAGTTTCGCAGGAGGTGGGGGAGACACGTTGAGTAGGCCGAATCATTTTGCGAGGGAGTGTGAATGTGACAGGATCTAAGCATTCTATGACCTAACCAAAACGCCAGTTAAATTATATGCACATCGTGACCAACATGACATGAATTTTATGTTTTTAATTCAAAATAGTATTTTAGTAAAAAATATAAATGATATATTAAAAACTAATCAAACACATTCATATTATTTTTATACTTTATAACAATGATCCATAAGTCATTTGTGACGTGTATGGATCATCCACACCTCAATCCAATACACGGTGTACTCAATATGACTCAAAGTGTCTATTATCAGTTTAAAATTGACATTTTAGTGAAAAATGTGTGTCACTCACTGAAAACCGAAAAAATACACTCAATTTGTCTTAATATTTTATTAAAATGATTTGATAAGTCATTTTTGATGTGTAAGAATTAGTCTCACATTAAAATGACACACAATGTGATCGGTATGACTCAAAGTGCGCGTTTTAAGTTTAAAATGACATTTTAGTAAAAAAGACGAGTGACATACTCAAAACTGAGAAAACACATTTGGATTGTTTTGATACTTAAGGAAAACAATCCATAAGTCATTTGTGACATGTAGGAATTAGACACACCTCAATCTGATGAACAATGAGACTGGTATGACTCCAAGTGTGTCTTTTTATTTAAAATTGATATTTTAGTAAAAAAAGACAAGTGACATACTCAAAACCAAGAAAAAACATTCATATCATTTTGATACTTTAGGAAAATGATCTATAAGTTATTTGTGATGTATAGGAATATTTTTCACCTCAATCTAAGGCAAGATGTGACCGTTATGAATCAAAGTGTTTTTTTATTTAAAATTGACATTTTAGTAAAAAAGACAAGTGATATACTCAAAAATAAGAAAAAACATTTATATTGTTTTGATACTTGATAAAAATGATCCATATGTCATTTTTTATGTGTAGAAATCATCCTCACCTCAATGTGATACTTGGTGTGCCCCGTATGACTCAAAGTGTCTGTTATCAATCTAAAATTTACATTTTAGTTTAAAACGTGTGTCCCTCACTGAAAACTGAAACAACGTGCCTGGATTTTCTTGATACTTAAGGGAAATGATCCATAAGTCATTTTTAATGTATATGAATCATTCTCACATCAAACTGACACATGATGTGACCAGTATTACTCAAAGTGCATGTTTTCAGTTAAAAATGACATTTTAATAAAAAAGACAAGCGACGTACTCAAAACTGCGCAAACACATTTGTATTGTTTTTATACTTTATGATAATGATTCATAAGTAATTTTTTATGTG
Source organism: Viscum album (assembly GCA_963277665.1). Classification (NCBI taxonomy): domain Eukaryota; kingdom Viridiplantae; phylum Streptophyta; class Magnoliopsida; order Santalales; family Viscaceae; genus Viscum; species Viscum album. The sequence continues at coordinate 1,372,144,669 of OY728129.1, read as the reverse complement.
TAGGAATTATCTGCACCTCAATCTGATGCACGATGTGACCAGTATGACTTAAAGTTTATGTTTTTAGTTTAAAATGACATTTTAGTAAAAAAGACAATTGACATACTCAAAACTAAGAAAACACATTTGTATTGTTTTGATACTTTAAGAAAATTATTCATAAGTAATTTTTGATGTATGGAATCATCCTCACCTCAATTTGATACACGGTGTGCCCGGTATGACTTGAAATGTCCATTGTGAGTTTAAAATTGAAATTTTAGTTCAAAACATGTGTCACTAACTGAAAACCAAGAAAAAAAAACTCAGATTGTCTTTATACTTCTAGAAAAAAATCCATAAGTCATTTTAAATGTATAGGAATCAATCTCATGTCAAATTGAAACATGATATGACCAGTATGACTCAAAGTGCATGTTTTCGATTTAAATTGACATTTTAGTAAAAAATCCAAGTGACATACTCAAAATTGAACAAACACATTAAGATTATTTTGATGCTTTAAAACAATGATCCATAAGTCATTTTTTATTTGTAGGAATCATTTGTGCATCAATCCAACACATGGTGTGATTCGTATGACTCTAAATTTATGTTTTAGTTTAAAATTACATTTTTGTAAAAAAAGACAAGTGACATACTCAAAAATAAGAAAACACATTCAATTTTTTTGATACTTCAGAATAAAAATACATAATTCATTTGTGATCTGTAGGAATCATCCACACCTCAATCCGATACACAGTGTTCCTGGTATGACTCAAAGTGTCTGTTTTCAATTTAAAATTGATATTTTAGTTCAAAACGCGTGTCACTCATTGAAAAATGAGAAAACTTTCTCATATTGTCTTGATATTTTAGGACAATGAGTCATAAGTCATTTGTGATGTATAGGAATCGGTCTCACATCAAACTGACATACGATGTAACCGGTAAGAATCAAAGTGTGTGTTTTCAATTTAAAATGACATTTTAGTAAAAAACACGTGTGATATACTCAAAACCGAGAAAAAATATTCAGATTGTTTTGATACTTTAGGTCAACAATCCTAAAGTCATTTTTGACATGTAATAATTATCTGAACCTCAATCTGATAAATGGTGTGGCCGATATTACTCAAAATTGTGTGGTTTTAATTTAAAATTAACATTTTAGTTGAAAACGCGCATCACATACTCAAAACTAAGAAAAATCATTCTAATTATTTTGATACTTTAGGAAAATGATCCATAAGTCATTTGTGACATGAAGAAATGATTCAAATCTCAATCTGATACACAGTGTTCTTGGTATGACTCAAAGTGTATGTTATCTGTTTAAAATTGACAATATAGTTAAAAATGTGTGTCACTCACTGAAAACTGAGCAAACATGCTCGAATTGTCTTGATTATTAAAGATGATCCATAATTTGTTTGTGACATATAAAAATTGACTGTATATCAATCTGACACATTATGTGGTCGATATGATTTGAAGTGCATGTTTTCAATATATTAGCGTCTTTTTAGTTTAAAATGTGCATCACATCGCCAAAATTGTGCAAACGAGCTCATATTGTTTTCTCATCGTTTTCTCTTCTATTAATTGGTTAATTTCCTTATCATTTTTATCATATACTTATTTAGTTAATTTTCACAGAGATAATGCTTGAAGATGAGAAAGAAATGGTGCAAAAGTTGAAGGCTTGTTCTAAAAAAGCAAGTCCTCCTGAATTGGTTCTCATCCATAATTAGTTTTTTATCACCACAAATGTGTGCCAATTAAAGAGGACCTTCTTTTGACAACAACGATAAATGGTGTGACATGTAAGAATTAACCACAACTCAATCTGATACACGGTGTGTTTGGTATGACTCAAAATATATATTTTTAGTATAAAATTGACACTTTGTGTTTAATTTATTTATTTATAGTATTACTAATATAAAAATTGTTTTCTTATACAAGTGAATTCTTTTGCTCGAGCTGGGGTGGTTTGTTCAGTAATAGCATGGCTGAGAGTTAGGGTAAAAAACAAAGGAACATTGATGTTTTTGAATGTATGTGATAATTTATACTTACTCATGAAATTGTACAAACCAATGTTTGAAATGTCTATAATATAGTGTGTGTTTCCTTATATTTTTGCTATAAATTGTATTCCAATTAAATTCTGTATTTGAAACCTACATTCACTGTTTTGGATGTTGTTTTTACTATTGTAGTGTGCAGTAATTTTAACTATAGACTACTACAGTATGTCCCTTTATCAGTTCTTGTAATAGCGCAGATAAAGGGACCTTTTATTATTTAGCATTGATAAAAGGGGACTTTTATCAATGCCTAAAAGAAAAATGATAAATGTCTCTTTTACCAGTGCTAAATAAAAGTGATGATAATCCTAGGGATTTTAATTGTTCTCTGGCTATCAGTTCTTTTTTTCACTAACAATGATCTATTTTAGCATTGTTAAAAGCCTGATTTGCAGTAGTATGATCTGTGAGGGGGGTCTCAGGTTCAAAACCAAGGGAAGGAAGGGGTGCACAGGTGTGGAAGGAGGTGTCCTAGCACTGATGAATGGCTCTAGCACTGATAAAAGGCCAGGGGGAGGGCTTGATGGGCACTAATAAAAAGTAGGGCTTCGGGTGTTGATAGGGGGTCTCCCCCTTCGAATATGTAGAAATTTACAGAAAATAGAATTTTCTTTTTAAGAATTTTTTTATCAGTGATTTTTATAGCACTGATAAAAGGGGTGTTTATCAGCATTTTTTAGTGCTGAAAAAAAGAGACCCCTTTTTAACTGTGCTTTGGTTAACAATTTTTTTTAGTGCTGAGTGCCTTTAAAAGCGTGATTTGTAGTAGAGATCGGTTATCTAAAACATATTGGGTGTCATCTTGTGGAACTTGTGCATTACTTCCCATTGAAGTGTTCTTCATTAAACAATTCAATGAATAAGTGTCATGCCATAATTGATTCATCTCATGGATTAGAAACTAAAGAAGCTATATGGGGAAGTGAAGTTTATGTATGTGGCATTCTACACACTAATATCATAATGCATATCATATGATACAAAATTTGCACCAAATGCATCATATGCTTTTTTATGATAAAACCCAATCATAAACCACAACTTGCATACCATGCAAGTCATCGCATATGATATGGGGTATGTTTTTAAATATTAGGTATTTTCTTTGATAGCGTGACATACAAGGATTCAACATCTAACCTTATGATAAACTCTCATGAAAATGATGCATCACTTCCATGTTATGGTACTTTATATTCTTAAATAGAGTATACCTTGAAACATTCATCTCCAATCTAAAATTTTCATGCATCACTAAATGTTCTATGATTTTTTATTCAACCTACAGAATGTTATAGTTGTAATTAAAAAAATAATTTCAGCCTTCACAAAGAGAAACACTATTATTTTTGTTGATGTCATATTGTCAAACCATTGATCCATCACTCACAGCTTGAGTAAAATAATTTTGTAAAACCAATTTATTTCTTAGTTACCTGATACATGGTCATCCCTCTGGCATGCTATAAAAATTCTGCTAAAATAATTAATAATAATAACTTTGTAAGAACAATATATCAACATAGAAGTTTAGATGGTGGAGTCACCAAGGATTCGAACATGTATTTTCATTGATAGTGTGACATCCAATAGGTCTTTTCATTTATAGCATGACATACAACACTACTACATATATGACCTTTAAAAGCACGCAAATAGGGAATTTATAGTGCTAAAAAACGCTAATAATCGAAGCGCTATAAAAAGAGGGTCCCTTTTACCAACAATAAAAAAAAGCACTGATAAAGGCCCCTTTTATCTATGCTGAAAAAGTGCTGATAAAAAGAGTCTTTTATCAGTGCTAAAACAAAGCACTGATAAAGTGGACCTTTATTGGCGTTTTTTTAGTACTGATAAAAGACCTCTTTTGTCAGCACTTTTTTTAGCATCGATAAAAGTTAAAAAATAATTTGTTTTGAAACTTTTCCCCTGAAAATCGGAGGGTGGACCACCCTCCTTTTATCAACACTCAATCCCCCCTTTTAACAGTGTTCATCCAACCTCCCTCCCCTTTAACAATGCTATGCACCTGCTTCATCTGCCCGCACACGCACCTGCCTTTGCTGGGTTTCGAACCTGAGACCTCCCCCTCAAACTTCAACATCTTTTCCACTCCACCATATTGTTTTGTTCTATATTTTATGATATATCTATATATTTATATATATTGCGTTACATTTTTTATCCATATAATTACGTGTGCATCTATAAATATAATTATACATATTTATATTTATTTTCATATATTATATATCAATATTTATATATATATATATTATAATATATATATATATATATTTGTCAATAAATACACACAAATATTATATATATATATATATATTATATATACATTAATTGTATATGTATATAAATATTCATACATTTTTATTTTAAATAAAATGGTTATTATTTTTTATTTAGATAAGGTTTATATATTGAGAAATATATTTTATATGTCAATATTTTTAATTATTTATTTATAAAATTAAAATTTTATGCATGAATATAATATATATATATATATATATATATTTGATTATAAATAACATTATTGTTTTTGACGCTTTCGCTAGGGTGCGCATCCGTCTGTTGAGGACGCGCTGGCTGTTTCCCCGCATTCCCGCTTTCCAAAGGCGAGTGACATCCATCGCTTATTTAGGGATGTTTGCTCCTTGATCGAAATGGGATGATGGGATGTCGGTTCCTCCTTCCGTGGATTCCTCCTCGGAACTCGCTGTCTAGTTCGGGTTTCCCTCATAGATTTGAGTTGTTGTTTGTGAATCTCATTCTCGGTTCCATATCTTTGTGGATGATAGTTAATTATATTGCTTCTTTCAGGACATTCTAAGGGGTCAATTTAGGGAAGAAACCTTCAGTCAGGGGAGTAGTCACATTGGACATCGCTGGCGTGTTTGGACATTGAAACACTGGTGCACCTGGGTTTCTTCCCCTTATGAAAGGTCTTCTCAAGGGCGCACAACTCTGAGGAATATCATGTGAAGTGCAAGGAATTATATGCCAGAGGCATGTCTCTAAGGTTTTCCTTAGCTTCACGAGTTCAGCGTCTAGTGAAGACAGATCTAACTGATCAGAACACTGATGGGAGGGGATCAGATGGGTGGATCAAAATGTCCAATAAAGATAGATCCTAGGATGCTTGGGTCCCTAGGAGTGGGACACCAATTTTTACCATTGGTTGGTATTTAACCTCATGAGGACCTCCTATATATCCTGTATAGAGGATAGTGATCAAAACCCATGTAGTTTGAGAGGGTGGTGAATTGGGGTGTACACCAAGGACAATAACCCGAAGACATGTTAGGGATTACGCATAAATAGTAGCCCACCATGAGAGGGATACTCTTGGTTGGATGGTTATAGATTGTGTAGGGATTATGCGTGGTTAGCTGCCTAAGGAAATGGTGTGATCCCACTAGGATGTGGTGGCTCGGGTAGGAATCAGGATGGATGATGGATGGTTGAATGAAGTGGATGTGAGGAATGAGATGAAACCGATGTGAAGATGAAAATGATGTTGGGTTTGAATCTCAAGGAGTCTTCCTACATACCCTCGTGTTAGAGAATCAAATTCCACGTAGTTCAGTGGGGTGATGGGACACCTGAGGAGGCGGCCTATGAGAATGGACGCTTGGATGGGACCTGAAGGAAGTAGAACCTCTGGGTTGTTGAATGACCTTCCCAAAACACAAAGGCTCAAGGGAGAGACCAAGATGCGATATGAGTTATGGGATTGAACCTCAGGGAGACTTCCTACATATCCCCGTGTTAGGGAATCAAAGTCCATGTAGTTCAGGATGAGGCATAAAATCAGAATGTACACAAAGGACAACAACCCAGATGCATGTTGGGGCTTATGCGTGGTTAGTAGCCCATCATAAGAGGGACACTATTGGTTGGATGAGTATGAATTGAGTGTGGGGTTTCTGCATGGTTATCTGCTCAGGAGCTGGTCTAATGCCACTAAGGAATAGACCAATGATGTGAGTCTTAACAAAGGGGACACTGAATTTTACCGGTGTTTGGGGTTGAACCTTAAGGAGGCTTTCTACGTACCCTGTCTTAGAAGACAAGGATCAAAACCCACGTAGTTTGAAAGCATACAATGTAACATCATGTGGGATGGGGGTGAACCAATGTGAAGTGGTTGGGACTGATGGGTCATGGGATTGAACCTCATAAAGACTTTATACGTACCATACCTGGAATGGGAAAAGATCAAAGTTTGTGTAGTTCAGTTGGATGGGGGATGGGCTTGCACACTAAGGTGTCCCAAGGATGGTGTCATGGTCGATGCTTACTCTAAGCCCCCATGAGTCATGCTTTGTGTGAGAAACAAGAGGCAACAAAGACCTAACGACCACATCACGAAAGGTGTGTCCGTGAGGAATAGAGCGGGGCTTATGCTTGGTTTGTAGCCCAGGGAGATGGATATTGGGACTTACTCCAGGACGGAGTCCCAATGGTGATAAATCTCAAATAGAGAGGGACGAGGTATCGAGAGTCCCCTATGCCCATCTCTCCTCTAGTCTTTGCACTCAGAAGAAGTGAGGAGGAGCAAGGGTGCTACCTCCTGTAAGAAAGGCTAGGGGCTTACACCAGGACGTTTTCCCTTCCCTTTGGGTATATGTCATTCCATGAAAGGAGGATATTATTCCATGTGAGGAAGATCTCACTCTTATGGAGACGAGTGGGCGTGGAAAATGTTTGAGGCAAGGCACCCCATTTATATTGCACGGGGCGAGCCTACAGTTTAACATCGTGTGCTATGGATGATGATGCTTGGCAGTTTAACATCCTGTAGCTCGGATTATGGGGACTCATTCCACACCCCTAAGACTTATATAAATGGTGTTCTTTAACCCTTGGTGAAGGGAAGGCACCAAAAATTCCATATGGATACAGGTTTGTGGAGTGATCCATTGAGGGGCTCACGTTAGTGTGGATATACGAAGAAGCAATAGCTGCCAGCGTGCCTATGTGAAGAATCATGAGGCAAAGCAACGCAACACGAAGCACCATCCAAGGGACTTTGAAATCAATTCTTACAACCTTGGAGGGACACATAGAAAAAGGGTTTGCGAAGAAAGAGGCCTTGTAGAGAGGGGATTCACAAAGCTCAAGGGGTCGTAGAGCATTGGGCTTTATAGAGCTCAGGGTTGCGTAGGGATCATGGGATCACAAAGAATAAGGGCCCTCATAGCACTTAGCTTCGCAAACCACAGGGCTTTGCAAAGAACAAAGGCTCGTAGAGTAAATGACTTTGCAAAGAGGAGAACTTTTCAAAACATAGTGTCTCAGCCTCAACATGGAGTACCCATGTTTTTAGAGGGTGCTTCACAAATCTTGAGTGCTTCGCGAATTCCCTAGTATCCGAAGGGGTCTCCTTCCTCAGAGATGGCCTATAGGCTCTGAAAAGGGCATACCTCCTTGAATAGTGGGTAAACTTGAGTAAATGGAAAGATATTTTTCAATGCTCAAGTACCTCAGACGATCCATTTCTCTGATGGTTTTCAGAGCAAAGGGTGCATTGCGATTTGGGATCTTCGAAGACAAAAGGTTGGGGTGTTGATTCATCTAGAATGAGGGGAGAATGGTATTTATAGGTGTCAAGGGGGAATGATTATTTGAGGGCACGCTACGAAGCCACTTGCGTTTTTCCATTGAAGGCGTATTGCGTCAAGTTCATTGTAATCGCAGAGTCGACCGTCATCCCATCTGCGACATAGAGGATTCTTTCATTCCCTCTATATCCATTGCAGAGGATCCTATCAATTTATAAGGAATCATAGAGGCGATTGTCTTACCTCCATGGCATGAAGACTTCTGTCAATTTCATCGTAACCACAGATTTGACAGTCTCTTTCCTCTGCGGCGGTCACATAGGAGGCCTCGGATTTGCACCAGTTGTGGTGCTAAAGAGATTTGCACTATCTGCGATGCTAAAAGGTCTTCGTGAAGGTGCTTCGTGAAGTATCCCCTTTTTGAATTATTTCATTCTTTTCATATTTTCCCCACACACATATTTTGGCACAAAAAAATGCCCCCCTCATAATTGTAGTTGAGGAGAAAATGAGAGTCAAATTATGAGGGTAGATTGCTAAAATTTTAGGCAGATCTTGAAGTGAGATTGCGAAGTAGGGTCGCAATGTGGATGGGCGTTGAGCGGGTTGATAACTCCATGTAGCTCGCCATGGCCAGGCATGACATGAAGCTTGGAGGTCATCACCTATAAATAGGGGAGGATGAACCCTCTTTTGTCCTTACCTATCTCCGCAACTTTATGCTTGAGCTCTCAATTTTCAAAGATCCTCATGATCTAAGATCGCTCTTTGTGAACCGGGTTGTCTTTTTCTCTGCATCGTACAATGAGTCATCAGACTCTGCGATTGTGCGCTTCGCTAGTTCTATATGTGAGGTCTTTGGTAGAACTCTGCGATCGGTCTTTGTAATCTAGCTCTTCGATAGAGCTCTACGATCGAGCTCTGCAATCCAAAACATAAAAATTTCTAAAGTCTTGGGATAGAATGGCTCACCAAGAAGCTACTAGGGGGGTCCTTGTGGATTTTTCTCATAGGGAAGATATGGTGGAAAACCTAGGCATTGGGGAATGTGTGTGGAGCCTTTCAGACCATGAATCTCTGGTGGAGCTGTTGCCAGAAATCTAGAAGAATTATCCTCTGTGCAAAAGATTTCCTCTGTATGGATTTGGTCTGAGGGGTGATGTTCTCATCCCTAAAGCAAGTAGGGATGAACCAGCCTATTGGTTCAGGAGTATGTCGTGCCAACGCCAATGGTTTAGGGCTATCTATGGTCATACATGGGTGGACCACACACCCTTCAACGCTGACTACTTGTATAATGACATCAACAATGTTGATGGGAAGGTGTTTGAGCTAGAGGTATCTCCCCCACAATACCACACCATCCTCAAGGAGACTCTGGGGAACCTGGAGAAGGGTTGGACATATTATTGGGACTTGCGCTAGGGCATCAATTTTACAAAAGATTGGGCATGGGCTTACTGGGTTTGTGCTTCCTGTGAGAAGTTACTAGAAGAGCTAAAGTGAGTAGGGTTTTATGAAGCTACGTGGACCTCCCAATTTCATATTTACCACCCAAAGAACTTGATGCCAGAGTTGTTGAGCAGGTTTTCATCAAGGACCAACACTTTTCATCTTCACCATGGGGAAGTCGGTATCATCCCCTGGGACCTTCACAAGATCTTGGGGATTCTGATATTGGAGGTAGACGTATGACGAGTTCCTCCTTGCTGAGAATATATGGGAGGATACAGAGTATATGTCGTCACTAAAAAAGGAATTGATGGATCTGGTGCTGGGCGAGGAAAACCATTTAGTGAGGGACATCCACTTCAAGTAGTGTTTTAAGCGCTTCATCAACTTTCCGTTAGGGCCTGCCGCTGAAGGGGAGAAAGCACCCAGGAAGCTACCAGTCAGGCCTCCCACCTATTCAAAGGGATCGAAATGCAGTAAAGATAAATCTTATTGGAAAACCCTAAAAGATATCCAATTGAAGCTATAGGGGTACAACGTCAACACCAAGAAGCTGTTAGTGGTTAGCCTGGCCAGGTTCATTTCTGCGCTCATCTGCGGCTGGATGTTGCCGGTTTGGGACACAAATATGGGTGTGAGGCCAAGAACATTTATCATAGAATCAGTATTGGTGATGGGGGAGCATGTCAACTTGGGGGTCCCAATGCTGGCCAAACTGTACAAGGTGTTGTGGCACATTAGTGAGGGGAAGAAGTCGCATAGGGTGTGCGGACCACTCCATATTTTGTATTGATGGTTAGAAACAAACACGTGCACTTAATAATATCCGAAACCTATTTCCCCTCCTATATTAGACTTCCGACCATCTATCTTGAACTCGGTGGGGAGTTTTCCGGTTAAGATGACCCCGCCGCAGGTGCTGAACTGAGTCTGGAGGGTGTATAAATTTAATTTACACCAATTCCTGTTGCCAATAAGTGTGTTCACTGATGATTACCAGGTAACTGAGGAGAATCGGTCCTATCTCTTGGCCTTTCTGGGTGAAGTTTTGGTAGCATGAGTTAATTTTGAGCCTATCTCCAAGCCGTACACCCTGCACCGCTTCGCGAGGTAGTTCCGGTGCATGCAGAGGCTAACCCCATGGGTCTACTTGGGAGTACGCCATGAGGACCATCCATGTGTGATAAGGCAAATGTGGCTCATGTTCACACGGGAGGATGGGAAGATGCGGAATGAGCTGTCTCCGCCCACAATTGTCTATGGGCTAGTAAAAGAGTATGTAAAGAGTTGGGAGGTAGCCTACCTAGGGGAGATGTTGAAGTAGAGGACTGTCTGTGCTAGTGATGGGGTGCCTCCTAAACCTCAAGGCTGGGGCCGAAAAGTAGCAAGAACACATCATGGTGGCGGGGCTGTAGTAGTGGTGAGACCTGCACCGATCAAGAGGCAGGTGACAGCGGCAGACCTGACAGTCCTAAAGGAACAAAGTCAGTAGGAATAGAGACCACTTAGGGGGTTCCATAGGATACCCACTCAGGATCTGGGGAAGATGCTATGCCACATAGACATTCCTGAGGACGCTGTTTTCCCAAAGGATTGGGACACCAGTATGTTAACATACAATTCCTCAGTCCTTCACAAATGTGGAACCATATTAACTATCTCGGGATATATTTGTCGAAGATCGGCCCTGCCAAGGCCATCTTTCTGGTGTCCTAAGAAGAATGGGAGCAGTACATTATTGAGCTTGAGGACTTTGTACACTCTCGGGGTGCTTTGCATCCAATGACAGACCGGGTGAAAGTGTTGCTCAATCAAACAGTCCCTCCGCAGTTGTCTGCTGCTGAATTGATGGAGCGATTCCCCCTACTAGAAGGATTTGAAGGGTCCTCTTGGGGGGGGGAATAGGCTGCCAGAGGGAGCCCCTTAGAGGAAGACGAGGTTACAAAATTGGAGTTGGAAGAGTTTTTGGAGGCTCTTAAGGTAACCCCCTAAACCATTTTCATGTGGTCCTTATTTTAGTCACTTAACACTTGTGAACTAACATTCAGCCTGTGTAGAAGGGCCTCATATGAAAAACCCATTCCCAGACAATAGTAGATGCAGCTTCGGGGTCTACACCTGTGAAAATGGAGATTATCGAATCTCGCAGGGCTGTGACACCCAGGGTGGCTCTTTTAGAGTCTTCAGATTTTCCAACCATATACGGGGGCCATGGCTTGGGGTTTCGGTGGTAGAAGCTCAAGGTAGATACCAATTATTTGATCTCTGTAAGTCCTCTTCTTCACAAGATACATAATTGTTTTCCATTGAACCAGGGAAACTAGCATATGTGTATTTTTATATGCACAATTATTCAAATGGAATGGGATGCATTGGTGAGGATGGATGGGGCCACTAGCACTGCCTTTCCTAGGGGGATACTAATGGTCGTGGAAGAGGACGCCCATGCTGACCAAACCACAGTGCTCCCGATTACAGGTGGGACTGTTGCTAGGACAAAACTTGAGATCATCGAGGTGGAATCCAACAATAGGGATCAATCAGATGACATGGGACCCAGCCTACCCAACCAAACACCGAAGGAAGATCCTACTGATGAATTTTTGGAAGTTTTCCCCACATATGAACCCTCCGACCCCAAGGACCAGGATGAGACAACTTCTGATGAAGAGGATAAAAAATACTTCTGTCGCCGGTCATGGAATCCGATTAAGTGCTTCATTGGGGAGACCCCACAAGAATAATGGATAAGACAGATGGAGAGGATTCGTTTCCATCTTTGTGAACTATGTGCTGGAGGAGTGGATGCCCAACGTCCTCATATGCTCATTCAAGACTATATGGAAGAGAAAAAATGGGAATATGACTACAAACTCAGTGTGGTCTAGCAGGGGAGGAAGTTCATCAACATCAAGAGACTCTAGGAGCCTGCGCATGAGATCTAACGCTTGAGGGTGTGGTAGAACGAGCATTCCACTTTCCTCGATGCACAATCGGGACTCATATCGTGACTGAAGGCCCAATTGGCAGAGGCTGAGGAATAGATGAGGTGAGATTCTCAAGAGATGGCTATTATCTGAGCTGACAGGGATCGGGCCTGGATCAAGGCCGATGAACTATTCCCCATTTCCATCAAAGAGGAGAGAGAGCTTAATAGGTGACAACATATCTTGGATGTCACGAGCCATAGAGTAGTAGAGCTGAGACGCTCCATTTAAGTGGTCAACCCGTCCATGGGAGGGGCCACTCCATGGGTGTTGTAATTTGTGATCTCTTAAATGTACTTTCATGCTTTCTTATTTATTTTGTGTGTGCATGAGTCCCATTATTTGTTCTAATTACTACATATCCATCATACCCGTGAAATATCTAGCGACCAATCCTTAAGCTCATGTGGGTCGTGCCCGATGTGAGAAACAAGGGAGGACTGCATAATTATTCCCTCCGAATACGAGAGTTCTAATCAATCACCAGACATCCGAGGTCTGAATGACCACCCAGAGTTTTTAGGAAAAACAAGGGGGGTCATGGCCAGAGAATGGGATTCTCAAAATAGCCAAAACCACCCTCTCCCACCATTCTATAGCGCATGAGCAGGATAATGTCAGGGGCGTTAGAATCAATCTGAACAAAGGGAAATGATAAGTGTGAATCAGATGACCAATATTTGGAACACAGTGAGGGTGGATTGATGATGGAGAATAACTGTTGACCATGTTCGCAACATAATATCCATATTGTGTTAGCCTGAAATGGAGATAAGAAAATGAGGGTCGACTACTGACCGTGTTCAATACGAAGGACCTGACTCGAAGTGTTGGTCAATTTCCTCTAGGGAATTGGCCCAGAATGGTAGGCAGGCCATGGGGCTAGACATCCATATCATTGGGGGTCCCTTCAAACATTAAAAATGATGAAGATCCAGATAAAGGACATGCAAATCATGAGGTGGAGTGATGGAATGCTCGAACGAATTCTAACCCTTTTGAAATTAGGACACTACGATCATGGAATGAGGTATATTATGCTTTTTATATAAGTAATCTCTTATTTGGAACAAGAGGAATCCTATTATGGAATGATAGGGAATGCTACAGTTTAATGTCATGTAGTGAGGACATGCCCGTGTATTTTATTGTCATGCAGTAAAGAAAAAAAACAGAGAACTCTCGAGAAACGTACGTGGAGCGACTACTACAAACCCAACGCGAACAAGGATATAAAGAGGTCCATGAAACATCGCACATTCCTGAAAGGGAAGTTGGGCAGAGTATTCCAAGACATGGAGTTTACCATTCAGTTGGATGGATATGAGAATTGGGTGCTTGAATGTCTCTACGTATCCTACAAGGGCATGAATCAATCCTTACATAGTTCTTTGAGGTGGTATGGAAGGCGAAAAATACCAAAAAGGGAAACATATTCTTAAGTAAAAACACCATATGGCTGGCTAATTTATTTCCACACATCCAGGAGGCAGAAGACATAAGGGGTCTTAGTTTATGTTCATAGAGCTCAAACCAAAAATGGGAAGATCCCTGAAGTGAAAATATGTGACATGGCGCTATAAAGCAGCTCGATGTGAATGTGGACATAATAGTCTACACCACACCACAAATTTCCATAAGAATACACACATTTTAAATTCATGATGCCCGGACTAATGGACCGAAGCTCCCGGTTTAAGGTCATAGATTTTGGAGCAAAAGAAGTGTAGTTCTTTCCTATATGCACAAACCTTACCCATATCCCTAAGCCCACGTGAGCTATGCTCGATGTGGGAAACAAGGGAGGATAATATATTTGCAACGCATGGAATACAAATCTGGGGGAGATGGTACAGAGTCAAAGAAAGCCCTCACGATGTTGATTCACCCTCTTCAACGTGCATGGGTGCACGGAGGGATAACACCAAGGGTATAGAAATTCCACTTGAACATGATAGAGTGGAAAGGGATGTGAATCAGATGACCAATATTTAAGGCTTAATGGGGGTGTCATAATGATTGAGGATAACTGTTGACCAAATTCGAGATACAAAATCCCTATCATGTGACCTGAAATGGGAACAAATAAATGAGTGTCGACCACTAACCATATTCATAACGTAGGACTTGTGTCAAATTGTCATTCAAAATCCTTAGGGATGTTGTCCCAAGATGGTAGGAGAACACTAAGTCCTAGAATCCATGCTATTCAAGGGTCTTTTGGATGTGAAAGATGATGTAAACCCAAATAAAGAGAAACATGAAGCGTGGAAACAGATGAAAACATGTCCATGTAGAATCCAACACTCTAGTTCCTAAACCACAGTGAATTTGGGCACATTGGTGAGGCATAATAGAGGTCAAGAAGTCTAGAGATAAATAAGAAAAAATGGGTTGATGAACCTGGGGCTGGACCTGAGGCGAAATGGGTTGATGTTCCTATGTGTCCCATGAGGATAGGAATCAAGCCATACATAGTTCTTGGAGATGTCTTGCATTTTATCATCATGCGACAAGGATGTAGGAGGATGGAAGAAAGATCCCATAAGGGAAGTACATGGCATGGATATCATAAATATGATGTGAATGAGGACCCAAGAGGTCCTCACCACACCACGTACTTCCAACATAGTTCAGGCCAAGGGGCCGGAAAGAGGGCAGGATTTGGGGCACCTGGGCTAAACCTGTAGACAAAATGTTCAGAAATTCCTACGTATCCCAAGAGGATGGTAATCCAGCCACAAATAGTTCTAGAAAACATAATGGTAGGGTACCAATGATAGGGGCAATACTATCATGTGGGTTTGTCTCATTCACTAAAAGAAATAGCATTTGATATATCTTGTTTGTCCTTTAGTGTGAATGTGTTTTTTTAAGCAACAAACCCTGGATGGAGAATCTGGGCATTGTCACAAGAATCAATCCATATGTAGGGCTTGAAAAATGGCATGGTAGATAACTGATACCAAACATGATGTCCCCTCATGTGAGGACCACCACAATGCGGTGCCGTTTTTCGTCGTGTGGCTAGGATGATGGGGTCCACAATTTAGGGTCATATGAAAGGACCAACCCATGAATTTTAACATCATGCAACAAAGATGAAACAATTTAAAGTCATGTGGGACTAGGCAGTATAGTTTAACATCATATGGCTTGGATGAACATATAATAACAAGTTTCTAAAGGGAATGCACAAGGCATGAAAATACTCGACATGAATGAGGACATCATTTCACACCACACCTCGTACAACCCCAGGGGGAGGGGACCTCAGGCCAAGGGGCTAGAAAAGATCAAAGGACATGGGGATAGACCCGAAGACAAAATGTATGGGAATTCCTACATATCACATGAGGAGGGGAATCAATATAGACATAGTTCTAGAAGAGTCGTGCAATTTAACGTCATACGGTAAGGACAGAGATGGGAGAGACTAGATCTTAAGGGGGAGTACATGGCGTGACTATTATAGACCCGATGTGAATGAGGAAATAAGTCCACATACACCACACCATGAAATCCTATGAGAGTTAGGAAAAAAGGCCGAATAGAAGAGATAATTAGTGGAGCCTGAGCTGGACTCGAAGACAAAATGTTTGGGTGTTCCTACATATCTCATAAATATGGGAATCAATCCGTACATAGCTCTCAAAATTCGTGTAGTTTAATGTCACGCGTTAAGGATGAGAGAGGGGTATTAGTTTAAGGTCATAGAGCTCATACCCAAAAAAGGGAGATTCTTCCAATAAGGTGTAAACTTTGACCAAGTCCCTTAGACAATGTGAACTACGCTCGATGTGGGAAACAAGGGAGGAGAAAATCTTCACAACACGTGGAATACACAGAAAGGGGAAATGGTGTGGAGCCTCAAATGACACCATAATGTTGATTCGTCCTCTTAACATGCAAATGCACATTGAGGGATATCACCAAGAGTGTCAAAATTCCACTTGAACATGATGGAGTGGAAAGGGATGTGAATCACAAGTCCAATATTTAGGGTTCGATGGGGTTGACACAATGATGGAGGATAAATCTTGACCATGTTTGAAACATAGCATCCATATCGCTTGACCTGAGATGGGAACAACAAATGAGTGTCTACCACTGACCATATTCACAATGTGGGACTTGTGTCAAATTTTCATTCAAAATCATCAAGGATGTCGGCCCAAGATGGTAGGAGAGCACAGAGTCCTAGCATCCATTCCGTTTAGGGGACCTTTCGGATGTGAAAGATGATGGAAACCCAAATAAAGGGAAACATGAAGCATGTAAATAGATGAAAACATGTCCATGTAGAATTCAACACTCTAGGTCCTAAATCACAGTGCATCTAGGAATGTTGGTGAGGCACAATAGCGGTCGAGGGGCCCAATTGAGGGCGGATGACTCAAGGAGATGAGTGGAGAAAAAAAAGGGGGATGTAGAGATCTCAAGAGAGAGGTATGCAGCGTGGTTATTGCAAACCTGGAATGAATGAGGACATAATCCCGCACATTCCACATACCCCTATAAGAACTTGGGTCAAGGGGATGTAATGAAGAGAAGGTTTCTAAAAACTAGGTCTAGACCCGAAGACGAAATGTTTGGGCATTCCTAAGTTTCCCATGAGGATAGGAATCAAGCCACACGTAGTTCTGAAATTTTGTGCAGTTTAACATCATGTGGTAAGGACGATTGGAAGGGGTATCTTGAAGAGGAATGTATATGGCATGGTGAATAACCTGGCGTGAATGAGGACATAAGACCACATTTTCCACACCATTCATATTTCCAGGAGAGAACTTAGGCCAAGTGGCTGAGAGAAAGAATAGATGAACCCGGGATGGACCCAAAAAAATATATTTGGGCATTCCTATGTATCCCATGAGGATGAGAATCAAGCTGTACATAGTTTTTTGGATTCCG
The DNA here is from genome assembly GCA_963277665.1 of Viscum album. Lineage (NCBI taxonomy): Eukaryota > Viridiplantae > Streptophyta > Magnoliopsida > Santalales > Viscaceae > Viscum > Viscum album. The sequence goes on along the minus strand of OY728129.1, from coordinate 1,372,127,659 downwards.
TATAGTTTAACATCATATGACAAGGACGTGGTAGATCTTAGTTTATGGCCATAGAGAATGGACCGTAGATGCCTAGTTTAATGTCGTGTGTGTGGGACCGAAGGGTAGAAAAGGTGAATCACCACGCCCATCATTTGGGTGACCTTGTGATGACAATAAAAATTGAGTATAACTACTAACCATATTCGCAACACAGTATCCCTCTTGTGTGACTCGGAATAGGAACCAACAATTGAGCATCAACCTCTGATCATATTCGCAACGTGGGACTTATGTCAAATTTTCATTCGAGATCCTCCAAGACGTTGGCCCCAAATGGTAGGTAATCCAAGGTGTCCTGAAACCAAGACACTAGGGGGTCCTTTTGGATGTGAAAGATGATGTAGACCCAAATGGAGGGATGCATAAAGCGTGGTGGTACCAGTGTAGTTTAACATCTTGGGGTAAGGATGAGGGATGAAGGAGGGGTGTATCAAGGGGATGTGTGTGGCATGGAAAAAATATCCCGATGTGAATGAGGATGCAGAGACCATACCACACCAAATAATCCTAAGTGATAACTTGGGCCAAGAGGCCGAAAAAGTCGAGGGACCTAAGGTTGGGCCATGGATGAAAAGTCTTGACGTTCCTACGTATCCCATGAGGATGGGAATCAAACCATATGTAGTTCTGAAATGTTGTATAATTTAATGTCAAATGAAAAGGATATGGTAAATCTTAGTTTATGTTCATAGTGCTCAGACCATAGATGCCCAGTTTAATGTTGTGTGCATGGGACAAAAGGGTAGAAAAGGTGAATCACTGTGCCCGTCATTTGGGGGACCATGGGATGGAAATAACAATTGAGGATAACTTCTGACCATGTTCACAACATAGTATCCCTCTCGTGTGACCTGGAATGGGAACCAACAATTGAGCATCGACCACTGACCATATTCGCAACGCGAGACTTGTGTCAAATTGTCATTCGATATCCTCTGAGACATTGGCCCCAAACGATAGGTAAGACAAGGTGGCATGAAACCAAGCCACTAGGAGGGTCCTTTTGAATGTGAAAGATTATGGAGACCCAAATGATGGAATGTATGAAGCATGGTGGTACCTATGAAATTTAACGTCTTGTGGTAAGGATGGGGGACGAAGGAGGGTGTCTCAAGGGGATATGTGTGGCATGGAAAAAATATCCCAATGTGAATGAGGACACAGAGCCCAAACCACACCGCACAATCCTAAGTGAGAACTTGGGCCAAGAGGCTGGAAAGGTCAAGGGATCTAAGGCTGGGCCACAGATGAAAAGTCTCAGCATTCCTACGTATCCCATGAGGATGGGAATCAAGCCATACGTAGTTCTGAAATTTCATGTAGTTTAATTTCATAAGACAAGGAAGTGGTATATCTTAGTTTATAGTCATAGATCTTGGATCGTAGATGCCCATTTTAATGTCATGTGTGTAGGATAGAAGGGTCGAAAAGATGAATCACCATGCACATCATTTGGGGAACCATGGGACGATAATAACAATTGAAGATAACTGCTGACCATGTTCGCAAAACAGTATCCCTCGCGTGTGACCTGGAATGGAAACCAACAATTGAGCATCGAATGCTAACCATATTCACAATGAGAGACTTGTTTCAAATTTTCATTCTATATCCTTTGGGACGTTTCCCCCAAATGGTAGGTAAGCCAAGGTGGTATGAAACCAAGCCGCTAGGGGGTCCTTTCAGATGTGAAAGATAATGGAGACCCAAATGGAGGGACGCGTGAAGCATGGAGGTACCCCTACAGTTTAACGTTTTGTGGTAATGATGAGGGACAAAGGAGGGGTGTCTCAAGGGGATGTTTGTGGAATGGAAAAAATAGCCCGACATGAACAAGGATGTAGAGCCCATACCACACCGCACAATCCTAAGTGAGAACTTGGTCCAAGATGTCAGAAAGGTCAAGGGACCTGAGGCTAGGCTATGGATGAAAAGTCTCGGTGTTCCTACGTATCCCATGAGGATGGGAATCAAGCCATACATAGTTCTAAAATTTTGTTTAGTTTAACATCATATAACAAGGATGTATGAGATGTTAGTTTAAGGTCATAGATCTCAGACCATTTTGCAGTTTATCATCATGCGGGATGAGGGTGATGGTTTAACATCTTCCAAGATGAGTGTAGGCAGTTTAATGTCTTCCAGGACGATAATACAGTTTAACGTCATACATGATGAGTGCTGGGTAGTTTTACATTTTTCATCATGGATAGACCATGCATTTTAACATCGTACAGTAAGGAAGATAGGAATACTCTTAAGTGAAATACTACTTGAGTAATTTAGCATTGGTGGGAGGAGTAATACGGTCACCATCTATGGTGACTAGGGAGTATGCGCCATTGGGGTAAACCTTGTGAATGATATAAGTTCCTTCCCATTTGGACTCTAGATTTGGAGGCTTCCTGTCGGGTATCATTGGCGTTATTAGGGCCAACACCATGTCACCTTGTAAGAAATAGAAAAGGCGAAATTTCTTATTGAAAGCTCTAGCTATCTTGTTCTGATGCCTTTTTGTATTGTGCAAGGTACAAATCCCATTCTCATCAAGCACTTCCAGTTCAGCCAAAGGGATTTAGGCTACCTTGTCTGGTGCCTGCTGATCGTAGAAATCTATGAATAATGAAGTTAGATGAATCTCGGTGGGTAGGAATGCCTTTTTTCCGTACACTAGGGAATATGGGGTCACTAGAGTGGAATTATGAATCGTCGTCCTGTAATCCCAGAGAGCGTTGGGGAGTTTGTCTGACCAACTTTTCTTTTTCTAACCAACCATATTTTAAAAAATGTTAGAGAAAGTTTTGTTGAATGCCTCGATCTTCCCATTAGATCATGAATGACAGTGAGAGGTATGATTAGAATGGATGTTGTACTTGGTGTACAATTTCTTCATCTCAGCTGCTCGAAAGTTGGTGCCGTTATCGGTTAGGACAACGTGAGGGATTGCGAATCAATATATGATATTAGAGATCACAAACTTAATGATAGAATGGTCATTGACTTTCTTGAGTGGAACTACCTCTACCCACTTGGAAAAGAAATATGTAGAGGTCAGGATGAACCTGCACTGGCGAGCTATCGCTGGTGGATATGGTCTCGTGACATCAAGTCCCCATACTACAAAGGGCCAAGATTACTTTGTAGTGTGGAGAGGCTTTGGTGGCTGATGCATGAAATGAGCATGGATTTGGCACCCATGGAACCTCTTGGAAAACTTGATACAATCACGGATCATGGTGAGCCAAAAATACCCTAATCTCCAGATCTGATGAGAGAGTTTCAACCCTATCTGATGAGCCCCACAGGAACTGGCATGAACTTCCTGCATGACCTAAGAAATATCACCTCCCTAAATTCAATGGAGGAGAATCCCATCAAACCCATGTCTCTAGAGGATCTTCTCAAGACTGATACCACTCTGGAGGGTGAACTACACTATGCACCGACGAACTCGCTCACATTCAGTCTGGTCTGTTAGGAGATTACCATGCTGGAGATACTCGATAAATGAAGTTATCCAGTCAAGTGTCCTCTCCAACACCGTAGCAGGGGGAATTTGAGGTCCTGATGTGGAGGCATTGACTATAAGGTGGCTTACATGTGGGATATCATTATCTTCTGGAGTAACGAGATCGATTACTCTTAAATGTGCCACATGTATAATCAAATCATCATGGACAATATTTTCAAGAGATGAGGCTAGGATGGATAGGGTGTCAGCTCAACCATTCTATGATTGAGGGACTTGAGTAATTTTTGGCTGAGAAGGGAACTAGACCATCAGCTAGCAGGTATTATCTAACAGTGGTATGAGCTCTAGCTTCCTGACAACATAGTCACCATTGATATACTTGATGACTAGTTCAGAGTCCCCTTTCTCCTGTAGGTGGGGAACATCAATCTCTAGGGCCAGCTCAAGACTAGTGATCAGAGCCTATTGTTGGTATAGGCTTCTGACAATAGGAATGAGTAGGGTAGGATAGCTTATGTAGACATGATTAAGGTGATACCCAAACCTACTCTATAGAGTTTGAGGTCATTGAGTCTCCTACTGGTAGGGCTTCAGGAAGCACCATCAAAGTGCATTTTCCAACATGGAATGGATTGATCTAATGAGAGGATTGCCTCATCTTGAAAATCATGATCTAGAGACTGTTCTGCGGGGGCTGGGTGGGTGGCAAGAAAGTTTTCCAATGCCTATCACTTGATATCCTTCTGGGGGACAAACTTGATCTCGAACTATTGGATGATTACTGCCCACCGAGCTAGATGGCCTGTCAACATGGGGAAGTTTAGAATGTATTTCAACAGATCCACTCGGGACACTAGCTGTATCTCATGGTGCTGCAAGTAATGTCGCAATTTCTGCACTATAAATACCAGTGCAAGGAATCTCTTATCGACAAAGGAGTATCTGGTATCCATATTGAGGAGCATGTGGCTACGATAATATAAATTATTTTTTGTTCCCTTATTGTTATTTTGGGCGAGAAGGGAATCAATATATCATTTCATAACGGTCACATAAAGAACTAGTGACTTTATAGAAATAGGTGGCATCAGAACTGGAGGTTGTTGTAGGTACTGCTTGATTTATCAAAAGCAGTCTGACACTCCTCATCCCACTGATAATCATCACCTTTATTCATGAGTTGATAAAAGGGATTAAACTTTCTAGCCAATTTTTTGATGAATCGGTGTATGTAGGATAAGTGGACTTAAAATCCTTAGAACTCTCAAATATTGCTCGGAGGAGACATCTAACTGATGGCCTTGATCTTTTCTAGATCAATCTCAATACTTCTATATCTGACAATGTAGCTAAGAACCTTTATAGAGGTAACCCCGAAGGAATGCTTCAAGGGTTTTATCTTCAGATGGTGGGAACAAAGGAAGCCAAACACTTTCTCAAGATCTTTGAGATGGTCCCGACACTGGCGATATTTGACCACCAGATCATCCATGTAGCATTCCACCAATTTCCTAAGAATCAGTTTGAATATACAGTGCATGGAATGCTGATATGTGGAACCTGCATTCTTTGGACTGAAAGGCATTACTTAGTAGAAAATAGTACTTTTTGGTGCCCTGAAGGTGGTAGAATATTTATCCTCAGGGTCCATTCATATTTTATTATATCCAGAATACTCATCTATGAAGGAGAGAGCTTGGAACCCAGTGGTGGAATCAATCAATAGTTCTATCGTAGGAAGGGGAAAGTCATCCTTTAGACAGTGATGGTTGATATCCCAGAAGTCAATACAGACTTTGATCTATCTATTCTTCTTCCTGATGGGAACAATGTTAGATAACCATCTGGGGTACTAGACTTCCTTAACAAAGTTGGATTTGATGAGATTATGAACCTCAACCTCGACCATGGAACTGTGAGAAGGGTGCATCTTTCTTGGAGGTTGTTTGAACCTGCGATGATTTTTCAGAAGACTGAGAAGGTGGAAAATGACCTGAGAATCTAGCCCCATAATTTTTTCATAACTCTAAGTGAATACATCATGATGCTGTTTCAGGAAATCCACATATCACTATTTCTCTTAAACATGCATAACGGTGCTGATCAATGCTGGTTTCAGATCTGTCTCGTTATCGAGGTTCACCTGTACTGATTCATCGACCCTAGTGGAGAAACCCTCTTCGAATGTGGGAGGGGCGTATTCCAAATCCTCTTCTTTATCCACAATGAGAGGATCATCGGTAGGAGGAAACTCTTCTGAGTTGACAGATCCTGATAGGACACTGGTGCCAACCTGAGCGGTAGTGGAAACCTCATCGGGGGGCTCCTGCACTGCTAAAACCATGGTGATGAAAGCTGACGACCTGATCCCATCTAGACTTTGACCCAAGGGTCCACGTTTGATGATATCAAAGCAATAGTGGTGCATCGACTTGTTCCATTTTATCCTTGCCTGCTGAAACAAGCAAGTATGATGTATTGTTGTTTCCATGGGGTGGACATCTTGATACATTATAGAAGTAGAGGGCTCTGGGATCACCTGAGCCTGATTGTGTAAGAATAAAAGGTGAACTTCCAGCATTCCTTGTACTTGGTAATGAGCCTCCCCTTATTTCTAGAGACAATGAAGCATTGCCCCAAGTCCAAGGTTGTGGCCTCCAATTGGTGAATCAGGAAAATGTATGCATCATTCAGGTCTGTCCACGGGTCGATTACAGTCATAGCACGTTCAACCTCGTTAGCTTGATTTTTCTTTTCCTTGCTCTTGTAATAGTCGGAATCCAAGTAGCAGGCTTCACAAGAGGCAAAGGGAGACACATCACCTTAGAGTACGCTTACTCGACCATTAATGGAGTACTTAAGGCATTGGTGATATAAAGAAGGGACTGCTGGATATAGGTGGAGCCATGTTCTACCTATCAACATGTTGTAAACGGTGTACTGTGAGACAACCATGAACTTGGTGCTAGCAACTAGGCCACCGAACTGGGTCTTCAAGTGAATTTTTCCAACTTGTGTTTGCTCTTTCCTATCATAACCTTGAATTTTCAAGTCAGAGGGACTCAAATATTCCTTAGATAGTCCCATCTTTTGGAGTATCCGGGTTGGGATAAGGTTGATCCTAGATCTCGTGTCGACAAGATAGTGGCAGACCTCCATGCCATTGAAATGTCCAGTGATGTACAGTGGGGAAATGTGACCCTTTATAAGAGAACATTCATCTTCCCTAGATAAAGAGATGATGGCCTGATATTCTACATGCTCGACCATCTCAGCATGGAAGGCTTATCTGGCTACTACCTCCATCTCAAACTGGAGGGGGCTTCTCCAAGCCTCGACAAGGGATTAATGTATATCCTCTAACAGGTGAAGATCCTCGAGGATAGAGAGCTTCACAAGAATGTTGGAAAGATGATTGATAATATCATACTTCCATGTTAGGCACACACTTCTGCTGATAAGAGGTCGATCTGTGGTAGGAGGTTTGATAGGCACTGCTGGTTGAACTAGAAGATTCTGACTGGTGCTATGAATGTTAGACTGCTCACTAGTCAAACTGTATGGAGAAACTACCCATTGAGGGCCAGATGACTGGGGTCGATTCACAAAAGAACGTGGCTGACCATAGTACGATCACGATGGATCTTCCTGATTAAGTAGCACAAATAGTGGTGGAGGCAAATTTGATGAAACGAGATGAGAAGGTTGCGCGTGCTGAGCTCTGTACTGGACCTATTTCCTAGTCTTGGTGGAATGCACAACTTGGCTAGAAGCACCGACCAATGAATTTTTTCTATTCACATACCCATAGTTCCATCGACCCTGGCATCGACTGGGGACGTTAGGAAGGTTCGTCTAGTGCTCTCCATCATTGGGAACCATGTATGGATTTACCATCTCCACGGTATTGACCGAAGCATACCCTTGGTAATCAATTAAATAATCCTACATCAATGGTAGAATTCAGGGGGAAATCACCATCTCCAAGGTCATGAAATCACCGAGAGTATAGGATGATGCTGGCATCGGTGGGGGGATTTTCTTTCCCTTGCATCATCGATGCTTCCCCTTCTATGAAGAAGAAGGTTGAGATGTCGAAGAAGAAGTAGTGGATATAGGTAACGTAGAGACTTATGAAGGCTCAAGCCAATTCAAAAATTCACAGATAATTCCATGAGCACGGGTGACTGCCTTGCAAGCCATCCGATTGTCATACTTTTGAGACCCATGGTTAGAAACTTGATGCCATTAACCCTCGTTATCACTGTAAGGCTTTATAAACACGCATGCAATTTGTGTCGGGGTTAGACCCAACCTGATTATGTTGTTATCGACCTCATATTGGAGCCAGTATTTAAACACATAGCACTTCTTGAGTGTGTGCTCAAGGATCCGGTGATAGGGACAGTAATTGGGGCGATCGGTGAGATCTGCCTCTTCGGACCTCCTACATTCTGGTAACCATAGGATTCCTTGGTCCAAGGTACTTCAGAAATAACCAAAGACCTGAGCCTCATTAAATGAGTAGGTCTGGTTCCTTTTGTCTGGGATGGGGGCTCTAGGAGCCTGGCCCTGGAGAGGGGCTGGAGGAGCCTATCGAGGAGGGGGAACCTGATTATCCCGCCTAGGTGGCGACAATGCGTTATGTGGGGGAACCTTCCGATTCTGAGGTGGGCACTGATGGGCTGGCGATTGTGCCTGAGGTGGTAACCCTTGGTGAGGCTATGGAGGTGATTCCACTGGTAATAAATCCAGCTACCTAGGTCCTTTATTTGTGTTATCGCAGTAGGCTCGACCTTAGCATCTCTTCTCGTGGGAACTACAGGAGGCAATAGATGTGCCTACTTAGCTGCAGCAAGGCTTCCTCGAGAAACTGTGATTTTTTAAATAAATCTTGAAATCCCCTTTGGTAGTTCTGAGTGATTAGATAAGGTATCAATTCAATTTTGACATTACCCATACACATTGTTAGCAGATGTTCATGAGTCAACAACATATCAAGGGAGTACGTGAGACCTTTCCACCTGGAAATGATGTCTGTGATGCACTCGTCAGGCCTCTTCTTGCACTTTAAGAGGTTAGAAATACTCATCTTTTGGGTGGTGGAACTGAAATGGTAAAGAAACTACCTATTAAGATCCTCCCAACCGGCTATGGATCCAATGGGTAATTGGTTGTACCAAACGAATGTGTTCCCTTCCAGCGTCTGTAAAAAACACCGGAGCTTGGCAGCCTCTTGCTTCACTAGAGTTCCCAACATGGGTCCACACCTTGAAATAAAATTTCTAGATGCTTCAGTGGATCACCTATCCCATTAAAGGGGGAAAAGGTGGGATTTATGAAACTAGAGGGTACTGGCATATCATCCACCCATGCCAGATATGACTTTCCATCAGGAGGGATTGTCAACTGTCAAGTTTATAGGGCCTCGAGGTGGGAAATGAGAGAGGCCATTGGATCATCTTGGTGGGAATTCTTGTCTTGAAGAGGATCTCTGATCACCAGTGCATTGACAGGTTCTTCAACATGATAAGCAGACCCAACGGCTTGTGGATCAGTTAGTGGGGTGACTTGCGGGGTTGCCGGAGGGATGATGGAGCAGCTGGGGGAATATGAGATGGGTCTCGATGAGGGTTATCACACAACTCGGGTATATTTGGTGATGCATATCACACCCTATTTCCATAAACTTCGGCCTCTACCTAGTCTATATGGGCAAGATGGTCAAGGTCACCCAGAGCCAACTCCCCGGGGGGAGGTTGTACCTGCCCCTGCTACCCCAGTCGAGGATTACCGTAATCTGGACGTCATTCTACAGCATGTTTGGCAAAAAGGTTATCGAACATATTTTTATGTTTTGTGAGTTTTTGACACAACACAGCCTTTTCAGGGTCATATTCCATCTTCTGCATTGATCGAGATGGGTTAGAGGGTTTGATGGTCACAACATGCTCTTTACCTTTATTGGGGTCCTGACCAAAAGATAATGACTTGGAAGGTGCAGGAAGGCCCAATAAATTTCTTTGCTAGCGAGTAACCCTACCCAAAGGATCAAATAGTTTTGGAACCACCTGGGGGGGTAAGTTATCTTCAACGAGTCCTAGCTTGGTCTCTTCCTATGATAGGTCAGCCATGTTAACTGCGACTATACCTGAAGGCATGTCCTCAATATCACTTGGAAAGTTGGACTGGCGTCAGATATAATTGAAATGAAGGGAAACATACTGCCCCCAACCATGGATCTGAACGTGGGGGGAATCCTCTTTAATAATTATAAAGAGCACTGTAAAGCTCTGTATGCATCGTTGTTGGAGGGTCTAATGATGACCGGGCGACTCAGGGTGCTGAGCCACAGGGATCTCAACCAAGTTGACCATGCGACATTGTTTTCCAATGTCTTCAAAGTGTTCTTGGCTCTTGGGGTAAGCCACCTGTCGATGATGGGGATGGAAGTGTGTTTCCCAAAGGGTTTGGAAAAAGCACATGACCTCCTCCTGGGTAAGAGATTCTAGAGTACTGAATTTCGTGGTTGAAACTGGCCAGAACATCTCTAGTAACTAGTCCGCTGTAAGGATGTCCCACAAACTCCTCAGCTCAGACTCGAGATCCAGCCCTTGGTTACCCCACTCATCGACTAGGGGCGGTTGAGGGACCAGTAACAGCACTGAAGTGGATCGTTGTGATGATATACTGGTTGGTGGAGAGTACGGTGCGTGAGATGACAAGTCGTTGCATCTTGGGTTGTCTTCTAAAGAATGCAATGATTGTGCCACCACATCCCAGCAAGATGAACTAATGAACACAACTTCCCACATAGGGGCTACAGTTACTGAAAGTGGGTCATGTTGTTGTTTTTCCTCTATTAGTCCCTAGAAAAACTCTTTGTGAACTCTAGTTGAGGTAGAGAATGATCCTGTTGATGACAGGGAGGATTGCACGGCCAGGCCCTCGAAAGAGGGAAAATCTTCATCCTCCTAAATGTATCTTTGGAGGGATGGAGGAGTTCGATGGACCTCACTTTTAGAAAGGATGAGGCTTACACGCCTTGTTCCTTCCCCATCCCATGACATAGAAGATCGGGGTGAGGGTTTCATCATCGAATCACACTCTGCCTCAGAATACGAAAAGTATGTGGGTTTAATCGCAGTTTGGAACTTCCTTGAATTCTTCCTTTGGTGGCGGTAACCCTCCCTCCTACCCCAGGATTGTTATTCAGGATAGGGTAGGTTTTTGACATGGGGAGGTCCTCCGTGAAAATTGGTGCTAGAGTGGGGAGGACCTCTGCTCGCACTAGATGGGGTATGAGGAGGGCCTTCATATCAGTCATTGCTGATGCAAGGAGGGCCTTCACTCTAATGAGATGGGGTCTGAGGGGCACCTAAACAAATATTTAAGGGAACACGGGGAGGACCTCCGTGTTTGACTGTGTTGGAGCGGGGAGGGCCTCTGCTGGAGCTGTTAAACACATGGGAAGGACCTCCATGGTGGCCATCTGTAGTGTGGGGAGGACCTTCACATCGTTCGGCCCTGATAGCAGTGGTAAGAAAACGGCCTTCATACTAGTTATACTAGACATGAGAAGGACCTCCGTGTTCATCGTTGATGAAGCAGGGAGGACCTCTACTTTATTGATTGCTGGCATGGGGAAGAACTCCACTGAATCAATGAGCACATGGGGAGGGCCTCCATGTTGTTGGGTGACTGGGAAAGGAAGACCCTCACATTGAAAACCTGGTATGTGAAGGAAATTATCTCATCTGAGGCTAGGAGCATGGGGAGGACCTTCGTGATGAATGTCGATGAAGTGGGGAGGGCCTATGCTAGAGTTGATGATGGTGGCATGGGGAGGACATCCATACTGAATGAAGAAGTGGGGAGGACCTCCACTTTGTCTAATACTAGTACGGGAATGACCTCTGTACTGGATGCAATCATCGTGGGTTGACCCACAATGGCTGCTGCTTGCCCCAGCAACCGGGAGAGACAATTCAACCTGCTCGCAGAGTGATTGGTGCCTAAAATTTGGTCGGTCTTGGAAGTATCCCTACCTGTAACGGGGAGGCTCCCCTTCCCAATGATTAAAATGGGTTGATAGCCCATATCGTTGGTGGATCGGGCCATTGAATCCAAGGACGGTGGTGCCCCTGGCTGGCATACTTCTGAGTTTGTGCCCGATGTTGATGTCGGGCCAGCTGAACTATAGCCAACTATGCATGGGAATGGACCACCTGCTCTTCGGTTTGTAGGACCGACTGGTGATGCTGATGCGGCCAGGTGGGAGCCCTCCTTGGTGGATCCCTAGCTAAATTCCTAGCTGGGTGGACTCAGACATCCCTTACTTCGTCAGCATAGGGGAGTAAATCGTAGGAGTGCTCTGGGGATAGGCTCCCAAAGTTGTTGAAGGTCAGAGTGGGGAGAAGCGGCTCCCTACGTGACCCTTGGGGGTGGTGGCGTTGATGGGGCACCGAGGCCTCCATGTCTTGGTGGGCCATGTCCCTCGTCGGGATGACCCCTTCCTATTTATATTAGTGAACAAGAGTCTCAATCACCCTCCTCTGAATAAATTCAGAGGGTGAGAGGGGGTGTGGTTGCCCAGTAGCTATAGGCGTGGGAGCCATCTCAAAGGAGATGAATCCATGGGGAATTACAGCATTCGTACTGCCCCTACCCCTACGTTCATAGGAGGTAGATAATAGGTTTCCTATAGCTAGAGCTTGGGTCCTGCAAAGTATGATAATTTATCCATCAATATAGAAAATAGGAAAGTGATGCCCAATGCCCCAACACCATTCAGTCTTCCATGGCTGTATAAAAAGATCCATGATGAAAACGTCATAGAATGGGATGTCCAATGATCAACTACCCCAACTTTGGTGAGTTTCACACCAGGACCACTATTTTCTTGGTGGGACCTAGTGTCGGGTATCTGGATCTGGTGACATGATTATCTATTGATGTATCAGATACTACGAAACTCCATATTGAGGAGAAGTTTCATGTTAGGTTCACCATTTCTATTTTCGACGCTTTCATCGGGGCACGCATCTGTCTGTCGAGGATGTGCTGGCTATTTCCCCACATTCCCTCTTTCCAAAGGTGGGTAACATCTATCTCTTATTTAGGAATGTTTTCTCCTTGATCAAAATAGGATGATAGGATGTCAGTTTCTCCTTCTGTGGATTCCTCCTCAAAACTCATTGCCTAGTCTGGGTCTCCCTCATAGATTTGAGTCATCGTTTATGAATCTCATTCTCGGTGCCATATCTTTGGGGATTCTAGTTAATTACACTAATTCTGTTAGGACATTCTAAGGGGTCAATTTAGGGCAGCAACCTTTAGTTAAGGGAGTAGTCACATTGGACATCGCTAGTGTGTATAGACACTGAAACACTGGTACACCTAGGTTTCTTCCCCATATGACAAGACTTCTCAAGAGCACGGAACCCTGAGGCATCCCACATCAAGTGTGAGGAATTATATTCCAGAGTCATGTCTTTGAGGTTTTCCTCAGCTTTCCATGTTTAACACGGGGTATTCCATGAGTTTAGCATCTAGCGAAGACGGATCGTACCGATCAGAACACTGATGGGAGGGGATCAGATGGGTGGATCAAAGCGTCCAATAAAGACAGATCCTAGGATGTTTGGGTCCCTATGAGTGGGACACCAAGGTTTTCCATTGGCTGGGATTGAACCTTGTGGAGGCTTCTTATGTACCCTGTATAGAGGACAGGAATCAAAACCCATATAGTTTGAGTGGGTGATGAATTTGGGTGTACATAAAGGACAACAACCCAGAGACATGTTGGGGCTTATGCATAGATAACAACCCACCACGAGAGGGAAACTCTTGTATGGATGGTTATGAATTCTGTTGGGCTTATGCATGGTTGGCTGCCCAAGGAAATGGCATGATACCACCAGGATGCGGTGGCCCGTGTGGGAATCAAGATGGATGATGGATGGTTGAACGAAGTGGGTGGGCTAAACGAGATAGAACTGATGTGAAGATGATGATTATATTGGGTTTGAACCTTAAGGAGGCTTCCTATGTATCCTCGTGGTAGGGAATCAAAGTCCATATAGTTCGGTGGGGTGATGGGACACCTGAGGAGGCGGCCCGTGAGAATGGATGCATGGATGGGACCCAAAGGAAGTAGAACCTTCAGGTAGGGGCATGGACTTCTTGAAACACAAAGGCTCAAGGGAGAGACTATGATGAGACATGGGTGATGGGATTGAACCTCAGGGAGGCTTCCTACGTATCCCTGTGGTAGGGAATCAAAGTCCATGTAGTTCAGGATGGGGCATAAAAGCAGGGTGTACACAAAGGAAAACAACCCGGATGCATGTTGGGGCTTACGTGTGTTTAGCAGCCCATTGCAAGAGGGACACTCTTGGTAGGATGAGCATGGTTAGCTACCCGATAGCTGGTCTAACACCACTAAGGGACGAACCAAGGATTTGGGTCACAACAATGGGGACACTGAAGTTTACCAGTGTTTGGGGTTGAACCTCAGGGAGGCTTCCTATGTAACTTATCTTAGGAGATAGGGATCAAAACCCACGTAGTTCGAAAACATACAGTTTAACATCATGTGGGATGGGGGTGAAATGATGTGAAGTGGTTGGGACTGATGGGTCATGGGCTTGAACCTTAGGGAGGCTTCCTACGTACCTTGCTTGGAATGGGAAAAGATCAAAGTTCGCGTAGTTCAGTTGGATGGGGGATGAGCTTGCACAATAAGGTGGACCAAGGATGGTGTCATGGTCGATGCTTACTTTAAGCCCACATGAGTCATGATTGGTGTGAGAAACAATAGGCAACAAAGATCTAACAATTACATCGCAAAAGGTGTGTCTGTGAGGGATAGAGCGGGGCTTACACTTGGTTCGCGGAACAAGGAGATAGAGATTGGGACTTACTCCAAGGTGGAGGCCCAATGGAGATAAATCCCAAAGGGAGAGGGACAGGGAATCTAAAGTCCCATGTGCCCATCTCTCCTCTGGTCTTTGCACTAGGAAAAATTGAGGAGCAAGGGTGCAACCTCTTACAAGAAAGGCTTGGGGATTACACCAGGATGGTTGCCCTTCCCCACGGGCAGATGTCGTTCCATTTAAGGAGGATCTCATTCCATGTGAGGAAGATCTCACTCCCATGGAGATGAGTGGGCATGGAAAATGTCTGAGGCTGGGCACCCCATGTATATTGCACAGGGCGAGGCTACAGTTTAACGTCATGTGATGGGGATGATGATGATTGGCAGTTTAACATCCTCCAGCTCAGACGATGAAGATTTTCACACCCTCCATTTTCAAATTTATTTATTTTATTAATTTTGCAGGGCGTCGGGTGGTTCGGGTTTAAAAATGTATGTTTTGACCTTGAAAGCATTCAACGCACCACGGTCAAAGCCGCATGGCCTCGCCCGAGTAACCGCATGACCTCACCCGGTTAACCGCACGGTCTGCTTAGTGTTCAAGGCAATCATATAAAATGTAATGAATAATGAAATGGAAATAAAATAAAAATAAGAAGTTTTAATAAAATTTAAGAAATTGCCTTAATGACAAGAATAATAATATTGTTTGAGAATATTATTATTATTATTATAGTGTTAAGAATATAAAAATTAATTAAGTAGTTATTAATATTGTAATACTATTATTATTGTTATTATTAAAATAAGCTATTTTCTTTTATTTTATTTTATTTGGCTTCAAAATGTTCCGTTGAGGTGCGGGCTAAGTCCCGGTTGAATTTGGTATTTTTGTCGATAAATGAGTTTTTTTCAGGGCTTGACAGCATGCGACACATGGGCAAAGCATAATTGAGAAGTTGTGCGGCTTCGCTAGGGCCACCGTGTGACCCGACCATTCTCCAACTGACCAAATAAAATGAATTAATAATAATGAAATAAAATCAAATGTGTGGAAGAATAAAAATAAAAATAAAATGAGAAAATTGTGTTAATAATTTAATAAATTGTGTTTTAATGATAATAATAATATTATTGTTATGGTTTTAGTTTAATAATAATAATATTATTAATATTATTATTATTATTATGGGTTTCATTTTTTGTTTTTTTGAAGGTTTATTTTTTTGTTCTTTTTTTCCTTTCTCTGTTTTTTTCCTCCCCTCTTTCTCTCCCCCTTCCTTTCTTTCTCATCGCGGAATTCACCCCTCCCCTAACCCTAGCGTCGCACCCTGCATCTCCTCGGCCTACCCTGTCACAACACTCACCCCTCCCCTAACCCTAGCACCGCACCCTGCATCTCCTCGGAATCGCGCACCCTCCCTCTCGGCCATCTCTAAGTGCAACCCCTGGAACTCCCCTGGTCCGCGCGCGCCCTTCTCTTTCTCTTCCCATCCAATGACAGCCCTGCACCGACCTCATCTCCATCTTTGCTCATGCCGCATCTCCCCATGGTCGGCAGCCTCTCCTCCTCCTCCAGCTGTTCTGACCAGCGCTCTCCATCCCCGAGCTAAGGTTTTGTTTTTTTACAAAGGGTTTTCACTTCTCTTAGGGTGCGAGCATGATCTTGTTGGTCTAGTCTCTTGTTTTAGTGTCCGTTCTTGGTCACTTGTGGTGCGGTTGAGGTGCAACGGTGATTTCACATCTTTTTTCGGAAGTTGCTACACGCCATTAGGTGATTCTGTGTTTAACCATAAATTGATGAATTGCGTTGCTTGCTTGTTTAATTTGGTATGTTTTATAAATTATATGTGAGGTGCGTATATGTTTTTTTAAAGAGTTTCAACTTTCATTTGATCTGAAAATATATATTTTTATGTGAAATTGGGTGTGTGCAAAGTGTAAACCCCTATTATGCATTTTTTTGGAAATGTTTGTGGATTGTGAAATTGATTTATTAAAATATATTAGTCAAATCATGTTTTAATAATTTTATGTTGTGTGTTTGGTTTTAAAGTGTCATTTAAAATGAAGTCGGGTGTATTATGAGTGTGAACTTTTGTTACACCATTTGTTAACATTTTATGAACTACTTAATGGTTTGTTAAATTATTTGTGCAGTGTGAAAGTATTAGTTAGCATGATTGAGCATGTGTATAATTGTTAAAGTGGCAGTTTTGTATAAAATTGAGTATTTTTTTTCATGTGCAAGCCTTGTGTGGCACTTGGTGTCATTTTGTAAAGTATGGAATTGATTTGTTAAACTATATGCAAGCTGTGAATTGTGTTTTGATTTAGCATTAATGTGAAACTAATTTTTAAAGTGGGTTTCAAGTGTACTTTGGATGAAATGGAATTAGGGTGTTCCTTGAAAATTGTTTTTTAAATTGTGTCAATAGTTTGTTGAATTATTTGAAGGGTGAGAAACATATTTGAGAAATATTTCGGTGTGAGTAAGTTTTCAAGAATGGGTTTTTTTATGCATGATGTTTGGTTGGTTGAGAAATTGTGTAAGCGATATTATGTGAAGTTTGAAACTTGATTTAGCACAATCGGGAAACCCGTGTATCTAGGTGGGCAGACTAGGACTAGTATGCTAGTGATCCAAAGTGGTATCGTCCCTGTTTCACTAGAAAGTTTGACGATGACAACACTAACTAAATTATGATGATGATGATTGGGGGCCATTAAGTTATGAGTATGTTCCCTACTTGTGGCTCATGCAGGAGAAGGTTATTGGCTATTTTCTATGGTTACTTTTACACCGAGATACGAGGTACCTAGGTCCTCACAACTAACTAGTGCCTAGGGGTGTTCCCATGACTAGTGCTCAATGTTTATTTTTCACTTACCGTCGGCATATAGTAGGTTGGGTGGGTAATTTTAAAAGTGAATTGTCTTTAAAACTGCATTCTTTGAAACTGCTTTATATTTTAAGTTGCACTCATTCAAAGTTGTTCTGTTTTAAAGTTGTTTTCTTTAAAATCATCCTAGCATTTCTGTAAAATATCAAGCTTGAAAATTTATTTTTCAATTAACATTTTATTCATTGAATCTATGCTCGGGTGGCATCCTACTGGGCTTTGGCTCACACCCTGCATACACCATTGGGTGTATACAGACTCTATTGTCTCTTTGTTTCAGGATAAAACATGATGTGTCTGGTTGGAAGTTTGGTTTCCTAGTGGCTTGGTTTGAGATCTTGGTGGCGGCAGCATGAGGATGTTGCTCCTCTTGTTGCACGAAGGTTTGAGTGTCATTTGGAGTTTCCCTTGGCGTTGTTTTCCTTTTTCGCCTTTGTTTAGTGTGAAATGTAAAATTTTGAATTTATTAAAAGTGATTTCGGTTAAATTTTTCAGATATAGTTTTTGGGTTTTATTTGTTATTTTAACATGGTAAATAGGGGTAAATCGTTCCCAAAGATTTTCATTTGATACTCGGGCACCTGTGCCAACCCGTGGGGATCGGGAACACCCTTCAGGCCATGTTGCGGATCGGGTCGAGCACCGGGTCGGATGGCGACCCATCCTGGTTCATGACAAAATGGTATCAGAGTAGGTTTTCTCTCTTGGGTCATGTTTATTTGGGATAGATTTATGGTAGAACAAAGTTAAAGGTTTCGGAACTTGACGTTCTAGCTACGAGCAAGGTGCCTGGCTAGCACCCCTCGTGGCGGGAACTGAGTTACCAGGGTAAGATGAGGCTTGTATGAGTCTTTGGTCATTGTGGTTAATCTTGTTTAGGGGAAATGAAAAGGGAGTATGGTCAGTGGTCCCAATGAGCTCGTACGGTCTAGCAAGCCATGTGGAGCCGGGGATACTGTCCTAAAATACCCTCCGTGGCGGTGGCGTGATTGGCGTATGACTGCCAACCATATATTCCAGTCACCCACTGACACTAGTTTCCTCTTGCATCGTTCCTTATCTCTTTGTTTTGAAATCTTGTAAATATGGTTTGTAAGTAAACATGATTTGGTGTTTTAATAATCGGTGGTTGTGTGGTGTGTCCTTGTATTTTAGAAATGTTGGATGTGAGGTGTTTCGAGCTGAGAATCCTTTTTGAATGATTTGTGTCATGAGTTTGAATTCTTATTGGTAAGTTGGTGCGAAAGCGTGTGGTTAGTGGTTTCTTTTGAAAAGTGCTTCAGGAATCCCTTGCAGTGGTTCCCTATGCACGTTTAGTGTTCGCTTCCAATATGTCTTGACCATTGGACCAATTTGATTGGGTCTATGGTTCTCTTTCTTGACTAGTGTCCGCCCCCATGAAGCATTAGCATGTGATTGAAGTGTGGCCATAGGTAATTTGCCGTTGGTTGACCCTTCAGTTGATTAAAGTAAGGACTCTCTATTTTTAGTAATAGTGATAAGTATATCCCTTTTTCTCTTTTTGGTTAAGTGGATACTCTCGCAGTGGGATGACAGATGCGAGGGGAGTTGAAAGGAGTTTTGGTCTCTTTGAGTTGTCTGGTTTGCCGGGTATGAAGTTTGACATCGTTGTATTTGAAGGTCCCCCCTGGGAGTGGTGAAAGGAATTATAGTGGGGAAGGGTGAAGGAAGTTTGGAGTTATCAGTGCTGACTGATGTTTGAAAGGATTGTAGTGATTTCATAGGCCGCAAGGTTCATGTTTGGTGATGTCTTGTAGTGTGAGTTCTCTTTGAAGAGCAAGAGTGGATGTGCTGTGAGTGAGTAGTTGGATGTCAAGGTGATTTGTATTTGTTGGTTTTGCCTCGGTTGTAGTATGGTTTCCTGCGACACTAGGAAATATGAAGTTTCGTTTGAGGGTCTTCAATACTTGACTGTGCGATAGGAGATGCTTCAAACATCAGGGCTCCAGCCATAGGCCTCGGAGTGAAGCTGGCGCGTGGTCAGGAACCCCGAGAGTGTATGGGACCCTGAATTTATTTCTGTCACCAGTGTTGAAAGTAAAAGCAGTTTAAATTGTTTTCTATGGTTGTTTCATTCTGATGACCCATCTTGGTGTTTGAGGTTTCCCGTGGCTATGAGGAGGCATGGTCATCTTGTTACCTTAAAGTACTAGGGGTGGCCTCCCACTGAATGTAATCGCTTTTAGCGGTCCTTATGGGGTTTGTTAGGTAGATTCGTCTCGAATTTGAATATTGCTCATCTAGGGATGTAGAGATGTTGGTTTGTCTTCGGCTGTAATTTTAATTCCCGATGGTTGGGGCCCCGCCCTCCCTGCCCTTTGGTGGGGTGTTGGGTCAGTGTCTGGAAGCCTCTAAGTTCGTGTGTTTTCTTTGGTGCCAACGGTTGTGAGACCCATTGGGGTCCTCGATGAAACTCCCTATAAATAAACCGATATTGCCTTATTATTATGTTGGGGAGTCCGTTCAGGCCTCCC
The DNA here is from genome assembly GCA_963277665.1 of Viscum album. NCBI lineage: Eukaryota > Viridiplantae > Streptophyta > Magnoliopsida > Santalales > Viscaceae > Viscum > Viscum album. Next base: position 1,372,107,868 of record OY728129.1, on the reverse strand, counting down.
CATGTCAGTTTTCCAGTCTCGTCTCAGGTGTTGATAAATTTCTTATGGTGGGGAGCCCCTTCGGGCTTCCCCATGTTGACCTTTTAGTTATGTTCCTAGAGATTATTTGGTGATAGGTGATAAGAGTGCTTCTTGGATGTGGTTGGTCTTGTTTGTTCATTCCAGTCAAACGATGTGGTTTCCATTCAATGGTGCTTGGGATGTTTCGTCCCGTGAAGTGGGTTTCTGTGGGTGCGAGAGTTCCTTTCCTTAATTGATCAACTGGAGGTGTTTTAGCTCTTTAGGGTGGGCGACACGTCTCAGAAATTCTTTTTACGAGTTTCTTGAGGTGGTCATTTAAATCACTTTTTCTAAGCACATTGTGTTTTCCTTTTTTCGCTTGTTTTTCGTTGGGATCCTCTTTGAACCTTAAGGGGGTATTGTTTTCTACTTTGAGTCTCAACCTTAGTTGTGGCTTTCTGGGGATGGAAAGCTTTATGGTAGGGAGAATTTTCACACCTTCCATTTTCAAATTTATTTATTTTATTAATTTTTCAGGGTGTCGGGTGGTTTGGGTTGAAGCCTGACTTAAATTTTTGGGTTCTTATTTAAAAACATATGTTTTGACCATGATAGCATTTAGTGCACCGTGATCAAAGCCACGCGGCCTTGCCCGAGTCACTGCGCGACCTTTCCCGGTTAACCGCATGGTATGCTCAGTGTTCAAGGCAAGCATATAAAATGTAATGAATAGTGAAATGGAAATAAAATAAAAATAAGAAGTTTTAATAAAATTTAAGAAATTGTCTTAATGACAAGAATAATAATATTGTTTGAGAATATTATTATTATTATTATTAGTGTTAAGAATATAAAAAATAATCAAGTTGTTATTAATATTGTAATACTATTATTATTGTTATTATTAAAATAAGTTAATGTCTTTTATTTTATTTTATTTGGCTTCAAAATGTTCTGTCGAGGTGTGGGCTGAGTCCCGGTTGAATTTGGTGTTTTTGTCGATAAATGAGTTTTTTTTCAGGGCTTTACAGCATGCGACGCACGAGAGAAGCATAATTACGAAGCTGTGCGGCTTTACCAGGGTCATCGTGTGACTCGACCGTTCTTCAACTAACCAAATAAAATAAATTAATAATAATGAAATAACATTAAATGTCTGGAAGAATAAAAATAAAAAAAATGAGAAAATGTGTTAATAATTATATAAATTGTGTTTTAATGATAATAATAATTTTATTGTTCTGGTTTTAGTTTAAGAATGTTATTATTATTATTATTATTATTATTATGGGTTTTGTTTTTAGTTTTTTTAGGTTTCTTTTTATTATTATTTTTCCTTTATCTTTTTCCCCTCCCCTCTTTCTCTCCCCATCCTTCCCTTCTTTCTCGTCGCAGCACTCACCCCTCCCCTAACCCTAGCGCCACACCCTGTAGCTCCCTAGCCATCCCCATCACACCGCACCCCCTGACTCTTGCTCGGAATTGCACCGCACCCCCTACCTCCTGCTCGGAATCACGCCGCACCCCCTTCCTCTTGCTCAAAATCCAGGTGGACCCCCTACTTCCTGCTCGGAATCCCACCGAACCCCCCTTCTCCCCTTGGCCTTCCGCTATTGCACACCCGACCCCCTTGGCTAGGTTGTCCATGCGCGCTCTCCCTCTCAGCCAGTTCGAAGCGCTACCCCCTGGAACCTCCCTGGTCCACACGCGCCCTGCTCTTTCTCCTCTTGTTCAGCGACCGCCCTGCACCGACCTCATCTCCAGCTTTGCTCGCACCGCATCTCCCCATGGCCGACAACCTCTTATCCTCCTCCGGCTATTCTGACCAATGCTCTCCTTCCCCGAGCTAAGGTTTCCTTTTTTTACATAGGGTTTTCACTTCTCTTAGGGTGCGAGCATGATCTTGTTGGTCTGGTCTCTTGTTTTAGGGTCTGTTCTTGGTCGCTTGTGGTGCGGTCGAGGTGCAACGGTGATTTCACATCTTTTTTTGGAAGTTGCTACACGCCGGTAGGTGATTCAGTGCTTAACCATAAATTGATGTATTGTGTTGCTTGCTTGTTTAATTTGGTATGTTTTATGAAATATATGTGAGGTGCGTATATGTTTTTTTTAAGAGTTTCAACATGCATTTGATCTAAAAATATATATTTTTATGTGAAATTGGGTGTGTTCAAAGTGTAAACCCCTATTATTCATTTTTTTGGAAATGTTTTTGGATTGTGAAATTGATTATTAAATTATATAAGTAGCCCAAATCATGTTTTAATACTTTTATGTTGTGTGTTTGGTTTTAAAGTGGAGTTTAAAATGAAGTCGGGTGTATTATGAGTGTGAACTTTTGTTGCACCATTTGTTAAAATTTTATGAACTACTCAAGGGTTTGTTAAATTATTTTCACGGTTTGAAAGTATTAGTTAGCATGATTGAGCATGTGTATAATTGTTAAAGTGGCAGTTTTGTATAAAATTGAGTATTTTTTTGTGTGCAAGCCTTGTGTGGCACTTGGTGTAATTTTGTAAAGTATGCAATTGATTTGTTAAACTATGTACAATCTGGGAATTATGTTTTGATTTAGCATTAATGTGTAACTAATTTTTAAAGTGGGTTTCGGGTGCACTTTGGATGAAATGGCATTGGAGTGTTCATTGAAAATTGTTTTATAAAATGTGTCAATGGTTTGTTGAATTATTTGAAGGGTGCAGAACATATTTGAGAAATATTTCGGTGTGCGTAAGTTTTAAAGAATGGGTTTGTGATGCATAGTGTTTGGTTGGTTGAGAAATTGTGTAAGCGGTGGTATTATGTGACGTGTGAAACTTGATTGATCATAATTGAGAAACTCGGGTATCTAGGTGGGCAGACCAGGACTAGTATGCTAGTGATCCGGAGTGGTGTCATCCATGTTTCACTAAAAAAATTGATGATGACAACACTAACTAAGTATGATGATGATGATTGGAGACCACTAGGTTATGGGTATGTTCCTTACTAGTGGCTTGTACATGAGAAGATTATTAGTTATTTTCTATGGTTACTTTTACACCGAGATACGAGGTACCTAGGGCCCCACAACTGACTAGTGCCTAGGGGTGTTACCGTGACTAGTGCTCAATGTTTATTTTTCACTTACCATCAGCATACGGTAGGTTGGGTGGGTAATTTTAAAAGTAAGTGCGTTGTCTTTAAAATTGCATTCTTTGAAACTGCTTTATATTTTAAGTTGCACTCATTCAATGTTGTTCTATTTTAAAGTTGTTTTCTTTAAAATCATCCTAGAATTTCTGTAAAATATCAATCTTGCAAATTTATTTGTCAATTAATGTTTAATGCATGGAATCTCTACCTGGGTGGAATCCTACTGGGCTTTGGATCACACCCTGCATACACCTTTGGGTGTATGTAGACTCTGTTGTCTCTTTGTTTCAGGCTAAAGAAAAATGTGCCAGGTTGGTAGTTTGGTTTCCTAGTGGCTTGGTTTGAGATCTTGGTGGCAGCGACATGAGGATGTTGCTCCTCTTATTTCATGAATGTTTGAAAGTCCTTTGGGGTTTCCCTTGACGTCGTTGTCCTTTTTGGACTTTGTTTAGTGTGAAATGTAAAATTTTGAATTTATTAAAAGTGCTTTCGGTTAAATTTTTCAGATCTTGGTTTCAGGTTTTATTTGTTATTTTAACATGGTAAATACGGGTAAATCGTTCCCAAAGCTTTTCATTCGATACCCGGGCACCTGTGCCAGCCCGTGGGGATCGGGAATGCCCTTTGGGCCATGTCGCGGACTGGTTCGGGCGCCAGGTCGGATGGAGACCTGACCTGGTTCGTGACAGGGATTCATTCCCCACCCCTAGGACTTACATAACTAGTGCACTTTAACTCTTGGTGAAGGGAGGGAACCAACAACGTCGTATGGAGACGGGGTTGTGGAGTGATCCATTGAAGGGCTCACGTTAGCGTGGCTATGTGAAAAAACGATAGCCGTTAGCATGCCTATGTGAAGAAGCATGATGCAAAGCAACACAACACGAAGCACCACCCAAGGGACTTTGAAATCACTTCATACAAGCCTAGAGTGCCACATGGAAAAAGGGTTTTCGAAGCAAGAGACCTTGAAGAGAGGGGCTTCGCAAAGCTCAAGGGGTTGTAGGGCATAGGGCTTTGCAGAGCTCAAGGCTGTGTAGAGATCATGGGCTCGCAAAGCATAAGGGCTCACAGAGCACTTAGCTTCGCAAAGCATGGGGCTTTGCAGAGCACAAAGGCTCGTAGTGGATATGACTTTGCAAAGAGGATAACTTCACAAAGCATAGTATCTCAGCCTCCTCATGGAGTACACATGTTTTTGGAGGGTGTTTCACGAATCTTGGGTGCTTTGTGAAGTCCCTAGTACCCAAAGGGGTCTTCTTTCTTGGTGATGTCCCATAGGCTCTGCGAAGGTAATCCCTCCTTGAAGTGGGGGTAAACTTGAGTAAATGTAAAGAGATTTCTCAATGCTCAAGTTTCTTGGATGATCTATTTTTTCAATGGTTCACAGAGTAAAGTGTGATTTGCAATTTGGGAGCTTGGAAGGTGAAAGGTCGGGGTGTCGATCCCTTTAGAATGAGGGGATCAAGGTATTTATAAGTGTCAGGTGGTGTGATTCTCTAAGGGCGCGCCATGAAGCCGCTTGCACTTCACCATTGGAGGTGGATTGCGTCAAGTTCATCGTAACCGTGGAGTTTACTGTTATCCCCTATGTGGCGCAGAGGCTTCCTTCATTCCCTTCGTGGCGCTCGTAGAGGCTTCCATCAATTTCCAAGGAATCCCAGATGTGATCATCTTACCTCTGTGGCGCAAAGACTTTTGTCAATTTCATCGTAACCGTGGAGTCGACCATCTCTTTCCTCTACGACGGTCACCGAGAAGGCCTCGGCTTTGCACCGACCATGGTGCTGAAGGGCTTTGCACCGGCCGTAGTGCTAAAAGGGCTTTGTGAAGAAGCCACTTTTGGAATTGTTGTGTTCTTTGTGTATTTTTCCCATGCACATATTTTGGCACTAAAAAATTCCCCCCCTGAGAATTGGAGCCGAGGAGAAAACGAGTGTCAAATTCTGAGGGTAGATTGCCAAAATTTTAGGCAGATAGCAAAGCGAGATCACGGAGCAGGGTCACAATGTGGATGGGCACTAATAAAATGCTATATCACTGATAAAAGGATAATAAAGGGTTAGGGGTAGGGCTTGTCAAGTGCTAATAAAAAGGAGGTCTTCGAGCATTGATAAAGGTGGGTCTCCCCCTTCAAATATGTAGAAATTTACAACAAAGAAAATTTTATTTTTAAGATTTTTTTTTACTTTTATTAGCACTTTTTATATCACTAAAAAAGGGTTGTTTACCATCATTTTTTAGCACTGATAAAAGAGACCCCCTTTTAACTACACTTAGGTTAACAATTTTTTTTAGTGCTGATAAATCCAATTTCTAGTGCCTTTAAAAGTGCGATCTGTAGTAGTGATCAGTTATCTCAAACGTATTGGGTGTCATCTCATGGAACTTGTGCATTACTTCCCATTGGAGTGTTCTTAATTAAACAATTCAATGAGTTAGTGTCATGCCATAATTGATCCATCTCATGGATTAGAAACTAAAGAAACAGTGTGGGGAAGTGAGGTTTATGCATGTGGCATCCCACACAGTAATATCATAATGCATATCATATGATACAATATTTGCACGAGAGACGTCATATGCCTTTTTATGATGCAACCCAATCATAAACCACAACTTGCATCCCATGCAAGTCGTCGCATATGATATGGGGTATATGGTTAAATATCAGGTATTTTCTTTGATAGTGTGACATATAAGGATTCAACATCTAACCTTACGAGTAACTCTCATGAAAATGATGCATCACTTCCATGCTATGGTACTTTATTCTTAAATAGAATATACCTTGAAACATTCAACTCCAATCTAAAAATGTCATGCATCACTAAATGTTCTATGATTTTTGTTGGACTCCTCATGTATTAATCATGTTTTAATGATCACAAATCCTATTCAACCTGGTTAAATCCTATAAATTATATCAAATCATGTGTATTATTGTTTAAGTATTCTCATGCTTTAAGAAGATCCATTCAAGATATTAATTGCTCTACACTCAGTTTAAATACTTTTGACTCACTTTATAATGATTTCTCTGACAAATGATTAAGTTTAATTCTTTCCATAAGTATCACTGCTTAAGTCTGAATACAGATATTTGCCTAAGTTTGAGGCACCGTGAAGCAGACACCGTAAATCAGACACCATGAACATTCAGACACCGTGAAGCAGACACCGTGAACAAGACACCGTGAACAAGACACCGTGAACAAGACACTGTGAACAAGACACCGTGAACATGAGACACCATGACTATGAGACACCATGACCAATCTAGAAACCGTGTGAAGGAGACACCATTTTCATGACATACTGTGCCACCGTTTCCTAATATATTTTTCCGTCTTTCAATTTAATCTCTAACAGTCATATTTGAAGATTTTAATGCACTGAAATAATTAATGTTTCTTTGTAGACATATCATCAGACAGTATGAGGTATGAGGTGTAGAATACATGTAACCTCTCGGCCCCAACACATGAACTCCAAGATAAAAGAGTAATGCGGCCCAGAAAATATATAGTTGTAGCATGACACAAAGAACAAGCTAGTGGTCATGAACGTGAGAACAATATACATTTTGGAGAATTGGCTCATGCAACTCGATTCTGCCGAAGAACACACGAAGCATACTAGAATCCCGAGAACATCTTCACACTGTCAAACATCACGAAGAACACAAGCTAGATCTGTCTGACTTACGACACTCCGTTTTCCAGATGAGGACTCGAATTCTGCATCTGCTTCATCTCAGAAGTCCAGAGCTGCAAAGACCAACACTCAGAGAACTTCTAAAACTATCTAAATCTTTCTGATATGCTGTGTATATTTTATTAACATTCGAGTAGAGTGTGTATCTTTATAGCAACACACTCGGTCTCCCTCATTAAACTGAAGGATACAAGATATCCTTACTCAAACATTCTTTTACTCTTGTGTATACCCACTGATAAGTATGGAAGAGGTCCCTGTGTGGCCTGGTAGTTTGTACCCACGAAAAACTATGGAAGAGGTCCCTGTATAGCCTGGACAGTTCTGTGTACTATTTTTTAACCCCGATCCAGGGTGTGGATAAAGTTTATTTATATAAACTGCTTGGTGGCATGTGATCACCAAGTGGAGTGGATTAAGTCTCGGTTTGAGACTAAACCACTTGTTTCATATTCGTTGTGCTGCTTAATTTAGTTTTCTCTGTTTTACTACTTGTCTATATAACTCAGAAATCACTAAATTCACTTTGATAATTAATCCTGGAAAGAAGTTATAAGTGCTTTGTCTTAGTAAAATAGTTTCAAAAGTAATATTAATAACCATTAAGATTACTGAGAAATAATCAATCTTCTAAGAAGTTATTTAAATAGTCAAACCTTTATAACTATATTACTTTGATTAACTGGGCTGTATTTAACTTTAAGGGGAATTCTTTTTAAGAATAATTTTTATAATTTTTTTATAGTTACTCAATTCACCCCTCCCCTCTTGAGTAATCTACTCCGACCAACATTTGGTATCAGAGGTTGTTTATTAGGACTCTGTTTAATCTTATTCAATTGTGATTGTAGTTGTACTTTAAAGATATTTAAATTTCTGTCAATTCTAAATTTACAGTTCTTTAAGCCTATTCTGTTATTATAGATAATAGGTTGGAAGGTGTTGTAACCAACAGACCACCATTCTTTAATGGAATCAACTATGCTCAATGGAAAATTAAAATGAAAATGCATTTAGAGAGTATGCGTTTTGAAATTTGGTCTTCCATTATAGATGAATATAAGATTTTTGATACTGATAGAACCACATGGGATGAACCTACCAAAACTGCCTACAATAACAATTACAAAGCTATGAATGCTTTATACTGCTCCTTAGGAGATGAGGAATTCAATAGAATTTCTGCTTGTAAAACTACCCATGAAATTTGGGATACCCTGTCTGTCTCACATGAAGGAACATCTAGTGTAAAATAAATGAGACTTAATACTTATACTATCAAATATGATAATTTTAAAATGAAACCTAATGATCCTATTCCTAACATGTATCTTAGGTTCAATGAGATTGTCAACAAAATGATCTCGCTTGGAAGAGAAGGCACTGCCAAGGAACAAATCATGAGAATCGTTAGATATCTACCTGACAGATGGAGGGGAACCTCTGTCTCTATTAGAGAATCATGAGACATTAGCAGGATATCTGTAAAAGAACTCATTGGGAAATTGATTATGTATGAAGAATAAATTAAAGTCAACAAGGAGGAGGAGGATGAACCAAAAAGTAAATCTGTTGCATTCAATACCACCACCTCTAAACACAAAGAAAAAAGGGAAACTGAAAGCTTCTATAGAAATCTCCACCAGTGAACAATCATCACCTGATAGTGATGAGGAGATGACTCAATTAGCCAGAAGATTTAAAAGATTTTACAAGAAGAATAAATTTTTCTAAAATCCTAACTTCAATGGAAAATATGACCAAAAAGGAAATTGGAAGGACTGGAAAAGAAGTGATAAGGATGATGAAATTGTCTGCTATGAATGTAAGCGCAAAGGACATATCAAGGCAGACTTTCCAAAGCTCAAGTGCAAAAAGAAATATGAGGATAAGGACAAGAAGTATAAAAATGTCATGAAAGAAACCTGGAGTGCCTCTAAGGACAGTTTAAGCGACTTAGAAACATCACATGATGAATATGAAAATAAATCCAATATGTGTTTTATGAAAAACACATCTGAGGTAACATTGGATTCTTCTGTACATGATTCATACTATTCCAAAAATCAGAGTGAATCTGAGAACATGACTAATGAAGAAATGTTTGAATACTGTAACATGCTTGAAAAAACATGCAATGAACTAAAATACAAATATAAATCATTGAAGAAACAACATGCTCTTACTGTGACTATTAAATCTGAACTCACAACTAAAAAGGAGAAAAATGATCAACTGCTTAAAGAAAACAACGAATTAAAAATGTCTTATGAGAAATTGAAGAATGACCTTTAAACTTTTACCAATGGGAAGAATACCCTTACTCAAATGCTAGGAAAAAAAATTGACCCTAAATATAAGACTGGAATTGGTTATCAACCTGGAAAAAGAAATCTTGGTAGAAAAAATTTTGTTTCAAGATCTAGGACATATTATTTTACTCCCAACTTTGGACACAAGTCAACTAATTCAAGTTATGATACACTGTCCACTGTTTCAAGTTTTTCCAGACCAAATAGAGTTTATTTTTCAAATACATTACTTAATGCTTATAAGAAACCTATGAGATAGATATGGGTTCCTAAAGCACTTATTACTAATATTACTGGACCCAAACAAGTATGGGTACCAAAATCTGTTTTTGCTTGATCATTCTGTAGGAAAGCTGCTTAAAGAGTTCCTGTAAAATTATATGGTACTTGGACAATGGATGTTCAAGGCACATGACAGGAGACTACTCATGCTTCAAGAACCTAATAAAAATAGATGGAGGACATGTCACATTTGGTGATAATACCAAAGTAAATATTATTGGCCTCAGCCAAATCGGTAACTCTAACTCAGTTTTAATTTCTAAAGTCCTATTTGTTGATGGATTAAAATACAATTTGCTCAGTATCTCACAGTTATGTGATGATGGATTTCATGTTAGATTTGAAAATGATACTTGCAATGTCTTTAATTCTAAAGATGAATTAGTGTTTTCTGCTTTAAGAAATGAAAATGTTTACTATGTTAACTTAGATTCCTTAGCTTCTCAAAATGCTTCATGTTTAAGTTTATTTTATAAATAATCTTGGCTCTGTCATAGGATACTAGGATACTATAATGTTCACTCCCTTAGAAAGTTAATTAGAAAAAGCTTAGTTAAAGACTTACCCAAACTTGAGTTTCCAAATGACAAAGTGTGTAATCCCTGTCAAAAGGGAAAAAAACACAAAGTTTCCTTAAAACCAAAGAAATAAGTGTCAACTTCTCAACCTCTCGAACTGGTTCATATGGATTTATTTGGACCATCTAGAGTTTCTAGCTTAAATGGGAAGCACTATGTTTATGTTCTTGTAGATGACTTTTCTAGATATACTTGGACTTTCTTTCCGGCTCACAAAAGAAAAGCATGCTCTTATTTTTCTAAATATGCCAAGTTTGTAGAAAATCTTAGTGGACTTAGAATTAAATACTTAAGAAGTGATCATGGACGTGAGTTTGAAAATAAAGAGTTTGAATCCTTTTGCTCACAAAATGGTTATAATCACAATTTCTCTGCACCTAGAACACCTCAACAAAAATGGATTTGTAGAAAGAAGAAATAGAACCCTACAAGAGATAGCTAGAACAATGCTTAGTGAATATGACCTACCTATTTATTTTTGGGCCGAAGATTTCAATACAACATGATATATAATCAATAGAGTGTTAATTATACCCATTCTTAAGAGGACTCCTTATGAGTTATGAAACAATAGAAAACCCAAAGTTAACTACTTCAAAGTTTTTGGCTGTAAAGTTTATATTCTTAATACTAAGGAAAATCTTGAAAAATTTGCATCCAAAAGTGATGAAGGTATCTTTTTAGGATATTCCTTGTCTAGAAATTCCTATAGAGTGTTCAATAAAAGAACTAAATGTGTGGAAGAATTTGTCCATGTCAAATTTGATGAAATAGATCCACATGATTCTAAAACCATTCTAGAGAACCTGGAGGATGATCTATTGAATCTGAACATTAATCCAAAATCCTCAAACCAGTCTGTGAAAGAATCAATCAAAACATCCAGTTCTGAAAATTCCTTGGAACCTGAACCTATCGATGAACCTAAAATCACTAGTCCCTCCTTTTCTAGAACTGTTAGAACTCTTAAGAACCATCCTTTAGTTTTTGTTGTAGGAGACCTAGACAAAGGAACACAAACTAGAGATTCTCTTAGAAATCAGGTTGAACATCAAGTCTTCTTGTCACAAATTGAACCTAAAAACATTAATGATGATATTAATGATGAATTTTGGGTGATGACTATGCAAGAAGAACTTAATTAGTTTTAAAGGAACAAAGTTTGGAAACTTGTTGAAAGACCTAAGGACACATTCACCATAGGCACTAAATGGGTGTTTAGAAATAAGGTAGATGAAGCTGGTAACATAGTTAGAAACAAGGAAAGATTGGTTGCTCAAGGCTATAGTCAAGAAGAAGGAATTGAATATGAGGAGACTTTTTCACCAGTAGATAGACTTGAAGCCATCAAAATCTTGCATGCCTATACCGCACATCTGAATTTCAAACTATATCAAATGGATGTTAAAAGTGAATTCTTAAATGGGTACATTCCTGAGGATGTTTTTGTTGAACAACCCCCTAGATTTACAAACCCTCTTTTTTCGAATCATATTTTTAAATTATCCAAAGCTTTATATTGTTTAAAACAAGCTCCAAGAGCCTGGTATGATAGGATGGGTACTTTTCTTATTTCCAAAGGTTTTACAAAAGGAATAGTTGATCATACTCTTTTTATAAAACGAATTTATAATGATGTTTTAGTTGTTCAAATCTATGTAGATGACATTATTTTTGGATCTTCAAAAAATTCTTTATGTGTGGATTTTTCTAAAATAATGTAAAATGAATTTGAAATGAGTTTAATGGGTGAACTAAAATTCTTTCTCGGATTTCAAATCTTTCAAAATAATGATGGTATTATTTTAACTCAAAGTAAATATACTAGAGATCTTCTAAAATGTTTTGGATTGGATAACACTAAAAGTAGTAACACTCCCATGAATACCACTTGTAAGTTGGATCTTGATGAAGATGGAAAATCTGTTGATCAAACCACTTATAGAGGAATGATTGTAAGTTTACTCTACTTGACTGCTAGTCGACCTGACATTATGTTTAGTGTGTGTATGTGTGATTGTTTTCAAGCAAATCCTACAGAATCTCATTTAAATGTTGTAAAGAGAATTTTCAAATGCCTCAAGCATACACCCAATCTAGGACTGTTCTATCCTAGAGGACAATCATTTGAATTAGTTAGTTATTCTGATGCTGACTTCAATGGCTGTAAGTTAGATAGAAAAAGCACTTCTGGAACATGTCACTTTTTAGGCAAGTCACTTGTATCATAGTGTAGTAAGAAACAAAATTTTGTTGCATTATCTACTATAGAATATGAATACATAGCTGCTATTAGTTGTTGTGCACAAATTTTGTGGATGAAACATACATTACTAGATTATGGATATCAATTAAGTCATGTACCTATAAACTGTGAAAACACAAGTGCTATTAACATCTTGAAAAATCCTATTTCACATTCTAGGACAAAGCATATTGATGTAAGACATCACTTTTTGAGAGATCATTATCAAAAAGGTGATATCACTTTGGAATTCATTGGTATTGAGTATCAGTTTGATGATATATTTACCAAATATTTAAATTCTAAAAGAATAGACTACATCATACATGAGTTAGGCATGATAAATCTTAAGTAAATATCTTACTGTTTCATGATTACGGTCTCACAGTTAGTGCTTCATGACTATTGTCTGACAGTTACTGTCTCACCGTAAAGTTGACAGTTACTGTCACACTGTAAAGTTGATGTTTACTATCTCACCGTAAAGTTGATGTTTACAGTCTCACCGTATTACTATCTCACCGTAATGCTCAGTTACTGTCTCACCATAAAATTCATTCTCTGTCTCACCGTAAAGACCCGATATGATCTCACTGTAAATATTCTTTATGATTTTTATATTTGAATTAAAAACCGTATCACGGTAATTATCCTTTTCACCTTTTTATTTTCCCTCACTTTTACTTTTGTGATGTTTGGTATTCCTAAATGATAAAATAAAGGAAGTATCATTTGTCCTTCATGCGATCTTTCTTCTATTCACTCATTCGTAACCTCTCTTCAAACCTATAACCCTTCTCTCTCTCTCAAACCTTCGGTGGATGCCCAGGATGAAACGCCCTTCATTGTCCACTCCTGAGAAACATAGCACAAAGAAGAAGAAAATTGCACCAAAGATAACACCCAAAGGTCCTCTAAACCCAAATATGGTAAACCGAGTTGTTGTACCTAAGAAAGAGGTTTTCCCCAAATGGATTCTATCAAGTAAGTCTATGGTTCTAAATTTTTTAAAAGAGCAAGGTTGGATAGAGTAGTTTTCGAAGGAAGATAGACCTATTTATCCTAATTTAGTGGCTCAGTTTTACCAATATGTTCAGTTCACCTTTGAGTCTGAAGATGGATATATTGTGAGAAGCTGGATCAATGGGAAGAAATACTCATTCTCTTTGAGGTTATGGGCTGCATGCCTTAGGATACCTCATGAAGGCATCTGTGAGGATTATCAGAGAGGACCTCCACCTTCAACCGAATTCTTTGATCTGGAGGATGATTTGAAAGCCTTAACTAGAAATGGCACCAAGAGGAGAGCCATTGCTGCTGAAATAGATGGAGAATCAAGGCTTCTGTTCAAGTTTATTCAGAATCTAGTTAGCCCCAGAAAAGGTGATTTTGCTATTTTGAAATATCAGGATGTGTTTCTGATCCACCTTATAAAAAATGGGCATAAGATCAACCTTTTCAAGTATATCATTCACCACATGTGTGAACTGATCAAAGCCACATCCAAGTCAACCTCCCTGTTTTACTCTCTACTTATCACAGTCATGCTTCATGCCAAAGGTATGGTTGGACCTAATGAGGAATTTATAAAGGATTGTGAGTAATTCCTTTCAAAATTCACTATCAAGAGGATGAAGATAAATTTGAACCATTGGAAAAAGGAATGGGTAGAAGACAATGATATACTTTATGAAAGATTCAATCTTGTGGAACATCCCTCAAGACCAAGTGATATTTCTGATCCTGGTTTGGAACCAAGTGAGGTTGTTGAATACTCTTCTGAAGAAGAAGAAGAGGCTACTGTGCCCTGATTAGCCACCGGAAGAGGCTAATGTTCATTTTTAATTTATATAGTTTTCATGTGATTTGTTATTCATGAATACCATTTTAGTGCATTTTACACTTTGAACATCATTTCACATCATGATTGCAATTCTTTCCTAAAGTGCACTATTACATGGTACATTCTTGAACATATCATAAAACAAAAAATGGTATTTATTTTATTTTTATATTCTATTTTCAGGCCTCACATGATATAAGGAACAATTCATTCTTTTGGAGCACTTGGATATTCAATTTGGAAGACCACCAAAGTGGGCCTTGAACCAACCACATTCTGGGCAAAGTGATTTGGACAACAACCCAATAAAAGAACTGTGGGGCCCACAATGGAGCCCAATGAAGCCCAAATTTCCTTGGAGACTAGAAGAAATATATAGGAACAAATAATTCTTCTGGATCCTGTGCTAATTCGTCCTAAATGGTGGTGATTAAGGTGGCCCAAGTTGAAGATTCAATTCTGGGCCAGATTCTGCGGCCCAGAAAAACAGCCCACTATTTATATCATATATCGCGAAAGGTTTTTTATTTTGAGCTGAAATTTTACATTATGTTAGGAGAAATCTTGGGATTCATTTAAGTCTTCTAGGTCCCACTAAAATTCGGCCTTATAGAAGGTCCTTTAGACGCTTCTTTCCGGTGTATGCAAGCTAACTGCAACTTCGGGGCAAGAAGTGGAAAAGTCTCTCAACATTAATGTTCCACCCAACTTTCCCCAACACAATTAATTAAAGGCACATGGTATGTTGGGGGCTCGGTCAAGACTTCATTTTTTCCTATTTAAGGCAGTATTGGTGGAGGATTTAGGCATCTTGGAGCTTTGTTTTGATTGTAATGTTATTATGCCAAATTGTCTTTGTAGCATTTTTCCTTCCCATGTAAGTTGTTCGAATCACCTTAGTTATTAATAAAAGTTCTTCTTCTTATCTTGTTATGTTCTTACTTTTATAACCTTGATACCTTTGCCTCAAGGTGTGAATTTATTCACACCAAACCTCATGATTTTGTTCACACAACGGTGGAGTGATCGTTATTTTTTTTGTTTTAACTTCTTCAATTTCACCCTCATAAGTCTACTTTCCACTTCCGTTGAGAAATTGTCATCAATGGAGGGCTAGCTCTTTTATGGGTTGATCCAAGGGAATAACAAGGGGCTGGATTGAATGTTATTTCTCATTCCCTAAATGTTATTAATTTCTTTTAATTGAGCTTCTTTCATTCAATGATTTTTATTCTTCCTCTTCCTTATTGAATTTATTCACCCCACTTTCATGTGCTAATTACATCATTTACCTTGGAGTGCTCATGAAAATGATACTACAAGTGTATAGGTGATTATAATGTGTTTTGAAGGTGTTTAATCAGTAAGTGATGAGGTTATTTTTAATTCATTGCATGAATCCTTCTCGAGTCAATGAAATTAAAATTGTTAAAAAAAGGAATTCATTCAATCCACCCCGAGCAATAACCTAGGATCAACTCATTTTCTCATAATTTGAATTCACATAGATCTTTTAGTGCTCTTTCAAAAACATATAAAATCAACCCAAGTTGGACACTTCATAGCCAAAAATCCATCTCTTTTTATTGAGTGTCTAAAGGTTCTTCTTAGGTCTCTGAGGATTCGACAACCCAAGCTACACTACAAGCGACCGTTTGACCCTTAAAACTTGGGTAAATTTGGGCAATACAAAATTTTGGCGCCGTTGCCGAGGACCCAATTAAGTACTTTAGACACACATCTTCTTTTCTCACCCCACATTCTCTATTCTCACCCCATATCTCTTATCTTTACCCCTTTCAGTTTGTGTGTGTCGTGAGAATCTAGAATCCAACTTTCTATCTTCTCCAATGGAGTATCTTCCAAATTATCATGTCACAAACTTATGCTGGAATGAAATGGAAAATGAATATTGGGAATCCCCAAAATTAGAAAATTTCTTTGATCAACCCTTGATTAATTACCACACACCCGATGAGATGTACAATCAATGGGATGATGATTGTTTAAAGGATCAATTTCCAGCCCTCTCGAGGATGATTGAAGTGATGAAACTTAATGAAGTTCATGATTTACATACTCCTATCCAGCCTAATCCTCAAAAACTCCTTGAACAATTTTTTAATCAAATGGAGATAATGAGTTCCAAGGTATCATCATTGAGATTAGAACTACAATGCAATAATACTTGTGAGGAACTCATCCATATACCAACTGTACCTTCTAAAACCTTATGTGGAGTGTCTATTTTCCCACAAAACTCTCATGAATTTATTGAAGAACCAACCTTTGGATTTGGGGTAGGGGAAGTGAATCAAGAAATTTCTGAAGGGTCTTTAAATCAGGAGGAAATTGATTTTTTTGAATTCAAAAGATAATAACTTGACATCATGGATTGAGTTTCCTGAACGTGGCTCCATTAGTGAATTTTTAGGACCACCAATCACTGAAAAATTGGGAGAAATCCCAAACATTGATCCCATAACTACTCCTATAATTCAAATGGACACTTTTGGGGATGAATCATATTTTTACAAGGAACCAATTCATCCTAATGTCTTTGGAGAAGAAAATTATTTTCATTCAAATTTCCAATCTTCTTTAGGAAATTTCAACCAACATGAACTCAAAATCATTGTCCTTCCTTCCCCACTCGAGTATCTTATCATTTGTGTTAAGCAAGAGCTTGGGGGTTTCATTCATTCATCTCATGAAACCCAAAAAGTGGGGTTGATCTTTGATTTATTAGGAAAGACTATAGAAGAAAAAAGATCAATCATTTCTGATATTCCTTGGATTTTCCCATTCCTTTTAGAAAATAGGATTGTTCATGAATCAAATTCCAAATCTTCTTACCAACCACAATGGATACACATTCTCAATCATGTTTAAGTGGAGAAATATGAGGTCATTAAAATTTTTAAAGTTGTAATTGGCTAAGTTGGGGGGTTCAAGTCGAGCTAAAGACGTTAAATTAAGCGCTGCATGGGAGGCAACCCGTGGTTTTCAAGTTTCCAATCAACTTTATATTTCAAATAGGACTAGCGGATCATTTTGATATAATTTTATTCTATGATAGACTATTGACATGTTCTTCTTTTATGAGTATGGATGGGTATAAAAGGGGAGCACCATATTCATTCGTGTCACGCGGTGTGATCCATGAGTAATACCTTACCCAGAAATTTAAAAGAAGACAATGTATCATTAGTTTGATTTAAAAAAAACAAAAAAAAATAGAGAAAACTATAAAAATGATGATACTTTGAATTAAATAAATAGTTTTGTTGTTTGTTTTGTCTGGTTTGTTCTTCTTTGTATGGTTCATGGACTATTTTGGGTGATACATGTTCAATCAAGGAGGTGCCTACATCCCCAAAGAGATCAAAGAAGTAATCTAGAGAATCATGAACTTCAACTTCAAAAACCAGGTGAATTTGTTCCATGTTTATCATTTTTCAATTTCCTCTTTGAACTCCTCTCCTACCCTCTTCTAACTTTTTTTTTCTTTAAACACTGAGGACAATATCATTCTATGTTGGGGGAGATAAAATAAAAGCATTGATTTTGTTTTCATCATAAAATGTGTGGAAGGAAAATTTTCATAAACCTTGAACATGACAACACACATTGCAAACTCTGAAATTGGATATCAAATAATTTTGAATGCCTTGATTCTGATTTTAATGCAAGTTTAAGTTCATGTGCACAGATTTTGGAAAGTGCGGTTGTCCGATGTTATTTTTCACCATTATATTTTCATCCATTTAATAAAAAAACACAATGCACGTCCTCTATATTGTGGGGTTTTAGTTTGAGCTCTTGGGGACCCATACTAAATAGCATAGGTTTGGTGATCATTTTAGTTTTAATATTGATTATTCAAAAAAAATCAAAAAAAAATCAATTTGCGTGTAGAGAAATGAAATGACCTAATGTGTGGCTTTCGGCACTTGGGATCGCGACTTCATAGTTGTCTGGACAAGAGTTGGTCTTTTTATCTCTATTTGTGGTAATTTGAATTTGTTTTTGATTGAGTTAACTCAAGATGATGCCCGAGTATGTGAGCTTCACTTGGTGCCCTAAGGTCTTTGAGCCTGGGAGTCATCGACAAAGTCTTGCTACATGGGTTGACTTGATTGAGTTCAATTTCAATTACCATGGAAAAATTGAAAAAAAAAATCCAAAAAATCCAAAAATAAAAAATAAAAAAAAATGAGTACTCGTCTTATTATTAAAATTTTATTTCTCCTAGCGCTTCTATCTTTTCTCCCTCGAATGAAAATGAACCCCCATGTCTATTGTGATGCACAACACTTCATCATGCTTAATTGAATTTGGATGAAATATGACGATGAATTTGAACAAAGGAATGGGTTTGGGCTTGACTTATTCCTCTGGAATTAGCTTGTTTTAAATGATTTTGATGGGTTTCATAATTCTTTGGTATGAGGTCTTTGGGTGAGCAATGTGTATTAAAATGTTTTTTTGGAAAAAGGTCATTCAAATTTCATGTTTGTGAGATATATTTTGCTCGGGACTAGAAAAACACAAGTTGGGGGGGTGTGATTAGCCACTAGAAGAGGCTAATATTCATTGTTAATTTATATAGTTTTTATGTGATTTGTTAATCATGAATACCATTTTAGTGCATTTTACACTTTGAACATCATTTCACATCATGATTGCAATTCTTTCCTAAAGTGCACTATTACATGGTACATTCTTGAACATATCATAAAAAAAATGGTATTTATTTTATTTTTATATTCTACTTTCAGGCCTCCCATGATATAAGGAACAATTCATTCTTTTGGAGCACTGGGATATTCAATTTGGAAGACCACCAAAGTGGGCCTTGAACCAACCACATTCTGGGCGAAATGATTTGGACAGCAGCCCAATAAAAGACTTGTGGGGCCTACAATACAGACCCAATGAATCCTAAATTTCCTGGGAGACTAGAAGACATATATAGGAACAAATAATTCTTCTGGATCTAGTGCTAATTCGTCCTAAATGGTGGTGATTAAGGTCTCCCAAGTTGAAGATTCAATTCTGGGCCAGATTCTGCGTCCCAGCACAACAGCCCACTATTTCTATCATATCTCGCGAAAGGTTTATTATTTTGAGCTGAAATTTTACATTCTGTTAGGGGACATCCTTGTATTCATTTAAGTCTTCTAGGGCCCACTAAAAGTCGGCCTTATAGAAGGTCCTTTAGACGCGTCTTTCCGGTGTATGCAAGCTGGCTGCAACTTCGGGGCAAGAAGTGGAAGTCTCTCAACATTAATGTTCCACCCACCTTTCCCCAACACAATTAATTAAAGGCACATGGGATGTTGGGGGCTGGGCCAAGAATTAATTTTTTTCTATTTAAGGCAGTAGTGGTGGAGGATTTAGGCATCTTGTAGCTTTGTTTTTATCGTAATGTTATTATGCCAAATTGTCTTTGTAGCATTTTTCTTTCCCATGTAAGTTGTTCGAATCGCCTTAGTTTTTAATAAAAGTTCTTCTTCTTATCTTGTTATGTTCTTCCTTTTATCACCTTGATACCGTTTAGTTAAGGTGTGAATTTATTCACACCAAACCTTGTGATTTTGTTCACACAACGGTGGAGTGATCGTTATTTTTTTTGTTTTAACTTCTTCAATTTCACCCTCATAAGTCTACTTTCCACTTCTGTTGAGAACTTGTCATCAATGGAGGGCTAGCTATTTTATGGGTTGATCCAAGGGAATAGAAAGGTGCTGGATTGAATGTTATTTCTCATTCCCTAAATGTTATTAATTTCTTTTAATTGAGTTTCTTTCATTCAATGATTTTTATTCTTCCTCTTCCTTATTGAATTTATTCACCCCACTTTCATGTGCTAATTACATCATTTACCTTGGAGTGCTCATGAAAATGATCCTACAAGTGTATAGGTGATTATAATGTGTTTTGAAGTTGTTTAATCAGTAAGTGGTGAGGTTAGTTTGAATTCATTGCATGAATCCTTCTCGAGTCAATGAAATTATAATTGTTAAAAAAAGGAATTCATTCAATCCACCCCGAGCAATAACCTAGGATCAACTCATTTTCTCATAATTTGAATTCACATATATCTTTTAGTGCTCTTTCAAAACCATCTAAAATCAACCCAAGTTGTCCACTTCATAGCCAAAAATCCATCTCTTTTTATTGAGTGTCTAAAGGTTCTTCTTAGGTCTCTGAGGATTCGACAACCCAAGCTACACTACAAGCGACCGCTTGACCCTTAAAACTTGGGTAAATTTGGGCAAGACCAAATTTTGTCGCTATTGCCGAGGACCCAAGTAAGTACTTTAGACACAAATCTTCTTTTCTCACCCCACATTCTCTATTCTCACTCCAACTCTCTTATCTTTACCCCTTTCTGTTTGTGTGTGTCGTGAGAATCTAGAATCCAACTTTCTATCTTCTCCAATGGAGTATCTTCCAATTTATCATGTCACAAACTCATGCTGGAATGAAATGGAAAATGAATATTGGGAATCCCCAAAATTAGAAAATTTCTTTGATCAAACCTTGATTAATTACCACACACCCGATGATATGTACAATCAATGGGATGATGATTGTTTAAAGGATCAATTTCTAGCCCTCTCGAGGATGATTGAAGTGATGAAACTTAATGAAGTTCATGATTTACATACTCCTATCCAACCTAATCCTCAAAAAATCCTTGAACAATTGTGTAATCAAATGGAGATAATGAGTTCTGAGGTATCATCATTGAGATTATAACTACAATGCAATAATACTTGTGAGGAACTCATCCATATACCAACTGTACCTTCTAAAACCTTATGTGGAGTGTCTATTTTCCCACAAAACTCTCATGAATTTATTGAAGAACCAACCTTTAGATTTGGGGTAGGGGAAGTGAATCAAGAAATTTTTGAAGGGTCTTTAAATCAGGAGGAAATTGATTTTTTGAATTCAAAAGATAATAACTTGACATCATGGATTGAGTTTCCTGAACGTGGCTCCATTAGTGAATTTTTAGGACCACCAATCACTGAAAAATTGGGAGAAATCCCAAACATTGAGCCCATAACTACTCCTATAATTCAAATGGACACTTTTGGGGATGAATCATATTTTTACAAGGAACCAATTCATCCTAATGTCTTTGGAGAAGAAAATGATTTTCATTCAAATTTCCAATATTATTTAGGAAATTTAAACCAACATGAACTCAAAATCATTGTCCTTCCTTCCCCACTCGAGTATCTTATCATTTGTTTTAAGAAAGAGCTTGGGGGTTTCATTCATTCATCTCATGAAACCCAAAAAGGGGGGTTGATCTTTGATTTATTAGGAAAGACTACAGAAGAAAAAAGATCAATCATTTCTGATATTCCTTGGATTTTTCCATTCATTTTAGAAAATAGGATTGTTCATGAATGAAATTCCAAATCTTCTTACCAACCACAAGGGATACGCATTCTCAATCATGTTGAAGTGGAGAAATATGAGATCATTAAAATTTTTAAAGTTGGAATTGGCTAAGTTGGGGGGTTCAAGTCGAGCTAAAGACATTAAATTAAGTGTTGCACGGGAGGAAACCCGTGGTTTTCAAGTTTCAAATCAACTTTATATTTCAAATAGGACTAGTGGATCATTTTGATATAATTTTATTCTACCTTAGACTGTTGACCTGTTCTTCTTTTATGAGTATGGATGGGTATAAAAGGGGAGCACCATATTCATCTGTGTCACGCGGTGTGATCCATGAGTAATACCTTACCCAGAAATTTAAAAGAAGACAATGTATCATTAGTTTGTTTTAAAAAAAACAAAAAAAAACAGAGAAATCCATAAAAATGATGATACTTTGAATTAAATAAATCGTTGTGTTGTTTGTTTTGTCTGGTTTGTTCTTCTTTGTATAGTTCCGGGACTATTTTGGGTGATACATGTTCAATCAAGGAGGTTCCTACATCCCCCAAGAGATCAAAGAAGTAATCTAGAGAATCATGAACTTCAACTTCAAAAAACAGGTGAATTTGTTCCATGTTTTTCATTTTTCAATTTCCACTTTGAACTCCTCTCCTACCCCCTTCTAACTTTTTTTTTCTTTATACACTGAGGAAAATATCACTCTATGTTGGGGGAGATAAAATAAAAGCATTGATTTTGTTTTCATCATAAAATGTGTGGAAGGAAAATTTTCATAAACCTTGAACATGAGAACACACATTGCAAACTCTGAAATTGGATATCAAATAATTTTGAATGCCTTGATTCTGATTTTAATGCAAGTTTAAGTTCATGTGCACAGATTTTGGAAAGTGCGGTTGTCCGATGTGATTTTTCACCATTATATTTTCATTCATTTAATAAAAAAAACACAATGCACGTCCTCTAGATTGTGGGGTTTTAGTTTGAGCTCTTGGGGACCCATAATAAATAGCATAGGTTTGGTGATCATTTTAGTTTTAATATGAGTATTCAAAAAAATCAAAAAAAAAATCAATTTGCGCGTAGAGCAATGAAATGACCTAATGCGTGGCTTTCAGCACTTGGGGATCGCGACTCCATAGTTGTCTGGCCCAGAGTTGGGCATTTTATCTCTATTTGTGGTAATTTGAATTTGTTTTTTATTGAGTTAACTCGAGATAATGCCCGAGTATGTGAGCTTCACTTGGTGCCCTAAGGTCTTTGAGCCTGGGAGTCATCGACAAAGTCTTGCTACATGGGTTGACTCGATTGAGTTCAATTTCAATTAACATGGAAAAATTGCAAAAAAAAATCCAAAAAATCCAAAAAATCCAAAAAATCCAAATAAAAAAAACGAGTACTCGTCTTATTATTAAAATTTTATTTCTCATAGCGCTTCCATCTTTTCTCCCTCGAATGAAAATGAACCCCCATGTCTATTTTGATGCACAACACTTCATCATGCTTAATTGAATTTGGATGAAATATGACGATGAATTTGAACAAAGGAATGAGCATGGGCTTGAGTTATGCCTCTGGACTTAGCTTGTTTTAAATGATTTTGATGGGTTTCATAATTCTTTGGTATGAGGTCTTTGGGTGAGCAATGTGTATTAAAATGTTTTTTGGAAAAGGTCATTCAAATTTCATGTTTGTGAGATATATTTTGCTCGGGACTATTAAAACTCAAGTTGGGGGGTGTGATTAGCCACTAGAAGAGGCTAATATTCATTTGTAATTTATATAGTTTTTATGTGATTTGTTATTCATGAATACCATTTTAGTGCATTTTACATTTTGAACATCATTTCACATCATGATTGCAATTCTTTCCTAAAGTGCACTATTACATGGTACATTCTTGAACATATCATAAAAAAATAGTATTTATTTTATTTTTATATTCTATTTTCAGGCCTCCCATGATATAAGGAACAATTCATTCTTTTGGAGCACTGGGATATTCAATTTGGAAGACCACCAAAGTGGGCCTTGAACCAACCACATTCTGGGCAAAGTGATTTGGACAGCAGCCCAACAAAAGAACTGTGGGGCCCACAATACAGGCCCAATGAATCCCAAATTTCCTGGGAGACTAGAATACATATATAGGAACAAATAATTATTCTATATCTAGTGCTAATTAGTCCTAAATGGTGGTGATTAAGGTGGCCCAAGTTTATGATTCAATTCTGGGCCAGATTCTGTGGCCCAGAAAAACAGCCCACTATTTATATCATATCTCGAGAAAGGTTTATTATTTTGAGCTTAAATTTTACAAGTTGTTAGGGGACATCCGGGGAGTCATTTAAGTCTTCTAGGGCCCACTAAAATTCGTCCTTCTATAAGGTCCTTTAGGTGTGTATTTTCGGTAGATGCAAGCTGGATGCAACTTCGGGGCAAGAAGTGGAAAAGTCTATCAACATTAATGTTCCACCCACCTTTCTCCAACAAAATTAATTAAAGGCACATGGGATGTTGAAGTCTCGGCCAAGACTTAATTTTTTCCTATTTAAGGCATTATTGGTGGAGTATTTAGGCATCTTGGAGCTTTGTTTTGATTGTAATGTTATTATGCCAACTTGTCTTTGTAGCATTTTTCCTTCCCATGTAAGTTGTTCGAATCACCTTAGTTTTTAATAAAAGTTCTTCTTCTTATCTTGTTTTGTTCTTACTTTTATCACCTTGATATTGTTTCCTCAAGGTGTGAATTTATTCACACCAAACCTTGTGATTTTGTTCACACAACAGTGGAGTGATCGTTATTTTTTTTTGTTTTTACTTCTTCAATTTCACCCTCATAAGTCTACTTTCCACTTCCGTTGAGAACTTGTCATCAATGGAGGGCTATCTATTTTATGGGTTGGTCCAAGGGAGTAGCAAGGGGCTGGATTAAATGTTATTTCTCATTCCCTAAATGTTATTAATTTCTTTTAATTGAGTTTCTTTCATTCAATGATTTTTATTCTTCCTCTTCCTTATTGAATTTATTCACCCCACTTTCATGTGCTAATTACATCCTTTACCTTGGAGTGCTCATGAAAATGATCCTACAAGTGTATAGGTGATTATCATGTGTTTTGAAGGTGTTTAATCAGTAAGTGATGAGGTTAGTTTGAATTCATTACATGAATCCTTCTCGAGTCAATGAAATTAAAATCGTTAAAAAAAGGAATTCATTCAATCCACTCTGAGCAATAACCTAGGATCAACTCATTTTCTCATAATTTGAATTCACATAGATCTTTTAGTGATCTTTCAAAACCATCTAAAATCAACCCAAGTTGGCCACTTCATATCCAAAAATCCATCTCTTTTTATTGAGTGTATAAAGGTTCTTCTTAGGTCTCTGAGAATTCGACAACCCAAGATACACTACAAGCGACCGATTGACCCTTAAAACTTGGGTAAATTTGGGCGAGACCATGCCCCCCAGGGAAACTGTTTCTGTTGAGGAAGACAATACTCCTATCCCTCTTGTGGTAAGTGAAAAAGAATTCTCTGCACCTACAGAAGTTGTTACTCTGGAAGGTCAACCCAAGGTTGAAACAGAATCTGTTGCCAAAGAAACTGAAAATAATGCCATGGAAGAACCTATAGTGGAAGAGATACCTGTTATGCAAGAGGCTAACCTTGAGGAACTCTCAGTGGAACAATTTGTTCCTGAGATAATCCCTTCAGCTGAGGAAAGGATGGAGCTGGCTTTTCAGTTGGCTAGAGAGGAAATGGGAGAAGAACTATGAGATGAGTTTTTGAAATTAGATCAAGATACTAAACCTCTCAGTCCTGAGAAGGATGCAACCGTTGAGGGGGAGTAACCCCCAAATCCGGAATCCACTGAAGAACCAAACCCGATAGTTTCAAGTCTTGTAGACACTCGATATAAGTTCCCCAGTTTCTATGATGTGGATGACTCTCAGCAAGTCTCATCAAAAGGCCTTGACCTTTCCTTTTTGTTCCAGTTGAAATTGGTCTCTAATATAGCCCCTGTAAAGAAACCTGAAACCGTATCAATACCTGTTTATGAACCTTCATCAGACCAATAATCCTTGGTAAGTAAGGATGATCTAAAAGAATTTGGTGCTACCCTTTTGTCTAGTGTTGAAAAAGTTCTGAATTCCCAACCTTCTCTTGTGACACATCTAAGTGAGAAATATGCCTCTTTATTGTTGGAGAAAGTTATTTGGAAAATACAACCCAAAATGATTCATGAGATTCAGGAAGTAAGAGTTGAGAACAGACTGCTTAGTGATGAAGTGAAGACCCTAAGAGGTATGATTGAAGACATGCAGAAAGAGATGCATTCGAGATCAGAGCTTATTTCTCATCCTGTAGAACCTGTTGTTCCTCAAACCCCACATAATGTTGTCTCTGAGATTCAGCCACATTTATCTTTCTTAGTTGAAAAGGTTGCAGAAAGGAACAAACAAATTGTGAAAGAGATGAGAGATCATGTTGTAAATCTTAACAAACTCACTGATGAGTATACAGGGTGTCTTCATAAAGTGTTGAATCAACTAAAATCTCTCACCACTACTGTCAATGCTTCTAAATCCTCTGGTCAATCTTCTCAACCCTCTTTAGACAGTGATCCGCTCAGAACAATGGTCAAAGAAGAGCTTCAGACTGTTCTTAGTGGCTTCAATAAATATTCTTTCTTTGCAGTTATCAAGAACAATGACAGAGTTTTTGACCTGGTCCAAATCCATTCTAAAATTACTAATGATGCTCAGTAAGAGATTTCCAAGAAAGTGGATTTCTACTTCGATATAATCTTCTCCAAGACTGACATGAATAATCACTTCAAGTATCTTGGGGAAAATATGTAGATTCCTCCTATTACTCAAGCTTTCAAGACCCAAGTCCAGAAGCTCACAGAGTTTACTCGATTGTTGGATAAGTTTATGGAAAGCAAGGATGATTTTGAGAAAGCCAGGAAGTATGGTGGAGAGATCATTGCGGATTTCATTAAGCTTCTGAGTCCCTTTCTTCATGTCCAGAGTACAACCATTGTTTCTCCTACGGCTGCACCTCTAAGACCTAGATTTCCTACCTTCACCTATGCCCTAGTTTCCACTTCCATGTTTGTAAGTCAAGAACTTAGTTAGATTAGGCATGTGATCCTTGATCAACAACTTCCTTGGTCTTCTACTTCACCTACTTTGGATCCCTCTGTTTTTAAAGGCCTTCCTTTACCTTCTCTATCAACCACTTCACTCCCCTTTTCTACCTCGACCTATTCTCCTATGGCTTCCTCTTCTGCTACTCCTGCTAAAGGCAAATAGAAGGCCAACCCCTAAAGAAGAATAGTTATTACTCTTTTTTGATAAGAATGATGTTGCTTTTGTTTTTCTCCTTTCTATTTGTACTGGATCTTATTTTCTTTAATGGAATGTGCATTTTTCATGACTTCTCTTATTCTATCTTTTTGATAATCCCCAAAAGGGTAGAAATCTCTATATGTTAGTAATTTATCTCTATATCTATAGTTGAATCAAATATACACTTTAAATCTACATGATTTGTGATCATCAAAAAGGGGGAGATTTTTGGACTCCTCATGTACTAATCATGTTTTAATGATCACAAATCCTATTCAACCTAGTTAAATCCTATAAATTATATCAAATCATGTGTATTATTGTTTAAGTATTCTCATGCTTTAATAAGATCCATTCAAGATCTTAATTGTTCTACACTCAGTTTGGATACTATATATTATCTTTTGACTCACTTTATAATGATTTCTATAACAAATGATTAAGTTTAATTCTTTCCATAAGTGTCACTGCTTAAGTCTGAATACATATATTTGCCTAAGTCTGAGACACCGTGAAGCAGACACCGTGAACATTCAGACACCATGAAGTAGACACCGTAAACAAGACACCAGGAACAATACACCGTGACCATGAGACACCGTGACTACGAGACACTGTGACCAATCCAAACACCGTGTGAAGGAGACACCGTTTCCATGACATAATGTGGCACCATTTCCTAATATATTTTTCCGTCTTTCAATTTAATCTCTAACAGTCATATTTGAAGATTTTAATGCACATAAATAATTAATGTTTCTTTGTAGACATATCGTCGGACAGTACAAGGTACGAGGTGCGGAATACATGCAACCTTTCGGCCCCAACACATGCACTCCAAGATAAAAGAGTAATGCAGCCCAAAAAATATATAGTAGTAGCACGACACAAAGAACAAGCTGGTGGGCGTGAACGTGAGAAAAATATACATTTTGGAGAATTGACTCTTGCAACTTGATTCTGCCGAAGAACACATGAAGCATACTGGAATCCTGAGAACATCTTCACACTGTCAAACATCACGAAGAACACAAGCCATATCTATATGACTTACGACACTCTGTTTTCCAGACGAGGACTCAAATTCTGCATCTGTTTCATCTCAGAAGTCCAGAGATGCAAAGACCAACACTCAGAGCACTTCTAAACCTATCTTAATCTTTCTGCTCTATTATATATCTTTTATTAACTTATGAGCAGAGTGTGTATCTGTATAGAAACACACTCTTTCTCCCGCATTAAACTGAAGGATACAAGATATCCTTACTCAAACATTCTTTTACTCTTGTGTATACCCACTGATAAGTGTGTAAGAGGTCTCTGTGTGGCCTGGACAGTCTTGTGTACTATTGTTTAACCCCGATCCAGGGTGTGGATCAAGTTTATTTATATAAACTGCTTGTCGGCAGGTGATCACCAAGTGGAGTAGATTAGGTATCGACTTGAGACTGAACTACTTGTTTCATATCCGTTGTGCTGCTTAATTTAGTTTTCTTTGTTTTACTGATTATCTATATAACTCAGAAATCACTAAATTCACTTTGATAGTTAATCTTGGAAAGAAGTTATAAGTGCTTTGTATTAGTAAAATAGTTTTAAAAGTAATATTAATAACCATTAAGATTACTAAGAAATAATCAATCTTCTAAGAAGTTATTTAAACAGTCAAACCTTTATAACCGTGTTACTTTGATTAACTGGGTTGTATTTAACTTTAAGGGGAAGTCTTTTTAAGAATATTTTTTATAGAAATTTTTATAGTTACTCAATTCACCCCTCCCCTGTTGAGTAATCTACTCCGACCAACAATTTTTTATTCAACCCGCAAAATTTTACAGTTGTGATTACAAAAATACTTTCACCCTTCACAAAGAGCAACACTATTATTTTTTTGACGTCATATTGTCGAACCATTAATCCATCACTCATGACTTGAGTAAAATAATTTTTTAAAACCAATTTATTTCTTAATTTCCCGATACCATGGTCATCCCTCTTGGGTGGTCGGTGTCAAGTCACCCAATATACTCACCAAAATAATCATATAATGGATAAACATATACAATCCACATTATTGTTAGGATCACCTATCAAAATTTCATCTTACAACTTAACCCCTTGTCAAAGCCCTAGTGACAGACCACCAAACCATTCAAATATGATAAGGACCTTGGAGATGTTGGAATGGAGGAAAAAATGTAGAGGTTATAACTCATAAGAGTTTTTAATAAAATCTTCCATGTAAATATTAGAAATTCCCTTTTAAAAAAACTTATCTTTGGCATGCTATAAAAATTATGCTAAAATAATTAATAATAATAACTTTTTAAGAACAATAAATCAACATAGAAGGTTAGATGGAGGAATCACCGAGGAGTCAAACATGTCTTTTCATTGATAGCATGACATCCAATAGGTCTTTTCATTGACAGCGTGACATACAACGCTACTACAGATATGGCCTTTAAAAGCGCGCAAACAGGGCATTTAGTTTTCTTTGTTTTACTGCTTATCTATATAACTCAGAAATCACTAAATTCACTTTGATAGTTAATCTTGGAAAGAAGTTATAAGTGCTTTGTCTTAGTAAAATAGTTTCAAAAGTAATATTAATAAACATTAAGATTACTGAGAAATAACCAATCTTCTAAGAAGTTATTTAAACAGTCAAACCTTTATAACCGTATTACTTTGATTAACTGGGTTATATTTAACTTTAAGGGGAAGTATTTTTAAGAATATTTTTTATAGAAATTTTTATAGTTACTCAATTCACCCCTCCCATCTTGAGTAATCTTCTCTGAACAACAATTTTTTATTCAACCCGCAAAATGTTACAGTTTTGATTACAAAAATACTTTCACCCTTCACAAAGAGAAACACGATTTTTTTTTGACGTTATATTGTCGAACCATTGATCCATCACTCATGACTTGAGTAAAATAATTTTGTAAAACCAATTTATTTCTTAGTTTCCCGATACCATGGTCATCCCTCTTGGGCGGTCGGTGTCAAGTCACCCAATGTACTCACCAAAATAATCACATAATGGATAAACATATACA
Organism: Viscum album; assembly: GCA_963277665.1. Lineage (NCBI taxonomy): Eukaryota > Viridiplantae > Streptophyta > Magnoliopsida > Santalales > Viscaceae > Viscum > Viscum album. The sequence continues at coordinate 1,372,077,903 of OY728129.1, read as the reverse complement.
ATCCACATTAGTGTTAGGATCACCTATCAAAATTTCATCTTACAACTTAACCCCTTGTCAAAGCCCTAGTGACAGACCACCGAACCATTGAAATCCGATAAGGACCTTGGAGATGTTGGAATGGAGGAAAAAATGTAGAGGTTATAACTCATAAGAGTTTTTAATAAAATCTTCCATGTAAATATTAGAAATGCCCACTACTACAAATACGGCCTTTATCAGCGCTAAAAATGGAATTTATCAGCACTAGAAAAAGCGCTGATAAAGCCGGCGTAGATAAAGGGGGGTCCCCTTTATCAGCGCTAAAAAAAGCAATGATAAAAGGGGTTCTTTATCAGTGCTGATAAAAGTACCCCTTTATCAGCGCTTTCATTTTAGCGCTGATAAAGGACCCTTTTATCAGCGCTTTTAAAAAAGCGCTGATAAAAGTTAAAAAAAATTAAAAAATACTGCCAATTGGGGGGGCTTTTATAGCGCTTGAACCCCCCCTTTTACAGCGCTTTTCGGCCCCTATACAACACCCCACACACCCCCCTTCACCCTTTAACAGCGCTTGCTCCAATATTCCCCATGCGCGCGCACCCCTGCCTCCACCAGGATTTGAACTCGAGACCTCCCCCTTGCGCGCCTAAGCCCTTACCACTGCTCTATTTTGATTTGATTTCCAATTCATGATATCTCTATATATATATATTTATATATTTAGTTATATTTATTCGTATAGTAATATATATTTATATTAATATATATATAGTTATATTATAATATATATATATAGTTATATTATAATATATATAGTAATATTAATATATATATAGTGGTATTAATATATATCTATATCTATATATATATTTATTTAGTTATATTTATTCGTATAGTAATATATATTTATATTAATATATATATATAGTTATATTAACATATATATAGTTATATTAACATATATATAGTTATATGAATATATATTTATATAGTTATATTAATATATATATAGTGATATTAGTATATATATTTATGGTGATATTAATATATATATTTATAGTAATACTAATATATATATGTAGTTATATTAATATATATATATAGTTATTAGATTAATATATATATATTTAGATTAATATATATATATAGTTAGATTAATATATATATATAGTTAGATTTATATATAGGTATATAAATATTCATTGTATTTTAAATAAAATGGATGTTAGTTATTATTTAGATAAAGCTAATATATTTTATATGTAAATATATTTTATTATTTATATTTATAATTAAATTTTTAGGTGTGAATATTTAAAAAATATGAATATATTGTTATATATTTGATTATAAATAACAGTGCATTATAAAAAATGATGAAATTTCAAAGACATAATATCAATATGAATGTAATACCTTGGAATAAATTCATACCCCACCAAAAAAATCCAATAATACCCCCTTAAACGAGGGTGAAAATCCACAAAATGTTAAAAAATCGGGGTACCCCGACAAAAAAACTCAGTTTTGGAGGCCTTATGGGCCTCTTTTGGCCTCTAAAAAAGCTTGACTGGCATTCCCCCCAGTCACAGCGACGTAGAGATCATCGCAGACTTCGATTTGATATGTGGTAGAGCTCAAACGGACACTCGGATCAAAAGTTATGGCTGTTTGAAGTTTTAGTTGCGTTTTCAACATATTTTGGATCTTTTTTTAATTTTTTTAATTTTTTTAGTCTTCAAATTGTTATTAAATGACTATTACTCCATAATGATTAGCAAATTATTAATTAAAAATATTTTTTAAATTTTTTAAGAAGCCATTTTCACTAAATATCTTATATATTATGTATAATAAGTGTAAATGTACATTTATAGTTATCTAAAATATATTTAAAAATTATATATTATATTTATATATCAATATAACTATATTTATATATTAATATATTAATATATTTAAAAAAAATTGAAGCCGACCCTTTATCAGTGCTTTTAAAAAAAGCACTGATAAAGGCCCCCCCTTTATCAGCACTACTAAACAAGCGCTGATAAAGGCACCCCCCTTTATCAGCTCTTTTTCGTTAGCGCTGATAAAGTGGGGGCGCTACGAAAAACTGTTTTTGTGGTAGTGGCCCTTTTAAAAAAACTTATCTTTGGCATTCTATAAAAATTTTGCTAAAATAATTAATAATAATAACTTTTTAAGAACAATTAATCAACATAGAAGGTTAGATGGCGGAATCACCAAGGAGTCGAACATGTATTTTCATTGATAGCATGACATCCAATAGGTGTTTTCATTGATAGTGTGACATAAAATGCTGTTACAGATATGGCATTTAAAAGCGCGCAAACAAGGCATTTACAGCGCTTAAAAAGTGTTGATCATCGAAGCTCTATTAAAAGGATTCCCTTTTATCAGCGATAAAAAAAGCGTTGATAAATGCCCCTTTTATCAGTGCTAAAAAAACACCAATAAAAGGAGTTTCTTATCAGCGCTGATAAAATGAACCTTTATCGGTGCTAAAAAAAAGATGATAAAAGGGGTCTTTTATTAGAGCTAAAACAAAGCGCTGATAAAATGAACCTTTATCGGTGTTGTTTTGAGCATTGAAAAAAGACTCTTTTTATCAACACTGATAAAAGTTAAAAAAATGAAAAAAATGAAAAAAAAAATTCCTGCAAATCCGAGGGTGGACCCCCCCCCCCCCCTTTATCAGCGTTCAATCCCCCTTTGAACAGTGTTCATTCAACCTCCCCTCCCATTTAACAAGTCTATGCACCTACTTCATCTGCCCGCACACACTTACCTTTGCTGGGTTTTGATTCTTAGACCTCTCCCTCATACTCTAACGTCTTTTCCACTCCACTATATTGTTTTGTTCTGTATTTTATGATATATCTATATATTTATATATGTTTCATTGCATTTTTTATCCATATATTTAAGTGTGTGTATGTTTATACATACATACATATATAATTTTATATATATGTGTTCATCTATAAATATAATTACATATATTTATATTTATTTTCATATACTATATATCGATATTTATATACATATATTATAATATGTGTGTGTGTGTGTGTGTGTTCGTCAATACACACACACAAATATATATATATATATATATATATATTTATATATGTATATATTAACATTATATATACATTAATTGTATATGTATATAAATATTCATCCATTTTTATTTTAAATAAAATGAATATTGTTTTTTATTTAGACAAGGTTTATATATTGAGAAATATATTTTATATGTTAATATGTTTAATTATTTATTTATAAAATTAATTTGTTATATGTGAATATATAAAAAATATGTATATATTGTTATATATTTGATTATAAATAACAGTACATTGTGAAACACGATAAAATTTCAAAGCCATAATATTAATATGAATGTAAGCCCTAGGAATTAATTAAGTCCCCTCTGAAAAAAGGCAAAAAGACCCCTTAAAGGAGGCTGAAAATCCATCGAATGTTAAAAAATTGGGGTACCGCGACTAGAAACTCAATTTTGGAGGCCTTCTAGTCATTTTTTCCTTGAAAAATGTGACAGAGGCTTTCCCTTTGTCATGAGGGCATAAAGCTCATTGTAGAATTCGATTTGATATGTGGTGGAGCCCAAATGGACACTCATATCAAAAGTTATAGTCGTTTGAAGTTCAAGTTACGTTTTCAACTTATTTTTGTTATTTTATTATTTTTTTTGATTTTTTATATTCAAATTGTTATTAAATGACTATTACTCAATAATAATTAGAAAATTATGAATTAAAAAATATTTTTAATTATTTTATAAGTCATTCTCACTAATTATCTTATATAATAAGTGTAAATGTCCATTTAGCCTTATTTAAAACATATTTAAAAAATATATATTATATTTATATAAATATATTTATATTTAGATATTAATATATTATTTTTAATGATTTTTTTTAAAATATACCTTTTATCAGTGCTAGTAAAAAAATGTTGATAAAGGGGGTTCTTTATTAACGCGTATAAAAAACCGCGGATAAAGGGGGTCCCTTTAACAACGTTGATAAAGGGGTGTTTTTAAGAACGTTTTTAACGTTAAAAGTACCCTTTATCGGTGTTTTTCTTAGCGTTGATAAATACAACTCTTTATCAACACTTTTTTTAGCGGTGTTAAAGTGTGGCGCTGTATAAACCCATTTTTGTGTTAATGATTCAATATGTAACCTTATAAGGAACCCATGAAAATGATGAATCACTTCCATGCTATGATAATTTATTCATAAATAGAATATACCTTGAAACAGTCATCTCCAATCTAAAAGTGCCATGCATCACTAAATGTTCTATGATTTTTTTTCAACCCGCAAAATGTTACAAAAATACTTTCAGCCTTCACAAAGAGAAACACTATTTTTTTGACGTCATATTATGGAACCATTGATCCATCACTCATGACTTGAGTAAAATAATTTTGTAATACCGATTTATTTCTTAGTTTTCTGAAAAAACGGGCATCCCTCTTGGATGGTCGGTGTCAAGTTACCCAATATACTCATCAAAATAATCACACAATGGATAGAAATATACAATCCACATTAGAGTTTGGATCACCTATCATAATTTCATCTTACAACCCCTTGTCAAAGCCTTAGTGACAAACCACCAGACCATTGAAATCGGGTAAGGACATTGGAGAAGTTGGAATGGAGGAAAAAATGTAGAGGTGATAACTCATAAGATTTTTTAATAAAATCTAATATTTTTTTGACAAAGGAAGATGATATATTAATCACGAAGGTCAGTAGATACACAGTCATGCAACCAAGAAGAAAAGTGATCAAGCCTGAGATGATTCACGTCGGGCGTGCTGAAAGAATCCAGGTGATGGGCTGCTTCATTTCCATCCCTTTTAATGAAGGAGAAGAAGTAGGCTGTGAAGCTTTGACTAAGAGACTGGATGTTTCTGATAATGGGGCCAAAATAATGGAGGCTGCCATCGTTAAGCCCGATAACGTTGATGGTGGTGAGGCAATCAGATTCAATGTGAATAGCTTCCCATCCATGATCTTTTGCAAACGTCATCCAGACAAGGACAACGAAGGCTTACGCAACAACGGGCTCCTAGAGAGCGTGGTTTGATCCATGTTTGGAAGCAATGATTTGACCATGAAAATCTCATGCCACAAGTCCAATTCTGACAATTCCTTCCATGGAGAGAGATGCATCAACGTTAATCTTGAGGATCCCTTCTGGGGGAGGGTACCATCTTGAAGAAGCTGTGTGAGTGCCAGAGAGCCCATGATGGTCAGAGCCCCGATTTTATCCCTCAATCCAGGACGTAGCCCATTCAATCCAGAAACTGGGGGGATTTTCTATGTGATTAAAGATAAAGTCATTGCGTCGCGCCTAGACGATCCATGCCACGATGCATAATGAAGCAACTTTGTCCGCAGTGAAAGAAGACGACCACAACATCAGCAGTGTCAGAAGGTATGGCGTTGTATCCAGCATAAGATCCAAATCAGAGCCCCAAAATGTCCAGATCTCTTCCACCCCGGGCACTGGGTGATCGCATGTAGAGGAGATTCAAGTACACCCGAGAAGATGGGACATTGCTTGTCATTCATAACATGTCGGAAAGTGAGGAAGTCCATGGTGGGAAGAATACCTGTGCAAACCTGCCACCAGAAAAAACGGATTTTCGGGGGGGGGGGGGGCTTAAGATGCCAAAGGGTTTTCCAGAGCCCCCCTTTCCTCGATTTGAGTATTGAGAGCAAGCCTGTACCCTGACTTCACTGTATAAGATCTATAGAAATCATTTCTCCAAAAGGGACAGTCTGGCCCCGCATCCCTGACACAGGGGATGCTGAGAATGATCTTTCTGTCCCTTTCATTAAACCATGAGTTGATTTTATCCATACACCACCCAGAACCATGATCGTCGAACAAGCTGAAAATAGTGGAATTCTCATAGCCAGGTAAGGCAGGGGAGGTAGCTTGCAAGACATCTTTATTAATCAGCCAGGGGTCGGTCCAAATATTAATTTTCGTACCATCTTCGACCCTCCAGCCCAGCCCTTTATTAAGTAAAATTCGTGATCCCCAAAGGATTCTCTATAGAAAGCTGGGGTGGGGGCCAAGAGAGGAGTTCTGGAAATATGAGTGGGGAAAGTATTTTGCACGAAGAATCCGCGCACAAAGAGAAGATGGACGAATCATGAGGCGCCAACCCTGTTTAGCTAAAAGAGCATCATTAAAGAGTCGGAGGTCTCGAAATCCCATTCTACCGCCTGTTTTAGGGGTGCAAAGTGACTTCCAAGCAATCCAGTGAATTTTCATTCGGCCATTATTATAACCCCACCAGAAGTTAGCGATGCGGGAGTGGATATGGTCAACAAGAATTCCAGGAAGCTTGAATAGGGACATAATATAGCTAGGGATGGACTGAAGAGCGTCTTTGATGAGTGTTTCCTTACCCGCTTTAGAGATTCTTTTTAGAGTCCATCCTTGGATTTTTTTCTCGATTATATCCACTGTAGATGAGAAGATTTCTTTTTTTGTGTGACCAATAATAGTGGGAAGCCCAAGGTATTTTTTGTGTTTGTCAACCATTTGAATGCCTGTAGTAAGACAAAGCTCTGCTCTCTTGGTCGGTGGGACGCCAAAACTAAAAGAGATTTTCGACTTGGATAGATTGATCGCTTGTCCAGATGCCCTCTCATAAAGGCAGATCACCTGGAAGATAGCAAAGCATTCATTATGAGTATATCTAGAGAATAGAAGGCAGTCGTCGGCAAAGAAGAGGTGCGAGACAGGTGGGATGGCCCGGCAAACCTTTTCCCCATGTATCCCTTTTGAGGAAGAGGCCAAGGAAATGAGGTTAGAGAAGAGATCGGCCACCAGGATGAATAGAAAGGGAGAAAGGGGATCTCCCTGGCGGAGGCCACGGGTGGGTGAGAAGCCTTGGGTGAGTCCACCATTGATTTTAATCCGAAAAGAGACGGACGGAACACATCGCATGATCATATCTATCCATTTGGGGCAGAAGCCCATTTTTGTCATGACGGCCTGGATAAAATGCCATTCCACTCGATCATAGGCCTTAGTCATATCCAGTTTCTAGGCCATAATACCTCTTTTTGCAACAGATCACGTATTCATAGAATGAAAAACTTCATGGGCCACAATGGCATTATCCGTGATAAGCCTCTTTTCTACGAAAGCACTTTGATTTTTAGAGATAATAGTAGGTAACCATGTGCGCATACGATTAACCAGAACCTTTGAGAAAATCTTGTAGGAGACGTTATAGAGACTGATAGGCCTGAAGTCTGAGGCTGCAAGGGGTTTCTTGATCTTTGGGATGAGGGTGAGAATTGTCTCATTAATAGAGAAGAGGTTAATTTCCCCAGCCCAAATTCCTTTCATTAGCACGCATATGTCAGGGCCGACAATGTTCCAGTATAGCTTAAAGAAGAGATCATGGAAGCCATCAGGGCTGGGGGCTTTTGTGGAATGGATTTGTTTGAGAGCATGTAGAATCTCATCGTCTGTGAAGTCTTTTGTGATCTGGTGGTTCATCTCATCGGTAATCACATGTTTGATGCAGGACTCAACCTCCGACGATAAGATGGAATCTCCTGCAGTGTAGAGTTTTTGAAAAAAAACATGAGATAATATCGTGGATACCTTCAATGTTGGACACAGTCCCCCCATCAGGGTGGGTGAGGACCGAAATGTTATTTTTGCGGCGCCAGGCAGAAGCCTTTTGGTGAAAGTATCGGGTGTTTGCATCCCCTTCTTTGATGTGGATTTCTCATGCGCACATAGCCTAGAAGCTTTCTTTAATGCGAAGATCCGCATCCAGTTCACTTTGCAGAGTAGCAATTTTGGAGAGAATATCATCCGTTGGGGGTTGGGCAAGAAGGCCAGTGAGTTGTCGTTCTAGGGAGTTACACAGCTTGTCGGGTTGGCGAAATTTTTTATTGCTCCATGATCTTAGATTAGCAACCACCTGCTTGAGGTTAAAATTGATGTCTTCACTTCCACCCTGCCAACACGATCGAATAACTTCTTCACACTCACGGTCTTTGGCCCAGTAGCTTTCAAACCAGAAGGGTTTCCCGCATCTTGAATTGTGGCCACTATGAGAGAAGTAAATAACGATAGGGCAATGGTCCGAGCAGTTCGGCACCAAGTGGGAGATATGAAACATCTTGAAGATATTAGTCCATTCTTTTAATCCCATAAATCGGTCCAAACGCTCAGCAATGCGTGTGCTTTTCGTGTTCCCCCAAAAACAGGTGAAGGGGTTTCCTGTATGGCCCAGATCAGCCAAGTCCGCCCTAGAAATCGCATCACAAAATCCTGACATCGATGCAAAGGACCGATTTGCTCCTCCACATTTTTCATGCTAGAACAGAATCTCGTTGAAATCACCGCCAAAGAGGATAGGTCCAGTAATACCTTGTCGTAAAGAACAGAGAAGTTCCCAGGATTTCCATTTATCGTTTTGTGAAGGCCATCCGTAGAAACCCACAAAAGTCCAAGGCTGAGAGAGGTCATCATGGATGGATGTAGCCACATGATGCGCTAAGTACGAGAGGATTCTGATGTTGACATTGTCCTTCCAAAGAAGGCTCAGTCCTCTTGAGTGGCCTTGGCGGGGAACCGGGAGGCAACCCTGAAACCCACATTTGAGAGCGATGCATTTGTTGTCCTTGTTGTCTAACATGGTTTCGGACAAAAAAACCATATCAGGGCGACTTTGTGTGCAATGGCGCTGGAGCATCCGAACCGTTTGTGGGTTTCCAAGCCCCCGAAAGTTCCAACATAAAATTTTCATTGCTTTAGGCGGGGCTGGGACATACCCGCCTCCGCCTCTGAAACTTCATAGAACTGTCCATCACTTGCCACTTTTTACCTTTTTGGGAGGCGTTCAGTCACTTTACAATCCTCCAGATGTCTTTTATGTTCCCCAAGTTTTGCATTAGTAGTATCACCACTCACATCACCACGATTTGACCTTTTCTATGTCTGTTGAGTAAAGGTACCTGATGGATTTATCCCAATTGTATTGGCTTCATCCATGAGGTTGATCCCTGGAGCAACAGACACTGGCCTAGGAGCAGGCTCTGTTGATTCGATGCAAAGTTGCCTGGGTTCAGAAGCCAGGTCGGGTGGTTCCTTACATTTTGACCTCGGTCCAAATGGTGGTGAGACGTTGTCTTTCATAGGTGCAGGGTTCAGACTTGAGAAAACAGCCGGGTCCGAACTCTGAATCGCATGCTTGTCCCCAGTTTTGGCCCCATCCATTGCGTTGTACGAAGACCCTCCTTCCGCCCACTGGTCGTCATGATTGTCCCCCGAAAAATCTGGTGGTCCTAGCATGATGACAGTATTGAGTTAGTTTAGTTTTCTTGGAGAAGGCCTTCGCTAGTCGGCCATGATCCTTTTGTTTTTCCGCCTCAGAAATAGTCACAAATTCTGCTGTTTTTGTGTGGAGCCAAGGGCCGTATTGCAAGATGATGGTGCCTTTTTCATTATCCTTCCTCAAATCACAAACTTTCTCGATGTGTCCAATACACCCACAAAAAAAACAAAAAATTGGAAGTTTTTCAAATTCAAAGGAAATCCAGGCATTTGAATCTTCAATTGATAAGAACATACCCCTCATAAGTGGTTGTGTCATATAGACTAAGGCTCTAATCCTCACCACGGGTCCCTAATGGATGGGGTCAGATTGGTCCCATTCTAGAAATTTACCAACGCGTTCTCCAATTTCCCGCATAACACGTTCCGTTCTACCATGAAACAGAATTCATTTGATTCATATCCAGAAGGGTGAGCAAGTCAGTTTAATTTTATGAATGTCGTCCCCGCCTGTAAAGTCATCCATGAGAATGAGTTGATTGTCCAAAGACCATGGTCTGCCTTTGAGCACCTTTTCTTTATCTTTGTTGTTGAAAAATTCAAAAACAATGAACCCCTCTCCCACTTCACGTATGGCAACGCCATCCTCCAATCTCCATAAATTTTTCAGAGTATTTTTTAAAGCCCCCAGGTTGAATGAACGTTTGGCTAAGAATTTCCCTACCACCAGGAGCGACATGCGATGTGACAGAAAGGCGTCTTCATTTTTTTGTGTGGCGATTGACACTTTCTCTTTATCAGTCAACGAAAGGTTCTTCCACCGATTTACTAATTCAGATTCCATGATGAACAAAGAGCACCTCCTCAACGTTGCCTCTTGAGCACACCCTTCACGAGCCCAGCACTCTCGCGTACAAAAGTCCTCACTGCGATCAAAACTTTGCTACACGAACCACAGAGAACTCTATTGTACGAGCCAAAGTCCCAACAAAAATCAAGATTCAGTGGCCCAATGACAGTCTTCGCGCAGGAGCTCCTTCGCGCAGTAGCAAACCCCAATGTGAGTATCGCCTTCACGATCAGAATCCTTGCAAACAAACTGTGCGAGCTGATTTTCGTGGTCACACCTCTTCATGTCGCGATCACGGCCCTTTGCGGGTAACTCCTTCGCGCTCAATACTCTGCGCAACCACCACCATAACACTCAAGGCCCTACGCGAGCCCCACCCAATGCAAGTGACACCTGCGTGCTCAATCAATCTGTGCGAGCACCGCCTTACCCTCAATGCCCTGCGTGATCCCCACCCTGCGCGAACACCACCTGCGCGCTCAGCACCTGTGAACAACACTTGCGTGTCGCGAACAACACCTGCGTGTGAGCAATCCCAGCCCTGTGTGCGAGCAAACCCATCCTTGCATGCGAGCAACCCCTACAGACGCCGAGCAGAGGAGTCCGAGCAAAGGAGCTCGACGGACGATTGGGATCCAGGTGGGTCGTCGCAGACGCAGATCTGGAAAATCGGAAAACCGTCGCAAAAACCTTCACGCACGGATTAGTCCGCAGACCACACCCACGCCCTTCGCGAACCACACCCTACACTGTGTTGGGGCGCAGCGGAGGTGTGTGGTACCTCAAACACACAAAAACAGGAACAAACGGAGCAACGCAAGGATTTAACGTGGTTCGACTATTTGCTTACATCCACGGGAGAAACGGGTCAATTCTATATTCACTCTTCTCTGGATAAAACTTCACGGAGGATCACCACACATAGATTACACCACATATTCTCTTACAAACAATGGGAATACAACCCATTTAAATAGATAGAGGGAAACCCATATATTCTCCGGTTGGTGGGGTGGTTCAGCTACCCTTGAGAAGTCCTCCCGTCGCCTGCTCACCCACCTTGACCGCCTACTGTTGTCCACTACGGTTGGTTGCCTCCATGAAAGAAGATGCAGGCTGCTGCCGACAAAGATGACTCCCTCAAATGGGAGTGGCCCCCACAAATCTCCCACTCACGACCAATTTGGGGTAGAAGCTTGACCTGCAGTCTCCTTGTAGGTGTTGAAAACTTCATCAGCAAATCGAACATGCTTCTTCATGCCAGAAGACATGGCACTTCCACCATCTTCACTCGATCTCGAGATGACTGTGGTCCCCATCAAAAGATACAACCCTTGGGACTCCTTCCCAGTAAACATCGTTGCATCCCTACGTGAGACTTCCAAGACTCCACCTACTATGGAAATCTTGAACCCTCTCGCATCGAGCCTACTCAATGATATCAAGTTCCGTCTCATCCTCGGAACAAATTTCACGTCAGCCAGTTTTTGAATTCCTCCATCGGGTGTCTTCAATTTCACTGTCCCGACTCCTCGAACCTCGCATGTTGACCCATCACCAAGTCTCACCGAGTCTCGCACCTGCTGAAAAGTATCAAATGTACCTCTCATCGTACATATGTGTGCCGAGCTCCCCGAATCCAGAACTCATCCGTCTTCCTTTGGATTTTGAGCTCTCTCGTTCTTCCTCCTTAGAAAACGACATTCCCGCTTCATGTGCCCGTATCTTTTGCAGTAATGACACAACACTTCTCCCTGATCAACTCGCTCATCTGAGAGCATGCTTCCCGTTGTCACGCAAATTTCATCATCAGCTGATAATCCTGTGATATTCACATCCTCCTCTTCAACTTTGTTCTTCCCAGCAATGTACCGTTTGCGCTCTCCACAATCACTTTTACAGTGACCCTTCTTCTCGCACCATAAACACGTGAATTCGCTAGGATCACGCCCCCTGGATTTTGGTCACCATTCTTTACCTCCTGACTTCCGATGCCGGCTCCTCCCACATTGATCATCTCGCATCGCCATGATTTGCTCACCTGAATGCATCACGGGTCTTCGGAATGCCTCCGAATCTTGAAGTGACGTCATCACATCGTTCAGTTTCAATGTCTCCTTCCCCATGAGCAATGCAGTCACAAGCCCATCAAATGAGCTTGGTAGGGATGACAAAAGCAAAAGCGCTTTATCTTCCTCTCCAACTTTCACACCGAGCCCCAATAATTGCGTCAGGATCTTGTTGAATTCATTGGTGTGATCCAACAAATTCGTTACCTCGTCCATGCGCAACTGGTACAATTTCTTCTTCAGGAACAACTTGTTGGTGAGCGACTTTGCCATATACCGCTGCTCCAACTTCTTCTAGATCTCCTTCGATGATGTCTCGTCCAACAACGAATACTTTACCTCAGTATCCAGACATAGCCGGATTGTGCTGACGACCCGCATCTCGAGCTCTTCCCAATAATCTTTACTGGTTGCATCGGGCTTTTCTCCGATCAACGGTCTGATCATGCCCTGCTGCACCAAAATACCTTTCACCGTGCTTTGCCACAAGCTGAAATTGTTTCGACCATCGAACTTCTTGATATCAAATCTTGGTAGTGCTCCGCCACCCGTCATCGTCGATATCGCAAAACGCGATCACCACCGTCGATGTCGCACTCTTCTGTAACCACCTAATAAAGTGCGAATTTCAAAAACCTAACCGTACGGATGTGTCCGGAACGGTCGAAATAGTCGGAATCAACTCCTGGATCGCTGAAATTGGACACCAATTGACCGATATTTGGTCAAAATACGTTCAACGGTCCAGATCACCCGCTGACGTGGCGCTGACGTGTCGCTGACGTGGCAACCGGAATTCCTGCCGGAATCTCGCCGGAATAGTACCCGGTGGCGTGAACATTGTCGTCATCTCCGACACGGGGTTACTGTTCACCCGAGGGTTTGACTGAACTTTGACCGGCCATATCTCCTTTGTTTTAGCTCCGTTTTCAACGTCGTTTGCGCCGTTGAAATCGTCTCGCCGCCCTCTGCACGGATCTGGCTTCGGAAAAATTTTCCGACCACTTTCAATTTTCCAGCCACCGGAAAATTTGACGTCGCCTCGCCGGTTCAGCTCCGGTCGCTCCAAATCGCCTCTGATACCACTTGTTGAGGCGCAGCGGAGGTGCGTGGTATCTCAAACACACAAAAACAGGAAAAAACGGAGCAACGCAAGGATTTAACGTGGTTCGGCTATTTGCCTACATCCACGGAAGAAACGGGCTAATTCTATATTCACTCTTCTTTGGATAAAACTTCACGGAGGATCACCACACACAGATTACACCACATATTCTCTTACAAACAATGGGAATACAACCCATTTAATTAAATGGATGGAAACTCATATCTTCTCCGGTTGGTAGGGTGGTTCAGCTATCCTTGAGAATTCCTCCCGCCGCCTGCTCACCCACCTTGACCGCGTGATGTTGTCCACTACGGTTGGTTGCGTCCATGGAAGAAGATGCAGGGTGGTGTCGACAAAGATGACTCCCTCAAATAGGAGTGGCCCCCACACACTGGTGCCTCCTTGTGAGCAGAAACCTTCACGCACAGATTCATCCGCGAACCACACCCACGACCTTCGCTAAACCTCACCCTTCGCGCCCCACAACATTACGCGAATCACACCCTAATCCACTTCTTTGCCGGCACCTGCAGAAGATCCGTGGGAAGCGGATCCGTAACCCACACCATTTGAGAACCACAGCCTTCGAGAACCACTCCCGGATCCGTTGCTGGTCTCCGAACACCTACGGCAGCCCTTAGATCCCCAAAGCAGTCCCAGAATAGATTCTAAAAAAATCACAAAATGAGGAAGGAATCTTCTCAAGGTCGACACAAAAGCCGCCACAGATCTGAAAGAGGAACGCAGCTGCAGATCTGTTGGAGGAAGCCCAATCCGTTGGGGTAGCGTCGATCCGACGCAGATCCGTTGGGAGGAAAGTTGACGTAAGGCCGACACAGGTCTTCTTGAAACCAAAGAAGATCTTCTTAAGGCCGATGTGAAGTCGTTGCAGATCCAGCGCAAAGCCGCCACAGGACTACAAGTCGAGGGAGGACAGAAACCCTAGGAAGATCCTAGGAGAAGACCTCTCAGAACCGAGAGGAATTTGAAAAAGTTATCAAATCTAACATTTAAATATTAGAAATGCCCTAAAAAAAAAACCTAACTCGGGCATGCTATAAAAATTCTGATAAAATAATTAATAATAATAACTTTGTAATAACAATAAATCAACATACAAGGTTAGATGCTGGAATCGCCGAGGAGTTGATGTCTTGTATTATTTTTACAATTTTTAGAATTTAAGGTTGACTTTAGTATTGGCGGCGCACCTTTTTTATTCTGTTTTTGGTAAGAAACCGTCACTTCTAGCCTGAAGCATCCGTCGTTCGTTGGCTCAAAACGTGGCGGCCCCACAATCCGCCACGTGACACCCCCAACCCGTTCAACCCCGTGTTTGAGTGGTGGGCACAGCTGGCAGCAGCGGGCGCCAGGTGTCAATCGAACCCTATATATGTTTCGCCGCTCCGCGCCTCCCTACGGCTTCAGTCAAACCAGAGCTCAGCTCCACGACGGCGACGACAGACCATGGACGGCCGACCACTCCTGCAACTCCCCTCCTCGCCGCCGACCATCACCGGCCACACCGCGCCCCAACCGCCGCGTCTCACCCACGAGCAGGAATACAGCATCATGGTGGCCGCTCTCGCCGACGTCTTCACCGGGACCATCGGCGCCGACGGGCCGGTGTTCTCCGCCCCGCCGGATCATGCACCGGAAACCGCCTCCACTTCGTATTACTCCCCCACCCCAAGTTGGTCCAGCGCCCCCGCCGCCACCTCCGACACCCCCATGAATTGCGCCGTCTGCAACTTCAGCGGCTGCCTAGGCTGCGACTTCTTCCCCCCGGAATCCGTGAACAGAGGGGCGGCGGACGGCGGGGGCGGAGAGGGGCGCAGCCGGGGCGGCGGAGGAGGGAGGCGGAGGAGGAGAAGAACGAACAATTACCGGGGGGTGAGGCAGAGGCCGTGGGGCAAATGGGCGGCGGAGATAAGAGACCCACGGCGGAGGGCACGGGTGTGGCTGGGGACGTTCCAAACGGCGGTGGAGGCGGCGAGGGCGTACGACCGAGCCGCCGTCGAGTTCCGGGGGCCGCGGGCGAAGCTAAATTTTCCGTTCCCGGACAGCGTGGCGCAGGGCATCGGCGGCACGGTGGTGGGGCACGGCGTCGCGTTGGACGGGATGGGGGACGCGGCGGCGGTGGCGGCCGGGGGAGTGCGGTTGAACTTCGGAAGAGATTCTACAGGAAATCTGTTTTGACTGTGTGGAGTTGTTTTCGTTTTTTCCGTTATGAGGGAAAATGGGACGACCTCACCTCGGACCGTGAATAAAATTGTTTTTCAAACATTTATTTTAAAAAAATTGTAATGATGAAGTGGGGACGGCGCGTTGAGCGTGTGCGGGAGCGACGCGTTTCAATTAAAACACGAGAATTTATCCAAAATATAATTGGCTGAATATAATAATATATGAGACATGTAAATGATGCGGGTGCGGCCGGTGGGTGGGCGCGGGAGTTTCGCGGGAGGTGGGGGCGGCGCGTTGAGCAGGGCGCAGCGACTCGTTTCTCTAGATGCGCGTGGGAGTATGTTAATGTGACGGGAGCTATGCATTCTTTGATTTAATCAACTCGCGAGTTCACACGCGTTTGGCTTCACCCCATCCAGTGTTTCCCCAGCAGTTTATTCTTACATACCAATATTTTTTTTGTTTATTTTCATATTACATTTTTTTTTTTGTTTCTGTTGGGTTTGATTTAAAATCTGAAGGGAATATTTATTGTTGTGGGTGAACGAAATATTTATTGTTAGGGGTGATTTAAAATCTGAACGGAATATTTGTTTTAATTCTCCTAAAAAATTGGATCTCATTTTGACGGCATTTAAATCACGCAGAAGGTTGAAAAAAAAGAAGGCCTATAAAAGGCATGACATACAATACAAGAGGCATGCCTTTTGAAGGTTCCAAAGCCCTTGCATATTGGAGTGGGGCGTTGACGGATACACAACGCCGAGGGCTCGAGTAGTGGTGTGCGGTGCACGGCGTGGCTGCAAGCAGAGAGGGGAACCTGAGATCACGGAGGCGGTTGAAATAAAGCACAGAGTGGATTGTTGCGCCAATTGAAGTGTGTAATTTGTGAGACTTGTAATTTTTATTTGACAATAAAATTAATGATTCTCGGGTGGAGTAAGCTTTTGCCGAACCACGATAATTTTAGGTGTTTTTTTTTATTTTATTTCGCTGCATCTAAAAACTCCGACCTAACATCTGGTATCAAAGGAGGTTATCTGTTCTTTCTTGCTGAATAATTATGAGAGATTCACATCCAAAGAATTTTGTCCATATTGATATGTTGAATGGGCAAAATGATTTCACATTGCGGCAACAACGGGTAAAAAATATTTTGACTCCGGAAGGGACAATGAAAGCATTGAAGAAAAAATCAGAGAAGCCGGAGAAAACTAGCTCTGATGATTAGCAAGATATGAGAGATTTGGTGACGAACACCATTCAATTGTATTTGGCGGACAATACACTACGAGAGGTGATGAATCTAACAGATCCGGAGGAGATCTGAACGAAGCTGGAAGCCAGGTATAAATCTAAATCTCTGATAAATCGTTTATATTTGAAAAAAAGATTGTATTGTCTTCAAATGTCAGAAAGCAGAGATTTGGGAAACCATTTGGACGAGTTCACCAGACTCTTGACGGAATTGTCTTCTATGGCGATCAAAACTGATGATAAAGGCAACGTGGTGCCCGTGGAAATGGAAGAAGAGGACAAGGCTTTGCTCTTGTTAGGTTCTTTGCCAGATTCATATGACAATCTCGTCACCACATTGTTATTTGGAAAAGACACTCTAAAACTGGATGATGTTATTTCATCGTTGCTAATGAAAGAGACTCAACGAAAGACCAACGATGATGGATCATCAAGTAATAATGGGCTCTTTGCAGTGATTGGTGGAAGTAACTATCAAGGAAGGTCAATAGAACGAAGGAATGGTTTAGGGAGCATGAGAGATCAAAGTCAATCAAGACTAAGAGGTGATTTTGTATGTTGGGAGTGAGGCAAAAAAGGTTGCATGAGAAGGAATTGTGAGAAGTTCTATGAGCAAATGAAGAAAGAAGAAAAAGAAGCATAAACAGTACAAGAATTGATTGAGGTGAATACTGTGACTCAAGATGAGAGGTATGCTAGGGATTTATTGCTTACAACTGTGGAAGATGTGGATGATTCAGACTGGATTTTAGATTATGGTTGCTCTTATCATATATGTGCAAAAAAAGGAATGTTTTGACAGTTATAAGAAGTATGACGGTGATATTGTGAAAATGGCCAAACAAGTCAAAAAGTCGAATTGTTGGAATCAATACTGTGTGAGTTCGTATGTTTGATGAGGTTATTCACACACTTTCTGATGTGAGCTATGTACCTAATTTGAGAATGAACTTAATTTCTTTGGGTATGTTGGATTCCAAAGGTTTTAGGTTTTCTACTGGCGGTGGAGTTCTCAAAGTGATGCGAGGAGTAATGATTGTGATCAAAGGGAAGAAAGTTGGGAATCTATACAAGTTGATTCATGCAGGTGAATCTTCTTTGAGGCCTCATAGTATCATTACAGGTGATGTTCAAAAGGATATGTCTGCAAATAGCTATTTGAAAAGGAATGTGCCATTTGCTTCAGTTGTTCATGGCACGGTGGAGCCAAAACATTTTGTTCATCAAATTTGAGCATTTGTACACCTGTAATGGGTGTGGTGGGTCATGCAAATATTGGGCATGACATTGAAGGTCAAAATGGATGATGATGGTGAACTATTCAGATTTTTTAATCACGGTGGAGATTGTTGGGTGTGATTTAAAATCTGAACAGAATATTTATTGTTGTGGGTGAACGGAATATTTATTGTTGGGGGTGATTTAAAATCTAAACAGAATATATTTTTTAATTCTCTTAAAAAATAGGATCTCATTTTGACTATATTTAAACCACGCGGAAGATTGAAAAAAAAGGAGGCCTATAAAAGGCATGGCAGACAATAGAGGAGGCATGCCTTTTGAAGGTTCCGAAGCCCTTGCATATTGGAGTGGGGCGTTGACGGATACACAAAGCCGAGGGCTCGAGTAGCGGTGTACGATGCATGGCGTGGCTGCAAGCGGAGAGGGGAACCCGAGATCATAGAGGCGGTTGAAATAAAGCACGAAGTGGAGCAGAGATTGTTGCGCCAATTAAAGTGTGTGATTTGTGAGACTTGTAATTTTTATTTGACAATAAAATTATTGATTATCGGGTGGAGTAGGCTTTCGCCGAACCACGGTAATTTTTGGGGTTTTTTTTAATTTTATTTCGCTGCATCTAAAAACTCTGACATAACATCTTGTGTCAAAGGAGGTTATCCGTACTTTCTTACTGAATAATTATGGGAGATTCACGTCCAAAGATTTCTGTCCATATTGATATGTTTAATGGGCAAAATGATTTCACATTGTGGCAACAACAGGTAAAAAATATTTTGACTCGGGAAGGGAGAGTGAAAGCATTGAAGAAAAAATCAGAGAAGCTGGAGAAGACTAGCTCCGATGATTGGCAAGATATGAGAGATTTGGCGACGAGCACCATTCAATTGTATTTGGTGGACAATACACTACGAGAGGTGATGAATCTAACAGATCCGGAGGAGATCTGGATGAAGTTGGAAGCTAGGTATAAATCTAAATCTCTGACAAATCGTTTATATTTGAAAAAACGATTGTATCGTCTTCGAATGTCAGAAAGCGGAGACTTGGGAAACCATTTGGATGAGTTCACCAGACTCTTGACAGAATTGTCTTCTGTGGCGATCAAAACTGATGATAAAGGCCACATGGTGCCCATGGAAATGGAAGAAGAGGACAAGGCTTTGCTCTTGTTAGGTTCTTTTCTAGATTCATATGACAATCTTGTCACCACATTGTTATATGGAAAAGACACTCTGAAACTGGATGATGTTATTTCATCGTTGCTAATGAATGAGACTCGACGAAAGACCAACGATGATGGATCATCAGGTAATAATGGGCTCTTTGCAGTGACTGGTGGACGTAACTATCAAGGAAGGTCGATAGAATGAAGGAATGGTTAAGGGAGTAGGAGAGATCGAAGTCAATCAAGACCAAGAGGTGATTTTGTATGTTGGGAGTGTGGAAAAAAAGGTCACATGAGAAGGAATTGTGAGAAGTTCTATGAGCGAATGAAGAAAGAAGAAAAAGAATCCGAAACAGTAGAAGAATCAATTGAGGTGAATACTGTGACTCAAGATGAGAGGTATGCTAGTGATTTATTGCTTACAACTGTGGAAGATGTGGATGATTCAGACTGGATTTTAGATTCTGGTTGCTCTTATCATATGTGCAAAAAAGGAATGTTGTGACAGTTATGAGAAGTATGATGGTGATATTGTGAAAATGGCTAACAAGTCAGAAAGTCAAATTGTTGGAATCGGTACGGTGCGAGTTCGTATGTTTGGGGTTATTCGCACACTTTCTGATGTGAGGTACGTACCTGATTTGAGAATGAACTTAATTTCTTTGGGTATGTTGGATTCCAAAGGTTTTAGGTTTTCTATTGGCGGTGGAGTTCTCAAAGTGATGTGAGGAGTAATGACCGTGATCAAAGCGAAGAAAATTGGGAATCTATACAAGTTGATTCATGCAGGTGAATCTTCTTTGAGGCGCTAGAGTATCCTTACAGGTGATGTTCAAAAGAATATGTCTGCAAATGGATATTTGAAAAGGAATGTGAAAATTTCTTCACTTGTTCGTGGCACGGTGGAGCCACAACATTTTGTTCATCAGATTTGAGAATTTGTACACCCGTTATGGGTGTGGTGGGTCATGCCAATATTGGGCATGGCATTGAAGGTCAAAATGGATGATGATGGTGAACTGTTCAGATTTTTTAATCACGGTGGAGATTGTTGGGTGTGATTTAAAAGTTGAACGGAATATTTATTGTTGTGGGTGAATAGAATATTTATTGTTGGGGGTGATTTAAAATATGAACAGAATATTTGTTTTAATTCTCCTAAAAAATAGGATCTCATTTTGACTGCATTTAAACCATGTGGAAGGTTTAAAAAAAGGAGGCCTATAAAAGGCATGGCAGACAATAGAGGAGGCAAGCCTTTTGAAGGTTCCAAATCCCTTGCATATTAGAGTTGGGCATTAACGGATACACAATGTCGAGGGTTCGAGTAGTGGTGTGCGGTGCACGACGTGGATGCAAGCGGAGAGGGGAACCTGAGATCACGGAGGCGGTTGAAATAAAGCATGAAGTGGAGCAGATATTGTTGCTCCAATTGAAGTGTGTGATTTGTGAGACTTGTAATTTTTATTTGAAAATAAAAATGCTGATTCTCGGGTGGAGTAGGCTTTCGCCAAACCATGGTAATTCTTGGTGTTTTTTTATTATTTTATTTCGCTACATCTAAAAACTCCAACCTAACATCTGGTATCAAAGGAGGTTATCCGTTCTTTCTTGCTAAATAATTATGGGAGATTCACGTCCAAATATTTCTCTCCATATTGATATGTTTAATGGGAAAAATGATTTCACATTGTGACAACAACGGGTAAAAAATATTTTGACTCAGGAAGGGACAGTGAAAGCATTGATGAAAAAAATCAGAGAAGCCCGAGAAGACTAGCTCTGATGATTGGCAAGATACGAAAGATTTGGCGACGAGCACCATTCAATTGTATTTGGTGGACAATACACTACGAGAGGTGATGAATCTAACAGATTCGGAGGAGATCTGGATGAAGCTGGAAACCAGGTATGAATCTAAATCTCTGACAAATCGTTTATATTTGAAAAAAAGACGGT
Organism: Viscum album; assembly: GCA_963277665.1. NCBI lineage: Eukaryota > Viridiplantae > Streptophyta > Magnoliopsida > Santalales > Viscaceae > Viscum > Viscum album. The sequence goes on along the minus strand of OY728129.1, from coordinate 1,372,056,697 downwards.
ATCGTCTTCAAATGTTAGAAAGTGGAGATTTGGGGAACCATTTGGACGAGTTCACCAAACTCTTGACGGAATTGTCTTCTGTGGCGATCAAAACTGATGATAAAGGCAACATGGTGCCCATGGAAATAGAAGAAGAGGACATGACTTTTCTCTTAATATGTTCTTTTTCAGATTCATATGACAATCTCGTCACCACATTGTTATTTAGAAAAGACACTCTAAAACTGGATGATGTTATTTCATTGTTGCTAATGAACAAGACTCGACGAAAGACCAAAAATGATAGATCATCAGGTAATAATGGGCTCTTTGCAGTGACTGGGGGACGTAACTATCAAGGAAGGTCGATAGAACGAAGGAATGGTTCAGGGAGAATGATAGATCAAAGTCAATCAAGACCAAGAGGTGATTTTGTATGTTGGGAGTGTGGAAAAAAAGGTCACATGAGAAGGAATTGTGAGATGTTCTATGAGCGAATGAAGAAAGAAGAAAAAGAAGCCGAAACAGTAGAAGAATCAATTGAGGTGAATACTGTGACTCAAGATGAGATGTATGCTAGTGATTTATTGCTTACAACTGTGGAAGATGTGGATGATTCAAACTGGATTTTAGATTATGGTTGCTCTTAACATATATGTGCAAAAAAGGAATGTTTTGACAGTTATGAGAAGTATGATGGTGATATTGTGAAAATGGCCAACAAGTCAGAAAGTCAAATTGTTGGAATCGGTACGGTGCGAGTTCGTATGTTTGATGGGGTTATTCGCACACTTTCTGATGTGAGGTATGTACCTGATTTGAGAATGAACTTAATTTCTTTGGGTATGTTGGATTCCAAAGGTTTTAGGTTTTCTACTGGCGGTGGAGTTCTCAAAGTGATGTGAGGAGTAATGACCGTGATCAAAGCGAAGAAAATTGGGAATCTATACAAGTTGATTCATGCAGGTGAATCTTCTTTGAGGCGCTAGAGTATCCTTACAGGTGATGTTCAAAAGAATATGTCTGCAAATGGATATTTGAAAAGGAATGTGACATTTTCTTCACTTGTTCGTGGCACGGTGGAGCCACAACATTTTTTTCATCATATTTGAGAATTTGTACACCCGTTATGGGTGTGGTGGGTCATGCCAATATTGGGCATGGCATTGAAGGTCAAAATGGATGATGATGGTGAACTGTTCAGATTTTTTAATCACGGTGGAGATTGTTGGGTGTGATTTAAAAGTTGAACGGAATATTTATTGTTGTGGGTGAATAGAATATTTATTGTTGGGGGTGATTTAAAATCTGAATGGAATATTTGTTTTAATTCTCCTAAAAAATAGGATCTCATTTTGACTGCATTTAAACCACGCAGAAGGTTTAAAAAAAGGTGGCCTATAAAAGGTATGACAGACAATAGAGGAGGCACACCTTTTGAAGGTTCCAAAGCCCTTTCATATTGGAGTGGGGCATTGACGGATACACAACGCTGAGGGCTCGAGTAGTGGTGTGCGGTGCATGGTGTGGAAGCAAGCGCAGAGGGGAACCTGAGATCATGTAGGCGGTTGAAATAAAGCACGGAGTGGAGCAGATATTGTTGCGCCAATTGAAGTGTGTGATTTGTGAGACTTGTAATTTTTATTTGACAATAAAATTATTGATTCTTGGGTGGAGTTGACTTTCACTGAACCACTCTAATTTTTGGTGTTTTTTTAATTTTATTTCGCTGCATCTAAAAACTCCGACCTAACATCTGGTATCAAAGGAGGTTATCCGTTCTTTCTTGATGAATAATTATGGGAGATTCACTTCTAAATATTTCTGTCCATATTGATATTTTAATGGGAAAAATGATTTCACATTGTGGAAACAAAGGGTAAAAAATATTTTGACTCGGGAAGGGTCAGTGAAAGCATTGAAGAAAAAAATCAGAGAAGCCGGAGAAGACTAGCTCTGATGATTGGAAAGATAGGAGAGATTTGGCGACGAGAACCATTCAATTGTATTTGGTGGAAAATACACTACGAGAGGTGATGAATCTAACAGATCCGGAGGAGATCGGGACAAAGCTAGAAGCCAGGTATAAATCTAAATATATGACAATTCATTTATATTTGAAAAAAATGATTGTATTGTATTTGAATGTCAGAAAGCGGAGATTTGGGAAACCATTTAGACGAGTTTACCAGAATCTTGATGGAATTGTCTTCTATGGTGATCAAAACTGATGATAAAGGCAACGTGGTGCCCGTGGAAATGGAAGAAGAGGACAAGGCTTTTCTCTTGTTAGTTTCTTTGCCAGATTCATATGAAAATATCGTCACCACATTGTTATTTGGAAATGACACCCTGAAACTGGATGATGTTATTTCATCGTTGCTAATGAACGAGACTCGACGAAAGACCAATGATGATGGATCATCAGGTAATAATGGGATATTTGTAGTGACTGGTGGACGTAACTATCAAGAAAGGTCGATAGAACGAAGGAATGGTTCAGGGAGCAGGAGAGATCGAAGTCAATCAAGACCAAGAGGTGATTTTGTATGTTGGGAGTGTGGAAAAAAAGGTCACATGAGAAGGAATTGTGAGAAGTTCTATGAGCGAATGAAGAAAGAATAAAAAGAAGCCGAAACAGTAGAAGAATCAATTGAGGTGAATACTGTGACTCAAGATGAGAGGTATGATAATGATTTATTGATTATAACTGTGGAAGATGTGGATGATTCAGACTGGATTTTAGATTTTGGTTTCTCTTATCATATATGCACAAAAAAGGAATGTTTTGATAGTTATGAGAAGTATGATGGTGATATTGTGAAAATGGCCAACAAGTTGGAAAGTCAAATTATTGGAATCAGTACGGTGCAAGTTTGTATGTTTGATGGGGTTATTCACACACTTTCTGATGTGAGGTATTTACCTGATTTGAGATTGAACTTAATTTATTTGGGTATGTTGGATTCCAAAGGTTTTAGGTTTTCTACTAGAGGTGGAGTTCTCAAAGTGACGCAAGGAGTAATGACTGTGATCAAAGGGAATAAAGTTGGGAATCTATACAAGTTGATTCATCGAGGTGAATCTTATTTGAGGCCCCAGAGTATCATTACAGGTGATGTTCAAAAGGATATGTCTACAAATGGATATTTGAAATGGAATGTGACATTTGCTTCAGTTGTTCATGGCACGGTGGATCCACAACATTTTTTTCCTCATATTTGAGCATTTGTACACCCATTATGGGTGTGGTGGGTCATTCCAATATTGGGAATGGCATTGAAGTTCAAAATGGATGATGATGGTGAACTATTCAGATTTTTTAATCACGGTGGAGATTGTTGGGTGTGATTTAAAATCTAAACGGAATATTTATTGTTGTGGGTGAACGGAATATTTATTATTGGGGGTGATTTAAAATCTGAATGGAATATTTGTTTTAATTCTCCTAAAAATAGGATTTCATTTTGACTACATTTAAACCACGCGGAAGGTCGAAAAAAAGGAGGCCTATAAAAGGCATGGCAGACAATAGAGGAGGAACGCCTTTTGAAGGTTCCAAAGACCTTGCATATTGGAGTGGGGCGTTGACAAATACACAACTCTGAGGGCTCGAGTAGTGGTGTGCGGTGTACAACGTGGCTGCAAGCGGAGAGGGGAACCTGAGATCACACAAGTGGTTGAAATAAAGCACGGAGTGGAGCAGAGATTGTTGCACCAATTGAAGTGTGTGATTTGTGAGACTTGTAATTTTTATTTGACAATAAAATTACTCATTCTCGGGCGGAGTACGCTTTCGCCGAACCACGGTAATTTTTTGTGTTTTATTTTATTTTATTTCGTTGCATCTAAAAACTCCGACCTAACAGTTTCTTCTAATGGAGAATATGAGGTTCACTTTATGTAACATCTTGAGATTTTAGTTTAAAATGAATATTATATTTGATTTCATGTACACACATAGTAGTGAACTTAAAATGAAGTATGATATATTATTAAAATATTATTATTTAAATATGACTGTTATAAACTAGAAATTGGATTGGCAGACATGAAAATGAGTAACGGTAATATGAAATATATGTAAAGAAGTTTTATTTTATACAAACGTACTAGTTAATGACTATAAAATAAAAAATCAATTTTAAATAACATAATATGTGATTAGAGGAGGTATTTTTCAAAGAATTGATTTATACGAGCAATGTGGTTTTTATCAAAATAAATTTAGTTAATCACTACACTTGATCTTATCCAAAAGGTCGAGAAAGGTATAGTTCATATATTTTAATGAAATGTATAGTGCATATATTTAATAAAATAATTTAACATTCATTTAATGGTGGTTACATTATTAGAAATTCCACCTTTAGCGACCACTTTTGATGGTCGCAGTTGGTCAGTCGCTAAAGAGCAATATCGACTGCCGTTAGGGGTCGCTATAGGGGTCTACCAAACGACCACATTTGCGGTCACTAATGCTGCTCGAAATTAATAGCATTAGTGATCACCGTAGGCGGCTGCAAATACTAACCATATTGTGACCGCTATAGGCAGATTCTAATGTTGTCAGGAATTAATAGCATTAGAGACTACCTAAGGCGGCAACTAAGCTGCATTTTTTTTTTAAAAAAAATCATATTTTTTATAGCCACCAAATACCGAAATCAAAAAACAACCACAAGAAGACAAAAACATCAAATAAAAAACAGCGATTCCGATAAAACTAGAGATCCAACATGTCACAAATCCTTTCAATATTTTTTCACCATCAACATACGTGATAATATATACAAAGAAATTAAACAAATCAAATAAAAATTAATATATTTATCATTATTCAAAATTATTCAATTAATATATATATAAAATCAAAACAATTTCTAAGGTGTTATGTATAGAAAGCATCATAAATACAGAAATGAGGAAAAACTAATATGAAATATATGATTACACTATTTATCAGTTAAGAAATAACTATTAAAAGTTGAAAACCAATTTTACCATATACCAATCAATCTGGGCATCATATTGATGTGAAGTTGATTCCAATAGATCACATATGATTCGGGGAATGTTATTCTAGATTCTCACATCAATCAGAAGTTATTCTCTCATTTTGACCCCATGACAGGAGATATGTCGTTTTAATAACACATGACAATGTTACCCTTCATTTTCCATCATTTTGGGCAACACGAGCATCCGATGGATGAAACGTTGATTCCTACAGATAAAAAACAACTCGGTGATCATTCTCCCATGATTTCATGTCAATCCAAGTGTGTTTTCTTGGTATTGACCCCTTTTACATGATTTCTCACTTAACTCCAAACCTAAGAGACAAATGTCACTTTTGATCATACCAATCAATTCAAGCATCCGATCCACATGCATATGTTTCCAATAAATTTTAAATGACTTAAAGATCATTATCCAAAGATTTCATGTCAATCAAAACTTGTTTGGTCAGTTTTTGACCCTTACACATGATTTTCTCATTTGTACAAAAATGGTAATAAATATGAAAATGAACTTTTAATTATACTGATCAATATAAACATCTATTTGACGCATGGTTGATTCTAATAAATCACATATGATTCAAGGAATGTTCTCCTAGTTTTGTATGTCAATCAGAAGTCGTTTGCTCGTTTTTGACCATCTGACAGAAGATATATTATTTTAATAACACTAGACAACGTCACTCATCGTTTTCCATCATACCGAGTGACAAGAGAATCCAATGGATTCAGTGTTGATTTCTACAAATAAACAAAGACTTCCATGATTTAATGTCAATCCAAGTGAGTTTTCTTGGTATCATCCCCTTTTACCAGATTTGTCACTTCACTCCAAATCTGACAGACAAACACCATTTTTGATTATACCGAACAATTCAGGTATCCTATCCAAGTACTGATGATGCCTACAGATTTTAAATGGCTTAAAGATCATTTTCCTAAGATTTCATGTCAAACATAGTCCATTTGGTCAATTTTGACACCTGCACACATGATTTTCCCATTATTACAAAAATTGTAATAAATATGAAAATAAACTTTTAATTGTACCAACCAATCAAAGCATCAGATTAACATGCGGTTGATTCCAATAGATCACATATGATTCAAGGAATGTTATCCTAGCTTCACACATCAATCATAAGTCATTTTCTATTTTTTGACTCTCTGACGGGAAATATGTCATTTTAGTGACACAAGACAACATTACCAGTTGTTTTCCATCATATCAGGCGACACGAGCATCCGATGGATACAATGTTGATTCCTACATATCAAAAACATCTTGTTGATTGTTGTCCCATGATTCCATGTTAATCTAAGTGTGATTTTTTGGTATTGACCCCTTTTACGTGATTTGTTACTTAACACCAAATTTGAGAGATAGACGCCACTTCTGATCATACCGACCAATTCAGGTATCTGGTCCACGTGCTGATTATTCTTATAGATTTTAAATGAAATAAAGATTTTTTTCCTAAAATTTCATGTCAATCAAAACTTTTTTGGTCAGTTTTGACCCCTACACACATGGTTTTATCATTATTACAAAAATAGTAATAAATGTGAAAATGAACTTTCAATTGTACTGATTAATCTAGACATCGACTTGACATGTGGTTTATTCCAATAGATCACATATGATTTGAGGAATGTTCTCATAGTTTTTTTTACATCAATCAGAAGTCATTTTCTCATTTTTGAATCTTTGACGAAAGATATGTCATTTTAATAACACTAGACAATGTTACCCATCATTTTCCATCATACCGAGCAACAAGAGCATCTGATGGAAGCGACATTTATTCCTACAAATAAAAAATGTCTCATTGATCATTCTGTCATGTTTTCATGTTAATACAAGTAAACCCCATTTATGTGATTTGTCACTTTACTCCAAATACGAGGGACAAGTGACATTTTCGATCATACTGAACAATTCAGTTATCTATTCCACATGGTGATAATTCCTATAGATTTTAAACGACTTAAAGATTGTTGTCCTAATATTTCATGTAAATTAAAGATCGTTTGGTCAGCTTTTACCCACGCACACATGGTTTTCCTACTATTACAAAAATTGTAATAAATATGAAAATGAAATTTTAATTGTACTGACCAATCTAGGCATCAGATTGACAAGTAGTTGATTCCAATATATCACATATTATTTGAGGAATGTTCTCATAGCTTCACATGTCAATCAGAATTTGTTTTCTCATTTTTGACCCCCTCATGGGAGATATGTCATTTTAACAACACAAGACAACGTTACCCATATTTTTCCATCATATCGGGCGACACGAGCATATGATGAATGTGGAATTGATTCCTACATATCAAAAATATATCGGTGATTGTTCTCCCACTGATTATCCAATAAAAACATATATTTTAATTACATTTTAATGGTATTAAATGTTCATTTTTGATCTTATGGGCCTGAGTTAGTGCATTTTCATTATAAACATCCATTCTCATCATTTGTGCACTTCATGCCTAATATACACCAATTTAGGTCCAATGAGTCATCTGATTCTAAGGAATGTAATTATAATTTTTTTTAAATTGATATTTTGGGAACTTTATCTACACTTAAATGTGAAAATTTTTCATTCAGGGATCAAGGGAGAATTCATGGAAGAAGATGGGGATATTTTGTGATGAAAGGAAGCAATTCTAGAGAAGGCAGATTGGACACTAGCCCACTGATGAGACTGTGGGGCCCAAAATACAGGCCCAATGAATCCCATATTTTGTGGGATGCTATAGGATATTCATAGAAACAAATAACTCTTCATTAGACAATGCTAATTCGGCCTCTATGGTGGTCATTAAAGTGGCCCAAGTTAGAGATACAATTCTGGGCCAGATTCTGCGGCCCAGAAAAACAGTCCACTAATTTTATCATATCTCGGAATCCATAACTCAAAATGGGCCCAAATTTTACAGGCGATTAGAATACATCCGGATCTCAAATGTCTTCTTCTATTTCCTACTCTGATTCAGCCGTCTAGAAGGTCTTCCAGACGCATCTGTTCGGTGAAGGAAAGCTGGCTGCCACCTCGGGTCAAATGTGGAAAAGTTCAAATTCCACAAGCTTTCCACCACCTATGGCCTACCAAAATTAATTGAGATGATTTTTACTGTTTTAGGCTCGACCCAAGGATCCTAAAATGCCTATTTAAGGCAGTGGTGGTGAAGAAGTTTAAAATCTTGGATGCTTTGTTCAATTGTAATGTTATGCTGCATTTTTGTTGCCTCAAATTTGTCTTTCACATGTAAGTTGTTCAATTCACTTTAGTTTCTTAATAAAAGTTCTTCTTCTACTCTTATTCTGTTGTTATTAATATTAATTTGATACCGTTGGATCAATGTGTGAATTTATTCACACCAACCCTTGTGAAATTATTCACACAACGGTGGAGTGATCATTTTATTTTTGTTGTTTTCTTTACTTCTCCATTTCCTCCCTCATGAGTCTACTTTCCGCTTCCATTGAAACCATGGGATCAATGGAGGGATAACCCACTTATGGGTTGATCCAATGGAGTATCAAGGGGATGGATTGTATGTTATTTATCACCTAATTAATGTATAATCACTTCTTTAATTGGGATTTTTATTTGATGATTTTTAAACTCCATCGTCCTTGTTGAATTTAAGACCACACACTTCAAGTACTAATACGATCCTTTACCTTGAAGTGCTCAAAAATTTGATCCTTCAAGTATATAGGTGATTAGTATTAGAGAGTGTAGGCATTAAACCAGTAAGTGATGATGTTGTTTTATATCCTTAAATGAACCCATCTCAAATTTAAGAAATTGAAATCATTAAAAAGAAAATACGTCCAATCCACCCCGAGCGATAACCTAGGATCAACTCATTATTTTAAATTGAATTCACTTTAATCTATTAGATATCTTTAAAACCCATCCAAAATCAATCCAAGTTGTCCACTTCATAGCTAAAAACAGTCCATAGAATGTACGTGTCTATAGGTTTCTTCTTAGGTCTCTGTGGATTCGATAACCCAAGCTAAACTACAAGGACCATCTTACCTTCTTCTCTTGGGTAAATTTGAGTGAGAATAAAATTTTGGCACCGTTGACGGGGACCCAAGTAAGTCATATAAACACCCATTCTATTCTCCCCCATTTCTTCTTTTCTCATCCAAATTCTCTTATCTTGTCCCTTTCTCTTTTTTTTTTCTTTTGGCGCATGTCCGCCTACACCCGCGATCAATCAAACCGTCTAGTTAGGGTGGATAGTCCTGGGGTTGGGGAGTCAAGTACACCAAGGGAACTCTTTCCATTAGATCCTAATATTTCTATCACCCCCGAGTCAAAAATTGAGCCAATTTCAATGGAAGGTCTTCAAAGAAACCAACTCATAAACCTGGGTGGGAACCAAAATGGAAACCCAAATGTGGCAGCCCCAAACTTGGGGAATGCAATTGATCAAACCATGAATGACTACCTCACACCTTCCTGGACCAATTCACCCTCATGCATTAGACACAATTCCCTAGGAGATGCCAACTTCATCTTTAAACCTCATGTCTTAAACCACCTTCCCACATTCCATGGAATGGAGTCCGAGATGCCATACCTGCACATTAAGGAGTTCAATGACATTGTAGAAACCATGTGTCCCCCACATCAACTAGAATCATCTAAGATGAGTATATTTCCTTTTTATTTAAAGGATCGAGCTAAAAATTGGCTAAATAATTTGAGACCATCATCCATCAACTCTTGGGACCAACTACAAAGAGAATTCTACAAAAAATACTTTCCCCACCACAAAACAATTGCACTTAAAAAGTGTATCCAAAACTTTTTTGAAAAAGAGGGAGAGTCATTCTATGAAACATGGGAGAGGTTCAAATACACTCTAAACATGGTTCCACACCATGGTTTTTCTATTCCTGAACAAGTGAGAATTTTCTATGAAGGTTTGGGTACGGGGAACAAACAATTCATTGACATGATGTATAATGGAACCTTTAAAAACAAAGCCCCAAATGATGCTTACGAGTATCTAGAAAGCCTTTCTGAACAAAACCAAACATGGGGAACTTCACCTTATTCTGAAAAGCCACAAAGAACTACTGGAATTCATACACTTAGAGAAGAGGAAAGCCTTAGGGCTAAACTCTCAGCACTCTCTAGGAAGGTTGAAGAGATAGACCTTAGGAAAGTCCATGAAATCCAAAATGTAGACCTTGTTTGCACAATTTGTGACAAACATGACCATAAGACAGACAACTGCCCAACCATTCCATCCATCAAGGATGTTCTCTTAGGAGGACCCCCAGCGGAAGTAAATGCTATGAACTTTCAAAAGCCTCAATACCAAAACACCTTCAAACCAAGGTATAACCACCACCCAGGCTTCTGCTGGAAAGATAACCAACAACCTAGCCAACCACAGTGAAAAAATCCTTACCCCCATCAGAACTACCAAACCCATAACCAGTTCCAAACCCAACCTATCCAATACCAACAGCCACCGGTCCATTTTCAACAAACCATCCCACCTCCAAAATATCCCCCTGTGATAAACCAACCTACTTAAGCACCCACCCAAACTGTTCCACAAAGCCTACTAGAACAACTGTGCAAACAAATGGAGAGGATGAACTCGGAGGTATCTTCCCTAAAACAAGAACTTCAAACCATCAAAACTGGAAAGGCACCCATGCCTACTTAGGCGGTGCCATCCTCAACTTCAAGTGGAGAGTCAAGTTGTCCTCAAACAACTCATGAACAACTAAAGGCTATGACTGTTTTAAGAAGTGGGAAATCAATTGAGAAACCTGAACAACTAATTCAGAACCCACCTAAAGATTCAAACTTGGATGAAAATTCAAATGAACCACAAGATCAAACTGAGGAAACTGATAACATTTTCAAGGAAACAACTCCTCAACAAACGACCCCAAAACCTGCACCATTTCCACAACGCATGAGGGGGAAACCCAAGCCTGAACTGAGTGAAAAATTAAGGGAAATCTTCTCACAAGTCAAGTTGAACATTCCTCTTCTCGATGCAATCCAAACCATACCTTCCTACTCAAAGTACCTTAAGGACTTGTGCACTTTTAAAAGAAAATTTTCACATAAAAACCAAGTCCTTTTGGCTGCTAATGTGAGTACCACCATTCAAGGGACCATTCCTCCTAAGTTGAAAGACCCGGGTTGCCCTTACATCAATGTTGAACTAGGAGAGAGCAAAGTTGTCAAGGCCTTGTGTGACCTAGGTTCTAGTGTCAATCTCATCCCATATGCTATGTACTGCCAGTTAGGCCTAGAAGAGCTCCAACCCACATCTGTCACACTTCAGCTTGCTGATCGTAGCATTAGGGTTCCAAAGGGGATTTTAAAGGACGTTCTGGTAAAGGTTGAAAACTTTATCTACCCTACTGACTTCATTGTCCTTGACAACCATCAAAACTTAGGAAATAAGGAACAAACCCCAATCATCCTTGGTCATCCTTTTCTTGCAACAATCAACTCTGTTATCCGAGTTCGAAATGTGAACATGACCATCACCTTTGGGAACATGAGTCTAGACTTTAACATCTATATTGCAAGCTCACAAATAGGGGATGACAAGGACATTCATGAAGTAAACATGATAGGAAGCATTGATAATGAATCCATGGAACATCAAGGAATATTTGATGGATGTTTAAGTCAAGATGAGATTGATTTCCTTTGTTCATATGAAGGAAGTTTATCTCCTTGGATTGAATCATTTTCAAATTGCTCTTATGATGAAGTCTTAGGTCCAACAATCAGTGAAACCTTTCAAGAAACCACTTTCATAGAGACCCCTCTAAATTCCTTCCCTAAATCTGATCAAGCCAATCTAGTAGCTGAAACTTCTACATGTGAGGAATCAATCCTATCTGAAACTCTAAAAAAAGAAATTGATCTTGATCCAATGTCCCAATCTTTTGCTGAAATTATGAACCAACCTGATCTTGAATTGAAGGAACTTCCTGCTGCACTAAAGTATGCTTTCCTAGGGGACAATCAAACACATCCTATTGTCATTTCTTATTCTCTTGAAGCCAATCATGAGAGGATGCTTCTAGATGTCCTTAGGAAGCATAAAAAATCCATTGGTTGGACCCTATCAGATATTCCTGGGATTAGCCCACTTATCGGGACTCATAGGATTGTTCTGGAATCTGATTCAAAGCCATTTCGTCAACCTCAACGGCGACTCAATCCTAATCTCATGGAGGTAGTAAGGAAAGAACTTCTGAAATTGTTGAAAGCTAGTATCATATATCCCATAGCTGAGAGTGAATGGGTGAGCCCAATCCAAGTGGTTCCAAAAAAGGCTGGAATCACAGTGATAACCAATGAGGATGGAGAGATTCTTCCAACAAGGGTGAGTAGTGGATGGAGGGTTTGCATTGACTATAGGAAACTAAACTCATTCACCAAGAAGGACCATTTCCCCTTACCATTCATTGACCAAGTCCTTGAGAGAGTGGCAGGTCATGCCTTATACTGTTTCTTAGATGGGTACTTGGGGTAAAATCAAATTGAGGTCTCCCTAGAGGATCAAGGGAAGACTACATTCACATGTCCTTTCGGTACCTTTTCCTTCAAACGCATGCCCTTCGGGTTATGCAATGCCCCTGGAACCTTCCAGCGGTGCATGATGGGAATCTTCTCAGACATGGTAGGGGATTTTCTAGATGTCTTCATGGATGACTTCTCTGTGTTTGGGGATACTTTTGAGGGATTTCTGCAGAATGTGGAGAGAGTCTTGTCAAGATGTGAAGAAAAGAATCTGGTCCTAAACTGGGAAAAATGCCATTTTATGGTTAAAGAGGGACTAGTTTTAGGCCATCTGGTCTCAGGTAGGGTAATTGAAGTTGATAAAGCCAAGGTTGACATCATTCGTCACTTCCATCACCCAAAACTGTCAAGGAAGTGAGGTCTTTCTTAGGACATGCTGGTTTCTATAGAAGATTCATCAAGGAATTTAGTTCAATATCTCGTCCCCTTTGTGATCTCCTAGTAAAGGATGCTCCATTTGTTTGGACAGAAAGCTGCGAGGGTTCATTCTCAACCCTCAAATCCTCTCTCACCTCTCCTTCGATTATGAAATCTCCAAATTGGAACCTTCCTTTCGAACTTATGTGTGATGCTAGTGACTTTGCTGTTGGAGCTATGTTAGGACAACATTGTGATAAAACTCCTTATGTCATTGCTTATGCAAGCAAATCCTTAAATGATGCCCAAATAAACTACACCACTACTGAAAAGGAGTTACTTTCTACTGTGTTTGCTTTAGAGAAGTTTAGGTCCTACCTCTTAGGATCCCCCATCATTGTGTTCACCGACCATTCTGCACTGAAATACCTCTTCCAAAAACAAGATGCCAAGGCTAGACTGATTAGGTGGGTCCTTCTATTACAAGAATTTGACCTCACAATCAAGGATAAAAAGGGTGTTGAAAATGTTGTAGCTGATCACCTCTTTAGGATGGAATTCAAAGACAACTCAAATCACCTTTCTGTGTCTGATTCGTTTCCTGATGAACACCTATACTCTGTGAGTGACTGCCCTTGGTATGCTGACATAGCAAATTTCTTAGTGACAGGAGTCATTCCAAAATTCTTAGGGACTCAAGCTCTAAGGAAATTTCTTTCTGATGTTAGACACTATGCGTTTGATGATCCATACCTCTATAAGTTCTGCCCTGACCAAGTCATTAGGAGGTGTGTTCCAGAATCTGAACAAGAGTCCATCCTTAAATTCTGTCACAGTGAGGCATGTGGAGGTCACTTTTCCTCTAATAAAACATCTGCTAAGATTCTTCAATGTGGTCTTTTCTGGCCCACCCTCTCAAGGGACTCCTACACATTTTTTCAAAGTTGTCCTAGGTGTCAACAAGTAGGGTCCATCACAAAAAGGAATCAAATGCCACTCACTCCCATCTTAGTGGTTGAAATATTTGACTGTTGGGTAATTGACTTCATGGGTCCCTTCCCAAACTCTCAGGGATACCTCTACATACTCTTAGCTGTTGATTATGTCTCAAAATGGGTTGAGGCCATTCCCACTAAGTCCAATGATCATCAAGTTGTGATTCGATTTCTAAAAGAGAACATATTTTCAAGATTTGGAATTCCTAGGTCTATAATCAGTGATCGAGGAACCCATTTCTGCAACCGCCCATTCGCTTCACTCATGTCTAAGTATGGTATTTCTCATAAAGTGTCCACTGCATACCATCCTCAAACCAATGGTCAAGCTGAGTTAGCGAATAGGGAGATTAAGAAAATTCTTGAAAAAACTGTCAACCCCTCTAGGAAAGATTGGTCTGAGAAACTCTTAGATGCTCTTTGGGCCTATAGAACCGCATATAAAACCATTTTAGGAATGTCCCCGTATAGGTTGGTTTATGGTAAAGCATGCCATTTGCCAATGGAGATTGAACATAAGGACTTTTAGGAAATTAATAAAATGGATTATGACCTCTCATTGGCCGAAACAAAAAGGAAATTAGATCTCAATGAACTGGAGGAACTAAGGATGGAGGCTTATGAAAATTCAAGGATCAATAAAGATAGAGTTCAAGCCTACCAATCTAGGAATATCAAGGTCAAACATTTTGAACCGGGAAAAATTGTGCTCTTGTATATTTCAAAACTTAATTTACACCTGGGAAAGTTAAGGTCTAGATGGTCAGGTCCTTTTATAGTGCATCATGTATACCCCCATGGGGCAGTAGAGATTCAAGATCCCACAAGTGGTCACATTTTCAAGGTCAACAGTCAAAGGTTAAAAACATTCATTGAATCATTCAATAAACAGGAAATAGATGTTGAGTTAATTGATCCAATCTATGAACCAGGAAAAAATTGATAAATTTGGGATCTATGTCGGGCTAACGACGTTAAACAAAGCGCTCCACGGGAGGCAACCCGTGGTTTTTTTGTTTCTAATCTTTCTAAATATTTTTTTTAAAATAAGATTAATTAATAATTTTTATATTTAAAAATAAAAAATAGAATTTTGACCTGTTCTTCTATTATGAGTATGGATGGGTACGAAAGGGGAGCACCATATTCATCCGTGTCACGTGGTGTGATCCTTGAGTAATACCTTACCCATAAATTTAAAAAGAAGACAATGTATCATCAGTTTATTTTGTTTTATTTTTATTATTTTATAGGTTAAGATAAAAATAATAAAAATAAAAATAATATAATAATTAAAAAAAGTCCACGCCATAGGCCATGGGGAAAACCCCGTCACAATCGGCGAAGCCGCGGGGACTCGAACCCGGGACCGAAGGGAGACAGGGGCGCGCGCTTACCACTGATCTGCGGCTTCTTGTGCTTCCTTATTCTATAATTTTTATATCATTCTTATATTTTACTTCCTTTATTATATATATATATATTGTTTGTTTTTGTTTGTTTTGTTTGTTTTGTTTTTCCTTTTTCCACTAGGGAACTTTGCAAGCGACATGGATATCAAAGGAATAAATTCGAGCGGCAAGAACTTCAAACTTCAAACACCAGGTGACTTCATTCCATGATCCTCATATTTCAATTTCCTTATTGAACTCCCCTTTTTATTCCTCTACCCCATTCTAAATTTTGTTTTTATGAAACTAGGGACAGTTTCATTCTAAGTTGGGGGGTGTGGAAACAAAATGTTTGTTTAAAAAAAAACAATGATAACAAAAAGAAGTAAAATTCCTTTATCATTCATATAATAACATCTTTGCTCACATAAAAACTACATATCAAATAATTATTATTTCCTTGACTCTTAATTTAATTCATGATTAAGTTTAAAAGCATTTATTTTGGAAGTTTGGTTGTCCAATGAAAATTTTCATCATTTTTATTTTCATCCATTAAATCAAAATGCCACAATGCATGTCCTTTAGACTGTGGGGTAATAATTTGAATTTTTGGGGTCCCATAATAAATAGCATAGGCTGGTTTTATTTTTATGAATAATATGAGTATTCAAAAAAAAATTTAAAAAAAACAACAAAAAAATTGCGTGTAGAGCAATGGATTGATAAAATGCGAGGCTTTCGGCACTTGGGGATTGTGACTCCAGAGTTGTCTAGCCCTGAGTTTTTCAATATATCTCTATTTATGGTAATATGACTTTGTTTTTGATTAAATTAACTCGAGACGATGCCTGAGTATGTGGGCTTCACTTGGTGCCCTAAGGCCTTTGAGTCTAGGAGTCATCAGCAAAGTCTTGCTACATGGGTTAATTTGATTAACTGCAATCTCAATTACTATGGAAATATTGCAAAAAAATAAATAAAAAAAAGAATTAAGAATACTCATATTAGGATTAAATGTGATTCCACCTAGCTCTTCCATGATTTCCCCCTTGAATGAAAATGAACCCCCATATCTATTGTGATACACAACACATCATTACACCTAATTGAGTTGGATGAAGTATGATGATGGATTTGATCAAAGGAATGGGCTTGGGATTGGGATATACTTTTAAATTCATCTTGTTTTAAATTATCTTGATAGGTTATAAAAATATATTTGTGTGCAGTTTACATTGTGAGCACTATTTGTTATAATGTGTTTGAAGAAAGGAATTCAAATAAAATCATTGAATTATTTGCTCGGGACTAGAAAATCTCAAGTTGGGGGGTGTGATTATCCAATAAAAACATATATTTTAATTACATTTTAATGGTATTAAATGTTCATTTTTGATCTTATGGGTCTGAGTTAGTGCATTTTCATTATAAACATCCATTCTCATCATTTGTGCACTTCATGCCTAATATACACCAATTTAGGCCCAATGAGTCATATGATTCTAAGAAATGTAATTATCAATTTTTTTTAAATTTATATTTTGGAAACCTTATCTACACTTAAATTTGAACATTTTTCATTCAGGGATCAATGGAGAATTCATGGAAGAAGATGAGGATATTTTGTGATGAAAGGAAGCAATTCTAGAGAAGGCAGATTGGACACTAGCCCACTGATGAGACTATGGGGCCCAACATACAGGCCCAATGAATCCCAAATTTTGTGGGATGATATAGGACATTTATAGGAACAAATAACTCTTCATGAGACAATGCTAATTCGGCCTCTATGATGGTCATTAAATCGGTCCAAGTTAGAGATACAATTCTGGGCCATATTCTACGGCCCATAAAAACAGTCCACTAATTTTATCATATCTCTGAATCTGTAACTCCAAATGGGCCCAAATTTTACATGCGGTTATAAGATATCCGGATCTCCATTTTCTTCTTCTATGTCCCACTCTGATTAGGTCTTCTAGAAGGTCTTCCAGACGCGTCTGTTCGGTGAAGGAAAGCTGGCTGCCACCTCGGGTCAAATGTGGAAAAGTTCAAATTCCACAAGATTTCCACCACCTATGGCCTACCAAAATTAATTGAGATGCTTTGTACTGTTTGAGGCTCGACCCAAGGCTCACAAAATGCCTATTTAAGGCAGTGGTGGTAAAGAAGTTTAAAATCTTGGATTCTTTGTTCAATTGTAATGTTATGCTGCATTTTTGTTGCCTCAAATTTGTCTTTCACATGTAAGTTGTTCAATTCACTTTAGTTACTTAATAAAAGTTCTTCTTCTAATCTTATTCTGTTGTTATTAATATTACTTTGATACCGTTGGATCAAGGTGTGAATTTATTCACATCAACCCTTGTGAAATTATTCACACAACGGTGGAGTGATCATTTTATTTTTGTTGTTTTCTTTACTTCTCCATTTCCTCCCTCATGAGTCTACTTTCTACTTCCATTGAAACCATGGGATCAATGGAGGGCTAAATCACTTATAGGTTGATCCAAGGGAGTATCAAGGGGATGTATTGGATGTTATTTATCACCTAATTAATGTATAATCACTTCTTTAATTGAGATTTTTATTTGATGATTTTTAAACTCCATCGTCCTTGTTGAATTTAAGGCCACACACTTCAAGTACTAATACGATCCTTTACATTGAAGTGATCAAAACTTTGATCCTTCAAGTATATAGGTGATTAGTATTAGAGAGTGTAGGCATTAAACCAGTAAGTGATGATGTTGTTTTATCTCCTTAAATGAACCCATCTCAAATTTAAGAAATTGAAATCATTAAAAAGAAAATACGTCCAATCCACCCCGAGCGATAACCTAGGATCAAATCATTATTTTAAATTGAATTCACTTTAATCTATTAGATATCTTTAAAACCCATCCAAAATCAATCCAAGTTGGCCACTTCATAGCTAAAAATAGTCCATAGAATGTACGTGTCTATAGGTTTCTTCTTAGGTCTCTGTGGATTCGATAACCCAAGATAAACTACAAGGACCGTCTTAACTTCTTCTCTTGGGTAAATTTGAGCGAGAATCACCCACAATTTCATTTCAATCCAAGTGTGTTTTATTGGTATATTGACCCATTTCACATGATTTGTCACTTAACTCTAAATCCTAGGGATGAATTCCATACCGAGAAATTTGGGTATGCGATCCACATGCTGATGATACCTAGATGTTTTAAATTAATTGAAAATAATTTTCCAAATATTTCATTTCAATCAGATCTCATTTGGTAGGTTTTTACCTTTACAACATGAGTTTCCCATTATTACAAAATGGTAATAAATATGAAAATGTACTATTAATTGTACTGACCAATCCAACCATCAGATTGACATGTCAATCATAAGTATTTTCCAATATATCACATATGATTCGAGGAACATTCTCCAAGATTTTCACGTCAATCATAAGTATTTTCCTCATTTCTGACCCTCTAATGGGAGATATGTCATTTTAAACACTAAACAACATTACCCATTTTTTTCCATCATACTAGGAGAATAATGTGTCTTAGTTAAGAAGGGGGATTGCATGTTGTGTTGGTCGTGTGATGAGGTTGTGACATTTATGTTCTTAGGAAATGAGGAATTGTTTGATGTGATGAATTAAATTAAAGGGTATGGATCCTTGAAGACCTTGGTAGAAACATGATATATATTGTGGTATTATTATTTTCACTAGGTCCTTTATATTGGTGGTTTCTCAGGGTGGGTAGTGGTCATACAAGTAGATTTATTTAGGGAGTTCCATTTATAGGGATAAACACTTGTTTATGGAAATGCACTTAGTTACCAGTGACTGAATAAATACTTGATAGTGGTGATGCATTCAAAGAGTTCCTTATAGGTGTATAACTTCTTGAGGGTAGTGAAATTTTATATGCTGAATTTGGGTGGAAAAATATACAAGGATATTATAGTGGGCTTCTTAAGAGTGGAAAATTTCTTAGTTTTTAGATGTAGTTGGATGGTGGTTGTTATATAATAGTAATTATATAATTATAAATGTTGAAAAAAGTGTTTTTGTTAGAAAGTGGGATGTTTATGTGGTATGAAAAGGAAGAGGTTCAATGATTGAATTTTGGGAGATGTTTTTCTGTAGATTGTTTTATTTTATTTATTCCATCCATTGATGCGTTAGCATGATTAATTCACATTGACACATTAGTGTTCTACGAAGGAACCTATTGATTATTTTTATACACTTACCCTTTGAAAATAAATTCTAATGACCATACATTTTTTACAATTTTTTGAAGATATAATCAAAAGGATCCACCCTATTAGATTTAATAATGCATGGATAAAATATTAAAAATGTAGAAAAATAGATTGCATCCAATTATACAGAACCAGATAATTGAAATAACCAAAATATTTCAACTGCAAAATCTTAGAAGTGGACAGATCCCCTCTCAGAGTTGTGCCACCAATAGGTCTGAAAAGTCCACTACTACAGGAAACAAACACCATTGTTCTAGGTTGTAGCCTACCACAAGAAACACTCAATCCATCAAATTACTGAAACTTTCACCCATCAAATAGTCAACATCATTTAAGAAAACATATCTAGACTAAAACCTATGAACTATTACTTAAAAATATTGTGTGTACCCACATGCTTTCCATAATCATAAGAAGAATCTAGTTTCAAAATAGTTGAGTCTATTCCCAAACCCAACACACCAAACTTCTAATGACCATAGAAACATCAAACTTTCAATGAATCAAGCCCACACAACTGCATTCACCCATAGAATATTCTCAAGGAGAATCAAAAAGAGAATCCATGCATAACACAATTTCAATGCACAAAAACCAAATCCCATTAATCTTAAAAAGATTCCAAATAAAATAGATTAGTTAAGCTTCAAACATTATGCAGCCTAAAACTAGTAGTGACACTAATTTACAAATATCTGAACTATGATGAATCCCATCACAATGGTGTATCATCAACAACTCAAAAAAACCCCAATGAATAGAAGTAAATAGGCTAGAAAAATATAGAGACACAATCAGTCACCCCAAACAAAAGCAGAATCCAAAGAAAAAAAATTATTCATCCAAATTATGTTTTCAAATTGCATCAAATATTGAACTCGTACACATACATGATAAGGATACAACCTATTTAATGTCTTCCTCTTGAATAATGACCTTATATCTAGGGAATGATGGTCCATGTATTAAAATTATCATCATCCAAGGGATATTAAGTGTTTAAAGTAGCAAGCTACTCAACCACAACCTGTACTTGAAGGTTAACTTCCCTATTGAAAATAATATATGGATAGGCCTCATACTGAATAAATCTAGGCATCATAGACTTTAAATAATCCTTAATTTTGTTACCTCTCAAAACTTTAGACTCCTTGTTAGAATAACCGGTAGTAAGTGACAAGCCCTGAGTATATTTCTTATAAGAAAATTCCCCAACATCATTCACTTGACCTGTCACCTGCTCCAAAATAATAGTGCTCCTCATAGTAAGGTCAGTTACCAAAGTAGGATTGATACTTCCCAGACTACATAGGCATAGTATACTATTTCCATCCAAGATGACTATGCACTTGGAAACCAGAAACCCTCTAATCTTTCGCCACAGAATGACCACAACCAATCCCTACAACTGAGAGGTTCTTCTATCCATGAATAGTTGTATCCTCACAAATCTCAATTCTAGTTTTTTTCAACCTTGAAACATTAACACTTATATGAATTTACTGAAAACCCAATGAATTTGAACTCTGACCCTTTTGCTGAGAGGAAAGACCAATTCCCTACTTGCATGCATCCAACATTTGATTTTCCCCTTCAATCTAGCCAACAGTAGGTCCTGTAGCAGGTAGATTCCAATCTAGATATGTCACCTATTCTTGAAGACCTATATCTAATGTAATAGAATGATTCTTATCACTCATCCTTAAGTTTAAATCTTGATTGGAAATCACTACAATGAACTTAGTATAGACATTCCCAATATCTTCCCCTCCTGACTATAGTCCTTATCAAGATGTCCTATAAGACCAAAATTCCCACAGATGATAATTCTATGATAGTTACTCTTTTAATTACCAACAATACAACACTCCCCAAATAATAAACATATTTTCTCATACTCAATCCTACAATTTATCTCACCATCGTGTAGGGAAAGTATTGCTATATCAAGAAGAGTAACACTGAGATCAACCTCCTCTAATATCCCAGTATAATGACCAAACATTTCCATTTCAGTCTCCCTGTCCACATGAATTATAAGCTCAAATTAAGAAGCAATTTTAATTCTATTAAAGTTCATGCTAAGAGTGTGGCAGTTGCAATAGGATGTTGTGTGCTCTGGGAAGCTTGCACTAAAACCAGACACATCAGTCGTTGAGTCAACACAAGTTTCTTGAAAAGTAAGACTCTTCTCTTGATTGTGTAGCTGAGTTTACTATGTAATGGAAGTTCTCTAACTTCTATCTTTTTAGATGCTCCACATGTGATGCACGATTAAAATTTAAAGATAAAAACCCACTTACTAATTATTTTCCTAAGTTTTCTCATTTCTATAAATGTATTTAGTTGGTTTTGAATCCCTACTTTGTAAAATTTAATTTTAATGAAAATGTAAATGTGATTTATGAATTTACTAAAAACAAAAAAAACAAAATGGGATAGTCAATTTGAATGAAAAACCAAAAAGATAAAAGAAAACACACCTCCTAAATCTGATATGTCATGTGATACCATGGATGTTACCGGTGTCCAGTGGGGCTTAGGCCTATAAAAAATAAAAATTATGAAGATAATAATAATCAATGTAATAATAAATAAATAAATAAATAAAGTATAAACCCACATTGTAGGTTCCCCAACACCATCACCCAAATGTATATACTCTCTTAGTTCTTTAACCTCAGCTAATAACTACACATTTACCTCCTTAGAAGCATGCATCCAAGCCTCCACATATGTCACATGCTGTGTCATACTAGAAATAATAGGAGCCATAGACTTAGTGTGTGAGAATATAGAATGGGGAATTCCTATTCCATATTTCAAGCTGCATCCATGTCCATGATGACCAATAATGCGATGGAGTATCTCATCCCTTCGCATGGAAAGTTTCCACTGGTCCTCTGGAAGCTGTGACTCAAACTCAAATTGAATATGTTTAATATATAAATATATATGTATATACATATGTATTTAATTATTGATAATTAGTACAAGAACTTACTATAAGATCCACAACCTCCATATCATTTCGATCACAAGACATCATCCACGCCAAAATTTTATCAGTCGGTGCACATTGCTCTCGTAACTATATACCAACAAGATATAAATATAAAACAAAAAACAATATTAAATAATAAATTTAAAAATTGAATAATAAATACATCATGTCAAATCTAGGACATGTGAAGAGTCCCAAGCCTATGAGGTGGTCCCTATAAGGCACGATTCTCAGAAAGACGAACTACCACCTCTTACATTCAATTAATTCAAATTTAAAACATGTAAAATGCTACACATTATTCTTAATATATGAACCAGCATAAATAGAATCACCATTGTAGCCTCAGTAGACTAATATGCAACTAACTCATGCCACCGATATAGGAGAACACCTCTCGGTACTCTGTCCAGAATGTCTGGGGAACCCGCATTTAGTACCCATTACTCCCCCTTGACCCCCCTTTATGATATTTCTAAATTTTATGACATTTAAACATCTTCTAATTCTATTTTTATGTGTTTAAACTTTCTTATTATCTTCTTCTCATCATCTTCTTCATTTAATTTTAACATTCTTCTTTTTATTTTATTTTATTTTATTTTATTCTCTATCTCTCTTTTATTTATATCTCTTCTAATATTTTTATTCCTTTCTATTATTTTTTATTCTCTTTATTTATCATTTCACCATGACCTATTACCCATAAAAATGAGGGGCTAACTCGAGGCTTGGCTCATGGGGAGGTAAGTGGAAATTCTATTCATTCTACACTTAAAATTCTTATGTTTTATTTATGTTTATGGTGAGTAAGAGTGAAGTTCATGAGTGTGGATATTGTCCACTAAGACACTCAATTCAAACTCATTTCTATTTTTTTGTTTAAATATTTTCCCTCCCTTGCACTAAACATAAGATTTTCATGCGATGAAGTTGATCCGTTTAGTGGATAAAATGACAGACGATGGAGTCGGGTCATGGGAGATCTCACACTCTTATTTGATGTGTGCCATTAAACTTTGATTATAGGAGGAGGTGGAATTAATATTTCTGAAGGAATTTGAGATTTCACATCACTAAATAAAATAACGGTAGTTTAAAAGTGAGATCTCATTATTAAACTATCAAACTAAATATACACACCAATAAAGAGAATGATGTAACCCATTAACCAAACCATAAAGGTCAAGTTCTTTTTTTCTAATCACATTCTCTCATTTCATGTTAGTTTTGTATTTACTTTCATTTAAATTCCATTACTTTCATAAAACATAAAAAAACAAAAATAAGTAGTTTAGGTGAGATATAATATGCAGGTGAACAATTGAGAATGATCCTTAAGTGAGACGACCCTGGTCATCAACTGTGATACACTGGGAAAATAAATTTTCTTTTTCCACCCCCTATTATAGGCGTGCTTCGGTCACTGTATGAGCACTTGATTCACGCATCTTGTGAATTTGTAAATTTCATATAAGTCAATGGACAGATGGTTTCAATAATGCACCTTAGTTAAATTATAAATATATTAAAACAATTATATATACATACATATGTCTTGAACTACTCATGAAATGTTTTGAAATGAAGTTGTTGGATCTGATGGTCCGCTGTGAGGGGTCTATCACATTTAAACTCAGTGATATGGGTCATAAATTACAACAAAATAAAATATGAGGAATACATTAAATATATAAACACAAGGCATAATAGATCAACTATGCAACTTATTGTATTAATGAAAGAACTAATAGAGTGTTAAATAACACATATTGACGAGGTTGAACCCACTCATTGTTGTCCATATCAAATGTTTTCCCTTCTCCAATTGGACCTTAATGAATCTAGGAGAGTTTATCTAATTTTTTTTCAACCTTATCAATATATGAAGAATAGAAATTATTACACTCATCCATCAAATATCACTTGGAAATTGAAGCTTTTGAATGAGCTTTATTACTCACATACAATTTTAACATATTTAAGTGTCACTCTATTGGATACATCCACCTAAATTGCACAAGACCGCCAACAATGAATCCAACAGTTAAATGTATGGTCAAGTGGACCATGAAATAAAAAGAAGAAGACATAAATAGTTTCTCCAAGTGATATAGTGTAATCACAATCTTGTCTTACAACTTTTTCAAATCACTCATGTGATGATTCCATGAATAGATCTGTTTGAAAAAATTATAAACTTCAATCATCATCTCAACAACATAGGTAGGAAAATAGTCATGAATTATAATTAGGATTATCTATTGAATCATAAGATAATTATTATGACTTTTCAGCCCCTATAATGTCATGCTCACCCCACTAACACACTTGTACATGTTAGAACAATAACCATCAGGCACTTTGATAGTCTTCAAAATTGATAAAGTGTTTCTAATCTCTTTTTTACTCATTGTGTACTATGTAGTAGGAATATATTACCTTTTACCCTCACCCGGTAGTAAATGTAATTTTTTTTCTCAATCCCATTTCATTCAAATCATGTTGAGAATTAGCATTATCCTTTGATTCTCCCTTGAATCCCAAAATGGTGCATAGTATATTATCACACACATGTTTTCGATGTGCATCTCATCTAAATTATGCCTTAAAATATTACATTCTAATAAGGCAATTCGAAGAAAAAACTTCACTTCTTCCAATAATGACTATGTTGTCTATTTGTAGTAGGAATGGATGACAATGAAAAAGCCAATAAATCTTGAAAAACATACACTATGTGAATGTTTTCTTAGTCAATTTGTTCCATAATTTGAACCCCATACATTATTTTTGGCATTGGGTCATGTTCTCTATTTCCATAAAATGACACACTATCTTTTCTAAACTTGTGTAATGGAGGAAGAAAGCTTATGTGACCATGGAATGACCAATTTCTACAATTCTTAAGCCATATTAATTTCTTACTTTTATTACAATAAGGTAAAGAAAATTATCCTTTTATACTCCAACCTGATAAGTTATCATATGCCGGGAAGTCATTAATTATTCATAATAAAGTGGCTCGAAGTCTAAACATTTCATTAGCTACCAAATCAAAAGTCATTACACAATTTTCCAAAACTTCTTGTAGCTCATAAATCAATGATTTCATATAAAGATTAATTTTATCATCATGTCCTATTGGTCAATCAATAAGATTCAAAAGTAACCAAAATGGTTGCTTCATACATAACTATAAGGGAAGATTGTCTGAAACCATCACCACTGGCCATGTACTATGTGTCACACCAACCATGGAACTGAATGGGTTAAAACTATATACTTGCAAACCCAGAAAAAACATTATGACTATCCTGGGAAAAGTATGAGTGTCTTTTATCAAACTCCTTCCATGGAAAATAATTTGTCAGGTGAGTTAACTTATCAACCTTTTTGTTTCTTTCTGATTTTCCCATCATCAGTTTAGCAATTTTAGCTAACATGAAGAATCTATTAAACATAGGTCTTAATGGGAATAATACATCTTCTTAGTGGCAATCTGTTTCCCTTGATTTAAGACCATGCCAGGAATAATTTGATTACCTTGATTAATCTCACAGTCCTTCCACCTGGATGAGTAGAAAATAGTACAAGTACTGAGTTGTGCATTCTCTTTTCTGAACAATATAAATTCATTGAAACTTTCATCAATGGTTTCATTTGTGAAACCAATATCATCAAACTTGTGAGCTTGACAGTAGGAATCTGGAATCTTCGCTCTAGTAGGGAGTACCTTCTTTAATAGTACAAACAAAATGTCAAAGGAGGTGTCTATCTACAGATTCATGGTCTTCAGTTGTAATAGTTCAATGATGAATGAGAATTTACTAAATTTAGTACATCTAGAATATAATTCAATATGTGCATCATCAAGAATTTCAAATAATTTTAATGCATCTACATCTGCAAAAGAGTGGGTATTACACCCTCCGATGTTATCGTTTATGACATTACTCTCTTCAGGTTGAAACTGGAGCATCATATCATTGAGCATTATATTCATCAGATCAACTGTTCTCAAATAAACACCCATTTGAATACTTTTGGATCAGTGATAGGTAACAGACTCTTCCCAACGACATGTCCATGTTTAATAGTTTTTCAAAAACCTGCTCAAAAATAGATGTGCCCTAATAGTATCTTGTTTGATGAGATATCTGCTTGCATATTTTCTATATGTAAAACTAATCAATTTGCTTTGAAATCCACTAGTGAAGTCATAAATTTCTTAACCCCTCATAATATTCAGTAGAAAACCTATTTGATAGATCAATCCAACACTTATCCATATTTTTATCTATAAAAAACAAAGAATTAAAATATTTAAACAATAATTATCAAACTTACATTCCAATCAAATAAAAATAAAATATTGTACATGAAGATATAATTATTAGAAATCATAAATGATAGAAATTATACCAATTTATTACATTTTTCACAAAAAATATAACTACCAGGTATTATTATAAAATAAACAATATTATATATATTTATTATGTTTAAGAGAGGAAAAAATCTCAAATCATTCTACCATGATAACAAATATAAGATAAGAAGTTTTTTAGAAAATAATAAACAAGAAAAATATTAATTAATGATAACAACCATTATTTAGTGAATGAATTAAATGTATTTTTAAATACATATATTTTATTAATATATATATATGTTAAGCTAAATGATATTTTATTAATATATTTTTATAGTAAAGTATATAAACACATGTTTAAATCTGTATATATTAATAACAACAATTTATCAACAAACGAGTCAAGAAACAAAATATTGATTAATTAAGAAAACAATTTAACTTTAGTCAAAAAAGCATTATAAAAAATTAAACATATTTAATGATTATACACTAAAATTATTTTTAAATATATATATTTTCATAATATGTATTCAACTACTAAATATTGTGAATCTATAATTCTACGATAAAAAATAATTTTTATATTTAAATATTTTAATAATATTTACAATCGACATAAATTTAACAACCCCAAAAGTAATATTTAATTCTAATAATAATAACAAGATTAAAAATTGGACCATTCAAAATCTTTCATTTGTTGAAAATCAAATAATGAATAATCTATTTCAACTCATTCAAACCAACCAAATTCAAAACTATAAACCAACAAATCTATAAATTCCAGTTAAATTTCCAACAACTCTTATATTTACCTTCCAAACCAAAGTTGAGTCATAATAACACCAATACTTTAAACACCCTAAATCTCAAATTACCTAACCATAATTTCAATAAACTAATTGATTGCCCAGTGTTAAGAGAAAAATCAAGTGGGGATTAAGTTTATACCTTAAATTCCTTGAAAATTTGTTCAACAAATTGTATGTGTGTTTGTGGGAGAGAGGATGCATTTGTAGTAGAGAATCGGGGGGCCTAGATAGGAGTTACAAGGGGAAAGGAATGTGTGGAGGACTCACATGAGTGTTTGCAATAAGAAGGGTGCAAGGAAGCTCGACGACGACAGGGGGAGGGTGTAGATGAGCCCAAAAAAATAATAGGGAGGGTACGAGGAAGTTTAATGGAACGTGGGAGAGGGGGGATCGATGAAACAGGGGATGACCAAAAAGGGGCAAGGGATGGGGGGCTCGACAAAACAGGGGTTGACCAAAAAGGGGTGTGGGAGGGGGGCTTGACGGTGCGTGGGAGAGGGGGAGTGGGAAACCACTATCATAGATCCCAAAAAGGGATGCATAGGGTTTTATCAATGCTAAGCAGAAAGGGTTGATAAGGGGGGGGGGGGCTTTATCAGCGCTAGAGAAAATTGCTGATAAATCTACCCTTATCAATGCTAAAGATAGCGCTGATAAGGGGGAGACATTTATCAGTGCTATTGTTAGCATAAATAAAAGTTTTGAATAAATAAATATTATTAATTTATATAAAATTATTATATTTATATTCAAGAATAATTTTTGTTTGTATACATTAAATAAAAAATGCATGTTTATAATTAATATATATTTTTTAATAATTCAAATATATATATAACGTTTTAAAAAATTATTTATAAGATTATAGTGAAATAAATATATATTTAAATAATTATAAGATTACAATAAATTTTTAAATAATAAATATATTTATTACTTTTATTATATTTATAAATATATATAAATAGTTTTTAAATATATATATTTATAATTATAATCATAAAGAAATAAATATATATTTAAATAAATATATGTTTCCAATGAATTTGGTCAATAAATATATTGACAAATATATTTATTATATTTATAATTATATATATATAATTAATATATTTCTTATAATTTTATAATTATAAATAAATAAATATTTATTTATAATATTTATAAATATATATAATTATATAATTATATTTATTATATATATAAATATAAATAAATAAATATTTATTTATAATATTTATAAATACATATAATTATATAAATATATTTATTATATATATAAATATAAATAAATATTTATTTATTTATAGTTATAGTTATAAATATATATAATAATATAAAAAAATTATTAACATTATATCTTTATCAACACTAAAAAAGCACTTGACAAAGGCATCTTTTATCATCAGTTTCTATTTTAGCACTGATAAAACATAACTTTATCAGTGTTTTTTAACTAGCACTGATAAAATTTTCACCTGATTTTATAAATGAACCCAATAGTTCTCTCTTTCCTTCGCACACCTCAAGCTCTCATGGAAGCCAACCCCTGCGCCACCGACCCCTCCACCACAAACCCTCCTCCGCCGCGAACCCTCAGCCGCGAACTCACCTTCATCGCAACCCCTCCTTCATCGTGAATTCTCTTTCGTTGTGAACCCTCCACTATCGCGGACCCTCCACTATCGCGGACCCTCCACTATCGCGGACCCTCCTCCACTGGGAACCCACCTCCATTGTGAACCCATTTCCTTTGTGAATCCACCTCTTTTGCATGCCGAACCCCACCTCTGTTATGAACCCTCCTCCACCGCGAACCCACCTCCACTGCAAAGCCCTTCGCAGCCTTCGCTGCCGCCATCGCCACCACCTACCCTGAATCCACCACTACCAGACCCTACTACTACCATGGGTATTTCGTTTTTCCACATTATTATGAATTCCTAATATATAGATAGATTTTACTTCAACTGATTTCATGAAATCAATGGATTAGAATTTGATATATGGATCCCCATCCCTAATATATAGATAGATTTTGGAATTTAATGGGTCATTGTCTATGGTGTTTGGATTTTTTTGAGTGATGTGATGAAGATGACACTTATATTATGGGGAGTTATGTATTGGTTTCAGGGGTGAAACCCTCATTCTAAAAGGGTTACAGGTGTTTGGAACTATCTGTTGAGGTATATGTTTAAATTCTATAGTTAATTCCCATGGGAAATCAATTGTGGTGGATGATCAAACCAGGTGTTGTCTTTGGGCTTGTGGTGATTGTGATGGAGGTGCATCAATAGTGTGGTAGGGCACAACTACAGTTTTGAGTCAGTAGAGGATCTAATGGTGGAATCATTCCAGGGTTTGGGTATGGACTCTAGTGGGCATGTTTTAGTTGTTTTGGAATCACAACTACAAAACTGGCCTTTAACAGTGCTAGAAATGGCCTTTATCAATACTAAAAAAGCACCGACTACATGAGAAAGGTTAAAAGCCCCGGTCTTTTATTAGTGCTGAAAAAGAATTGATAAAGGGGTCTTTTATCAGCACTAAATAGAGTGCTAATAAATGAGAACTTTATCAACACTTTAATTTAGTGCTGCTAAAGAAACCATTTATCAGCACTTATAAAAGCGTTGATAAATTATACCTTTATTTGTGCTTATAAAAGCATTGATAATGGGTCATACTGCATTGTGCTATAACAACACACTACAACACCACTACAATGTGCTGTAACAACACACCACAACACCAGAAACACACCAGATATGAACAAAATTAAGTACCAATACAAGATTTAAATGAAATGAAATTTATAACACAAACACAAGAAAAAAAAAACACTATATTATAGACATTTCAAACATTGGTTTATACAATTACATAAATACAAATTATTATATACATTATAAAACATCAATGTTCTTTTATCTTTTAATCATAACCCGACTCATGAAATTGCTGAACAAACTACCCTTTCTTGAGTAAAAGAACACACTTTTATAAGAAAACAATTCTTATGTCAGTAATAATATACAGAAATAAATTAACATAAAGTGTTAATTTTACTAAAATTGATGTCAAATTTAAATAAAAAGATGAACTTGGAGTCTTAATGGTCACATTATGCATCAAATTGAGGTGAGGTTGATTCCAAAATGTCTCAAATGACTTTTGGATCATTTTCCTAAAGTATCAAAACAATCTAAATGTGTTTTCTCAGTTTTGAGTATGTCAGTTGTCTTTTTTACTGAAATGTCATTTTAAACTGGAAACACACACTTTGGAATCATTCTGATCACCTTGTGTATCAGTTTGACATGAAATGGATTCCTACAGATCAAAAATAACTTATGAATAATTATCCTAAATTATCAAGAAAATATGAGCGTGTTTGATCAGTTTTTAGTGAGTGACAGTTTTTTAACTAAAATGTCGATTTTAAAAGGATAACAGACACTTTGAGTCATACCGGGAACATCATGCATCAGATTGAGGTTTAGCTAATTCCTACACATCAAAAATGACTTATAGATCATTGTTTTAAAGTATCAAAACAATCCAAATGTGTTTTTTGGTTTTGAGTATGACAGTTGTCCATTTTACTAAAATTAACGATAATTTTAAATAAAAAGATGCACTTTGAGTCATCTGGCTCACACCTCACATAGGATTGAGGTGCGGATAATTCATACACGTACCAAATGACTTATGGATCATTGTACTAAAGTTTCAAAAAAATATGAATGTGTTTTCTTGGTTTTGTGTACATCACTTGTATTTTTTACTAAAATGTCATTTTAAAATTGAAACACACACTTTGAATCATACCGATCACATTGTATATCGGATTGTGATGAGGCTGATTTCTACACATCAAAAATGACTTATGGATAATTTTCATAAAGTATTTAAATAATGTGAATGCGTTTACTCAGTTTTGAGTAGGCCAGTTGGCCTTTTTACTAAAATTGATGAAAATTTTAAATAAAAAGACGCACTTTGAGTCATACGAGTCACACTGTGTGTCAGATTGAGGTGAGACTAATTCATATACATCCTAAATGACTTATGGATCATTTTCCTGAAGTTTTAAAACAATATAAATATGTTTTTTCGATTTTGAGTATGTCACTTGTTTTTTTTACTAAAATGCCATTTTAAAATTGAAACACATACTCTGAATCATACCGATCACATTATTTATCAGATTGAGGTGCGGTTGATTCTTAAAAATAAAAAATGGCTTATAGATCATTTTCCAAGAGTATTTAAACAATGTGAATGTGTTTGCTCAGTTTTGAGTAGGTTAGTTGGAATTTTTACTAAAACTGAAGTTAATTTTAAATAAAAACACGCACTTAGAGTCATACCGATCACATAATACATTGTATTGAGGTGAAAATGATTCCTACACATCCCAAATGAGTTATGGATCATTTTACTAAAGTTTCGAAATAATATGAATGTGTTTTATTAGTTTTGAGTATGTCACTTGTCTTTTTTACTAAAATGTTATTTTAAAATTGAAACACATAATTTGAGTCATACTAATCACATTGTGTATAATATTGAGGTGAGTTGTAACACCCCAAGCTTCCATGACACGTTTCCCTTTTAATAATGCAGCAATTTGCGTTGTACGCAACTTAGAGTTTTAACACACCATGACCAATGAAACTAGCCGTTATTAATAGTAATACCCACTTTTTGAAATTTTATAAATTTTAATTTTCAAAATAGACTTCATTTTTGGATTCATAATATCAAAATTATCTTAGGGTGATTTTTTGGTATTTTTCTGAGAACTTTCAATTTTTGATGAATAGTGAAAAACACTGCGTCGTTATTGTTTAAAACCGACTTTTTATTTAAATAATTATTTATTTTATTTTAATTTATTTTAGGTCAAAATAGATAAATAATACCTATATATGTTCAATGTAATTCATTAGAGTCATTTTATAATAAGTTTAGATATATAAAATTTTATTGAACGTTTTACCGTCTTTTACCCACCTTCTAGGAGCATTTACAAATTTAGGAGCATTTACAAATTTGCATAAAGTGTAATTTTACCACTTCTGTGAGTTGAATTTAAAAAATCCGAGAGACATGGTTGAAATCAATAAGTAAAATGTGGTTCAATAAGATAAAAATAATTTTTGGTGAATAGTAACTTTTGACTTTTATTTACCACAGTTAAAAGTAAATAGGGTAATTAAGGGTAAAAATGACATTATAATTACCCTAACACATATCCTAATTCTATTAGATAAGTGTAATTCAACCAAAAACAACCTTAGGAATAAAACATGATCCTTTTGGTCAACTTGGATTATATTAGGACATTTATTATTATTTTATTTAAAGAAGAGTTAAAAGTGTTAAATTCAAAGTTTAATAACTAAACCATTTTTAATATAGGGTTATACATAAGATAAAATTGACTATAAATATTCATTAGAAATATAAAAATATTTCCTACATAATGGTATTTTATTTATAATTTTTAGACATTAAATAATTTAATTTATTTATGACACAATGATGATGTAATAATTACGTTATTAATGAAATATTAAAATAATTAATATTATAAATATCCAAATAAATGTAAATTGAAACTTTTGATGAATTCCACTAATTTTATAGGTTAATATGACATGTTAGTATTGATTAAATAAATTTTATTTGAAGTGATAAAGTTTTTATGGCTTTCAAAAAAATCAAATACTAAATAGTGTCAAAAGTGACATAATTGAGTTTTTAAAACAAATACTACATTATTAATTGATATAATATTCCTAAAAATTTAAGGTTTGGCCAAACCCTTCCCAAATATCCTCCCAACTTACCTCACATAAACTTAGAGTCCTTAATTGGATCAGAAATCCAACCTAAAGATCCCTTTTGATCAACTCAAAAGGAAACACTCGAAGAAGAGGTAATAATTTCACCACCCTCTTTCAAGTTCTTTTCTTATTCCACTTAATCTTTATTTGATTCCATACCAAAAATATTAACTCCAGTACCTTATACATACTGTGATGTTATTATAAATATGGTACAACTATATTTTTTTATTCTATCTATCCTATAAATGACAAAGTCACTATACGTGCGTACGTACAGCTTACCGTCTCCACGTCGTGGTGTAGTTTGTTATTCAAACACTTCATTATTTTGGATGGGTATAATAATGATTATAACTGATTTAAATAATAAATATAACATGTTAATGATTGTTTATATATAATATAACATCAAATTACATATGATTTCACCATCAATATTTTGATATTGTCGCTCGTGCGTACGTACTTATTACCGTCTCCACGAACGCGATGAGATTCATTCCCCATCGTAATAATTAAAGAATAATTTTCATTTTATGTTTAAAAATAGTTTTTATGAACACAATATCATTATTTATATGAATCAAATACATCCTATCCATAATAAACATGGCTTATGTAACCAAGCATATAAAGGAAAACGAATCAGTTAACACCCGAAACGATGATACTACTAAAATATTATTAAAAAAGAAATATTAGAGGATCATATATGATATTATATTTATATATATAGTTCTTGTATAATTTAGTAACAATGTTTTAACTGTTTTAAAGGAGGTTAACATACCACCGACTAAGGAAAAGTACAAGGTAAGGGTTAATTCTACAATCTCTTTAGTTATCCAAGGTTATTAATACGTAAGTATCAACTGAGACCTATTTATCATCCACATCCGTGTTTTCTTAAAAATGCAATTCAAAACATTTTTAATATTTACTATAATATGGGTTAAATTCATTTATACCCTTATTTTACCATATATGTTTTGAAAGGAATTTTTTCGTCGTTTTCCAAACAAGGTACTTTATGACCTTTTAGACAAAATTAAGGTAAGATTTTTTTAACTTATACAGCGGGTGCGGCTATTTTTCATCATTATAACATCATCGAAGCTTCCCATACAATATTATAAGAATATTTTCAAAATAAATGTTTTATTTTATAATTATATGACTTTTAAATGATTTCAAAATAGAAATAGATATTTCTCTAAAAAAAGTTTTGATTTCATCTATGTCAACATCCTTTGATGGATTTAAGATTGTTTGAAGTTGATTTATTATGATAAAAAGCTTCCATATTGTATTGAAGGTTTTGTGATATATTTTATTGTGGATGTTTTATTTTTACACCATTCATGGTTTATGGATAAATTAGTGACATTTCGTATGCTAGTTTTAATACGAATATTTATGTTATGTTTAAAACTTTTCATATGATGAATGCATTGAACTTAGTAATTGATGGGTGGATCCCTCTATAGCTCCTTGATGCATCGGTAGGTATAATGAGACAAACTAGTGTCTTGGAATAAGGCCTTGACAAAATCTTATTGGTAGTCTTGGCACAAGGCCTTGAATATGTGGTTATGAAGTCTGGAATTATTAATTCTATCATTATAAAATTGGCTATTGATATTACATGTGATTATTATACTAGTAGAATATCCATGTGAATGATTAAATGAAATTATTTGATTTATATTGTCCATATTATGCAGATGTTTATGTTTAAAAGGATTATTATTTAGTCTTATACATTTCCTTAAATGTTTATGCTTATTTATGAATGTTTCCGCTATATTGTTATCCTTACTGAGCATCTGAGATCACCCCTTTCCAAGTTTTATTTTTCCTAGGATGCGAAGAAGTATATTATAACTGAACTGCAGGGATAGTCGAAGGGATATTATAAGGGATATGAATGTGGTCAATGGAGATAATGTTGTTGTTGTTTTTCATTTTATAATGTAATGTAAAACTTATGAATGTATCTAGTACTTTCAAGGATACTAAACTGATCGGTCTTTCAGGATTTGATCCCTCGTGATTATGCCAATGTTATGTAATAATGCACCAACTCTGAGTAATTGGAGTCGGGACATTATAGATGGTATCAAATTTTTTTTGTACAAACCTTGGAAGCTAGATTTAGAAAAACTCTGATTAGAGAACATTAACCTAAGATAGACTTTGAGGATTAATATAGAAGAACTTCCTAAAATTTTGGTAATGTATAGATTTTGTGAGTTTTCCAAGAAATACATTCCTATCTGGATATGAGTAGGTAGAGGTGGATCTGGAACAGATGTACCTAGGGGTAAAACCCGAAAACACCATTTTGAGCTAGAATCGAACGAGAACTAGTGCACAACAACGGGCCTTGCTGCACTCTTAGTTAAGACACTCCCATGGGATATGCTTAGGATAATTCACATTTTGTTTACAAACCATTATGAAGTATTTATGTGTATATACCTCCTCAAAGATTTTTTTATGATTATGGATTATATCCATAAACTTTTCAATTTATGTTAAGTGTTTTACAAGTTTGTAATTATGTATTGCGATTCATAAACTAATCTACTATATGCCATTGTTTAGAAATAGTTCCTAGTGGAAGGAATGGAAACTGTATCAATGTACGTAATCTATGTAGGGATTTCCCTCCTACTCAAGATAATTATAGTGGAGCTGGTGATGCAACTGGTGCTGATAAGCTTATCACCATACTGGGAAAAATCACTCAGGTTATGAATAATAACCTTACCCATATGGAGCACCCTGATTCACAACATGGAGGATAAATGTTAGACCTCTTCATGAGGCAACAAACACCAATATTCAATGGGAGTACAAATCCATTAGTATCTGAGCAATGGATAAATTCCTTATAGAAAATATTTCATTCTTTGGGGAGTAGAAAAAGGGAAAAAGTTGTCATGACAGTTTATCACCTCACGGGAGATGCAGATCAATGATGGTCATTAATCCAAAACACAATGGAAGATGAAGAAGTATCGAACATGGAATAGAGAGAGTTTAAAGATATTTTCTTAGAAAAATACTTTCCTCGTGACCATCGAGCGGATATGGAAAGATAATTTCTGAGTCTGAGGTAAAATGAGAATGAGAATGTCGCAAAGTATGAGGCTAACTTTACAAGGTTAGCAAGGCATGTAGCAGATTATATACGCAACCCAAGGAGTAATACTGATCAATTCGTTGATGGTTTAAAACCATTTATCTATCGAGTATTAGTCTCATAATCCTTCTCATCATATGAAGATATAGTCTCATGCGCTATCCAGATAGAAATTGAATTCTCTAAGTCTTATGACTTTAAAGAAAATCTAGAGAAAAAGATATATTTTGAACACTCTGGAAATGGAAATAAGGGGAAGAAGGGAAAAGTTGAATATCCATCCTGTAGTAAATGTGGGAAGAAATTCCCTGGTACTTGCTTGAAGGGATGGGAGTCTGTTACAAGTGTGGTGAAAAAGGCCACCAAACCCGTGATTGCAAGGGGAAGAAAGAGGCTGCCAATGTTGAATGCTACAATTGTAGAGAAAAGGGGAATTATGAAAATGAATGTCCTAAGAACCCAGGGAATTTACCTCAGAAAAGGCCAAGGGAGCAAGGATAAGATTATGCGATCACTACTACTAAGGCTAAAGCTATGAAAGATGTGGTGGAAGGTAATTTAATGATTTCCTCAAGTTTAGCCGATGATTTATTTGATTTTGGATTATCACATTGTTTCATATCTTTCCAGTTTGCTAAGAAAATTAGATATTTTCAATTTGAATTAACAAGGGAGTTTTCAATCAAAACACCTAAGGGAAGTATCATCGCAACAAAGTTTTGTGAATCAGTTCCCATTAGGGCATATAAATGTTCTTTATCTACTGATCTCATCATCATACCCATGATTAAATTTGATATAATCCTTGTAATGGATTGGCTTTAGGACCATGATGCGAAAATTTATTGTAAGAAGAAGGAAGTTACAATTTTCGATGATGATAAGAAGTACCTTATCTTTAGAGTAAAAAAGTCACAAATGGATTCTTATCTAGATCCACCCCAGTAGCTCTACTAAATTCAATTATTGGGGAATAAGAGAATTACATAACTATGGGTGAGGAAAAGAATGTTCGAATAGAGGACATACCTATTGTGCAAGAATATGTTGATGTGTTTCCAGAGGATTTACCTGGACATACTCCTGAATGAGAAATTGAGTTTTCCATTGATTTAATTCCTGGTTCAAGGCCCATATCATAGACCCCTCATAGAATGGACACTGTAGAATTAGTGGAACTAAAGAAACAACTAGAAGAATTGAATAAAAAGGGATTTATTCACCCTAGTGTTTCTCCACAGGGAGTCCCTGCCCTTTTTGTTAAGAAGAAAGACAGATCTATGAGGTTGTGCATTGACTATAGGGAGATCAATGCTATAAAAATAAATAATAAGTATCCCCTACCTCACATTGATGATTTATTTGACCAACTTCATGAAGCTCAATATTTTTCAAAGATTGACCTTCAATCTGGATATCATCTGTTGTGTGTGAAGAAGAAAGACATTCCGAAAACAGTATTTTGAACCAGGTACGGGCATTAAGAGTTTATAGTAATGGCTTTTGTATTGACTAATGCACCCTAATTATTAATGGATCTAATGAATATAGTTTTAAAGGAATATATTGATGACTTTTTAGTGGTATTTGTTATGATATCTTGGTATACTCAAAAAGATATGAAGATCATGAAAATCACTTGCACACTATTCTAAAAACCCTAAGAAGAAATGAATTATATGGGAAGTTTAGAAAATGTGAATTCTGGCTTCAAGAGATTTATTTTCTTGGACATATTGTCTCTAAGTATGGAATCTACATTGATCCTTCAAAGACCAAGGCAATCCAAGAATGACTAGCACCGTTGATTATAACTAAGGTACGCATTTTTATTGGTTTAGCAGGTTATTATTGACGTTTCGTCCTGAATTTTTCATGGTTGGATAACCCATTAACCAAAATCACATGTAAAGGGGATAAATTTGTTTGAAAAAAAGGGTGTGAAGAATGTTTTGAAGAACTGAAGAGAAGATTAGTCAATGCTCCTATCTTGAATCTACCATCAGGGAACAATGAGTTTGTTATTTATAGTGATGCTTCAAAGAAAGGACTTGGTTGTGTCCTTATGTAGAATGATAGAGTTGTTGCCTATGCATCACGACAACTAAAAATTCATAACAAAAATTATACTACTCATGATCTTGAGTTAGCAGCTATAATCTTTGCTCCGAAAATATGGAGACACTATCTCTATGGTGAAAAATGTGAGATTTATACTGATCACAAGAGTTTGAAGTATATTTTCTCACATAAAGAACTCAACATGAGGCAAAGACGTTGGCTTGAACTACTCAAGGATTATGATTTCACTATACACAACCACTCGGGGAAGACAAATAAGGTGATAAATTCTTTGAGTAGAAATAATCATGGAGTTTTGAACAAGATGAGAGTTGAAAAGGATCCTATTTTCATGGATCTAGTAAAGATGGATATGGGAATAACCATAGAAGCTGAAACATCAATAATTTTTCAAAATAGTTTCCAAACCATCTTTACTATAAAGGATAAAGAGTTCTCAGACTGACGATGAGGAGTTTCAAAAGAAGATTAAAGCTATGAATGATGTGAGATTGAGTGACTTCATATATTAAGATGGAATTTTGAAATTTGGGAAGAGACTTTGTGTTCCTAACATACCTGATCTAAAAAGAGAATTTTGGGATGATGATCATAGCTCCAATTTCTCTATACACCCTAGGAGCACCAATATGTATAGAGATTTTAAGGAACATATTTGGTGGGGAAACATGAAGATGGAGATTGATAATTTTGTGTCAAGATGTATGGTTTTTCAACAAGGGAAAGCTAGAAGGAAACAGCCTGAAGGAGTCATGAAACCTCTTCCCATACCTGAGTTGAAATGGGATAATATTACTATGGACTTTTTCATGGGGCTAACAAAGACTCCTAGAAGGAATGATGAAATATGAGTCATTATAGATCGTCATACCAATTCAAAATATTTTCTTTCCATAAGAGAATATTTACCACTTGAACGTATGGGAAGACTATATATTAATGAAGTTATAAGACTTCATGGAGTACCTTTATCGATTGTTTGTGATCGTGATCCCCGTTTTACATCAAGATTCTGTAAAAGTCTTCAGAAGGTCCTAGATACTGAACTTCGTTTGAGCAGTGCCTACCACCCTCAAACCGATGGACAATCAGAACGGACTATTCAAACCTTAGAATACATGTTGAGATCTTGCTCACTTGACTTTCAAGGTATGCGGGATCAATATTTACCTCTGTAGAATTTTCCTATAACAATAGCTTCCATTCAAGTATTCAGATGGAACCATATGAAGTGTTATAAGGAAAGAGATGCCACACACCAACTTGTTGGGATGATGTTGGTGAAAGAAAACTCGTAGGCCCAGAACTTTTTGAGGAAATAATGGAAAAGGTGAAGGTTATCCAAACCCACATCAAAGCAGCCTAAAGTAGGAAAAAGGTCTATAAAGATAACCGAATGAAGGATTTTGGAATTTCAAGTAGGAGACCATGTTTTCTTGAAGGTATCTCCATGGAAGGGTGTTGTACATTTCAGTAAGAAGGGTAAATTGATTCCCAAGTACATCAGACCTTTCCAAATTCTAGAACAAATTGGAGTTATAGCTTATCGTTTGACAATGCCTCCAAGTCTCTCCAAAGTTCATGATGTGTTCCATGTATCACTGTTGAGAAAATACATGCCTGACCTAAAACATGTACTCACCTATGAGGAAATTGAACTGAAACCTGATCTGCCTTATTGTGAATATCCTTTCAAAATTCTTGATATAATAGAACAAGTGCTGAGAAATTAGACGACTCGTCTGGTAAAAGTGCTATGGAGAAACCATAAGATGGAAGAGGAAACGTGGGAACCTGAGGAACTTATGATAAAGAACCACCCAAATCTTTTTATTCAGAAATATTCTAGAAATTTTGAGGATGAAATTATTTTAAGGAGGGGAGAATATAACACCCCAAGCTTCCACAGTACGCTTCCCTTTGAATAATGCAGTAGCTGGCGTTGTACGCAACTTGGAGTTTTAACACACCACGACCAATGAAACTAGCCATTATGAATAGAAATACCCAATTTTTGAAATTTTATAAATTTTAATTTTCAAAATGAACTACATTTTTTGATTCAGAATATCAAAATTATCTTTGGGTGAATTTTTGGTATTTTTCTGAGAACTTTTAATTTTTGATGAATAGTGAAAAACACTGCGTTATTGTTTAAAACTGACTTTTTATTTAAATAATTAGTTATTTTATTTTAATTTATTTTAGGAAAAAATAGATACATAATAACTATATATGTTAAATGTAATTCATTGGAATCATTTATAAAATTTTATTGAACTTTTTACCGTCTTTTACCCACCTTCTAGGAGCATTTACAAATTTGCATAAAACATAATTTTACCACTTCTGTGAGGTGAATTTCAAAACTTCAAGAGAAATGGTTGATATCATTAAGTAAAATTTGATTCAATATGATGAAAATAATTTTTGGTGAATAGTAACTTTTGAATTTTGTTTACCACGGTTAAAAGTAAATAGGGTAATCAATGGTAAAAATGATGTGATAATTACCCTAACGCATGTCCTAATTCTATTGGATAAGTTTCATTCAACCAAAAACAACCTTAGGAATAAAATATGATCCTTTTTTTCAACTTGTATTATATTAGGACATTTATTATTATTTTATTTAAAGAAGAGTTAAAAGTGTTAAATTCAAAGTTTAATAAATAAACCATTCTTAATATAGGGTATACATAAGATAAATTCGACTATAAATATTCATTAAAAATATAAAAATATTTCCTACATAATGGTATTTTATTTATAATTTTTAGACATTAAATAATTTAATTTATTTATGACATAATGATGACGCAGTAATTACCTTATTAATGAAATATTAAAATAATTGATATTATAAATATCCAAATAAATGTAAATTGAGACTTTTGATTAATTCCACTAATTTTCTAGGTTAATATGACATGTTAGGATTGATTAAATAAATTTTATTCTAAGTGATAAAGTTTTTATGGCTTTCAAAAAAATAAAATACTAAATAGTGTCTAAATTAACATAATTGAGTTTTAAAAAAAATACAATATTATAAATTGATATAATATTCCTAAAAATATAAGGTTCATCCAAACCCTGTCCAAATATCCTCCCAACTTTCCTCAAATCAACCTAGAGTCCTTAATTGGACCAGAAAGCCAACCTAAGGAGCCCTTTTGATCAACTCAAATGGAAACACCCGAAGAAGATGTAATAATTTCACCACCCTCTTTCAAGTTCTTCTCTTCTTCTACTTCCTCTTTATTTGATTCCATACCAAAATAATAACTCCAGTACCTTCTACACACTGTGATTTTATTATAAATATGGTACAACCATATTCGTTATTCTATTCATCCTATAAATGACAAATTCACCATATGTGCGTATGTGCGACTTACCATCTCCACGTCGTGGTGTAGTTTGTTATTCAAACACTTCAATATTTTGGATGGTTATAATAATGAGTATAACTAATTTGAATAATAAATATAACATGTTAATGATTCTTTATATATAATATACCATCAAATTACATAAGATTTCACCATCAATATAATGATATTGTTTCTCGTACGTACGTACTGATTACCGTCTCCACGAACACGTTCAGATTTATTCCCCATCATAATAATTCAAGAATAATTTTCATTTTATGATTAAAAATAATGTTTATGAACATAATATAATTCTGTATATGAATCAAATACATCCTATCCATAACAAACATGTCTTACATAACCAAGCATATAAAGGAAAGTGAATCAGTTAACACCCAAAATGATGATTCTACTGAAATATTATTAACAAAGAAATATTAGAGGATCATATATGATATCATATATATGTATATAATTATTTTATAATTTAATAGAAATGTTTTAACTATTATCCTAGGTTGTTAATATGTAAGTATGTACTGGGACCTCTTTATCATATGCATCCATGTTTTCTTAAAAATATAATTTGAAACATTTTTACTATTTACTAGAATAAGGGTTAAAGTCATGTATACCCTTATTTGACCATATATGTTTTGTAAGGAATCTTTCCATTATTTTCTAAACAAGTTACTTTATGACCTTTTCGACAAAATTAAGGTAAGAATGTCTTTTTTTTAACTTATATGGAGGGTGTGTCTATTTTCTATCGTTATAACATTGTCGAAGCTTCCCATACAATCTTATAAGAATATTTTCAAAATAAATGTTTTCTTTTTTAATTATATGACTTTTAAATGATTTCAAAATAGAAAGAGACATTTCTCTAAAAAAGTTTTTATTTCATCTATTTCAACATCCTTTGATGAATTTTAAGCTTGTTTGAAGTTGATTTATTATGATACAAAACTTCCATATTGTATTGAATGTTTTGTGATATGTTTGACTGTGGATGTGTTATTTTTACACCATTCATGGTTTATGGATAAAGTATTGACATTTCTTATGCTAGTTTTAATACGAATGTTTATGTTATGTTTAAGCCTTTTCATATGAGGAATGCATTGGACTTAGTAAGTGACGAGTGGTGCCCGCTATAGCTCCTCGATGCATCGGTAGGTCTCATGAGACAAACTAGTGTCTTGGAATAAGGCCTTGATAAAATATTATTGGTAGTCTTGGAATAAGTCCTTGACTATGTGGTTATTAAGTCTAACATTATGCATTCCATCATTATGAAATTGGCTATTGATATTGCATGTGATTATTCGACTAGTTGAATATCCATGTGAATAAGTAAATGACATTATTTGATTTATATTGGCCATATTATGCAGATGTTTTTGTTTAAAAGGCTTATTATTTAGTCTTATACATTGCCTTAAATGTTTTTTCTTATTTATGAATGTTTCCTCTATATTGTTATCCTTACTGAGCATGTGAGCTTACCCCTTTCTATATTTTATTTTTCTCAGGATGCAAAGAAGTATATTATTACTGACCTGCTTGGATAGTCTAAGGGATAGTCTAAGGGATATGAATGTGTTCAATGGAGATAATGTTGTTGTTTTTTTTCATTTTATAATTTAATGTAAAACTTATGAATGTATCTAGTACTTCCAAGGCTACTAAACTGATTGGTCTTTTGGGATTTGATCCCTCGTGATCATGCCAATGTTATATAATAATGCATCGACTCTGGGTAATT
This sequence comes from Viscum album, assembly GCA_963277665.1. Taxonomy (NCBI): domain Eukaryota; kingdom Viridiplantae; phylum Streptophyta; class Magnoliopsida; order Santalales; family Viscaceae; genus Viscum; species Viscum album. The sequence goes on along the minus strand of OY728129.1, from coordinate 1,372,012,651 downwards.
GGGGTTGGGGCATTACATGAGGTTGATTCCAACACATAAAAAATGAATTATGGATCATTATCCTAAATTATTTAAACAATTTTAATGTGTTTTCTCAATTTTGAGTAGGTCATTTGGTCTTTTTACTAAAATTGATGTCAATTTGAAATAAAAACATGTACTTGGAGTCATATCAGTCACACCGTGTGTCAGATTGAGGTGTGACTGATTCATGCCCATATAAAATTACTTATGTATTTTTTTTTCCTAAAGTATCAAAATAATTTGAATGTGTTTTCTCAGTTTTGAGTATGTCACTTGTCTTTTTTACCAAAATGTCATTTTTAACTTGAAACATGCACTTTGACTCATACAAATCACATCATGTATCCGTTTAATGTGAGACTGATTCCTACACGTAAAAAATGATCTATGAATTTATTCCCTAAATTATAAAAAAAATCCAAAGCGTGCTTTCTTAGTTTTCAGTGAGTGATACTTTTTAAATTCAAATATCAATTTTAAACTGATAACGGACACATTGAGTCATATCGGTTACATCGTGTATCAGGTTGAGGTGCAGCTGATTCTTACATGTCACAAATGAATTATGGATCATTGTATTAAAGTATCAAAAGAATATAAATAAGTTAGATTGGTTTTGAGTATGTTAGTTTTCTTTTTTACTAAAATTTATGTCAATTTTAAATAGAAAGAAGTACTTGGAGTCATACCAGTCACATCGTGTGTCAGATTGAGGTGTGAATGATTACTACATGCCCCAAAGTCTCAAAACAATCCTAACTATCAAATTTACCATGATTTAAATTGAATTTATTTATTGAATTTCCAATATTACATGAGAAGCTTCGAACAAACCACATCAACTTGAAAAAAAAATCCGCCTATATAAGAAAAAAATTATTATGAGTAATACTAAAATGAAATAAATTAAACATAAATATAAAATAATACATTAATTATATAGACAATTATTTTTCCGTGAAATTATCAAGATTACCTTTGTTATTGAGTAGTGGAGGGAACTTTAAGGAAAGTGATAAATGTCAACATTGTAGGGGTGAAAGGTTTTGAGGGAGAAGAAGTGTGTGAAAGTTTTGGTGAAGAAAGGCATGAAAAAAAGGATAGAGCACCCCAACTTGAACAAAAAATCCACCTGTATAAGAAAAAAATTATCATGTGAGTAATAATAAAAAGAAATAAATTAAACATAAATATGAAATAATACATTAATTCTATGTACAATGATTTTACTATGAAAAAATCAAGATTAGATCTGTAATTAAGCAGAGGCAGCGTCATTGCTCTTCCTTCAAAGGTAGTGGAGCTAACTTGAAAAAAATTGATAAATGAACCATTATAGGGGTGAAAGGGTTTTAAGGGAGAAGAATACTTTGAAAGTTTTGGTGCAGAAAGGCATGAAAGATGGAAAGAGCACCCCAACTCAAACAAAAGAATCCACCCGTATAAGAAAACAATTATCATATAAGTAATACTAAAAAGAAATAAATTAAACATAAATATGAAACAATACATTAATTCTATGGACAATTATTTTACTGTAAAAACATCAAGATTACCTATGTAATTGGATAGAGGCATCGTCGTTTCTCTTACTATAAAGGTAGTAGTGTTAACTTGAAAGAAAGTGATAAATGCACCACTGTGGGGGTGAAAAGTTATTTAGGGAGAAGAAGTTTGTGGAAGTTTTGATGAAGAAAGGCATGAAATATGGGCAGAGCACCCCAAATCGAACAAAATAATCCACTTGTATAATTAAACAATTATTATGTGAGTAATTCTAAAAAGAAATAAATTAAACATAAATATGAAACAATACATTAATTTTATGGACAATGATTTTACTGTGAAAACATCAAGATTACTCCATGATTGAGCAGAGACAATGTCATTGATCTTCTTGAAAATGCATTAAACATGGAAAAAATATTATAAAATAAAAAAACTCTATAAGGAATAATGAAAATTAAGTCAACATTCCATTATATAATTTTTTGGTAAAATAGAGAAAGTATATTGTAACATTACCTTTACATATTTCCAAAGGGTTTCCTTCATTATAGTTTGTTCTTCTAAGGGATTGGTAATATCATAATGTGCAGAAGACATTTTATGCATGAGTAGTCAAATATTTAATTTATATTATGGTAATGTAATAGAGAATATATAATATTATGAGGAAAAACATAATATATTAAAAGACAATTTTACCTTCTCATTGAACCCTCTTTCTTTTTTTTAAACGTTTTAAGGATTTAGTTCGTATATCAAGAATCCAAATCCCATCTTTGTGTTCCCCTCTAACATTCAAGAAATTATCTACATTGGGACCAACATGAACTGATTGTGATGTCCCAATAAAAGGGTCATCCTCTATTGAATTTTCATCTAACTCAACATTTGTTTTAGTCGCCAGTAGGAGAATCACCCAATTCTTGTTTGTTGGATCAGAGACATAAAATGCTTTCACTACTTGTGATTCCATTATGAATGACTCATATTTTTTCCCTTCCACACTGAAATTCACCTTCAAAAAACCCATTTTATTAATTTTTACTCTATTGATATTGTAAACCCATTTAGAACAGTAAAGAGGATATTGAAATGTTGTATAATCAAACTCATATATCAGTTTTATAATGGAAAAATATGAAATATTTTCATAAATTGAATTTCTATCCTTGGAACCAGATATGTACATCACTTTAGCCACAAGTGTAACACCACTATTTTTCATCGTATTGAAGTCATCATATTCTTTTGTATAGAACGTATAACTATTGATTACAAAACCAGTGTAAGATATAACATTTAAATTCAGTCCTCTGTCTAGCTATTGAAGTTGTTCAGAAATTGAATTTATATTTTCTAGATAAATCCTTATAAATTTGATCTCTTAACTATCCTATAAACTGTTTATTATATGTATTTGATATCCATCCTCCAGCCCTTGATGTATTCAAATCTCTAATAATTTTTCTAGGCTTCAATGTATGGATAAAAATATTCACTATTATACAATATGTAAATATGTTCTTTCTCCCACTCTATCAAGGTAATTTTAATAACATATCTTCCAAAAATCCCTTCACCCATAAGGTGTTCACTGTGATGAGACTTTAGGAGACTGATGCTTTCAATATATGATTGGTAATTAGTATAAAATTCAATAGTTTTTTCAACAATATATCTTTCTGCAATACAACCTTATGGATGAATTTGATTCTTGACATACCCTTTCAAAATATTCATATACCATTCAATGGGGTATATCCATATATAATGGATAGGACCACATAGCTGATCCTCTCTGACCAAGTGAACCATATGGTGGAACATTATATTAAAGAATGATAGTGGGAAGAAAATTTATAATTCACATAATATGGCTACAATCTTCTTATTCATGATGGGAAACTTCACCGGGTTTATAACTTTACTACATATAGATTTGAAAAAGAAGCAGAATCTGGTTAATGTATGCTTTACATTTTGAGGAAAAATGTTATAGAAAGCAACATGCATTAACTCTTACATCGAAACATGATACCCATGTAATTTTAGTACTTGTAACTTCAAATTATTTATTGACGGTACATTATTGATATTTTATGAATACCCCTGTGGAACTCTTACACTAGTAAGGAAAAGGAAATATTGCAATTTTTTATATCTGGATAGCGTGTAAGATGTTGGAGGAAGAAAAGTCTGCCTTTTACCCTTTACTGGTGCCAAATCTTCCCTTATCCCCATTTAAATCAAGTACAACCTATCCTTGATTCTATATTTCATTTTTCCAGGAACATTTATTAATGTGCCAATAACACTATCAAATATTATTTTTTATACATTCATGACATCAAGAAAATGTCTGATATACAAACAATTCCAATAAATCAATTAAAAGAAAATTGATCTCTTATTCCAAAATGATTTTGTAAGGTTTTTTGCAAATGGTTTACCGAAAATAATGTCAATATTTTTTTACTTTTTTGTACAATTGATTGCTTATTACTGGAGACGATGTTGTACATTTTTTTATATTCCCATCGAATGTTGTCATCCAGGATCAGTATTTATGTCATCGAGGTAAAAAATTTCGATGTCCTAAAAACACAGTCTTTGAAGAATGTTTTAATCAAACTGAGTATGTGCATTTTTCACAAATGGGATACCCTAATAGTCCTTTAATTCTATAGCCTGATAAATTTCCATAAGCGGGGAAGTCATTTATCATTACATACAACATGACCCTTAATGTGAATTCTTCACTTATATGAGCATCATACATTATAACACATGTATCCCACATCAATTTTAGATCTTCAGTCAATGGATCCAAATAGATATCAATATCATTACTGGGTTTCTTTGGTCCAGATATAATCAGATATAGCATAATGAATTTGTGCTTCATAGGTAACCATGGTAGAAAGTTATAATTTACCAACATGACAATCCATGTACTACGAGTACTACTCTGTACACCAAAAGGTTTTATTCAATCTATAGATAATGTAAGACAAAAGTTTCTCAGCTCATCTTCAAATCCAGGAAACTCGTAATAAATTTTCTCCCACTGAGGAGAATCTGTTGAATGACGTAGGTTCCCATATTTAATTATTGTATCAGCATGCCATGTTAATTGTCTAACAGTTTCTTGACATCTATATAGTCCTCTAAACTGTTGAATGATAGAAAATTACCACACATATTTTGAAGGGAACGATTCATTTTTCTTGTATCAATTTGCGCCACACTTAGGTCATTTTATGAGCGATTCATGGTACTTTTGAAACAATATGAAATCATTTGGACAAGCATGTATTTTTTAGAGATCACTCCTATTGAACATAACATTAATTTAGCGTCATATGTTCGGCATGGTAGTTCATTTTCTTCTGGTAGCATATATTTCAGAAGACCAAGTAGTTCTATAAAGCTAGTGTCACTCCATCTACTGCCAACTTTCAAATTATATAACTTCAATACAGCAGAAAATGTTGTGTATTTATTAAAACTGGTATACAATGGTTTCTTGGAAAAACTATTTAACTCCTCAAACAACTTTGGAAAATCACGAAGGTCATCTTTAATTGCTATTATCATTTCTTCCATGCGATCTCCATCGTCTTTTACAAATGAATTTATATCAAATGATTCATAAACCATAGTATCATCCCAATTTATGTCCACATACAGTTTTTCCCCATGTTTAGTCTAGCATTTATAGATTTGATCTATTCTGTGACAAATCAAATGTTCTTCAAACTCTTTCAGACTAATTTTTCTTGAATAAAAATAATAGAAACATGAAAAAAGGATTTTAGAAGGGTCGTCTACATGCTATCTTGTAAACTTGATGAACTCTTTAACTCCATCTTCATATTAATTTTTCAAATAATTAATGTGCATCCATTTTTGGTTCATATCCATCCTATTGGGTTCATAAAATATTAATTTTATATAATATATAAATAAATACACTTTATATATTCATTATCAAAATTTAAAGTTATGGACAATTATACTAAGGGAAACTCATCATTTTATTGTTTCAAAGAATTTCAGTATGTTTAAGAAAATGGGTAATTGAATTTAAGAAAAAATTACTCCACAAAAAATCTTTCTTAAATCCTCTAAACAAATGAAAATATAATATAGGCAATTAAGGAGTAATAAGAAACTCAAATATGATAAACAAATATAATAAACTCTCATTCGATCAACTAGATCAGTGGTTTCATGGATTGTGGAATAATGATAATGAAAAAAGGAGACAACTATCATTATTTTTGTAGCATTTTGGTGCATTTGTAAAGAAAGGAATAAATCTTGGTTTGAGGGGATTAATACTTCGATGAAGAAAAATATGGATCATTTCTACTATAATATCTGGGAATCTAGATATTCCAAATCCAACAATAAGGGTTGTTGGGATTTTAAAAAATAGTGGGATATTTAATATAATCATTAATAACATCACAATAAATAATCATTAAAATGAAATAAATATTGTTTGATTTTTGTAGATAATGGAAATTTACTTGACTGCATCACTTTCCTTATGATCTAAATTGGAGAAAGAGAATCTCATATCTAGTGAAAACTTCTAGAAGCATTATAGATGATAAAAAATTATATTATACCAATAATAGAAGTTAAATTTGTTGGAACCCCTTATACCTGATTATCAACCATGTAGAGAGAGTGAGGGTGAGAAGGATTTCTATAGAAGGCACATAGGGGATACATCGTATTTCTGATGAATCATGTTATTAGTTATGTATCTGATATGAGGACACATGATAAGGACGTGGATGGATCCACTATGTTAAATCATCTCAAATAATATGATAATGAGAGGGAGATAAAGGTAGATAATAAATGATATTATCACTAAACTTTATAGGTGTAAACTGAAAGATAGATAATGTAATGACCCTAGCCTGAATTACCCAAACAACACCATGTCATATCATCGTATAACCTCTAACACGCCTCAATGTCACTAAAGAATGGTTTAAAATTTGGTTTTAAAAAACCATAAATGGAACGTGCCCCCCAAATAGAAACAATTAGTAATATAGGTCAAACAAAATTTTAGCATGACCCTTGAGGTCAATGGACATGAAGACCCAAAATCATCATAATCTAATATGATCATACCTGTTAGACAAACAAATATGGAAATAAATGATACAATAGATATATAGAAACACATACATGTCATGTATAAAAACTCACTTATAGTCTATAAGAAAAAAACGAATAGATAAAAACCTGATATTTAAACATAATGTGAACTAAATGCACCATAATGATTCAAAAAGTGATGGCTTGAGGTGATAAAACCTTATGTGCTTAACTGGGGATGACCAATTTGAATCTTCTACATAATAAAACTAAGGACCATAGTGAATTTTAAGAGGAACTAGATCCTATTATACACATAACCAATAGAGGAACATACAACACTCCACCAACTTGGTTCCTGAAAAATAGCATCTGAAGCTACATGTCCACTGAGGTGTCCATGAAAAGTGTCATCATATATATAATCATTAGAGAACCATCAATGCGCCTCAAGTCTGTAGTCAATAAATAAGAATAAACATGAAAATTACTATACATTTATATACATATATGAAAAAATTATTTAGTAAGAACATATAAAACATAGCAGTAAAACAACAATGAATAAATCCAAGGTCCAGTGTTAAATATAACCAATAACTCCAAATATTGAGAGGGTCCATACATCTGTACTCAATCAAATAACATATCATAAACAAATCATTCTATTCATAATCTAAAATCAAAATAGTATACAATCATCAGATGATAAATAACAACATCACTAAAGAAGAAATCAAAAACAAAACCAAAAATACACAAAGAAAATCAGAAGGTATACCTCACCAGGTTAAAGAAAATCTAAGACCCTCTTTGAAAACCCTAACTGAAATCAAACACTAGACGTCAGATGAGATGTTTGAACAACTGGAGGCAGTCGAGTGGTGTGATTCGAGCTTCGATTCCCTGAAGAGGAGCACCAACAGTGGGTGGATTCCTCGAAAATCTTCTGATATCGCGAAGGGTTTGAAAATGGCTAGGGGTTTTAAAATAGACCAGGACACTTTTGACAGTGCTTACAAATAAGCGCTGATAAAGATTACTTTTATTAGCACTTAAGTATTAATCACTGATAAAGGTATGTCTTTATCAGCACTAAAAAAATGCTAATAAAACCAATCTTTATCAGCACTAAAGTTATAGCACTGATAAATCCTCATCTTTATCAGCGCAAAAAAAGAACTGATAAAGATGCTTTTATCAGTTCTTATTACTTAAGCACTGATAAAGGATTTATAATTATAATTATAAATAAAAAACTGTAAATATTTATATATACTTAATAAATAAATATAAATGCAAATATTGTAAATATATTCCTTTTAAATATATTTATTATAATTTTATAATTATTTATTTATAATTATATATATATTTTTTTAAAAATAATATTTATATCATTATATATATTTAGATAATTATACATATATATTCATTATTTAAGTAAATATATTATAAATTTAATAATTATTTAAATATATATAATTATTTATATATAATTATATAAATACTTTTAAAAAAATATTTATTTATTTATAATTATAAATATATAATTGTATAAATATCGTGAATGTACATTTATAAATATATTTATTTATAAATATTTTTTTATAAAATATATTTTTAACATTATTAATTAATATCTAATGGAAAGCGCTTAAATATTTTGTAATATATAAATCATATTTATATACATTAATATATATCTATATATTAAATATATAAAATTTAATAACATTAATTATTATTGTTATCTAATTAATAAAATGTTTAATACTTAAAAATGTATAATCAGTTTATTCATTTGTATCAATAATTATTTAATTAATAAAATTTTAATTTTTTTAATAAACTCATTTTTTATTTTTTATTTATTTAATTATTTCATTTTATTTATTTGGACCTTTATCAGTGCTAAGAAAGTGATGATGAAATAAATATTTATTAGCGCTAAAAATGAGGTGCTGATAAATGATACCCTTTATCAATGCTAAAAATAAAGTGCTAACAAAGGATACCCTTTATGAGTGCTAAAATTAAAGTGTTGATAAAGGTTTCCTTTATTAGCGCTAAAAATAAAGCGCTGATAAAGGTTCCCTTTATCAGGGCTAAAAAAAGCACTGATAAAAGGTTAAGTTTATCAGCGCTTTCTTTAGCACTGATAAAGATTCCATTTATCAGCACTTTTTTTAGCACTGATAAATACCACTACTGTTAAACGTAGGTTTTTTAGTAGTGAATGCCTCTAGGTGTGAGGACATTATAATAGGGTGATATTGTGAGGGAGTGACAATTGGAGCTGAGATTTTTTGGGATGAGTTAGCTAGGGATAGTCTGAAAGGGGTTGGCACATAATGTTGGTGTGGAAGGTTGTAATCTATATTTATTGTGTCATTTTTGGAATGAATGGTGTTTTTTGGGTTTGAGTGGGATTTCAAGGAAAAGATGGTATGTTATTTGTTTGTGGAATGATGGTGGGTATGCATCCACTATGGTGGTTTTTTGATAATGAGGATGGGTTCTGATGGTGATTGGAATTCTCAAGAATGTTATGGCGTGGTTAGTTGGAATCCATGCCAGGTGAATTTTAGGATGATGAGTTCAAGGTTATTTTATTCTTTTTAACTGGTATAGGTGCTAATAATAGGAAGTTATTAATGATAAGTTGAGTCTTATTATGGGGATAAATATAACTATGATAGGTGATCAGGTAATAACAAAATTTGATGCTTTGTTTAGATAGACCCAGGAAGGTGCCATCTTGGTATTTCAATTTTGATAATGGGAATTGGATTGGGTTTTGGATGGTTGAGTTCCCTGAGTTGGATGTTGTGCCTTGGATGTGTTTTAGATATTTAGAAATGGAACAAGGCCATTTTTGATAATTGGTGACCATTGTAGTTTGGGTGATGTGTATGTATGATCACTAAGAATTCACAGGGATGAGAAGTATTATGGTGGGGAGGTTGAAAGAACTTGTGTTCACTGAAACTAAAAATTTACGAAGGATGTTGAATTTTCATTTACTAGATGGGTCAAATTTTTAATTGAGACTTGAAATGAAAATCTGAGATTTAGAGTTACTCAAAGTATTGTTTTGAGATGAGGAATGAGGATCAAGAGTTAGATCATGTGTTCATATAAGGATTGGAGGTTTCGGGTTATGTTTCAATAATTTTGAAGTTTTCTAGAAAAGGGGTATGGTTTGGTGTGGATGGTTTAGGAGGAACCATGAAAAACCTTGATTCTCAGGAGGTTTTCAATTAATTTTGAACTAATAATGGTTGTGTTTCATGGTTACTACATGGTTTAGGACAAACTTTGTGGGGTTTAAGGGGAAACCACATAGGGATGAGGAGGGTTTGGGACCAAGTACACAACCTATGAACGGTTTTAGAAAAATTGAGTTCAATCACCCAACACATTAGCCTTCATGAATCTTTTGCATACAATAACCCTTAAATTCTCAATAAATGAAATAATAAGAAGAAAACTAAATCTTTTTCTCATAATCTATGATGTATGATCACTCAATCAATTCATAATTACAAAATAAATTTTGATACCCAACATAATTTTGTTTCAAGAACCCAAGACTCCACTATGTCGTCTTGATGACCTCTAAATTGATATAGAATTCCAAAATATGTATATATTTATATCACATAGTGATTATTATTATGTTTAAAAATATGTTTTTAATTTCCTTGGAATATAATTCACATTAATAGGTTATAATAGTTTTCCACTATATTGAGAACATATATATTCCATAAAGATATTCTTAAATAAATATTCATATAGTCTAGATACATCTATCTTACATGACATAGATGATGGTTGACTCTTAGGTTATGGAGTCTCATGTGAAATTTATACATCTTCTCATGAAGTTCACACTTGGTGATCTTTAAGAAAATGGTCCCAAGGAAAGACCCACCAATAGTAATTCCACATGTTTTATGTGTCATTTGATATTACTATATGAAAAAAAATTATTTCCCCTAAAACTAGATTTTTTTTTTGTTTGTCTTATAGATTTATATTTTATAAAATGTTAGTTATTTTTTATTCAAATATCTTTTATAAAGTGCATCTCTTGGGATTTATGTCTTTGTGAAAATTCATAAGTGCCTATTTTAAAATTATTCAAGTGTTTTGAAATGTTTCATAAAAAATTATATGTGTTCAACATACACTTTTTTGGTTTTAAATAGATTTAAAATGATTTAAATACTTGGAATTAGCTTAGGTTGCATGCCAACTATTTTTCAACTCACCCGATTGGAATTTATAAAGGGATGTGAATGTTTTGAAACCATATTTAATGTTGGTTTCATTTTAACAAGGGGTGTGTGAAGTTTTAAATGAAAATTTGTAAAATAAAAAGGTTTTTCATTCCTTTTAAATGATTAATATTGTTGGGTCATGAAGTTTCCTTGAATTCTTTTAAAAAAGGAATTGTGGTTTTGTGAAAGAGTGCTTGGAATTTATTAGTTTATTTTAAAAAGTGTCCATTATTTTAAAGGAGATTTTTTGTAAATGGTTGGTTGTTTTAATGGGATTTCAAATGTGATTTTATAAATAGTTTTCAAAGGACATCTAAAATGTAGTTTTTCCATAATATTTTAACTTTAGATTTTTATAGAATTAGGAAAACCAATACATTATATAAGGAAGAAAATTATATTGATAATAACACCATGGAAAGGGCATGTCACTAACTCTATACAACCCATAGGATATCCATCATGAAATCACTCCCAAAAAAAGTGAATTAATATTCAACCCCATTTCAACTCATAAACCTACTTTTCATCCAACATCACCTACATGGTTTAAATTAGGGGGTCCCTTGTTTGATATATCTATTTAGGCCTTTTCCCTAAGAGGGATATGATTGATTATTAATATGAAATGCTTGATGCTTATTCATGGATGTGAAAATGGTCTCTTTCTTATGAGGGTGTTAGAGTTGACATGCGATTTACTACATATTTTATATTTATTCATGTGATGACCACTGACTTGTTGTTTCTCACTTCCACTTGTTTGGCTGTATGGGAACCCTATGAATTAAGAAATAGGTCTAGATGTACACTACACTAGTTATCTCAGGAACTAGCTAGTTTCCTCTAGTTTTATGGTTTTATTAGTCTATAATAGTGTCCCTAATGAAGAATGTGTGGGTAAGTTAGGCGGATTTTATATATTTTTTATGATTCAACATAGGACAACTATTGGATTCATTGTAGTGTGAGTAAAAAATGAAGGAATAATTGAATTCCCTCTATGATTTTGATACATTGCAGATAATAGAATTGGAACTAGGAAAGAGGGATATATAGAACAATTAGATTTATCATCTAAAGGAGAAAGTGGATGATAAGAAGTAGTAAAGGTGTCTCTATTTGTAAATGTATTTCAATAATTAGAAGGATTAGTTTAAGTTATATTTTTCTCATGCTGTAAAGCATATAATAATTCAGATGGTTCTCAGCTTGGTTTTCATTGTAGGTTTATTTCTAGAAAAAAATGGATGTCATGATTATATTCCTTCATGGAGATTCATAAGAAGAGATCTACATTAATCAACTAGAAGGTTTTATGCTAAATGGAATATAAGGTTCAGTTCCAGTCTCAAATGGAGTCTTTGTGGGATTAAGTAGGCACTAAGATAATGTAACTAGAATTTCAATGCTTTCATAGTAGAATTAATGTTCATGCAATGTAATGTAAATAATTTATACTATATGAAGGTGTATCATGACAAGAGTTTTTTCATTTTACTTCTTTATGTGGATGAATTTCTCTTAGTTGGACCAATAAAGGAAATGTTGGAAGAACTGAAGATTGATTTATCTAGAAGATCCCAAATGAAGGACCATGGTTTAGGAAACTGGATATTAGGGATAAATATTGAAAGAGACTTAAAGTCTATAACTTTTTTAGCCTTGTTTACTTTTTATATCAATGTTTTGTTTATTTATTTTGTTAAATATTAATATTACCGAATCAAATAGGATGGATATGAATTAAGAATGGATAGATGTCAATTTTCTGACAAAAGAGCATGAAGATGAAGTGAATGAATTCATCAAGTTTGAAAAAAATCATGTATATGACCCTTCTCAAATCCTTTGTTTGTGTTTAATTTGTTGTTATTCAAGAAAAATTAGTCCAGAGGAGTTATAAGAACACTTGATCTGTCATCAAATAGATCATAGTTATAAATATTGGAATAAAAACAGGGAAAAAGTGAATATAGCTAGTGGCTGGGATAGTACTGTGTTTTATGGATCATATGATATGATTATAAGTGTGGAAAATGAAGAAGACTGTATCAAGGATGTGATTGCAGATGTGAATGATTATGGAGATCGTATTTAAGAAATGACAAGGACAGTTGAAGATAAACTCTGTGATTTCCCAAAATTATTTGAGAAGTTAAAGAGTTGTGCAAAGATGATATTGTATGCTAGTTGCACTAAATATACAACATTTTCATCCATACTAAAGCTATATAATTTGAAATCATGCAACGAATGGAGTGACACCAGTTTTATAAAACTAATTGCTCTCGTGAATGACATGCTCCTAGATGATAATGAGCTCCCAGGCTGAACATATGATGCCAAACAAATGAAACACTCGATCGGTATGATCTCTGAAAGAATACATGCCTGCCTTAATGATTGTATACTATTTATTAAGGATGGAAAATCACTTAAAATGCCTAAAGTGTGGCACTTCTCAATACAATAAAGATGAATCTTGTCCCATGAAAGTTTTATGGCACTTTCCAATCATTCTAAGGTTTAGGTGCTTATATAGAAGTGAGGAGACTATAGGTAAATTGATGTGGAATGCATATATAATAATTAAATATGGGAAACTACATCACTCAGAAGACTCTCCTAAGTGGAAGAGAGTTGACCATGAGTATGATGAATTTGGAAACGAGCTGAGAAACCTTTGTCTTGCGTTATCTACAGATGGAGTGAATCCTTTTGGTTTTCAAAGCATCACTAATAGTACATGGCTGATTATGTTGGTAAATTATAACTTTCCACCATGGTTATTCATGAAACAAAAAACATCATGTTATCTATGCTTATATCAGGACCAAAACAATCGGGTAATGGTATTGATGTTTATTTGGATCCATTGATTCAAGACTTTAAATTATTGTGGGATTTAGGGGTTACATTGTATGATGATTGCAGAAATGAAGATTTCATATTGAGAGACATGTTGTATGAGACGATAAATGATTTTCCTACTTATGAAAATTTTTTAGGATATAGAATTAAAGAACTCAAGTGTGTCTCGTCTGTGAACAAGGTACATAGTCAATTAGGTTGAAACATTCATCAAAAACTGTGTTTCTAGGACATTATAGATTTCTACCTCAATGTCATAAGTACTGATCTTGGAAAAAATCATTTGATGGATGTTCAAAAGAATGTACCAAACCATCTCCACTAATAGGCGATCAAATGTTTGATAAAGTAAAAGAGTGGATGATGCTTTTGGTAAACCATTTTTGAAAAAACTTACAAAATATGGCTGGAAAAAGAGATCAGTTTTTTTTTGAATTTCCATACTGGAATTGTCTATACACTAGAAATTTTCTCGATGTTATGCATGTTGAAAAAAATGTATGTGATAGTGTCATCAACACATTGCTAAATACACCTGAAAAAAAAGATGGAATTAATGCTAGGTTGGACATGGTTGACATGGGAATAAGAGAAGAGTTGGCACTAGTGAAGAGTGAAAAACAAAATTTTCTTCTTCCAACTGATTACACTCTTTCTGCACGTGATGGTGCTCCCAATCCCAAGGAACAACACATCTCTCAACCTTCCACTGCTCGTAGTATAGAGGAACAATGAACGTTTTCACATTCCGATGATCCCAATCCTAAGGCACAACAAGTATCTCAAACTATTGCTGCTTGCAGTGCAGAGGAACAACCATCTGCACATGATGGTGCTCCCATTCTTAAGGAACAATAGGTTTCTCAACCAACTACTGCTCTCAGTGAATAGGTATAATGACCATCTGCACATGATGATGCTACCTCTTTAGAAGAGAATATTGAAGATGTTGATTTTGGGGAAATGGTAGGAGATGAAGGACCAATGACGCATAAAAAATAGGAGCATCGTAGTTTGACAGTGTTAACAAAAATCATTAAGGTGAAAGTTGAAGGCATCAAATATGTTGTCAGGTAGAATACACAGGGCTAACATGTTAACCCCCAAAAGCTATTTTTAGTAGTTATATTGGAATCATAACTTGGCAACGCATGTCGATTAATGTAGATTTGTGGAACCATGTTGTGTCTTGGATTAAGGCACTGATGTGGGAAGAGATTATAGTAACATTATGATATCATTTCTTTATT
The DNA here is from genome assembly GCA_963277665.1 of Viscum album. NCBI lineage: Eukaryota > Viridiplantae > Streptophyta > Magnoliopsida > Santalales > Viscaceae > Viscum > Viscum album. The sequence continues at coordinate 1,371,997,581 of OY728129.1, read as the reverse complement.
TTTCTAAAAAATAAAATATTGAAACATTGACTTACTGTTCATCATCCATTACATAGTACATTTATAGTAGATGACTACCATAAGAAATATGTATTAATTCTTACTGGAAAGATTCATAGAGTATTTTACACAATTCTAACAAGACATCGTCTTAAAGACACTGAAGGAAAAAAATAAACATGCACCCACCACTTATCAATGCACACTTGATAACCCAAGAAGTGTGGGATGCATTTATTGGTCATTGTGCAGATGTGTCTTTTCAAGTACAGTGTGGCTATTAATACATTGTTTGATGATACGTGTATTGATCAATTTGATTGAAAATTTTTTATTTATGAAACAACAACTAAGTGTTGGAAATAAGGAACGAGCATCAAAACTAGCGTACCCCTACCGTAAACCAAGGATGGGGTATGCTTCACTTGAAGAAAAATTGGTATGTATTTTAAATCTACCGTAATAATTTTATGTGACATGAAACAACACCATAATTATATTCCTCTATTTATATATAGATTGATGACTCCAAATCTAAATCCACTTCCATCCCACACCATATTCCATGGAAGGAGGCACATGTAAATAAATATGGGATAATAATAGATGAAAATACACAAAAAGTATGGGAAACATGTGTAAGTATTATATAATAATTTTTTTTAAATCGCTATTACATAAAAATGATCATTTATTTTTCTATATTTTCTATCCGATATGGTCATAGGAATCAGCAACACCTGTACAAGATGAACACATACTATTGGTGTCCTTAAATCAGTGAGAACGGTATGGAAATGTCAGAGGTGTGCGTTTTGGTGTGGTGCCCCAAACATATTTTGGAAAAAAACAAGAGGAGGATAAAAGTGAATTAATAAAACAGACGAGAGAAATAATGGCTACCTTAAAGAAGAATTCCAATGGAAGAGAGAGATGATGATAACATTTATGGGGGGGGGCAAAGAGAATAAGAAACTCAGGAATAACCACTACATGGAGATCCCACCCGACCCCACAAACTATGAGGCAATCCATTCCCCTAAAAGAGATGTCTTAGATGAGGTAATCAATTTTCTAATAAATGTTTTTGTGAAATGTGAATCAAATAGACACTGATACCTTTCTTGTATTGATATTATACAGGGTGATAATGACTGTGATTTGTATCTATCAACACCCACCCATCGCTTTGTAGTGAGGGCGATAGTGTTCAATATCCAAAACGACATGCTACACCATAGACCACACTCAGCAGGTCATATGTGAGTGTCGTTTAGCATAGCCCATGATCCGAGCACTGAGCTACCAGTTCTAATTCATGAGGAAGATTTTCATTTTGTCAAAAAATCTATTGGAACATTCATCGCATGACCATCACACCTTGTAAAAAAACATGTCGATAAAAAGGTATTCATTTAAAATTTATTTTCAAGCTAAACCTTTAACAATTAATGAAAATAATTCCAAACCAATGAATGTTATTACAGACAGACAAAGGGAAGATGATGAAATGAAAGACCAACTCAAAACCATCTAAAGGACCAACCAACCAATCAAAAAGATCTACCGAAATCACCATTAACCCACCCATTCTATATCCACATTTACTATCATTAAATGTTCATGTGGATTTAAAGCTAAAAGATGGTTATAATCACATAGTTGATTTTGAAGAAAATATGTATGGAGAGAAATATCAAGACTTCATTGGTGTTAAGAGTGTAAGTGAAATCCTTGAATATGATTTACTACTAGAAAAATGGATTATTGTGACAGGATCCCGTCGTAAATAGTATTTTACAATGGCACCCTGTCCCAAATGACTCGTTGCAAAAAATGGCATTGCAAATATTACTTTTTTGCGACAGGAAATAGCTCAATCGCAAAAAAACATTCGACGAATTTTTCAACAAACTATTTATGATGGCCCAATGACTCGTCCCAAATAGATTCCCGTTTTTTTACTTTTTTTTACGGTCTGTCACAATTGCTTTTGGAAATATCAAAAAAAATAAACCCTTTTGCGACGAGCCCATCGCAAATTGTTGAAAAATTAAAAAAATATATAAAAAATAGAAAATAATAATATTAATAATAATATAATATTAATATAAATAAAATCATAATATTAATATTAATAGAATAAAATTATTTATAAAATAATAAATATAATATAACATTAATATAAATAAAATATTAATATTAATATTCATAAAATAAAATTAATTATAAAATAAATAATTAATATAATAATATTATTATTAATATTAATGAAATAATAATATTAATATTTGTAATATAATAAAAAACTGAGTATTCAAAAAAATATAAAAATATATTAATTAATAAAATAATAAAAAAAATAAAAAAATTAAATAAAAAATAAAAAACAATAATATTCAAGATAATATAAAACACACACTATTAAAAACTTTAAATAGTTAATATTACAAAAAAAAATACATTCAAATGTTTCATCATAAAATAAAAATACATCATTGAGGGGGAGGGTCGTTTGGAGGAGTTGGAGGAGATAGTGGAGGGAACTCCATCCCTAAACTGCGAGTTAGACGTCACATGCACTCTATCTGATCCCGCTCCTGCTCCTACCATTATCGATGTATCTCATCCTGCGTCTGTTGTTGTTGTTTCTGCTACTGTCTTAGGAACTCTTCCTACTGCTGCTGCTGCCCCGGACGCATCTCCTCCAGCTCCCTATGCATAGTCTCTATAAGCTCACTCTAATCTCACAGTCGCTCCTGATACTATGCATGAGATGATGATGACTCTCTGCAAGATCCTCTTGACATGGATGATGATATCACAAAGGTTCCATAAAAACCCTAGGGGTCACTCAAGATCCGATACCAACAACTCGGCCTTTCTCGAAGCCATACTGGGTCGCCTGCATCCACATTGCCTCATCAAATCGGGGGGCACTGGTCTGACCATCAGTCTCGACACGAATCTCAAAATATGTTTGAGACATCGCGGCCTCATATGAATCCTTCAATTTCAATTTAGAATTAAAATTGTTAAATTTTATTTGTAGTTAAATTTAAGACTCAAAAAAACTTATACTGACCACAATCTAACGCTGGCAAGTACCTCTAATCTCCCCAGTGGGTGGATCACTGTACATCCTCCTATAAACGTCATACTCCATAATATTGGGTTGTGTGACTACCTATATGAATATAAAATAAATTGTTTACATTTAAATTTGTATATAATATTTTAAAAAAATGTACTTACCATATTCTCCCTATACGTACTGAATGTATGACTACCAGCTCAATGTATCACCTCCTGTCTCCCCTAATTTTGTCGACCTACTGATGATATACTCTGAAACTACCTATTTAACCACTGTGTACATAATTCATCCCAAACCTGAGATGAAATATAATCAGGTCGGTGGATGCGACATGTCTCATCAAACTCCTTCACTCCTGCTTTCTTCATTGCCTTCCTTTTCAAATTATGCAAAAACTGAGTGCAACACATACGCATAACTCCCTTCCATGACTTCCAAATAGATTAACACATGCTCTCCTCAATAACATGCCATAAAACTTACAAATAATTTATTATATCAATTTATTAATAAAATTAATTTCAAAATAAATATTATTTATTTACGTATTGGACAATACTCAAACATGCACTGCTGAATATCAATGGGAATCTGATCCCATGACACCCATGCATCAGAATAATAATTGTGCAATATAGCGATCTCCTATCCAACAACTATATGCGTAAATCTGTGAAAAAAAGAACAATTAATCAAACTATTAGAATATAAATAAATTAATGAAAACTAACTAAAATACATAGGTAAACATACCTCTGTGTGTGTGGATTGAACCCAATATATAGACGTCGCTCTAGGATAGGGTCATGAATTATCTGTCAGGCACGAACACGCCCCCTCCGAGTGCCCCCTAAACCGCCAACAGTCTGAGGGTTGGCTGATCCAACCTCCTGATCATCCAAAGGTAGATCGACCTCCTATAACAAACGATATAGATCCTCGTCCATCTGAAACCTAAAATAATTGTTGTTATCAAATAGTTTAAAACAACTATTATATATAAATATATATTATATATGATTATAACCACCATTTAACTATGTCAATGCCCTTCTTCATCCTCATCTTCATAGCTATCGATGTTAATGTCTTCATCTTCCTCCTCAGCATCATCAATTTCTATATTAGTTTCAGTTTCACCATCTATTGTCATTTCAAATTCAGATGTAACATCATTAACATCATTATCACCATTTTCCCTTAACTATGGGGTTTCATCAATGATATTCATTTCTCTTCTTGAAAAAGATGGATCCAGAGCAGTCTCTTGAAAAATTTCAATTAATTTCACTTTAGTGGAACCACATTCACTTTTAGTAAACTGATTCTCTTGAGATTTAATTTTTATTATGCTCCACCAATCACCCAACTACCTTGAAATAGCATAGTAATTTGCATAATAAATTTGATGTACCTGATGAGACAATAAAAACGGTTAATTTACTGCAAGAATACTTTTATATTTAATATCAATGATTCCTTGGATCAGATGAACATGAAATCCTATCTCAGTATCCAACCACTGACATTTAAACATTGTTATGTAATGTTGTCCTAGATAACATAGTTCAATGATTTATTCCAATATAATAAGCAACTCTCTTTTAAAGTATAACCATCTGGAATCATAACCATCTAGAAGTTTCAAATCTATAATCCACTGACAAAATAATAAGAGACTCTCTTTGGACATGGTATAAGATGCTTTTGGATTCATTAACTTCTATGATATGACATTTTCAAACAGTTCAAGTTCTGGTCACTTTCAAATTTGGGAAACATCTAATCGTGCCTTTACATTATCTTTGGTCTTACCTGGTGTATCCAAAACTGTATAAAATAAATTATCAAAACATTTCTTCTCTATATGCGTCACATACAACATGTGATAGACCAACAAATCAGACCAATATGGAAAATCCCAAAAAATGATCCATTTTATCCAATTGTGCTCTTTTTCAAACCCATCAAATTTCAGTTGGTTTATTGTTGGTCCAAATGTGATGGGAGGTAATAAAGAGACAATTTATTTTAACTCTGTACCTAATATCATTATCTGAGGCCCATATTTTTTAACGTTTCCTTTTTTAAAATGATATTTGTTTCTTCTAAAATGATGATCGGTTGGAAGAAATCTGCAATGACAGTTGAAAAAACAAGGTTTTTTTCCATTGAAAGGTATAAATGTTTTGTTGTCTCTCATACAGTACAGACATGATTTTGGACCATGTGTACTCCAACCAGATAACATGTCATATGCTGGAAAGTCACTAATTGTCCACATTAGTGCAGCTTTCAATAGGAAGTTTTGTTTCGTTGAAACATCATATGTACTGATATCATTACTCCACAGTGAATTCAACTCATAAATCAATGGTTTCAAATAAACATCAATATTCTTTTTTGGATGACATAGAATTAATAAGGTTGAAAATATATATGGATCCTTTATCAACATCCATGGAGGTAAATTATACGGAGTTATAAAGATAGACCAATATGAATACTAACTACTATAAGAACCAAATAGATAGGAACCGTTAGTTGAAAGACCCAATCAGACATTTTGGGATTCTAAAGAAAATGATGGATGCACTTGGTCAAAATGTTTCCATGAATCACCATCAGAGGGATGATTTAATCTTTTACAGGTTGAAATGTTTGTTTTGTGCCCTGACATCAATGATGCTGTGTTTTGAGACATAAATAAATGATTCAATATAGGTGTGAATGGAAAATATCTCAATTGTTTTACAAGAACAAATCCATACTTCCTTGGTTTAGCTTATTTATACCTTGATTTTCCACATGTAGGACAACTATCCAACAACTCATTTTCACCATAAAATAAGATGCAGTCATTTGAGCATGCAAGAATGTTCTGATAACTAAGACCCAAATTACAAACCAGCCTTTTGATCTCATAGAAATTTGTAGGCAACAAATTTCCTTCAGGTAGCAGTGTTTTTAACAAAGATATTATCTGATAAAAACAACTATTTGACAATCCATTATCTGATTTAATGACCATAAATTTAGAAACTACTTAAAACTTGCTTATATTTCAACTAGGATATAAGACATCCTCAGCTGACCTCAACAACTCATATAAATGGGATGGTTCCAACTCAGGAGTTAAATCAATATCATCCGGAGTTTCGGTTTGTTGAACAGACACACCGGCCACATTATGTACTAAATTTTGAAACAATGCTAGATCTGAAACCAAATTATTAACATCTTCTCTGGAACTGTGTTCACCATGTTGATATCAAAAAAAATAATCTATTTGAAAACCAAAACACAATAAATGGTTTCCAAGGTTTTCAAATGTGTTATACGTCCTCAGAGCACATTTTTTACAAGGACACTTAATTTTCCCTTCTGAAACAAATTTTGGTTTTGATGATGCAAATGATAAGAAATCTTAAACACCCTCAATATATACAAGATTTAAACCAGAACCATTTGGATTCCTACGCTGAGTTATCCAAGTACGATCATCTAATAATGATTGTTGTTGACTTCCTCATTCCATATTTTAAAAAAATATATGAAATAATTAGTTATTTTGTATAATTAGATATAAGATAAACACTATCCAAAAAAGAGAAGACAATTAAATTCTCTTTTCTAGAAATTTATAATAATTTCTATTATTTTATAGTTATTTATACTATTTTTTAATCTTTCATACTAATCTAAACTCATTTATAAAAATATATACTAATTACCACTAATTATTATTAATTTCACGTATTTTGTACTAATTATTGTTAATTAAGGGAGAAAAAATTTCCAACGGATTAGCGATAGATCTTTTGCCCAATGAATCATTCCCTTGAAACTTTCTATGACTAAAATCACTATGAAAAGTCTGCTTTGACATATGAATATCCATTTTCGTATGTACGAGGATGAAGAGAAGGGATCCCTCATCACACTACTATCTATGCTCTTGTGCATACGAAAATGAATATTCGTATGTCGGAGGAGACTATTTATAGTAATTTCAGTCACAGAAAGTTGCAAGGGGATGAGTCATCGAGCAAAAAAGCCTCTTTTGTCTGACGGATCACCACCTTGCAACATTGTATGACTTAAATCACTATGAAAAATCTACTCCGATGTATGTCCAAGTAGATTTTTCATATTGATTTTAGTGGGAGAAAGTTAGAAGGAGTTGAGGCGTCGATCAAAAGGAATGCCGCCAATCCGCTGGAAATTGTGCCAGTTTATCAACGTACTCGAATTTATTATGATTTATTATGATTTATTACTATTTATTACTAATTAATCCTAATTTTTACAAATTTTTACTAATTTTTTCTAATTATTACTAATTATTATTAATTATTCATAATTATTATTAATTATTACTAAATATTACTAATTATTTCTAATTAATCCTAATTATTTATAATTAATCATAATTTTTACTAACTAATCCTAATTATTACTAGTTAATCATAATTATTGCTAATTAATCCTAATTATTACTAATTAATCATAATTATTACAAATTATTGATAAATAATCCTAATTACTACTAATTATTACTAATTATTGATAATTAGTCCTAATTATTACTAATTATTACTAATTAATCCTAAATACTACTAATTATTACTAATTAATCCTAATTAATCCCAATTATTACTAATTATTTCTAATTAATTCTAATTAATCGTAATTATTACTAATTAATCCTAATTATTACTAATTAATCCTAATTATTACTAATTATTGATAACTAATCCTAATTATTACTAATTATTACCAATTATTGACAATTTATCCTAATTATTACTAACTATTGATAATTAAACCTAATTATTACTAATTATTACTAATTATTGATAATTAATCCTAATTATTACTAAATATTTCTAATTAATCCTAATTATTTATAATTACTACTCATTATTGATTATTATTACTAATTAATGATAATTATTTCTAATTATTATTAATTATTATTAATTAAATCTAATTATTTCTAATTATTAATAATTATTACTAATTATTACTAATTATTACTAATTATTACTAATTATTACTAATTATTACTAATTATTACTAATTATTACCAATTATTACTATTTATTACAATATATTACAATTTATTACTAATTATTACTGATTATTACAATTTATTTTTAATTCTTACAATTTATTTCTAATTATAGATAGTTATTGATAATTATTACTAATTATTATTAAATATTACCAATTATTATTAATTATTCCTAATTATTATTAATTATTACTAATTATTACTAATTATTCCTAATTATTAGTAATTATTCCTAGTTATTAATAATTAATCCTAGTTATTACTAATTAATCCTAATTATGACTTATTAATGCTAATTATTAATAATTAATCCTAATTATTACTAATTAATCATAATTATTTCTAATTATTTCTAATTAATCCTAATTATTGATAATTATTACTAATTGTTGATAATTATTACAAATTATTGATAATTATTACAAATTATTGATAATTATTTCTAATTATTGATAATTATTACTAATTATTGATAATTATTACTAATTATTGATAATTATTACTAATTATTGATAATCAATCCTAATTATTACTAATTATTATGAATTATTTCTAATTATTACTAATTATTGATAATTAATCCTAATTATTGCTAAATATTACCAATTATTAGTTATTAATCATAATTATTACTAATTATTACCAATTAGTACTAATTATTACTAATTAATCCTAATTATTACTAATTAATCCAAATTAATACTAATTTATCCTAATTATTACTAATTAATACTAATTAATCCTAATTATTACTAATTAATTTGAATTGTTACTAATTATTATTAGTTATTGTAATTTTTACTAATTATTACAATTTATTACTAATTATTCGTAATTATTGATAATTATACCAAATTATTTCTAATTATTACAAATTTTTTCTAGTTATTACAAATTTTTTCTAATTATTACCAATTATTACAAATTATTTATAATCATTTCTAATTATTACTAATTGTTTCTAATTATTACTAATTAATACAATTTATTACTAGTTATTACTAATTAATACTAGTTATTACTAATTAATACTAATTATTAATTATTACAATTTATTACATTTTATTACAAATTATTTAAAATTATTACTAATTATTACAATTTATTACTAATTAACACTTAGGTATAACTATACATAAAAATAAATACTGAAGAAACAAATATATAATTCTTATTTAATTAATTTACATCTAATTAAAAAAAATTATAAATAATTTAAAATAAAAAAATAACTAAATTAATAAATAGATAAATACCTTGAAACTGAAGCTTTCAGTGTATCAAAGTCGCAGATAATGCTCTGATTTAAAATTTTAAACTATGAAAAATTTTAGAAGAAAAATTTTCAGAAGTGATAGAGAGAGAAGTTGAGTAAAGAGTGAAATGAGAGGAAAACAGATGTGGGTATATATAAATTAGATTATTTGCGACGAGTCCCGTCGCAAATGGGTACCTGCCGACAAAGTATTTGCGACGAGACAAGTATCCCGTCACAAATACTAAAAACTGTCATCGGGTATTTGCGACGGGAATAGAAACTCATCGCAAATACCCTTGCCCGCGGTTTGACGTGTATTTCGCTCCAAACCTTTTTTGACAGGTCCTTAGCGCCCGTCGCAAATAATAGTTATTTGTGACGGGGTAATCAGCCCATTGCAAATAACCCATCGCAAATAGTTATTTTTCCCATAGTGATTGGTTAGGTGGATTTGTTGTAAATGTATACATGAGGTATGTTTCCATGATTTGATTTTCCAAAAGCAGATATACTATGTCAGTTATGACTAAATACATTTCATATTTTTGGTAGGTGTATATATGACAAACAATTGAAGGGGTCTTCCCATGAAAGAAAATTTGGACTCGTTAGTCCTCACATCACCTCTATAGAACAACCAAAAATAGATTAAAAAAAGTGATGAAATAGTGACAAGTCTGATCAAATCATTTGAAAGAAAAATTTTGGATGACAAACTCTATTTAATACCAATGATGTAGGGGTAAAATTATACAATTTAATAATATCAAATATATTTTTATTACTTTCATTATTTATCCTTTTTTGTGTTTTTAGGTAGCATTGGATGCTCGTTGCAGTAAATTTGGACACTTCATAGATTTATTTCCTGGATTCAGTGCATGGATATCCAAAAAACCATCCACACATGATGGCATTTGTCAATTTGAAATACACTACATCCAACATTTTAGAACTAAACATCAAGTTATATAATTTATATTATATTTTAATGAAGATTCAGTTACGATAGGGTGGCGCATCAGTATCATGAAAAACAAGGAATGAGGTCATGGGCTAAGCACGAGGACCAAGACAAGTTTTATGACTGGACAAGTATCAGGTTATATATAATAATATTTCACTATCCAAACATATATCAAAACAAATTACTTATTCTCCTCAATGTTTCTGCAGTGTCCGAAACAAACCAATGGAAAATATAACAGTTATTATATTTTTAAATTTATGAGAGAGATTATATTCCATGAACAAACTAGCATCCTTAAAGAGGTATTTTTGAATATAATTAATATTTCATTTAAAATATTTATTAATCCTTTGTTTATTTATATTTTTCTAATACTACTATGACTATCAAAAAATTCATATTCACAAGATGATATAGATGTGCTCAGAAACGAAGGGGCAGCATACCCGATGGAAGAATATACACAAATAGCATGAAGATGTGACATCAATAGAATTAGTGGATTGTTTTGTATTTATGTTTAATTTAGTTCTTTTAGTATTAGTCACATAAGAATTGTTTTCTTTTACAGGTGTATTCCTTTGTTCGAGTTGAGGCGGTTTGTTTGAAATCAATCATGCTCGTGAGAAATTGGACTTTAAGGATGCAACTCAAAATTCAATGAGAATGTAAAGTTTTTTTTAAATATAATATGTTTTTCCTTATAATATTATATGTTCTCTACTGCATTAACATAAATTAAATTAAATGTTTGTCTACTCATGAAAATAGTTTCTTCCTCATACTTATTCTCCCTCAAAACCTTTTCACCCTTTCATTGTCGGCATTTATCACTTTCCTTCAAAGGCAGTTGAGGGAACTTGAAGGAAAGTGAAAAATGTCAACAATTCAGTGTTTCCATTTCGACAAAGAAAGTAAATAGAAATCATGGTAATGCACGATGTGGCCGGTATGACTCAAAGTGTGTCTTTTTATGTAATTAATTAATTTTTTCATCATTTTATTTACTATTTGTAAGTTAATTAACTTATCATTTTTATATAATACTTATTTAGTTTTTTTATATAGATCTTTTGGGAAGTCATATTTTCCTTTCAATTATCTACAACAAGCCAGAAAAGAGAGAACATGTTCCTTTTGGGTGGAAGAGGAAACCCCATGTTGCATGAAATGTGAAGTGAATTGTAAGGATGCATCTACCAAGGGATTTATCAGTAGTAGAATACAAAGTATGACTTCCCAAAAGATCTATCATGAACATTTTCCTGAACAGTGTAGTAATTAGTTGCAAATAAATCAACCCCAGATCAATTAGCCTTACCTCAATCTGATACACAGTGTGCTCAGTATAACTTGAAGTGTATGTTTTTAGTTTATAATATTCTTTAATCCTTTAAGATCCATGTCTTCTGAAGGACTATGATTTGATCCATGACACATGATTATGATCTATGATATGCTGTGTATGGATTTATAATGTTAATATCACCTTCTAACATCTTTATGCTCATGTTATCCTTATATAACCATTTATATCTCCTTTGTTTACACTTATTTAGAATCTATGATCACCCTTTATTATGTTTCATATCCTTATTTTATTAATAATGGTTTTATAAATGATATTTCTAGGAAGGTTTATAGTAAAGAATAACTTAATGAGAGACTCTTATGAACTAGTGCTTTATGTTTCCATGTTTCCAAAAGCACTAGACCTAAACTATTCTAGCATGGATCATTACGTTATGTAAGGAATATTAATATACTAATATGTGATATCTATATATGAAATTTATGGGTCAATATAGTTGGTATCAGAGCAACTGACCTTCTCAAAGACGAGTAAAAAGAACAAGTGAACGCTATCACTCAAAGTGTCACTTTTTATTTAAAATTGACATTACTTTTAGTAAAATGAACTAGTGACAAACTGAAAATTGATAAAATGTATTTTTATTGTTTTCGTAATTTAGTAAAATGATCCATAAGTCATTTTGATGTGTAGGAATCAACCACACCTCAATCCGATTTATGTTGTGGCCAGTATGACTTTAAGTGTGTATTTTTATATTAAATTGAAATTAAATTTTGAAAAAAGAACAAGTGACATACTGAAAACTAATAAAACTCATTTAAATTGTTTAAATACTTTAAGACAATGATACATGAGTCATTTTTGATGTGTAGGAATCAACAACACCTCAATCTGATTCATGGTGTGACCAATATGACTAAAAGTGTCTGTTATTAGTTTAAAATTGACATTTTAGTTCAAAACATTTCACTCATTGAAAAACAAAGAAAACACACTCCAATTGTATTTATAATTTAGGACAGATATTCACAAGTCATTTGTGATGTGTATGAAGTAGTCTCACATCAAACCGATGCACAATGCGTTCAGTATGACTTAAAATGTGTGTTTCCAGTTTAAAATGACATTTTAGTAAAAACATACAACTGGCATACTGAAAACTGATCAAACACATTCATATTGTTTTCATACTTTAGGAAAACAATCTATAATTCATTTTTGATGTGTAGGAATCAACCACACCTCAATATGATGCATGGTGTGTCCGATATAACTCAAAGTGTCTCTTTTTATTTAAAATTGACATTAATTTAAGTAAAAACAACAAGTGACATAGTAAAAACCAAGAAAACACATTATTATTGTTTTTATAATCTAGTAAAAAGACCCATGAGTCATTTTTGACATGTAGGAGTCAACCGAACATCAATACGATGCACTGTGTGACTGGTATGACTCAAAGTGTCTCTTTTTATTTAAAATTGACATCAATTTAAGTAAAAACAACAAGTGACATACTGAAAACCGACCAAATGCATTCATATTGTTTTTATATTTTAGGAAAATGATCTGTGAGTCATTTTTGATGTGTAAGAGTCAATCGCACCTCCATACGACGCACAATGTGACCGATATGACTCAAAGTGTGTCTTTTTATTTAAAATTGACATTAATTTAAGTAAAACAAATAAGTGACATACTGAAAAATAAGAAAACACATTCATGATGTTTTTATACTTTAGGAAAACGATCCATGAGTCATTTGTGACATGACCAAACCTCAATCCGACCCACGATGTGACCAACATGACTAAAAGTGTCTGTTATCAGTTTAAAATTTACATTTTAGTTCAAATCGTGTCACTCACTGAAAACCAAGAAAATGAGCTCTGATTTTCTTGATAATTTAGTACAATGATTCGTAAGTCATTTTTAACATGTATGAAATAGTCTCAAATCAAACCGACACATGATGCGATCAGTATGACTCATAATGCATGTTTCTAGTTTGAAATGATATTTTAGGAAAAAACACAACTGGCATACTAAAAATTGAACAAACATATTCAGATTATTTTGAAACTATAGAAAAATGATTTATAAGTCATTTTTGATGTTTAGGAATCAGCCTCACCTCAATACGATGCACGGTGTGGCCAATATAACTCAAAGTGTCTCTTTTTATTTAAAATTGACATCAATTTAAGTAAAAACAACAAGTAACATACTAAAAACCAAGAAAACAAATTCAAATTGTTTTCATATTTTATTAAAACAATCCATGATTCATTTTTGATGTGTAAAAGTCAACCACACCTCAATACGGCGCATGATGTGACCGATATGACTCCAAGTGTGTCTTTTTATTTAAATTTGACATTAATTTAAGTAAAAATAACAAGTGACATATTGAAAATGAAGAAAAAGAATTAATATTGTTTTGATAATTTAGGACAATAATTCATGAGTCATTTATGAACCTTAGGAATCAACCACAGCTCAATCTGATGCACGGTGTAACCGGTATGAATAAAAGTGTCCATTATCAGTTTAAAATTGTCATTTTAGTTCAAAACATGTCACTCACTGAAAACCAAGAAAACACGATTATATTGTCTTGATAATTTAGTATAATGATTCATAATTCATTTTTGACATGTATGAAGTAGTCTCATGTCAAACTAACGCACGATGCGACTGGTATGACTCATAATGCGTATTTCCAGTTTGAAATGACATTTTAGTAAAAAACACAATTGGCATACTAAAAACTGAGAAAACGTATTCAGATTGTTTTTATACTTTAGTAAAATGATATATAAGTCTTTTTTGATGTTTAGGAATCAGTATCACCTCAATACGACATACGGTGTGGCCGGTATAACTCAAAGTGTCACTTTTTGTTTAAAATCGACATTAATTTAATTAAAAACAACAAGCGGCTTACTGAAAACCAAGAAAATGCATTCAGATTGTTTTTATATTTTAGGAAAATGATCTATAAGTCATTTTTGATGTGTAGGAATCATACTCACCTCAATACAATGAATTATGTGGCTATTATCACTCAAAGTGTCTCTTTTTATTTAAAATTGACATTAATTTAAGTAAAAATAATTAGTGACATACTAAAAACCAGGAAAACACATTTGGATTATTTTAATACTTTAGGAAAATGACTCATGAGTCATTTTTGACATGTAGGAATCACCCCCACCTCAATCTGACACATAGTGTAACCGGTATGACTAAAAGTGCATGTTTTCAGTTTAAAATTGATATTTTAGTTCAAAACGTGTCACTCACTAAAAACCAAGAAAATGCACTCCAATTGTCTTTATAATTTTGGATAGATATTCATAATTCATTTGTGTCGTGTATGAAGTAGTCTTACATCAAAACAACTTATGATACAACCAGTATGACTCATAATGCATGTTTCCAATATGAAATGACATTTTAGTAAAACAATACAACTGACATACTAAAAACCAATCTAACATATTCAAATTGTTTTGAAAATCTAGGATAATGATCTATAAGTCATTTTTGATGTGTATAAATCATCCTCACTTAAATACGATGCATAGTGTGTCCTTTATAACTCAAAATGTTTCATTATTTAAAATTGACATTAATTTTAGTAAAAGAACAAGTGACATACTCAAAACTGAGCAAACACATTCAGATTGTTTTGATATTTTAGGAAAATAATCCATAACTCATTTGTGACCTGCAGGAATCAACTCCAGTTCAATAGGATGCACGGTGTGACCGATATAACTCCAATTATATTTTTTTATTAAATATTGACATTTTATTAATGTATTCTTTCATATTAGTGTTTTATTTATTTCTTTATAGTATTACTAACATAATATTTGTTTTCTTATATAGGCATAATCTTTTTCTTAGGTTGATATGATTTTTTCGGAAACTGATACCATAGGTAGACATTTTTAAGAGGGGATCATGGACATCAAAAGATGAAACATTAATATTTTTAATTGTTTTTTGGATAATTGTATATGTAATTATATAAAACATTATTTGAAATGTATATAGCAGTATTCTTTTTTATATTCCATGGGTGGTCATTTTTCTATTCCTGGTGTCACATTAAATGTATGTATCAATGTTTGAAATTAGAGATTTTTTCTGGGCGTGCTGTTATATTAACACCACATTGCAGCCATCAAGACCTTTATCAGCGCTATTTCAAGTGCTGATAAAGGGGTTCCTTTATGAGTGATTTTTTTAGCACGGATAAAAGAACCCCTTTGTCAGCATTTTTTAGGACTTATAAAAGGGACCCCCTTTATCATTGCTGTGATTAACAGTGTTTCTTAGCACTGTTAAAAGTCATTTTTCATGCTCTTAAAAGGCATATGTGTAGTAGTGAATGTGGATCAAAGATGCAGGAGAGGAGGGAGTGGATAGCAGGGATTCGATGATGACAGGAGAGGTGGAAGCAGACAATGGGGGTTGAAGGCGCGAGATATGTGGGAACAGGTGCTGGTGGTCAACAACACGGGAAAGGAGGGAATGATTGAAGAGGCCCGATAATGGTGGGATAGGGGAAGTAGATGATAGAGGCTTGGTGGCTACGAGGTGAAAAGATGACAGGAGAGGGGAGAATAGGTAAGGGGGAACTATGGTGGTGGGGAGGGTTGGAGGGCAGTGGGGGCTTGGCCGCGGTAGGGGTTAACAATGAGGGAGAGGGGGAGCGGGCGGCGGGGGCTCAGTGACGATGGGGGTTGATGATCCAGGAGAGCAGGGAGTGAGCGGCAAGGCTCGACGATGCGGGGGTGGGGGGAGTGGGAGAGTGGTGAGGGAGGGAGGGGTGCTTGATGTGGGAGTGATAAAATTGGGGGCAGGGGGTGGAGCGACCGTCAAATGGTAGTCACCCAAATCTCCTCCATTTGAAAAATAAATATTACACTACTGTATACAAAAAATAAATCTCATCCTCATCATGTTAATTTAATCAATTTCAACACTTTCAAGGTGTATAAATAAATATAAGATATCAAATTTTATCATCCCACCAACATGGTTCATAACATGATGAGTGGATTTCACTTCGACATTTCAATGATATGTACATGACATTTATCATTTTCTCACGTATAGCAGCATCATTTCATCTTTTTATTAGATGAATGATGTTGGTCTAGATAATGAACCTATTAATTATAAACTATTATAAATTCACATTAATTGTGTGGATGTCATAAATTACAATGAATGATGACTATTCATTTCCCAAAAGTCTCTTCATATGGACAAACCTTTTGTATTCTAACGGTTGGATTTGATTCATTAGAATTGATTTTATCTGTTGGATCAACTATTTTGTAATCTATAAATATGGTGACATGATAATGGAAATTGGGTGTGATTTTTTGTGTCCATAAACTTGTGTTCTTTCTTTTCCATCCTATTACGATTGAGAAGTTTTACTTATCCATCATCATCCCGAGCATACGACATCGTTATAGGCTTTGCTTTGCTTCACCTTCAATTGAAAAATTTCACAACATGTTATCAACACAGCTGATCTGCAAAGGAAAAAGGTTAATCATACCGGTAAGATAAGTTTTCCATGATGAATATTAAGAAGCATGGATTTGTCCCTCTTTACATTTTTGGGAAGAATTACTTGTTGTAGATTCTGGATGCAAAGATGAACCTTGATGCAAATGGTCTTGGCGATGCAATTAAAGTTGTAAATCATGCTTCCGCTCAAGACCATGCCCGGGCCCTAATATTCCTCTACCATTAGCTCTTTGAGGATTTGAAGAATGAGTAACTTATGGTGAAGGATCCTTTGGTGCTATGACAGCATCTCAAGGAGCTGCATGATCACCTTCGAATTGTAATAATACCAAGATCAAGGTTTGAGTGGAGTCATTTATAATTCCAAGATTATAAATTGGTAAGTTAATACAACTCAACAATGTTTAAAATAACATCGCAACTAAAATTATGTGGAGATAATATCAATGATTCCGATATGTTGGAAAGAACTTATTCTACTTTCCATACCTCAAATGTCATTCTACAACAACAATATCACAAGAAAGGTTTTACAAAATATTCTGAATTACTTTCTTGCTTCCTTATTTCTAAATAGAATAATGAACTCCTGATGAGAATTCATGAATCCCAGCCTATTGGTGTGGATCCATTCCCTGAAGATAATGCGACTGTTTTTAATAAAGGTTATGGGAAGAATCAATGCAATCGAGGTTGAGGAAATTCATTTGCTCGAGGTGGTTATACACCAAATGAGAAGAGGAAAGGGCACCACCAGAAGTGGTCCAATAATGAAAAACCACAAATGAATAAAGTAAAGAGATATGAAAGTAATTGCTTTCAATGTAGCATGAAGGGGCATTGGTCACATACCTGTCGTATGCCAAAGCATTTTTTTGATATTTATTAACAATATATTAAAGGAAAGTAAAAGAATGCTGAAGAAAATTTTTCTGACCAAGATTTGAATTATGATGATGATATTATAAACTTTGATATCTACGATTATTTTTCATACCCTGAAGGTGAAGAGCATATAGATCAAGCATGAATGCTCATGACGGAATTGAGGTTTTATTTTTGGTTTTTTATCCTTTTGGTTGAAATGAACTATGGTTTTTGGTTTTATAATATTTTTAAATATTGCATGTTTCATTTTGGTTTCTATTATTTTACTTCTTATATGCATGTTTATTTTCTTAAATAGAAATGGATGATATATATTAGTCTGTTGGAAATAATTTCCATGATGAAGATATTTTCCTTGTCAACAGTGCAATGATGCACACAATTATTAAACATGAGAAATGTTTTACCACCATTAAAATGGGTAGTGCTCATATATGTATGTTAACTAGTGGTGAACAACTAATCAAAGGCTCCAAAAGAGCAAGAATATGTCTACCAAGTGATACAATAATTATGATAAACAATTCTTTGTTTTCTCCCAAGTCTCAATACAATTTTCTAAGTTTTAAATATATTCATAATAATGGATATCACATCGTGACAATGAATGAAGGAGGTGCTAAATACCTCTATATAACAAGCATTAAAAATGAGAACAAATTGATTCAAGAGAATATTTTGAGACATCCATCTGGATTGTACTTTGTCAATATTTTTACAATTCAATCAAACATGGTAAAACCTAAGTTTACCAACCATGATACATTTATTATTAGGAACGACAGTTTGGGTTATCCTAGATCAATAATGATGTGGAAAATAATCAAATGTTCGTATGGTCAACCATTGGTTGATACAAGGGTTCTTATACCTTGTGATTTCTCATGTGCTGCTTATTCTCAAGGAAAATTAATCATAAGACCATCACCATCAAAGATCGAGGCCGAATCCCCGGTGTTCATGGACCGAATTCATGGTGATATATGTGGACCAATTCATCCACCATGTGGAACATTTAGATATTTTGTGATCATGATTTATGTGTCAACTAGATGGTCACATGTGTGTTTATTGTCCACTCACAACCATGCATTTGAGAAATTACTTTCCCAAATAATAAGGTTACAATTCTATGATTATTCAATTAAGCATATTATGGTTGATAGTGATAGTTAATATTCACCACATGTTTTTAATAATTATTTCATGTCATTGGGAATAAGTTTTGAACATCCTATAGCTCATGTTCATACACAAAATGGTATAGCTGGATCATTTATAAAGCGATTACTACTAATCACTAGACCACTACTTATGAAAACTAAATTGCCCATTTTGGATGAGGGACATGCAATTTTGAATTCAACAGTACTGATTTAAATAAGACCATTAAGCTATCATTATTATTCCCCTTTGCAATTAGCTTGTGTCTATGAACCTAATATTTAACACTTAAAGATATTTGGGTGTGCTATATATGTGCCTGTAGCACCCCTGAAACGAACAAAAATGGGACCCCAAAGGAGATTGGGGATATATGTTGGTTTCAAATCTCCATTGATCATTAAATATCTTAAGATTATGACATGATATATATACACAACAAGATTTACTCATTGTTATTTTGATGAAAAATTATTTCCAACACTCAAAGTGGAAAATCAATCGACTTCAAAAGAAATATCACATAAGGTAACTTCATTATTATATCTTGATCCTCATACAAATATGAGTGAACTTGAAGATCAAAAGATCATTAATTTTCAAAATTTAGAAAATAAATTTCCTTATACATTAAATGACTCAAAACGGGTTACAAAATCATATATAACTGCTATGAATGCACCAGTAAGAATAGATGTCATGGAAAGACGATATGATGGTATTACCAACAATGCTTCCAACCCGCACCTGAATCATGGGAGACCACTTGGTTCAAAAGATAAAAATCTCCATCAAAGGGGAATCAACCTATATTGGTTGAATATATGAATGAAACCGAAGAGAATATAAATGTACCAAAAGTACATGAACATGATCAAGATGAAATTTCAATAAATTTCACCAACACTGGATGATGTTGGAAGTGAGTGGAGACCATTATTTATAACAAATTTTTATACTATGTGGCCCTTGAAATTATGGATGAGGATCAAGAACCTAAAATAGTTAATGACCGTCATGAAAGTCTATATTGGAATTAATGGAAAGTCGTAATCCAATCTGAGCTAGACTCACTTTCTAAACGTGAGGTTTTTGGTTCAATCATGAAAACTGCAGAAGGGATTAATCCTGTTGGATGCAAATGGGTATTTGTGAGAAAAAGAAATGAAAATAATGAAGTTGTGAGATATAAATCATTACTAGTTGATCAAGGATTCTCACAAAAACCCAGGATTTATTATTATGAAACATACTCTCCCATAATGGATGCACATTTGGTATCTTATGATGCTTGTTGTACATGTGCAACTTGAATTACACCTAATGGATGCAGTGACTGCATATCTTTATGGTGATATTGATAATGATGTTTACATGAAAATCCCAAAAGGATTCAAATTGTCATAAAAATATCCTAGATCTTGAGATATTTATTAAGTTAAGCTGAATAAATCATTATACAAATTAAAGCAGTCAGGTTGTATGTGGTATAACTATCTGAGTAAATATTTGATGAAGGAAGGTTATAAAAATGATCCAATTTTTCCACGTGTCTTCATTAAAAATATTGGATCTGAATTTGTGATCATTGTAGTATACGTTGATGATTTAAATATAATTGGGACTAATGATGAACTTTCCAAGGCAATTGAATATTTGAAGAAAATTTAAAATGAAAAACTTTGGAAAGAAAAAGTTTTTCCTTGGATTACAAATTGAACATATTAAGGATGGATTTTTTTCATCAATCATGATATACTTCTAAAGTCCTAATGATATTTAATATGAATGATTCCATCCATTAATTACAACAATGGTTATATGATCTCTTGATCATGATAATGACCCTTTTAAACCATGAGTAGATGATGAATAACTAATTGGTCCAAAAGTACCATATCTGAGTGCTATAGGAGCATTGATGTACCTTGAAAATAATACAAGACCTGATATATCATTTCCTATAAATTTATTGGAAAGATATAGTTCTTCTCCTACTCATCGACATTGGAATGGTATCAAACATGTATTAAGGTACCTTCAAGGGTTAAAAGATCAGGGGTTAATTTATTCCAAATCTTCAGAACCAAAATTGGTTGGTTATGCTTGTTGGAAGAAGTTATGGAGATAGAAAATTAATAATGATGGTCACCTCATTCATTTCATTCAAAGAGGTTGACACCCTACCATTATCCCCCCATTTAATTTGGTAATAGAAATTTAATTGAGGGGAGACCAATGGAGGGTGAAATTAGTCTATAAAAGGGGATATCCTCCACTAGTTTTCATCATTGAATTCAGAAGCAAAATATATTCAGCCTTGAGTGCAGTATTTTGTGAGGTGTTTCTCCCTATTTTTAAGAGATAATTTCCTAAGTGTTCTCTCGTTGTAATTAAGAGAGATATTTTGTACCCTTATTTTACCATAGTGAAATACTTTTATCTACCTATGGTTTTTTACCCCTTTCATTTGGGGGGTTTTCCACACTACATTCAGTGTTCATTTTTGTTGGGCAAAAATCCCTCAAGGTATCATTGAAGAATTTTTGAGGTGATTGTGTTTGTTGACAAAGTGGACATCTGAGTTGTGTTTGTTGACAAAGAGGATTTCATGATGGAATGTTGAGTTCAAGAGATGAGTTCAACGATCCTTGTTTGATTCAAGAACATCGATAAAAGGAATGGATGATCTGGAGGCAGTACAAAAGAACAGATTCAAGGTGGCGCCGTTTTCCAGTGTTTGCCAAATTTTTGGGCCTGAAAATCGGCAAATGAAGAAAAGTGTTTTTGGAAAAGGGACTTGCGCACCGTGAACTTGGTGTATAGGAAACTTGCGCGCCATATGTTTTTCAAGATCAGAAGATCAAAATATGGCTAAGGAAATAGGTTCACGCAAGTTTGGGAGTTGGTCGCGCAAGTGTCTAAAAGGAGAGAAGACTTGCGTGCTGAGACTGGGTCGCGCAGGTGACTTGCGCGCCGTCGCGCAGGGTGGTCAATTTGCCTATAAATACTGGACCACCCCTCCTCATTTTCTACCGGAGTTCAACTCAGAGCTCCCGTCGCATAGGTGTGGTGGTCGTGCAAGTGGTGTGTGTGGTCGCGCAGGTGGGACTTACGCGCCAGAGGTTGAAGTTGTGCGCCGGTGTTAGAAGTTGCGCGCCAGTTGGCAGTTGGGCGCCAATATTGGTTTGGGCGTAAAAGGAAGAGAGTCGCGTAAGTTTGGAGTTGAGGAAGCTTGAGTCGTGCAAGTGTCCGAGGAGGACTTGCGTGCCTGTTGTGACTTGCGCGCTGATACTTGCGCGCCGAGGTTGACTTGTGTGCCAAGTAAGGTTTGTTCCAGTAGTGTTTTTCGGGCTGCGTGGAAGCTGGAAGTTTGCCTGATACCTTCGGTGCAAAGAGATATTCATCTACGGGTGAAAGTTGAACTTCAACAGAGCATCTACATACAAGATAAGATGCATTCTTTCATAAAAATGAAGAGACCTACAGGTCTATAAACTGTGAGTGGATTCCTTCCAAGAGCAGTGAGCTTAGGAAGAGGAAGAAGGTGATCCTCTCCACCGGCAGTGAGCCAGAGAGAGAGAAACAGGGAGTGACCCTTGGGAAAGCAGTGAGCTAACTCTAAACATTGTAAAGGCAGTGAGCCTAGGCATAGAAGTGATCTAGCCTGAACCTTGTAATCCACAGCTAGTGAAGATTAGTGGAATTTGGTACGACCGGCAACCTGTCGGTGTATGCTCCTTGGACGTAGCCCTTAGCGGTGAACCAAGTAAAATTGTTGTGTCCTGCGCTTGCTTTACTTTCTGTTTATATTGTGTAGCAGGAAAGAGAGAGAAGAGTGTTTTGCTTAAACAGCGAAACAAGATCAGAACGGGCATTAATTTTTAATTAGTCATACCCTAATTCACCCCCCTCTCAGGGTATTCAGCCTAGTGGACCTAACAATTTTAATTACGTACTTTTTCAATTTATTTTTAATCTTTAAATTATCATTGTATAAAAAGTAAAATTGTTTACGATCCTAACAAGTGGTATCATAGGGATGAGGTTTTGGCCTGAGGAAATTCTGGACCGATGATGTGTCTAAATGGCAGGGAAATTTGAGTTTGAAAAATTCATTGGAAATAATTTTCATTGTGGAAAATGAAGACACAAGCAGTGTTGCAGAAAGATAATTTCATACAGGTTATTGGAGAGAAACTGGCAGGTGTGACGGAGGAGAAATGGAACGACATGGATGGGAATGTTATTTCCAACATCCATTTGGCTTTGGCAGATGAGGTCTTGTCAAGCATTGTGGAGAATAAGATTTAAAAAGAAATTTGGGATACCGAGAAAAAGATGTACGAGGCCAAGTAACTACACAACAAAATTTTCTTAAAGAGAAAATTATACACTCTCCAAATGGAAGAGTCATCATCGGTGACCGACCACATCAACACCCTCAATAACCATATTTCTTAGCTTACGACATTTGGCTATAAAATTGTGGATACTGAACGTGCGAATATTATGCTCCAATGTTTTCTAGATTCATATGATCAACTTATCATCAACCTCATTAATAATATCCTAATGGATATGTTACCCTTAAACGATGTTTCAGCTGCGGTTCTTGAAGAATAAAGTCAGTGAAAAAACAAGGAAGACAGATAGAAGACTTCACACCAAGTGGAAGATCTGTCAATGGAAAGAGGAAGAACAATGAAGCATGGTTCTAGTGGGAGCTAGAATCATGGAAGCTCTAAATAAAGGAATAAGAAGAAAAATGCCAAATGTTACAATTGTGGTAAGAAGTGGTATGTCAGTAAAGACTATTGGAATAAGAAGGGTGGTGAGAAGAACTCTCAAGGAAATGTGGTAAGTACATCTGAAAATGGAGATGTACTTTTCAATGAAACGATGACAACTACTGAAGGTAGACAACCTTTCAACGATGCATGGATTATTGTCCCAGGAGCAACATGGAACATGAAATCTCGATGGGAATGGTTTGACTAATATGAAACTATCATGAAAGGACTTGTGTATATGGGGAAGGATCATACATTTAAGATCATTGGAGTCAGAACCATCAAACTGAAGATGCATGATAACATAGTCTGAACCATTCAAGGAGTATGCCATGTGGAGGGACTCAAGAAGAACATTTTGTCCTTGGGAAAACTTGATGACATCAGATACAAGAATCACACTGAGAAAGGGGTGATGAAGATTGTGAAGGGAGAACTTGTGGTGATGAAGGAAAAGAAGATCTCAAAGAACCTGAACGTGCTTATGGGTGAAGAGTACAAGGCAACGAAGATAGCTATCACATCAACTACCTAAAAGGAAGAGTTGATGACATTATGGCATCTGAAGCTTATCCATATGTCCGAACGAGGCCCGAATATTCTTGTAGATCAAAAGTCTTTTTCTGGGATTACAAATTAATCCTTACCATTTTGTAAGCATTTTGTTTTGAGTAATCAACATAGGTTGATGTTTGGAATGTCAACAGTGAGGAGCAAGGAGATCTTGGAGTTTATCCATTCTGACATTTGGCAAGCATCGGTTGTATCCCTAGGAGGAGCAAGGTATTTTGTATCTTTCATTTATGATTATTTTAGAAGATGTTGGGTGTTTACAATCAAGAGTAAATAGGATGTATTTGAATTATTCAAAACATTCAAAGTGAAAATGGTGCTTGAATCCAGAAAAAAGATCAAGTGTTTGAGGACTGAAAATGGTGCAAAATATACAAGCGAGGATTTTGATTCTTTTTGTCAGCATGAAGACATATAGAGGTAGTTCATGGTGGAATAAACTCCTCAATATAATGGATTGGAAGAGCAGATGAATATAACCCTGTCGAATAGAAAAAAGGAAACGTTGAATACCACATAAGTTACCAAGACGTTCTGGGCAGAAAGAGTAAATACTGCTTGTGAAGTGATCAATTGATCCCCTTTAGTAGAAATTGATATGAAGACACCGATGGAGATGTGGACTGTTAAACCCATTAATTATTATCAATTTCATTCTTTTGGAAGTCTTGTATATATTTACTATTTCATAACCAGGAAAGATCGAAGTTGGACTTGAGATCTAGGGAATATATCTTCTTGGGATACGCCAATGGTGTGAAGGGGTACCGTTTGTGGGATCCCACTACCCACAAACTTATCATCAGTAGATATGTCATATTTTTTGAAGACAAAGTGAAAATTATTACTGATAAAGACATGGAGAAGGAGAGTACAAAAACTACAATAGTGCGAGGTGAAGGATTAAACAAAAAAAGAACTCGTTTCCTCTAAGGAATTACCAGATTATGATGATCATGTAACAGATGATCCTAAAAATGGTGGTCAAATCGAGAGAAAAAATCACCAATATGGAACTCATACTATTTCACTGAGAGCAATGTTTCATATTTATTATTGATAGAGGATGGAGGTCCATTATCTCTTTTGGAGGAAACCTAGAGTCCGGATATATCTTTATGGAGGGTGGAGATGTAGGAGGAACTTAAAGCCCTACAAAAGAACAAGACTTGGAATCTTGTTCCATTACCTCATAGAAGGAAGGTCATTGGGAACAAATGGGTCTACAAGATCAAGAGGGATGAAATAGACCAGGTGGAAATATATCGTGTGAGACTGGTGCTCAAAGGATATGCTCAGAAGGAAGGAAAAAATTTCAATGAAATATTTTCTCCTATTGTTAGACTGACAACTATTTGAGTAGTTATAGAGACGTGTTCTGCATACACTCTACATCTAGAGCAGTTAGATGTGAAAAAAACTTTTCTCCATGTTTATCTTGATAAGAAATTTATGTGCTATAGACAAAAGGTTTTGTCAATGAAGTTAAATAGAACTTGGTTTTCAGGTCTAAAAAATATTTTATGGTCTCAAATAAGTGCTGAGATGTTGGTACAAGAGATTTGATTCCTATATCATGATCCTTGGATACAACCGACTTAATTTAGATCCTTGTGCACATTTCAAGGGTCTAGATGGTAATGATTTTATCATTATAATATTGTATGTGGATGACATGTTGGTTACAGGCCCCAACAATGATCAAATCTTGGAGATGAAGGCGCAATTGTCTAGGGAGTTTGATATGAAGGACTTGAGACCCACAAAAAGATTCTTGGGATGAAAATTTACTGAGATAGGAATAATGGAAAGATTTGGATGTCGCATAATAATTATTTGAGGAAAGTCTTGAAATGATTCAATATAAAAGACTATAAGTCAATTTCTACCCTCTTCCCATTAATTCCAATTTATCCTCCATGATGAGTCATAATAGTGAAGTAGAGAGGATGGAAATGTCTCGAGTGCCATATGAATCAGCAGTGAGGAGTCTAATGTTCTCTATGATTTGTACTAGACAGAACATTACACATGCAGGGGGAGTAGTTAGTCAGTACATAGAGAATCTAGGATGAGAGAATTGGAGTATGGTTAAGAGGATCCTGAGATACATCTAGGAAACCTTATATATTGCATGATGTTTTGGAAAATCAGATTTCACTATCAGAGGCTATGTTGATTCATATTTTGAAGGTGATTCTGATCAGAGAAAATCCACTACTGGTTATGTGTTTACTCTTGTAGGATGAGCTGTGAGATGGATTTCAATGTTGTAGTCAGTTATGGATTTTTCCACAATGGAGGCGGAGTGCATGACAGCTGCACAGGCATGTAAAGAGGCAATTTGGATGAGAATGTTGTTGGAGGAGCTCATGCACAAACATGATCATATTTCATTGTTTTTTGATTGTCAGAGTGCCTTGCACATTGTAAGGAATCCATATTTTCATTCCATTATGAAGCACATTGGTGTACAATATCATTTTGTTCAAGATGTGGTAGAGGAAGTAAGTGTGAATATGCCAAAAATTCACACTAAAGAAAATCTGACAGATTTCTTGATGGTGGAGATTAGTTCTGATAAGTTTAGATGGTGTAGATACTCAAGTGGCCTTGTAGAGACATGAGTAGAAGGCTTGGAAGATAGAAAGGATGTGTGGAGATATGATTTACACTTAATCAAATCTCCATGTGGGGGACATGTTGGAAGACGTTATGGAGAGAGAAAATTAATAATGATGGTTGCCACATTAATTTCATTCAAAGAGGTTGAAACCCTACCATTATGTGAGTATGGGACCCACCTCGAACTCCCCTTGGGAGGAAATAACCCACATCCATAAATAAAATTGTGTTCCACAAATTTTATTTATTTTATTCTAAATCCCTAAAAATTAACTCTCAACTCGCATAAAACGCAACTGCGGTAAAGGTCCCCTTAAGAGAAAACTGGCACTGTGAGTTCACCGGTGTCCTCAGATTTCAATTCCGAGCACCGGTTTAAAAGATAGAAAAACCCGTATGTATGTTTACTGAACGTACCCAAAAAAACTTCATAAATTGATTCCGGGCACACCGGGCCTTGGAATCAGGCGCTGTCAGAAACCGCAGACTCGTAAAATTCCAAAGAATTAAGAAAAAAAATTCCTTGAAATTTCCGGGTCTTTACATTACTCCCACCTCATGGATTTACATCCCTGTAAAGCTACAACACACACTAGGGAAAATAAAGGGGTACTGAGCATGCATTTGAGCCTCTTGCTCCCATGTGCTCCCCTAGAGATTCCTGTGCTGCCAGCGAATGCGCACCAGAGGAATCGACCGTCCACGTAGGACCCGCTGCAGTCGATCCTCAATCTCCACTGGAACCTCCGTGGAAGTTGCCCCATCATCGATGTCAAGCTCCCCGTGGTAGATGATGACGGATAGGTTGTGCACGCATCTCGTCAGCTGAGATACGTGGATGACATTGTGCACCCGATGCAACTGAGGTGGAAGGGTCAGGCGGTAATCCACCACACCTACTCTGCTGATGAAGTGGAGGAGTGACGTTAAGAGACTGAATTTAGGCTGCACCATCTCTATTCACAAAGGATATATGTAAGGTAGCCAGTTGCTCTGTTGCCTCTCCTAGCAGCTGAATACCAGTCCTCCTGCTGAGCGCATCCGCAACAACGTTCCCCTTCCCAGGAGTATAGACTATCTCGAAGTCATAGTCCTAAAGGAATTGAATACTCAAAACTATTGCTTCCACGAGGGTAAGGCTGGCCGACTCAAGAGTGATCATCCACACCCTCCTAAGCATGAGTTTATCCTGTGCTGCCTGGGTTTCCCTTTTTGCTGACCAAGGAAAAACCTCATCCCAACGTGGTAGATAAACCACAACATTTTTTCCCAATACAGTCAATCTGTGTATGAACTATGTTTGCCCAGTCCATACCCAAATTAATGTTGTAAGGCCTCGATGCTACCACCAAGAGGTTCCAACCGAAACTCTCACCTCAAGGGTCATATCACACTGTCGGTGTAAGTGTGATTATCGAGTCTCCTCCCAAAGGTATCTCCAGACGTGAGGGTCAAGTCAACGGTTTTAACTGGGAACTCTAGGTTTGAGACAAGATTCGTGGAAGGGAGGAATGATTGGTACCTATGTCTATTGATACAATAGATCGTAACAGACAAAGACCGTACCTCGAATACTTCCTAGAGCACCTGGGTCACACTTCTTGACCACACGCAACTATTATCTTCCCCTTCCCTCCAGCTCCCTGAGCCTGGCAGGGACAACAGAGGTGGGTGGTTGTAACATGTCGAAATGTACACCACCTCATGATGCTCTCTTAGCTCTGCTTCCATGTCTACTGCTCTGTAGATTCATCTGTCCTTAAAACTTACTCTTCTTGAAACATTTCACATGCCCAAGTCTCTAAGACTAGTGCCAGTTCCCTGATTGCCCACTACTAACATTCTCCAGCTGTATCCATTCATCCAAAGAACATTCAACCACAACGGTTCTCTCTAGAACCCTAGCATAAGTAGGAATGCATAGATGAAAAGTATTGGCTCAGATGTCCTTTAAACACACCTCACTATGAGGACCGAGCTCTAAAGAACTGATCGTATCATAGTCATCAAGTACCAGGAACGATCGGTATGCCTCGATGAATACTCAGCTACCGAAATGTCGTCCTGCCGAAGCTATATAAGCTCTAGAAAACTCTCAGCCACCTCCTCAAGCCAGTCCTCAGTCACCTATGAGTCAGGCTCGCCTCGGAACCTAAGGGGTATCTGATGCTGAAACACGTGTAAGGAACTAAGCCTATATGTTTCATCTACCTGTATCGCTAGTTGTAACTACAGACCAATAAGTAGTGATATAGTTGGCACACTACCTGAAGGTATTATCTCAGGCATCGGTCCACATACCGAAGCCTCATCACTATGCAGACGAACCTCATGGTAACTCATTGGGAAACACCAGTAGCTAAGATCACCATCTTCTCTACCAGTGTCTAAACTAGGTGTAGAGCTCTAGAAATCACCTCCAACCAGTCCACTGCTGCCTGGAAATCTGCCTCGCTTCGTAACCTCGGAGGCCTCTACTGCTGGAACTCGTGCAATGTGCTCTGTCAGCATGCACTGTCTACTAGTACGGCTGGTGGAATCTGCTGCCCAATGGGTGGTGGTGCTGCTGGTACACCACCCGAATGTGCCATCATAGCAAGAGGGCCCTGCACCGGAGCCTCATCGCTCGGTGGGCTGTCATCGTGTACTCTCTCAGGACTCTAACTGACTGTCTGCATGGAGGCATCCTGAACAGATGAAACACGATCAAAAGACTATACCTGGTGAGCTGACCTGGTTTGAACTGACTTAAAGAAAACTTTTGAAAACACATACGCAATCGGTGTTTTCATGCACTGATTCGGAAATCAGTAGTCAGGGTCCTGGTGTATGGATACGTCAACCGTCGCACCAACACTGGACTCCCTGAACTGAAAACCACACTCGGTACCCTTAACACTATTGCTTCAAAGAAAAGAAATATCAGAGTCCTAAGTTTTGCAATTGAACCGAATCCTCTAATACCAATTTGTCATGACCCGTCCTCAAGGGACCGTATCGTGACTACCCCAATCCCACCTTCCATAGGCCAGGGGCTGCAGACTGGCACCAAAAGCGTAACTCCCTAAAAACTGGGAAGGCATTGCCTTTATAAAACGTAAACACACACAACCAGAGAACAAGAGGAAGAAAACACTAAGTAAAGTAGTATAAAAATGTGTTGAAAGTACAAGGGGTTGGAAATACAATCCCAACAGAAAGGTACAACTACAACTGAAAGAAAGTACAACTGAAAAGACAAACAGCCGGAAGATGGGAGAAGCTCCTGGATCGTCCTCTAGGCTCCTACCTGAAGGGTAGGTACAGATGTCCTCCTCAGCAATCCGCGTCAATCGGTCTGCTCCGTGTGCCATCACACCGAGTTTCCACCTCTAGGTACCGTCCAGTCCTCGTACACTCTGCCTTAGTCAGCGTTGTCCATCGTCTGCATCCAACACAATGAGGTGCGGGCATAGCCCGTGCATGGGTGAGTATAACGATACTCAGTAGGGACCCTGAGACCCTCAAGGTCTCACAAAATATATCAAGAATAAACCACAAATAAATATCTCAACAGATAACCTTTACTTAGGTATATGCCCATACATATACCTAAGTTATCAAGTAACTCATCTCAATCATGAGGAAAACACAAAGGTCATTGACTCAGCTCAAACCAGGATTTTCATTATCGAAACCACAAATGTTGGAAAAATCCTCCTCTATCGAGTACAGTGGCCCTGTCGCGACTCCGAGGCGCTACTCACTAACCTTAGACTGCTGAGGTACTCCTCCTGTCAGGTACAGTGGGTCTGATGCCAAACCGGATGCTCCGTCTGTTGTGGGTCTGCCGCCAAACCGGGCGATCCCCCTAATAGCCATCTGAGGTACTCCTCCTGTTGAGTACCGCAAGTCTGCTGCCAAACCAAGAGGTCCGTATGCTATGGTTCTTCCACCAAACTGGGTGCTCCGTCCACTGGGCAAGTCGAATCACTCGGAGTCGAATCGGTCAAGCAGTCATCAGGTCTACAACTACTAGGTCTCCGCACTCTGTATGATCATCTCTGGGAGGATCCGCTCCATGAGCTACTGGTTGATACTCCAAGTGTCACGAAATTACTGGTTGAAGTATCTCAAAGTACCTCCATGTCAAAGGGGTCTCAACGCAACAAACGGCGCGTTAATCGGACACTCGGTCTGTGAGTTGTTAGCTTTTCCTTTCCTGGGGCCCGGTTGGATTTCGGGTGCAATCCAACCCATACATACTCCAAAATCATCTGAAACCTATTTGGAGTATTCCAAAATGACCATCTCATCAAGAGAAATCCAACTTAGTTGATGACACGTCAATCGGATGTCCGATCCTTAAGTTATAAGTGTTTCCGCTCAGAGGGCCCAGTTGGTTTTGGGTTCGAACCAACCCTGCCGTACCCAAAATTTTCCAAAACATTGAGTGTAATATACCAAAACGACCGTCTAGATCCGATGAATCCTACGCAACTTACGGTGTGTCGATCGGAGGTCCGTAGCTCAAGTTATGGGAAATTAACCGAAAACGGTCCGAAAAGGGGGGGGTATGGGCCCGGTCCGACCCGGCTCAACCCACCCTGGGTCGGCCTGAACTGGGTCGAACCGACCCGGGTCCGGTTCTGGCCCTTTAGGGCGCAGCCCAGCCCAGGATGCCGGCCTGACCCAGGGCACCGACCCGACCCGTGTGGCGCGGTGGCCCGGCCCGCGTGGCGCGGCGGCCCGCGTGACGCGGTGGCCCAGCTGCGTGGCTGGGGCAGTGAAGCCCACCTGGTCACACTGACCAGGCAGCGGTGGTGCCCTGCGGGGCCCACCCTAATAAAACAAGGGGGCGGTTTTGCGCCCCCTGTCTCCCGTAACGAAACCGACAAGCGTCGGTTCCTCTCCACGGAACCTGGAGGGTTTCGCTCTGGCGCACCCTCACTGGCGGCTAACCACCCTCTTGCCTATCCACCGTGGCCCAGCTACGGCTTCCCCTTACGACTCATCACGACGATGTCACGCTATCTCCGACCGCCGCAGACCGCATGGCCGCGACCCCTCTACCGCGCGGCGCAACGATGTTGCACTTTCTTTCAACCGTCGTGGCCCTCCTTGCCACGACCCTCTTCCTCTGGCATGGTGTGACAACACCGTGCCCCTCCGGAATTGCCGCGGCCCGTGGTGGTCGTGGTCCCGCTCTTCGAACAACTCCAGCGACCAGGTGTCATTTGCGCTGCCAGATTCTTATGCAGTTTTCTTTACCGGTGGCACCATTGCACCACCGCCATCGTCAAACATTAAAAACCACCAGAGGGATGTCGGGCTGTGTTTGTCCAGCCCGCACCCTCCGTGTTAGATGAAAACATTTGGCTAACAATATACCACAATAAAAGATGAGGTACGAGGATTTAAATTAATAAAAAATGACCCCTACCTCAAAATTGACGTCGCACGTCACCGAGCTGCGGAAGACGAGCATCGCGGTAGTCGGGCGTCGCGGAAGAACGGTGTCATCCCGCCAACATTGGAGGATAAGGAAGGAAGACTCATCGTTGTTCTTCGGTGGAATCAGCGTTCTTCGTCGAAGAGAGCGTCGTTCTTCGTTAAAGAACGATGTAGCTCTCTTCCAATTCTCCAAAGGCTCTCCCCACCAAATATTTTCCAACCAAAATTATTAGAAAGGCTTCCTCAATTAAAAAGAATCGCCATGCAATTCGAATTAATTCAAAAAGAAATCAAGGATTAATTAAATGTAGCATTTAAACAATCCTAGCTATTTGCATTAAAAGAGACGGTGAAGATTTGACATTAAGAGTGGGGAGTTGTCAACATTTAATGAAGGGGAGTTAATGGGAAGTTGAGGGAATGTGAGAGGTTTAGGGCTTGTGTGGGACCCACCTCACAAATATCCTCTCATGGGAGTTTATGTGAGTGTGGGCCCCACCTCTAACTCCCCTTGGGAGTAAATAACCAACATCCATAAATAAAATTGTGTTCCACAAATTTTATTTATTTTATTCTAAATCCCTAAAAATTTACTCTCAACCCGCATAAAACGCAGGTGCGGTAAATGTCCCCTTAAGCGAAAACCAGTGCTGCGAGTTCATCGGTGTCCTCAGATTTCAATTCCGAGCACCAGTTCAAAAGATAGAAAAACCCGCACGTACGTTTACTGAAAGTATCTGAAAAAAACTTCAGAAATTGATTCTGGGCACACCGGGCCTCAGAATCATGCGTCGTTAGAAACCGCAGACTCGTAAAATTCCAAAGAATTAAGAAAAAAAATCATTGAAATTTCCGAGTATTTACATTACTCCCCTCTCAGGTCTTTACGTCCCCATAAATCTACAACACACACTAGGGAAACTAAAGGGGTACGAAGCACGCATTTGAGCCTCTTTATCCCATGTTCTTTCCTGGAGGTTCTTGTGCTGCCAGCGGATGACCACCAGAGGAATCGACCATCCACGTAAGACCTGCTCCATTCGATCCTCAATCTCTACTAGAACCTCTGTGGAAATTTCCCCGTCGTTGATGTCCAGCTCCCCGTGGTCGATGATGACAGATAGGTCGTGCACGTATCTCCTCAGCTGAGATACGTAGATGACGTCGTTCACCCAGTGCAACTGAGGTGGAAGGGCCAGGTGGTAAGACACCTTACCTGCTCTGCTGATGAAGTGGAGGAGTGACGTTAAGAGACTGAAGTTAGGCTGCACCATCTCTATCCACAAAGGATATATGTATGGCAGCCAGATGCTATGTCGCCTCTCCTAGAAACTGAATACCAGTCCTCCTGCTGAGCGTATCCGCAACAACGTTCCCATTCCCAGGAGTATAGACTATCTCGAAGTCATAATCGTGGAGGAACTAAATACTCAAAACTCTTCATTCCATGAGGGTAAGGCTGGCTGACTCAAGAGTGATCGGCCGCAACCTCCTAAGCATGAGTTTATCCTGTGCTGCCTGGGTTTCCCTTTTCACCGACCAAGGAAAAACCCCATCCCAACATTGTAGATAAACCACAACCTTTTTGACTAATACATTCAATCTGTGTATGAACTATGGTTGCCCAATCCATACCCAAACTAACGTTGTAAGGCCTCGACGCTGCCACCAAGAGGTTCCAACCGAAACTCTTCCCTCAAGGGTCAGATCACATTGTCGGTGTAAGTGTGATTATTGAGTCTCCTCTCAAAGGTATCTCCAAACGTTAGGGTCAAGTCAACAGTTTTAACTAGAAACTCTAGTTTTGGGACAAGATTCGTGGAAGGAAGGAATGATTGGTACCTATGTCTATTGATACGGAAGCTCATAGTAGACATAGACCGTACCTCGAATCATTCCTAGAGCTCCTGGGTCACACTTCTTGACCGCATGAAACTATTCTATTCCCCTGCCCTCTAGCTCCCTGAGCCTGGTGAGAACAACAAAGGTGGGTGGTTGTAACATGTCGAAATGTACACCACCTCATGCTGCTCTCTTAGCTCTGCTTCCACATCTACTGCTCTGCAGATTCATCTGTCCTTAAAACTTCCTCTTCTTGAAACATTTCACAAGACCAAGACTTTGAGACTAGTTCCAGTTCCCTGCTTTCCCACTGCTAACATTCTCTAGCTGTATCCATTGAGCCAAAGAACATTAAACCACAAAGGTTCTCTCTAGCACCCTAGCATAAGTAGGAATTCATAGAGGAAAAGTGTTGGCTCAGATATCCTTTAAACACACCTCGCTCTGAGGTTCGAGCTCTAAAGCACTGATCATATCGTAGTCATCAAGTACCAGGAACGATCGGTATGCCTTGATGAATACTAAGCTACCGACATGTCATCCTGCCGAAGCTGTATAAGCTCTAGAAAACTCTCAGTCGCCTCCTCAAGCCAGTCCTCAGTCTCCTGTGAGTCAGGCTTGCCTCAGAACCTGAGGGGTATCTGATGCAGAAACGCGTGTAAGGAACTAAGCCTACATGTGTCATCTACCAGTACCGCCGGTTGTAACTGCTGTCCAATAGGTAGTGATATAGCTGGAACACTACCCGAAGGTACTATCTCAGGCATCGGTCCACGTATCGAAGCCTCATCACTATGTGGACCAACCACATGGTCACTCACTGGGAAAAACCAGTAGCTAAGATCTCCATATGCTCTACTAGTGTCTAAACTAGGTGTATAACTCTAGAAATCGCCTCCATCCAGTCCAGTGATGCCTGGAAATCTACTTCGCCTCGTAACCTTGGAGGCCTTTGCTGCTGGAACTCATGCAATGTACTCTGTCAGCGTGCACTATACGCTGGTACGGCTGGTGGAATCTTCTTCCCAACGGGTGGTGGTGCTGTTGATACACGACCCAAATGTGCCATCATAGCAAGAGGGCCCTGCACCGGAGCCTCATTGCTCAGTGGGCCGTCATCGTGTACTCTCTCAGGACTCTAACCGACTGTCTGTGTGGAGGCATCTGAAAAAGATGCGACATGGTCAAAAGACTATACCTGGTGAGCTGACCTAGTTTGAACTGACTTAAAGAAAACTTTTTAAAACACACACTCAATCAGTGTTTTCGTGCACTGAGTCGGAAATCAGTCGTCAGGGTCCTGGTATATGGATACGTTGGTCGCCTCACCAACACTGGACACCCTGAACTGAAAACCACACTCGGTACCCTTAACACTATTGCTTCACAGAAAAGAAATATCAGAGTCCTAAGTTATGAAGTAGAACCGACTCCTCTGATACCAATTTGTCACGACCCGTCCCCCAGGGCCCGTATCGTGACTACCCCAAGCCTGTCTTCCATAGGCCAGGGGCTGGAGACTAGCACCAAATGCGTAACTCCCTAATAATTGGGAAGACATTGCCTTTATAAAACGTAAACACACACAACTGGATAACAAGAAGAAGCAAACACTAATTAAAGTAGTATAAAAAATGTGCTAAAAGTACAAGGGGTCAGAAATACAATCCCAATAGAAAGGTACAACTAAAACTGGAAGAAATTACAACTAAAAAGACAAAGAGATGGAAGATGGAAGCAGCTCCTGGATCGTCCTACGGGTTCCTACTTGAAGGGTAGGTACAGATGTTCTCTTAATCACTCCGCATCTATCAGTCTGCTCCATGTGCCGTCATTCCGAGTTTCCACCTCCGGGTACGGTTAAGTCCTCGTACACTCTGCCTCAGTCAGTGCTATCCATCGTCTTCATCCAACACAACGAGGTGCGGACATAGCCCGTGTAGGGGTGAGTATAACGATACTCAATAGAGACCCCGAGACCCTCAAGGTCTCACAAAATCTATCAAGGATAAACCAAAAAGAAAGATCTCAATAGATAACCTTTACATAGGTATATGCCCATACATATACCTAAGTTATCAAGTAACTCATCTCAATCATGAGAAAAACACAAAGGTCATTGACTCAGCTCAAACCATGATTTTCATTATCGAAACCACAACTGCTGGAGAAATCCTCCTCTGTCGAGTACAGTGGCCCTGTCGCGACTCCGAGGTGCTACTCACTAACCTTAGACTACTGAGGTATTCCTCCTGTCGAGTACCGCGGGTCTGCTGCCAATCCAGGCGCTCCGTCGGCTGTGGGTCTGCCGCCAAACCGAGCGATCCCCCTAATAGCCGTCTAAGGTACTCCTCCTGTCGAGTACCGCAGGTCTGCTTCCAAACTAGGTGCTCCGTCCGCCGTGGGTCTGCCGCCAAACTGGGTGCTCCGTCCACTGGTCTAATTGAATCACTCCGAGTCGAATCAGTCAAGCAGTCGTTAGGTCTACAACTACTAGGTTTTCGCACTCTGTATGCTCGTCTCTGGGAGGATCCGCTCCATGAGCTACTGGTAGATACTCTAAGTGTCATGAAATCGCAGGTGGAAGTATCTCAATGGACCACCACGTCAACGGGGTCTCAACGCAACAGACGGCGCGTCAATTGGACGCCCGGTCTGTGAGTTATCAGCTTTTCTGTTCTTGGGGCCCGGTTGGATTTCGGGTGCAATCCAACCCAACCATGCTCCAAACTCATCTGAACCATATTTGGAGTATTCCAAAAGTACCGTCTCATCAAGATGAATCCAACGTAGTTGACGGCACGTCAATCGGACGTCTGGTCCATAAGTTATAAGTGTTTCCGCTCCGAGGGCCCGGTTGGTTTCGGGTTCGAACCAACCCGGCCGTACACAAAATTTTCCAAAACCTTGAGTGTAATATACCGAAACGACCGTATTGATCCGAGTAATCCTATGTAACTGACGGTAAGTCGATCTGAGGTCCGTACCTCAAGTTATGGGCAATTAACCGAAAATGGTCCGAAAAGGGGGGTCTGGGCCCGGTCCGACCCAGCCCAACCCACCTAGGGTCGGCCCGAACCGGGTCGACCCGACCCGGTCTGGGTCCAGCCATTTAGGACGCGGCCCGACCCAGGATGTCGGCTCGCCCGAGGGCGCCAACCCGGCCCACGTGGCATGGCGGCCCGGCCCGCGTGGCGCGGCGACCCGCGCGACGTGGTGGCCCTGCCGCGTGGCTGGGGTAGTGAAGCTCGTCTGGTCACGGTGACCAGGCGGCGGTTGCGCCCTACAGGGCCCACCCTAATAAAAGAAGGGGGCGGTTTTGCGCCCCCTATCTCCTGTAACGGAATAGGCAAGCGTCGGTTCCTCTCCACGGAACCTGCCGGGTTCCGCCCTGGCACACCCTCGTCGGCGGCCGACCACCCTCCTGCCTATCCTTCGTTGCCCAGCCGCGACTTCCCCTTCCAACACGGCGTGACTGTGCCACCCTATCTCTAACTGCCATGGCCCGCATGGCTGCGGCCACTCTACCGTGCGGCGCGACGGCGCCGTGCTTTCTTCTGACCTCCACGACCCTCCTGGCCGCGACCCTCTTCCTCTGGCACGGTGCGACGGCACCGCGCCCCTCCGGCATTGCCGCGGCCCGTGGTGGCCACAGTCCCGCTCTTCGCACAACTCCGACGACTAGGAGTCATTTGCACTACCAGATTCTTCTGCGGTTTTCTTTATCGGTGGCACCATTGCGCCACCGCCATCATCAACCATTAAAAACCATCGGAGGGACATCGGGCCATGTTTGTTCGGTCCGCACCTTCCACGTTAGATGAAAACATTCGACTAACAATTTACCACAATAAAAGATGAGGTACAATGATTTAAATTAATTAAAAACGACCACTACCTCAAAATTGACGTCGCACGTCGCCGAGCCGCGGAAAACGAGCGTCGCGGAAGAACGGTGTCATCCCGCAAACGTTGGAGGAGAAGGAAGGAAGACTCGTCATCGTTCTTCGGTGGAATCGACGTTCTTCGTCGAAGAGAGCGTCGTCCTTCATCGAAGAATGATGTAGCTCTCTTCCAATCCTCCAAAGGCTCTCCCCACCAAATATTTGCCAACCAAAATTATTAGAAAGGCTTCCTCAATTAAAAAGAATTGTCATGCAATTCGAATTAATTCAAAAAGAAATCAAGGATTAATTAAATGCAACATTTAATCAATCCTAGTTATTGGCATTAAAAGAGAACTTGAAGAGTTGACATTAAGAGTGGGGAGTTGTCAACATTTAATGAAGGAAATTTAATGGGGAGTTGAGGGAAGGTGAAAGGTTTAGGGCTCGTGTGGGCCCCACCTCAAAAATATCCTCTCATGGAAGGTTATGTGAGTGTGGGACCCACCTCTAACTCTCCTTGGGAGGAAATAACCAACATCCATATATAAAATTATGTTCCACAAATTTTATTTATTTTATTCTAAATCCCTAAAAATTAACTCTCAACCCGCATAAAACGCAACTGCGGTAAAGGTCCCCTTAAGCGAAAACCGGCGTTGCGAGTTCATCGGTGTGCTCAGATTTCAATTCTCAGCACAGGTTCAAAAGATAGAAAAACTCTCACGTACGTTTACTGAACGTACCTGAACAAAACTTCAGAAATTGATTCTGGTCACACCGGGCCTCGGAATCAAGCGCCGTCAGAAACCGAAGACTCGTAAAATTCTAGAGAATTAAGAAAAAAAAATTTCCTTAAAATTTCTGGGTCTTTAAATTACTAACACCTCAGGGATTTATGTCCTCATAAAGCTACAACACACACTAGGGAAACTAAAGGGGTACTGAGCACGCATTTGAGTCTCTTGCTCCCATGTGCTCCCCTGGAGGTTCCTGTGCTGCCAGTGAATGTGCACCAGAGGAATCGATCGTCCACGTAGGACCTACTCCAGTCGATCCTCAATCTCCACTGGAACCTCTGTGGAAGTTTCCCCGTTGTCGATGTCCAGATCCCTGTGGTCGATGATGACGGATATGTCGTGCACGCATCTCCTCAGATGAGATACATGGATGACATCGTGCACCCGGTGCAACTGAGGTGGAAGGACGAGGTGGTAAGCCACCTCTCCTACTCTGCTGATGAAGTGGAGGAGTGACTTTAAGAGACTGAAGTTAGGCTGCACCATCTCTATCCACGAAGGATATATGTAAGGCAGCCAGCTGCTCTGTCGCCTCTCCTAGAAGCTGAATACCAGTCCTTCTGCTGAGCGCATCTGCAACAACTTTCCCCTTCCCAGGAGTATAGACTATCTCGAAGTCATAGTCCTAGAGGAACTGAATACTCAAAACTCTTGCTTCCATGAGGGTAAGGCTGGCCGACTCAAGAGTGATCGGCCGCACCCTCCTAAGCATGAGTTTATCTTGTGCTACCTGGGTTTCCCTTTTCGCAGACTAAGGAAAAACCCCATCCCAACGTTGTAGATAAACCACAACCTTTTTTCCTAATACAGTCAATCTATGTATGAACTGTGGTTGCCTAGTCCATACCCAAACTAACGTTGTAAGGCCTCGATGCTGCCACCAAGAGGATCCAACCGAAACTCTCACCTCAAGGGTCAGATCACACTGTCGGTGTAAGTGTGATTATCGAGTCTCCTCCCAAAGTTATTTCCAGACGTGAGGGTCAAGTCAATAGTTTTAACCGGAAACTCTAGGTTTGGGACAAGATTTGTGGAAGGAAGGAATGATTGGTACCTATGTCTATTGATACAGCAGATCGTAGTAGACACAGACCGTACCTTGAATCATTCCTAGAGCCCCTGGGTCACACTTCTTGACCGCATGCAACTATTCTCTTCCCCTGCCCTCCAGCTCCCTGATCCTGGTGGGGACAACAGAGGCGGGTGGTTATAACATGTCGAAATGTACACCACCTCATGCTGCTCTTTTAGCTCTACTTCCACGTCTACTGCTCTGCAAATTTATCTATACTTAAAACTTCTTCTTCTTGAAACATTTCACATGCCGAAGTCTCTAAGACTAGTACCAGTTCCCTGCTTTCCCACTGCTAACATTCTCTTGCTATATCCATTCATCCAAAGAACATTCAACCACAAAGGTTCTCTCTAGCACCCTAGCATAAGTTGGATTGCATAGAGGAAAAGTGTTGGCTCAGATGTCCTTTAAACACACCTCGCTCAGATGTCCGATCTCTAAAGCACTGATCGTATCGTAGTCATCAAGTACCAGGAACGATCGGTATGCCTCGATGAATACTCAGCTACTGGCTTGTCATCCTGCCGAAGCTGTATAAGCTCTAGAAAACTCTCAGCCACCTCCTCAAGCCAGTCCTCAATCGCCTGTGAGTCGGGCTCACCTCGGAACCTATGGGGTATCTGATGCTGAAACACGTGTAAGGTACTAAGCCTACATGTGTCATCTACCAGTATCGGTGGTTGTAACTACTGACCAACAGGTAGTGATATAGTTGGCACACTACCTGAAGGTACTATCTCAGGCATCAGTCCACATACTGAAGCCTCATCACTATGTGGACCAACCTCATGGTCACTCACTGGGAAACACCAGTAGCTAAGATCACCATCTACTCTACTAGTGTATAAACTAGGTGTAGAACTCTAGCAATCTCCTCCAGCCAGTCCACTGCTGCTTGGAAATCTACCTCGCCTCATAACTTCGGAGGCCTTTGCTGCTGGAACTTGTGCAACGCGCTCTGTTAGTGTGCACTGTCCGCTAGTACGGTTGGTGGCATCTGCTGCCCAACGGGTGGTGGTGATGCTGGTACACCACCCGAATTTTCCATCATAGCAAGAGGGTCCTGCACCGGAGCCTCATAGCTCGGTGGGCCATCTTCATGTACTCTCTCAGGACTCTAACTGGCTGTCTGGATGGAGGCATCCTGAACAGATGCGACACGGTCAAAAGACTATATCTGGTGAGCCAACCTGGTTTGAACTGACTTAAAGAAAACTTTTGAAAATACACACGCAATTAGTGTTTTCGTGCACTGAGTCATAAATCAGTAGTTAGGGCCCTGGTATATGGATACGTCGGTCGCCGCTCCAACATTGGACTCCCTGAACTAAAAACCACACTTGGTACCCTTAACACTGTCACTTCACAGAAAAGAAATATCAGAGTCCTAAGTTCTGTGGTAGAACCAACTCCTCTGATACCAATTTGTCACGAACCATCCCCCAGGGCCCGTATCGCGACTACCCCAAGCCCACCTTCCATAGGCCAGGGGCTGGCGACTAGCACCAAAGGCGTAACTCCCTGAAAACTAGGAAGACATTGCCTTTATAAAACGTAAACACACACAACCAGAGAACAAGCGGAAGAAAACACTAAGTAAATCAGTATAACAAACGTTCTGA
Source organism: Viscum album (assembly GCA_963277665.1). Taxonomy (NCBI): domain Eukaryota; kingdom Viridiplantae; phylum Streptophyta; class Magnoliopsida; order Santalales; family Viscaceae; genus Viscum; species Viscum album. Next base: position 1,371,955,606 of record OY728129.1, on the reverse strand, counting down.
AAGTACAAGGGGTTGGAAATACAATCCCAACAGAAAGGTACAATTACAACTGAAAGAAAGTACAACCGAAAAGACCAAAAACTGGAAGATGGAAGCAGCTCCTAGATCGTCCTCCGGGTTCCTACCTGAAGGGTAGGTACAAATGTCCTCCTCAGCACTCCGCATCTATCGGTCCACTCCATGTGCCGTCACACCGAGTGTCCACCTCCGGGTACCGTCCAGTCCTCGTACACTCTGCCTCGGTCAGCACTGTCCATCGTCTGCATCCAACACAATGAGGTGCGGGCAGAGCCCGTGCATGGGTGAGTATAGCGATACTCAGTAGGGACCCCAAGACCCTCAAGGTCTCACAAAATCTATCAAGGATAAACCACAAAGAAAGATATCAACAGATAACTTTTACTTAGGTATATGCCCATACATATACCTAAGTTATCAAGTAACTCATCTCAATCATGAGGAAAACACAAAGGTCATTGACTCAGATCAAACCAAGATTTTCATTATCGAAACCACAACTGCTGGAGAACTCCTCTCTATCGATTACAGTGGCCCTGTCGTGACTCCAAGGTGCTACTCACTAACCTTAGATTGCTGAGGTACTCCTCCTGTCGAGTACCGCGGGTCTGCTGCCAAACCGGGCGCTCCGTCCGCTGTGGGTCTTCCGCCAAACCGGTCGCTCCCCCTAATAGCCGTCTGAGGTACTCCTCCTGTCGAGTAACGCGAGTCTGCTGCCAAACCAGGTGCTCCATCCATTGGGATAGTCGAATCACTCCGAGTCAAATCGGTCAAGCAGTCGTCAGGTCTACAACTACTAGGTCTCCACACTCTGTATGCTCGTCTCTGGAAGGATTCGTTCCACAAGCTACTGGTCGATACTCCAAGTGTCATGAAATTGCAGGTGGAAGTATCTCAAAGGACCGCCACATCAATGGGGTCTCAACGCAATAAACGACACGTTAATCGGATGCCCGGTCTGTGAGTATCAGCTTTTCCGTTCATGGGGCCCGGTTGGAATTCGGGTGCAATCCAACCCAGCCATACTCCAACCCGACCATACCCAAAATTCACCAAAAACTTAATTGTAATATACCTAAATGACTGTCTCGATCCGAGGAATCCTACGCAACCGACGGTGCGTCGATCGGAGGTCTGTAGCTCATGTTATGGGCAATTAACCGAAAACGGTCCGAAAAGGGGGGTCTGGGCCCGGTCCGACCCGCCCCAACCCACCCTGGGTCGGCCCGAACCGGGCGACCCAACCCTTATCTGGGTCCGGCCCTTTAGGGCGCGGCCCGGCCCAGGATGCCGGCCCGACCCAGGGCACCGACCCGGCCCGCGTGGCGCGGCGTCCCGGCCCGCGTGGCGCGGCGGCCCGCATGACGCAGTGGCCCAATCGCATGGTTGGGGCATTGAAACCCGCCTGGTCACGCTGACCAGGCGGCGGTGGTGCTCTGTGGGGCCCGCCCTAATAAAACAAGGGGTTGGTTTTGCGCCCCCTGTCTCCCGTAACGGAACCGACAAGCGTCGTTTCCTCTCCACGGAACCCGTCGGGTTCTGCCCCGGCGCACCCTCGCCGGTGGCCGACCACCCTCCTGCCAATTCGTCGTGGCCCAGCCACGACTTCCCCTTCCGACGCGGCGCGACGGCGCCACGCTCTCTCCGACCGCCGCAGCCCGCATGGCCGCGACCCCTCTACTGCGCGGCGCGACGGCGCATCGCTTTCTTCTGACTGTCGCGGCCCTCCTAGTCGCGACCCTCTTCCTCTGGCGCGGTGCGGTGGCACCGCGCCCCTCCGGCATTGCCGCGGCCCATGGTGGTCGCGGTCCCGCTCTTCGCACAACTCCGGCGACCGGGTGTCATTTGTGCTTTCAAATTCTTCTGCGGTTTTCTTTACCGGTGGCACCATTGCGCCACCGCCATCGTCAACCATTAAAAACCATCGGAGGGTCGTCGGGCCGTGTTTGTTTAGCTTGCACCCTCCGCATTAGATGAAAACATTCAGCTAACAATGTACAACAATAAAAGATGAGGTATGAGGATTTAAATTAATAAAAAATGACCCCTACCTCAAAATTGACTTCGCACGTCGTCGAGCCGCGGAAGACGAGCGTCGCGGAAGAACGATGTCATCCCACCAACATTGGAGGAGAAGGAAGGAAGACTCATCATCGTTCTTCGGTGGAATCAGCGTTCTTCGTTGAAGAGAGCGTCGTTCTTCGTTGAAGAGAGCGTCGTTCTTCGTCGAAGAACGATGTAGCTCTCTTCCAATTCTCCAAAGGCTCTCCCCACCAAATATTTGCCAACCAAAATTATTAGAAAGGCTTCCTCAATTGAAAATAATTGACATATAATTCGAATTAATTCAAAAAGAAATCAAGGATTAATTAAATGTAGCATTTAACCAATCCTAGTTGTTGGCATTAAAAGAGAAGGTGAAGAGTTGACATTAAGAGTGGGGAGTTGTCAACATTTAATGAAGGAGATTTAATGGGGAGTTGAGGGAAGGTGAAAGGTTTAGGGCTCGTGTGGGCCTCACCTCACAAATATCCTCTCATGGGAGGTTATGTGAGTGTGGGCCCCACCTCTAACTCTCCTTGGGAGGAAATAACCAACATCCATAAATAAAATTGTCTTCCGCAAATTTTATTTGTTTTATTCTAAATCCCTAAAAATTAGCTCTCAACCCGCATAAAACGCAACTGCAGTAAATGTCCCCTTAAGAGAAAACTGGCGCTGCGAGTTCATCGGTGTCCTCAGATTTCAATTCCAAGCACCGGTTCAAAAGATATAAAAACTCGCACGTACGTTTACTGAACATACCCGAACAAAACTTCAGAAATTGATTCCGGGCACACCGGGCCTCGGAATCAGGCGCCGTCAGCAACCGCAGACTCGTAAAATTTCAATAAATTAAGAAAAAAATTCCTTGAAATTTATGGTTCTTTACAATCACCGCCACCAGTTTTCATAATCAGATTCAGAAGCAACACATCTTTATCCTTGAGTACAATATTTTGTGAGGTGTTTCTCCATTTTTTCAAAATAGAATTTATTGAGTGTTTTTTACTTGTAATTGAGATAGAGAGAGAGAGTTTATACCTGTATTTTACCATAGTGAAATCCTTCAATTTTCCTGTGGTTTTTTACCCCTTTAATTTGGGGGGTTTTCCACATATATCTTGTGTTAATTTTAATTCCTCACTTTTTCACTTTATTTTTTTATCTTACAATTAGTGTTGTATTGAAGGGATGATTGTTTAGGATTCTTACCATGCTGATGTTGGATAGTTTTCTGGTCCACACAAAGCAAGATCTCAAACTGGGTATGTGTTTATATATGGTGGAACCGCTATCTCATGGCATTCTACAAAACAAACCATTTCTACGACTTCTTCCAACCATGCTCAGTTGATTGTTTTTCATGAAGCAAGCCGAGAATGTGTTTGGTTGAGATTAGTGATTAATAACATTAGAGATATTTGTGGATTATATATGAATAATAATATTCCCACCATATTATATGAATACAATACTGCTTGCATAGTATAATTTAAATGTGGATTTATTACAGGTGAAAGAATGAAGCATATCTTGCCAAAATTCGTTTTCACACATAACCTTTAAAATAATGGTGAGATTGATGTCTAGAAAATAAGGTCTTGCGACAATCTCATATATTTGTTCACAAAGGCATTTCCAACTTCAACATTTGAGAAATTGGTTTATAAAATTGGAATGCGAAGACTGAAAAGACTGTCGTGATTTTATGAGGGGTAGTTGGGAACATTGTACTCTTTTTCCCTTTATTAGTTTTTCTCATTGGGGTTTCTGATAAGGTTTTTAATGAGGTGGCATAGCATGTAATCATATTAATTTGGCTTCACTTGTTTTTCCCACAATATTTTTTAAGTGAAGGTTTATATTAGATTCCATGGGATTATGACATCCAAGGGGGAGTGTTATAAATTCACATTAATTGTGTGGATGTCATAAATCATAAAAAATGAGGTATATTCATTTCCCAACAAGTCTCTTCATATAACCAAATCTTTTTTATTCCCACCGTTGGATTTGATTCATTAGAATTGATTTTGTCCGTTGGATGAATCATTTTGTAATCTATAAATATGGTGACATGATAATGGAACTTGAGCGTGATTTTGTGTGGCCATAAACTTGTGTTCTTTTTTTTATGTTCTATTGTGATTGAAACGTTTTACTGCACCATCTCGTTATACACTTTGCTTCGCTTCGGCTTCAATCGACAAATTTCACAACATAAACACTCTTTTGATATTAACATGTACATTTAATATTACATAACAAAATCAACATGGAAGTTAAACATTGGAATCACGGTGGAGTTGATTTATTTTTTAAAAAATATATTAATATTTTTTTACAACCTTTTGAATTTAAGGTTGACTTGAAACTTAGCGAAGAAACCATTTTTAATTTTGTTTTTCGTGGACCTATTTCTGAGAAAAACACTTTTCACCTGAAACTTCCGTAGTTCGATTGACCCTTCGCAAGGCGGCCCCACAATCCACCACGTCACGCCCCCACCCGTTTAACCCCGTTTTTGAGTGACGTGCACAGCTGGCAACAGTGGGTGCCAGGTGTCAATCGAATCCTATATATGCTTCACCGCTCAGCGCCTCCCCCAATCTTCAGTCAGACCCGAGCTCAGTTCCACGAGGGCGACTGCCGACTACACCCCTCCTCACCGGTGACCATCACCGGCCCCACCGCGCCCCTGCCGTCGCGTCTCACCCACCATCATGAATACAACATCATGGTGGCCACTCTCGCCGACATCTTCACTGGGGGAATCACTGCCGATGGGGCGGCGCTCTCCGCCTCGTCGGCTCTAGCACCGGAAAACGCCTCCACTTCCTATTACTCCCCCACCCCCACGTTGGTCCAGCGCCCCCACCGCCAGCTCCAACGCCCCCCATGACTTGCGCCATCTGCAACTTCAGTGGCTGCCTCGGCTGCAACTTCTTCCCCCTGAAATTCGTTAACAGAGGGGTGGTGGATGGTGGGGATGTGTTAGAAAATAAGTAACCCGAATGAGAAGACATATTGAACCTTGATGCGTGAATTAGATTCAATGTCCAAAACGGTTTGATCCACCCCACGTTTATGGTGTAGGGTTCTCGGTGAAATTATCCCTCGAGGATTTCACCAAGATTTGGGGAAAATCGAACACCAATTTTTGATTTCCGTGCTGCACCGATATTGGGAGAACTATGGAGAATTTATTGGATTAAAAATTTAATTTACCCATAAGAGATCTCATCATTGCTTATTTATAAATCAGAATCGGTGCGAATTGTACTGGTTCGGTCAAAGAACACATTTGTTCGACCAAAACAAGACAACTCTTGGTGAGAGACACAGTGGTTCGATCTCACCATTTCGGTCAAAGAACACACCGGTTCAACCGAAACGACTCAACTCATAGTAAGGGACACACTGGTTCAAATTTGAATAAACTCTCTATTTATTTTAATAAATAATTTGAATAAAATTATAAAAATAAAATATTTTGAATAAAATTATAACAATCCCCCACTTTTATTCATAAATATTAATTCTCCAGACCACAAGTGTTCTATTACACATAATAAAGGTATCTTTCGATTTAAACCTTTAGTTAGTATCAATATCTCAAAGTTATAAGGAGTAAAACCATTAACTCCTATAAGAAGCGACACCACTTCTATGTTCACATAGGAAAAATATTACAATGTGATTACTTTATTATAGCACATAACTCATTGAGACTTAATATTTTGTTAAGATTTTATAACCCAACCTCTAGTCATAACAGACGATATTGACACCAAAATAGTTGGGGCTATAATTATCAATATCAAAAATCATCTTCGTAACTTGTTTTTACCCATTAAACACTTTGATTAGGATCTACCTAAAGTAAGTGTTGGGTTTCCATTACCAAAATGATTCATTCTATGGGTTTTAACCCCATATCTTTATTATTTTCATGGATAATCTCTTTCAACAGATATTTTGTAAACAGATCCGCAAGGTTTTTACATGATCTCACATAAACAATTGTTATGGTACTATTTGTAACAATTATCTCACATAATCGTGTCTCAAACTTAGATGTCTAGACTTTCTATTGTACATGCAACTATATTCTCTTGATAATGTTGCTTCACTATCACAACTAATAGAGATAGGAGGCATTGGACTACGCCACAATCTAATATCCAATAATAGATTCCCAATCCATTCAGCTCCCTTCCCACATGCCGTTAGGGAGATAAACTCCGACTCCATGGTCGAATGTGAAATACATGTTTGTTTCTTGCTCGCCCAAGAAACAAAAAAACCCCAAAGAGAAAACAACCATCCAAAAGTGGACTGGTTATCACCAATACTGGTAATCCAGCTTGCATCGATGTATCCTTCTAATACATCCGAATAATCATTATAGTATAAACTTAAATCTTTGGTATTTCTTAAGTATCCAAAAATTCTTATTACACAACTCCAATGATGCACACTAGGACTACTATTATATCTACTCATTTTATATACCGCAAAAGCAATATTAGGTCTAGTGCAATGCATCACATATATTAAAGAACCAATTACACTAGCATACTAAAGTTGTGTTACACCTCTACCCGTATTAATAAAAAGTTTAACACTAGTATCAAAAGAAGTATTGGAATCTTTGAAACCAAGATTATCAAATTTATTTAACATATTTTCTATGTAATGATACTGACTTAAAGAATGACTCCCACTATATTTTCTAACTTTAATACCTAGAATAATATCAACTATTCCAAGGTCCTTCATTTTAAACATAGAAGATAAGTAATTCTTTGTCTCAATTACACCAATCATATTGGTTCTAAAAATTAACATATCATCCACATATATACACACAATAACCCCATATTCTTTTGTAAACTTTGAATAAACACATTTATCCTCATTATTATGAGGAAATCCATTAGATAAAATAATAGAATCAAATTTTCCATTCCATTACTTCGAAGCTTGTTTAAGACCATAAAGTGATTTAACTAGTTTACATACTTAGTTTTCATTACCCAGTAAAACAAACTGTTCCAGTTGTTCCATGTAAATCTCCTAATTTAATTATCTATCCAAGAAAGCATTTTTCACATCCATTTGATGAACATACAAATTATTAATTGAAGTTAAAGAAAATAATATCCTTATTGAAGTAATTCAATCTACATGGGCATAAGTATCAAAATAATCAATCCCTTCTTTTTGTCTGAGACCTTTGGCAACCAATATAGCTTTTAAATCTTGAATATTACCATTGGAATCATATTTCTTTTTGAAAACCCATTTAATACCAATAGGTTTTGAACCTCTTGGTAAATCTAGAATGACCCAAGTATTATTTCCCAAAATGGAATCCATTTCATCATTAATTGCTTCTTTCCAGAAAGCAACATCTCTAGAAGTCATAGCCTCTTTATAAGTCTTCAGGTCATATTCTATAGTTAATACCATAGGATACTTATTCAGAAGATGAATATTTTGATCTCTTTCAACATGGAAAATTATGGAATTAGGAGAAATACAATCTGGATGTATATGTTTCTCCTTCCTAATTCTTGTACTCTGTTTAGGTTCAACTCAAGAATCATCATTATTATCTACTATTGTATTTAAACTAGATGGAATATATGAGTTAGTGGTATGAGGAATAACTTCCTCCACATAATCTTTATAAAACTTGTTTTAAAAAAACTCTACATCCCTTGATTCAATAATTATATTGGCTCCCAAATCCATAATTCTATAAGATTTTCTATTTTCTACATACCCAACAACAACACCTTTAATTTCTCTAGGACCAATTTTAGTTCTTTTAGAATCAGGAACACTATTGTAAGCTAAACACCCCCACGCTTTGAAGTAAGAAAGATTAGGTTTTCTACCTCTCTAAATTTCATAAGGGGATAAATCAGTTTTCTTAGAGGTAATCCTATTATGAATATGACATGCAGACAATAAAGCTTCACCCCATAAATTTAATGGTAATTTTGATTTATTAATCATGCAATTTACCATATTCTCCCTCCACGAGTTAATAAGACATTTAATTCACAAATATCAGTATGCACTAAATCTAATATATTAGTATTTCTTTCAACACTATAAAAGGTGTCTTAACTATTTTAGATTCTACACATGTTTCAAATTTATCAAAATCATTTCCAAAATTAATCAAGTTTAAATTATTTAATACTTTTAATGAATTATAATTAACATGTGATAAATGATAATGACACAAATTAGAAGATTCAATCAAGTAAGCATAAGATTCAATCATATTATTAATATAAAATTGATACATGCCATCATTAGAGTACCCTTTCCCCACAAACATGCATCCCTTTGACAAGATAACCTTGTTGGATTCGAATGAAACCCAAAAATCCCTTCTTACACAGAAGATCGAAAGAAACTAAGTTCTTTTGAATTTTGGGAACATACAACACACTTAGAAGTGTCAAATTCTTCCCTGAAGTAAAGCCTATCTCCATGCTTCCTTGTCTGCTAACATTGATGCATGCATTGTTTCCAAGATGTATTTCTTTTGCGATAGTACAATCATCAAATGTTTTGAACATCGAACGACCCTTGTACACATGCACTATTGCTCCAGAATTTAGCCACCATCCCATCTTTATTGAAGTCATATTGACTTCGGATATCATTGTGATTAGATTTTCTTCAGTCAGCATATTTTTAGTGGGTTTGTCAATTTTCTTTCGATAACGACATTCCCTTGCAAAATGTCCTAGTTTTCCACAGTTAAAGCATTCTATTTTCTTCTTAGATGGATTTCCTTTCTTTTCGAATTGTTGACTTTTCTTCTTGACATGTAAGGAGATGTTTGGTTTTGTCTTTCCCTCAATGATATTAACCTTGGTATCAAATTGCGTAGCCATACCCACGTCTCTCAACATGGATTCTTCTTAAATACAAAGAATCTTTTGTAAATTTTCCAAGGAAATATCATCACTCTTTTTGATGAGTGATTTACCAAAATCTTTCTACATTGGTGGGAATTTAGCAATAATTGCACCAACTTGAAAAACTTCTGTTATATTAATCTTAAGGGAAAGAAGTTTGTTTGCTAAAACCTGAAGCTCATGCACTTTCACCAATACTATCTTGTTATCAACCATCTTATAATTAAGATACTTTTCAATTAGAAACTTATTGGTACCTTCTTCCTCCACTTTGTATTTGAACTCAAGTGCATCCCAAATCTCTTGAATGATCTTCATTTGGCGGAAATAGTCATAAAGATAATTTGATAATGTGTTGAGAATATATCCTCGACAAAATACTTCATCGTCTTCAAATTTCTTCCTCATTGCCTGAATGTGCTCGACTTGAATCACGTCAATGGGTGTGTCGTTAGGATTTGAAGCGGGCTCCTCGGGAATAAGAGGAAGATTTAGTTCCAAAATGTAAGAAATATTTAATACTGTGAGAAGAAACTTCATCTTGTCTTGCAACTAGGAGAAGTTGTGGCCATATAAACGGTCATGTTTGACCATGTATTGGTTCATGACTTTAAGAGATTAGGAACCCATCTTCTAGATTCTACCTTTGGATTCAAATCCTTTTGATTGTTAGAAAATTAGTAGGCAGAATGGGAAGACAGATTGAACCTTAACACGTGAATTGGATTCATTGTCCAAAAGGGTTTGATCCACCCCCACATGGATGATGTAAGGTTCTTAGTGAAAGTATCCATTAAGCATTTCAACGATGTTTGGGGAAAATCAAACACCAATTTTTGATTGACCTACTGCACTGATGTTAGGATAACTTTGGAGAATTTATTGGATTGAAAATTTAATTTACCCGTAAGCGAGATCATCATCGCTTATTTATAAATTGGAATCGGTGTGAATTGCACCGGTTTGGTCAAATAACACATTGGTTCAATCGAAACAAGACCAACTCTTGGTGAGAGACACACTGGTTCGATGTCACCATTTCGGTCAAAGAACACATTGGTTCAATTGAAATGATGCAATTCTTGGTGAGGGACACACTGATTCAAATTTGAAAAAACACTAGGGAGAGGGAAATAGCCGGAGTGTTGGAGGAGGGAGGTGGAGGAGGAGGACGAACATTTACCTGGGGTGAGGCAGCGGCCGTGGGGGAAATGGGCGGTGGAGATAAGAGACCCCCGATGGAGGGCATGGGTGTGGCTGGGGAATTTGGAAATGGCGGTGGAGGCTGCGAGGGTGTACGACCGAGAAACCGTCGAGTTCGAGGGGCGGCGGGCGAAGCTAAATTTTTTGTTCCCGGATAGCGACTGCAAGGCATCAGCGACACTGTGGTGGGGCATAGCGTCCCCTGGGGCAGAACTTCTCATTCGACGGGATGGGGTACGTGGCCGCGACGGGGGAGTGTGGATGAACTTCGGAGGAGATTCCACCAGAAATCTACTCTGACTGTGTGTCACAGACAGTGGATAAAATTGTGTTTTAAACACTTATCTTTTAAATTGAGTAACTCTCATTGAATACAAAAAACCCTAATCCGATATTAAAATGTTGTAACGATGAAGTGGGGGCAGCGCATTGAGCGTGGATGGAAGTGATGCGTTTCTATTAACACAATCTAATTTTTCCAAAAATATAATCGGGTGTCTATATATATATATATATATCTGTGTGTGCTAATCCTGATGGTCCTCCATGTGGGGGCCACTCCCAATATGGGGTGACGTTTTCCAGCGGAGGAGAAATTGTCAGCAGAAGCCTGCAGCGGGTTCTTCCATGGGGGGCAGCATGGTGGGTAGCATTCATTATTGAAGCTGCCAATATTGAAGCAGCCGGTAGGGAGGAAATTTCTCAGGGTAACTGAACCACCCCAACAACCAAAGAAGATAGCTGGTTTTTCATTATCTATTTAAACGGGATTGAATCCCTTTATTTGTAAGAGAGGGGTTGTAAGTTTGTAATCCTCCAACGAGAACCAGAGAGAAGTGAATAGAGAAATATGTTTCTCCCGTGGATGTAGGTCATCCGACCGAACCACGTTAAATCTTGCGTTGCTCCGTTCTTGTTCCGTTTTTGTGTGTTTGAGGTACCACGCACCTATATTGTGCCCCAACAAGTGGTATCAGAGGCGATTTGGAGTGAACAGAGGTGAGACGGAGAGGGGATGATGATTTTTCCGGTGGCCAGAAAATTGAAAGTGGTCGGAATTTTTTTTTCGAGGCCATATTCGTGAAGATGATGGCGAGACGATTCTAACGGCGCAAGTGACGTTGAAAACAGAGCTAAAACGAGGAGATATGGCCGATCAAATTTTGGTCAAACCCACGGGTGAACAGTAACCTCGTGCCGGAGAAGACGACACTGTTCACACTACCGATGAAAATTTCGGCAAGATTCCGGTGGGAATTCCGGCGTGCCACGTCAGCTAGCGATCTGGACCGTTGAACTTTTTTTGACCATATCTCAGTCAATTGGTGTCCGATTTCGGTGATCCAGGAGTCGATTCCAACTATTTCGACTATTCCAAACACATCCATATAGTTAGTTTTTCAAAATTCGCACTCTATTAGGTGGTTTCAGAAGGGTACAACATCGATGGTGGTGATCGCGTTTTGCGACAACGACGATGACGGGTGCCAGAGCACTACCAAGATTTGATATCGAAAAGTTCGATGGTAGAAATAATTTCAGCTTGTGGAAAAACATGGTGAAGGATCTTTTGGTGCAGTAGGGCATGATCAAACCATTGATCAGAGAAAATCCTGAGACAACTAGTGCCGATGATTGGGAAGAACTCGAGATACGGGTCGTCAGCACAATTCGACTATGTTTGGCGAATGAGGTAAAGTATTCGGTGTTGGATGAGACATCACCGAAGGAGATCTGGAAGAAGTTGGAGCAGTGATATATGGCTAAGTCGCTATCCAACGAGTTGTTCTTAAAGAAGAAACTATACCAGTTGCGCATGGACGAGGGAGAAAATTTGTTTGATCATACCAATGAATTCAAAAAAATCTTGACACAGTTATTGGGGCTTGGTGTGAATGTTGGAGAGGAAGATAAAGTGCTATTGCTTTTATTATCCTTACCAAACTCATTTGATGGGCTTGTGACTGCATTGCTCGCGGGGAAGGAGACATTGAAGTTGGACGATGTGATGGCATCACTTCAAGATTTGGAAGCATTTCAAAGACCCGTGATGCATTTAGGAGAGAAAATCATGGCGATGCGAGATGATCAGCGTGGGAGGAGCCGACATCGACAGTCAGGAGGTAAAGAATGGAAGCCAAAATCTAGGGGACATGATCCTAGTGAAATCACATGTTTCTGGTGTGAGAAGAAGGGTCACTATAAAAGTGACTATGGAGAGCGCGGATGGTATGTTGCTGGAAAGAATAAAGTTGAAGAGGAGGATGTGAACATCACAGGATTATCAGCAGATGATGAAATTTGCGTGACAATGGGAAGCATTCACTCAGATGAGAGAGTTGATCAGGAATAAGTGCAGTGTCATTACTGCAAAAGATACGAGTACATGAAGCGAGAATGCCGTTTTCTGAGAAGGAAGAACGAGCAGGCTCAAAATCCAAAGGAAGACGGATGGGTTCTGGATTCGGGGAGCTCGACACACATATGTACGACGAGAGGTACATTTGATACTTTTCAGCAGGTGTGAGACTCGGTGAGACTTGGTGATGGGTCAAAATGCGAGGTTCGAGGTGTCGGGACGGTGAAATTGAAGACACCCGATGGAGGAATTCGATAATTGGCTGACGTGAAATTCATTCCGAGGATGAGACGGAAATTGATATCATTAAGCAGGCTCGAGGCAAAATTGTTCAAGATTTTCATAGCAGGTGGAGTGTTGTAATTCTCACGTGGGGATGCAGCGAAGCTTATTGGGAAAGAGTCTCAAGGGTTGTATCATTTGATGAAGACCGCAGTCAGCCTAAGATCGAGTGAAGATGGTGGAAGTGCCACGTCATCCGGTGTGAAGAAGCGTGTTCGATTTGCTGATGAAGTTTTCAACACCTGCAAGGAGACTGCAGGTCAAGATTCTACCCCAAATTGGTCATGAGGGGGAGATTTGTGGGGGACACTCCCAATATGGGGTGACGTTTTCCAGCGGAGGAGAAATTGTCGGCAGAAGCCTGCAACAGGTTCCTCCATGGTGGGCAGCATGGTGGGTAGCAGCCATTGTTGAAGCTGCCAATATTGAAGAAGCCGGCGGGGAGGAAATTTCTCAGGGTAGCTGAACCACCCCAACAACCAAAGAAGATAGCTGGTTTTTCATTATCTATTTAAATGGGATTGAATCCCTTTATTTGTAAGATAGGGGTTGTAAGTTTGTAATCCTCCGACGAGAACTGGAGAGAAGTGAATAGAGAAAGATGTTTCTCCCGTGGACGTAGGTCATCCAACCGAACCACGTTAAATCTTGCATTGCTCCGTTCTTGTTCCGTTTTTGTGTGTTTGAGGTACCACGCACCTCCGCTGTGCCCCAACACTCCATTACACGGTCTTCCCTCCCAACTCCCCTAATCTTAACTGGTGTTGCCTCTTGCTAACCTTAGCAGGTTTGATTTCTATGTTTCTACATTTTTGTTCATTGTCCATAAAACCTCACCCCGTCAATTTTTACCATATAAAGGTCTGTATCTTTTTCATTTATTTGGTATAATTTGAGGTTTCATTCCATTAAGGGTATGTAAAATAACAAATACGTGTTACACGAAGTGAATGAATGTTTAATGACTCATATTGGATGCATTTTCTTCACCCCATCCCTCTGTAATTATGTTTCAAATAGACTCTTATTCTCACTATGTCAATAAACTCCACTGTGAAAAGGGAAGATGTTTTTATACATTCCTTATGGGTTCTTTTGGATTTTTCTTGATAAGTATAATAACGAGTAGTTTCAATTAGACTCACGCCCAAGTTTAGTTGATTTATAAATTTCTCAATTTTGTAGTATGTATTAGCTTACTATATATTATGTGTTGTCTGTCTCTGCCAAATAATTGATCACTACAAGAGTTACACTAAATTTCTAGATTATATTTTTAAAAAATATATTTACACTCTAATCTAATTATATTATTTTTGTATTTATTTATTTTTCAATGTTCGAACATGCTATTGGAATGTTAATGGATATATTTAATTCAAGATCTATAACTGGTAGTTTTTATTTTGCATAATTTTATTCTTGAATGAGAAGAATACTGAAAAACATTATCCTCTTATTTAATGAAAAAAATAATTATTGTTTTAAATGGTTTTGACTATTTTATACCATAACATGATCAACCTTTTATCGTTCAGGTTCAACTAATTTGATGGATATGAATGTTTCTTCAACCCCTGGCTCTGCTGCATCTAGTATATTTAATGCTTTTAAGAACAATTTTGCAATTCAAATATTGTAGTGAATCAACCTGTATGAGAAAAATGACCAAATGGTAATCCATTTTGATTAAAATTTATGCATTATCAGTACTTAAATCCCTTGGTCAACTTTTCTAACAATACTTGAATTTACATCATTATAGTTTTTTTTATTCTCAATACAAGCTTGAGTTCAACATTACCGATGTTTAATCCTACTAGTCTCTCTTTTGACTCATTTAAAGATTGGTGTATTTATTTTAAAATCTTGAATTTATTATCATTATTATCTTTAGTCACAGTTAACCTTATTATATACTTCTTTTATAGCCTTTGTTAAATAATGTAGAACCACACATTATTGACATGTTTAATTTTTTTCTTTTAATTTTTTTTATTTCTTTCATTGAATATATGCTTCATTATGATTTTTTTACATAATCAACAAATTTGAAATCTACACACTAGAGGATATGCTTTAAGTTCGTATACTGTAATCGATAAAGCGATTAAGGGGTTATTAGAGAAAATTCTAAAAAATTATATGTATTTCATTTAGTTTAAAATATTTTTCCAAAACACTAATTAATTAATTACATATATATATTTTTTTATTTCTTCCAAGTTCATCTAAAGACTGCGATGACAATACCAATCCACCCATTATTGCAGGAGCACCTGCAACCCATGATACTTACCCAAGAAATTTATCATTAACACCTCAACCAGACTCTTTATATTCTATTAGTTATTTTTAATGTATAAAATTGTTGATTTTTTCCCAATTATAAATATTTTAGATCCTTTTATTAAAAATAAGGAACCATTGGATGAGATTATTATATTGAAAAAATATACCTTTATATTATATCTTTATTAACTTATATACATGCGCTCTATTTATCATAAATTTTTATAGTATTTTTAGTTGTTACATGAAGTGGATGTTTCTTTATTGAAGTCAAAACTTCATTCTTTTAACTATAAGTTTGCTGATGCTGCTGGCCTTTCAGGCATCGTATCGATAATGTTCACAGGAATTGTAATTATTGTGTTGTTTTAAAATCTATTTTATTTGAAGGAGTGTTCGAGAATGATTAGTTGTTTACTTTGTCCACATCTAACTTACATTAAAGTTAATTTCCATTTCATTTATCATGATTGGATTTTAATGGTTATAAAGCACTACACATTCTGAAATTTTTCTGATAATTCCCACCAATTTATTTCTAACTTTATTCACTCGATAAAAACTTATGAAAAGACATTTCTATGTGTGAAATATTTATTTCACCCAATACTATAGATAAATACTATTTGAGGGAGTCAAGTGATATTTTTCTGCCTTTTTTCCCTTGGTTCTATTTTTTGTGTGCTAAAGTTGAATTATTAAAAAAACAATTTCTTTTTTTCCTTTGAAAGTTGAAGATGTGATTCTTAATCTTCTATATTTTTTGGAAAGGTAGAGTAAATTGGCCACATTTTAGATCATTAAATTTCATTATGTAATTTATTTTTTAATGCACTCTTGATTCCCAAGGGCATGCCCCCAATATTTTTATTTTAATTATATTAATATTAAAATCACCCAAGCATCAGTAAAAAGTTCATATAGTTGGCCTTTGTATTTTTTATTTTAATGACGAGGTGTATTTTTGATTATTTTAGTTTTATTGTGAATGTGTAACTTTTTTATGAGTTTATTGTCCAATGAATTTTCAAAATGATGCAACTATTATAGCTTTTTTTACTTTATATTTATATCCCATGCCACTTAGAAGCCTATTGATTTTAGTTAGAAGTCTTTTATTTGATTCTACGATATTTTATTTGCATGTATTTTCTATTTTTGTTCTAGTAATATAAGGTAATTTTTATTTTATTTTGAAACTATTTTATAATCTACCTATCAATGCATAAATTAATTATTTATATTTTTTACCAAATAACATTAATTAATAATACCTTTTCAATATATTCCACTAGATATAGATTACAATTTTTGGTTATGAAGATATCTCAATTGATACAGAAGATTCCAATCAAATTTCTAAACTATGGTGCACTTATGAAAGTTGATTGCATGGAAGTCCCATTTCTTTTGTATTTTAATTCCAAACATGATGATCTATTATTTTTCACATTTCTATTTAGTTTTTTATTTTATTATTCATATTAAACTTATTGTTTTTTAATGTTTTACGACAAATCAAATCCTATAAAAATGCATGGGGGAAATGCTAGTAATTCTATAAATGAATACATGAAACCCAAGAAGGTGCACAAATCCAACACAAAAGTTTAAAAAGAACAAGTATCTAATTCAAAAATACATGCTTGTGATACCCCAAGTAAGGGTAAACATGTTATCCATACATTAACAAGTGACAATTTTTCCTATAAAAACATGTGAAGACGGGATAGATGGTCAATATAATTAAACCATCTAAAACATGTTAGGTTCTATGCATTTAAGTTGCACATTAACATAAACAATAATAACTATACCTTTTTTCATAAGTTTTGAAAATGGTATTAAGGGAGGAAAGTATAAAACAATACTATACATAGAGTTTAATCAAAATACTCTTGAAAAATCTATAACATGTCATTAATAATTTATATTGAAAATTATTCATTCATAATTTCTAGAAAATATTGTTTCGGATTTATTATTAGTTTTTGGAAAAAGGAATTAATGTTCCTGGATTAACCTGAAAATTCACTCGAAGAACTAAGAAGCCCCTACCTTAACCACTGGTCAGGTTTTCCAATAAAAATGATCCTCAAGCATCTTTTAAAAACAATTAGACAAGATATGTCACAAAAAAATCTTTTTATAAAACCACCATAAATCAAGGACCATGAAACTCCAATTAAAATATTGGAGAACAACTCTTAAAATCTATCCAAAACCATATATTCTTAAACCATATCCTCTCATGCCTCCCAATATTCGCCCCTTTCCACTCATTTCGGTAGCTTTATTTTCTTCTTAGGTGTTTTTGTCTTAGTGATGCATCCTTTGTCTCCCTCATAAGGGATTTCAAGGTGGTACTTGGACTATTATTCTGTGACCTCTTTATGGTTTTCTTTCACTTTTATTGGGATTTATCACTTCTTTTGTATCACACCTCAGTGTTTCCATTTTCCTCTAGGTTTTTTTATGTCCCATGGAGTCAGGTGTTGCTTTGTATGCCGGTGCTAACAAGGATGTTCTACAAGTTCCTCTTCGCTAAAGGTTTCCCCGCTTCAGTGTGTTGGTAATCTCTCCTTCCCACTAGCATGATCTTGTCTGCCTCTTATTCAACCCTCTATGTCCGTCTAACCCAACATTCAAGTCCCCATATTGGGAAGGCATGTTCGTATTTAGGGGGATTTGGGTCTGGTGGTGGGTGCATAGGCGATATATCTTATAATTCATTTGAATTTTCTAGCTTTGTGATTGTGAATTTAATTTCATATTAAAAATTCCTTTTTGTTAATATTTCCATTGTCATGATTTGATAGTTTTATCCTCGTAAAAAACCTTGAAATTTATTATGATAAATAAATATTTTGTAATTATTTTTCTCTTACTGGGCTGATTGTTATCCGGATGGGCTTCTCATGGCTTGGTCATGTGCTTTGTCCCTATTCCTTGATCCCTATCTTGCTGGTCTGGTTTGTTGTATCCATGTTTCTCCTTCAATATGGTGTGCTGCTCCATGGATCTTCAGATCCATTTATTAATTTTAGAGTCTGAGCTATCTATGTGTTCTTCCTTTCTATTCGGTTTCTCCACGCATCTCATGTGCATTCATTCAGATTATTTTTTCAACTCCTCATCTGTTATTCATGTTGGTCACCATAACCTATACAGGCGATCATTGTGACCCATCAATCATTCGGTTCCCTCACTCTCACTTAAAATTCCCTTCCTTCACTCTCATTCGAACTAGGGTGAAACCCTAGAATGCGATCGGAGAAGAAGTCCAAAGTTTTCTCTAGAGCCACTATTGTACAATGTTCACACCTTCAACTGAGTTCTGCCATCATGTGAAGAGTTAATCCTGGTGAAGAACACTTGTGTTGAATATGCCTGCATGATTACTTACATGATTCATATTGCAATGAAATTAATTTGTTTGTTTCATTTATTATTTTTTCTCCTGCATGGTGGCATGGCACTCCTACGTGGGTATTTTTCCATTTCCAGTTTTAGATTTTCCTTTCTCGGTTCGTTTCTGGAACCCGGTTTGTGTGTTTTCCTTACCTGTTAGTGGGCCTGTTCTGAACCTTTGATTATTTCTAATCCAACGGTGATGGTGATCCCTCAGTGTGTTTCCTTGCCCAGCCTCAATCCACTCTTCATGCTGCCCCACCAATCACGTCGTGCCATCCGTCCTGTGCGCTGTATCCGTTGCGGTTGTGTGAACGACCTCTTTGATCCTGGCTATCCACACAGCCTTCATCCCATGCCTCTACCGAACCATCTGACCGATCTCTGATGTGCATTGATTACGCCCATTTGTTTCTCTGCAGATGGGCATGCTCCAGTTGGTTCTTTCTATCTAGTTCCAAGGCATCTTCCAGCAAGCGTAACTCTGCTCCAGTTCTGTGAAGTAGAAGAAGGTCCGTTCTAGGATCCTCCAGGCACCCACACTCCTCATAGTCGTTGTACGTGCCACCTCCTGCAATCAGAGTTCTTCTCCGATGGAGATTCAGTGGGAATCGTCTCGACTCTGGGTATTTTGACGGCTATGCTTCAAGTGGTAACAAATCTTTACATTCTTTTATAATCGTGACCAAGTTCGGGTTTTTATATCTTGGTTCTGTAATGATTTATCTTTTCTTCAAAATGTATGCGGCTGTACCCTACTTGTGTGCATGCGTGAGTCTGTCCAGGAGTGGATGAGGCTAAATCTATGTAACAGGATTGATCACTACCACCTAGTTTAGCAAGCCCAACCTCCTCGTATAGTTTCTATGGTCCTTTAATTTCTGCATTTGCGTCTGTAATTACTGCTTGTCTCCTTTATTACTTTCTTAATAAATTGGTTTCCCTGGTGTTGTTCTCGTCATGGACATAGGTCCCCTTGGGTATGAATCATGTTATATCTGTTGTCCTCTTTATATTCTTGCATTGTATGTTTATCTTTCTTGATTCATTGTGATAATAACTAATATGTTAATAAAGCTCACTGAATTGATCTCCATTAAAAACGAATAGTGGATTTTGGTTTATTAAGGGTTTAGGTAATTAATCCCAACAAGTGGTATCAGAGCCTACTGTTCTTTTGCCATGGGTTCAACTAAATTTTATATTTATAAGTTTTATAGTGAGAATGATTTTAATCTCTAGAGAATTAATATGAAAACCTTGTTATATCACAATGATCTAATAGATTCCATTGTTGGCTCTAGGAAGAAAATCACCACCACTACCCCTAATGGGCAGGCTGCTACATCTTTTGTAGATGTCCTTGAGGAGACCCTTAGGAAATCCCATAGTTTAATACTTTTATCTTTAGGAGACAAAGTGTTAATAGAAGTCGCATATAAGTCCTATACCACTGGTATATGGTCTAAATTGGAATCCCTTTATATGAATAAATCTCTTGTTGGTAGACTATATAAGAAGATGAGATTATATACATTCAAAATGTTCCATGGAACTACAATCAGGATACACATTGATGAATTTAATAAAATCTTATTAGACCTAGCCAACATTGACATTAAACTGGATGATGGATACCAAGATATCATATTATTTACATCATTAGATGATTTGTTTATCTCTGTTAAAGACTCTATTATGTATGGGAAAGAAACATTAACTCTTGAAGAAGTGAAATCTGCTTTGCTCTCTAAAGACTTTCAAAGGAAGGGTTGTGTGAAAACTGAGGCTGAGGGTTTAAATATTAGGGAAAGAGGTGAATCTAGAGGCCGTAGTGAGTCAAGGGGTAGGAGGAAGGATAGGGAACAATCCAAGAAATATAGAATCAAGTCTAGAAATAAGGTAATCAGATGTTTTCAATGAAAGAAGCCTGAGCATATTAAAAAAAATGTCCTAATTGGAAGGGTGACTATAAAGATAGTAATAATGACCATTCACTATTAGTTGAACAAGGCTTTGACACTACTGATGTGTTAAATTTCACTGACACTACCATATTAGATGAATGGATCCTAGATTCAGGGTGTTCATTCCACATATTCCCTGAGAAGGAATTCTTTACTGAATTAAGGGAAGGAAAAACCGGTGAGGTCTTTCTAGGTAATAACAGGAGCTATCATATCATGGGAATAGGCTCAATTTTATTAGAGATTCATGATGGGTCTGTTGAAACTCTTGAGGAGGTTAGGTGGAGAACCGAATTAAAAAAGATCCTAATATCCATTGGAACCCTTGAATAGAAGGGTATGGCTTCAAGTATGGATCTGGAAGCCTTAGAGTTGCCTGACGATCCCTCACAATAATGAAAGGAACCCTTCGTAATGTCTTGTATGTGTTCGATGGTAAAGTGTATAGAAGTCAGTTGAACACCCTTCAGCTTCAGAATTTGATTCCACCACCTTATGACATAGTAGACTAGGGCATGTTAGTGTCAAGGGTCTTAGTGAGCTTAAGAAGTAGGGGATTCTAAGAAATATCACTCCTAGCATTTTCCATTTTATAAAGACTGTGTATATGGGAATTTTAGGATAGTCATTTTCAGTAGGTATATCTATAAGGCTAAAGAACCTCTTGAATGTGTACATTTTGATTTATGGGGTCCCTCTAGGGTTACCTCCCATGTTGGAGGCTTATATTTTGTAACCTTTATTGATGATTTCTCTATAAGAGTGTGGATTTATATACTTAAGAACAAGTCTGATACCTTTTAGACATTTAAGAAATGGAAAGCTGTAGTAGAGAATGAAAGTAATAGGAAGCTTAAGGCCTTAAGAAATGATAATGGTTTAGAGTATCTGTCCAATGAATTCATTGAATATTTTGAATCTGAATGAATTAAAAGATACCAGACTGTTGTGGAAACCTCATAATATAATGGGTTAGCAGAGAGGATGAATATGAATGTTCTTGAGAGGGTGATGTTTATGTTATCCCATTCAATACTCCCTAGGTCCTTTTGGGCCGAGGCTGCTGAGATAACAATGTACCTCATTAACCACTGTCCATCTTCAGCTAACTCCTTTAAGACACCTAAATAACTTTGAAACACACCCCCGAATCTAGCCCACCTTATGATATTTGGATCCATAGCCTATGCACATACACATAATGATAAGCTAGCTCTAAGGGCTATTAACTACATATTCATGGGATATCCAGAGGGTGTTAAGAGATATAGGTTATGGGTTGACAATACAGGTTATTATAAATGCATCATTAGTCGCGATGTGGTCTACCATGAATCTGGTGTGACCAGTGGGAAATAACCAAAACCTTTTTTAACTTCTAATGAAGCTGTTGGACCCTCAGAAGTCCTAACACCTTTAGGTGTTGAAGTTCCTTTAAGATCAGGGGACCAACCCCCGTCCAGTGTTGGTCCTGCTCCTTCAGTTCCCCTAGCCCAGTTTGAATCAGATTCTAGTTTGGAATCAGAACTTGAGAGGGAAGAACCTGATGACCTGAGCAGCTATCGGCTTAATAGGGATAGATAAAGGAGGGTTATTAGACCTCCAGCTCACTTCAACTAGGCAGACATTTCTGCATATTCCTTTTATATAGATCAGGACTTTTTTAATGATGAGCCTCAAACTTATAAGCAAGCTGTTAAGTCCAATGAATCTAGTAACCGACTAAGAGAAATGCAAGAGTAAATGAATTCCCTTCTTAAGAACAACACCTAAGTTTTTTTCCCAGACCCAATAACCAAAAAGTTATAGGTTCAAAATGGATTTATAAGAATAAATAAAACAATGTAGGAGAACCTAAAATTAAATTAAAAGCCCATATATTTTCAAAAGGTTTTCTACAACATGAAGGCATTGATTATATAAAAATATTCTCTCCTGTTGTTAAGCATTCATCCATCATAATTCTACTTGCATTTGCTGCCAAACTTGATTTTCATGTTGAGAAACTTGATGTAAAAATGGTTTTTTTACATGGTAATCTTGATGACACCATTTATATGACTCCTCCTAAAATATTTTCAAAACTGTTCAAGCCTAACCATGTTTGTACTTTACAAAAGTACTTGTACAGGCTTAAACAGTCTCCAAGACAATGGTATAGAAGGTTTGATTCTTTTATGATTTAGAATCAATTTTCAAGAAGCAGATTTGATGCATGTGTTTATTTTAAAACTATCAGGAATGAGTTTTTTTATATTTTATTATATGTTGATGGCATGTTATTAATATGTAAAAACATAAAGATCCTAAATTTGTTTAAGCACCAACATAACAGTGCTTTTGAAATGAAAGACTTAGGCTATGCAAATCAAATCCTTGGAATGGACATAATTAGGGATAGGAAGGTTAGAACCATGTACCTATCCCAATTCTCTTATGTTAGAAAGGTATTATCTAGATACCTATTTGAGAACATTAAACCTGTTAATATTCCCTTGGGACAAAACTTTAAACTATCTTTGAATCAATCCCCTAGGAATGAACATAAAACAACCTTTATGAATAAGATTCCATATGAAAATGTTGTAGGAAGTCTTATGTATGCCATAATCTGATCTATAACAGATATAGAATTTTCTGTTTTTACCCTAAGTAGGTTCATGGGTAAACCTGTTAAGGCTCATTGGAATGCCTTAAAATAGGTGTTAAGGTACGTTTCAATGTCTGATAAACTGCGCATTAGATATGGATTGAATTATAGTTTTAATGATGATATAGTAGGCTTTGTTGATTTTGATCATGCTGGAAACATTGATACTTGTAAGTCCATAACTGTTTATGTCTTTCTTTCATATGGGGGACCGGTCTCTTGGAAATGCAACATGCAATCAGTGGTTGCACTGTCCACTACCGAGGCGGAGTATATTTCCCTGACAGAGGAAATTAAGGAATCCATTTGGATAAAAGTTTTTCTTTCAGAATTATTGTTATATTAATGGTACATTGTGACAACCAGTCTACTTTAAATTTATCTAAAAACAATTTATTCCATGGTAGATCTAAGCACATTGACATTATATTACACTTTGTTAGAGATATTATAGAATCTGGGAAGGTGAGTGTCACAAAGATACCCACTGGAGATAACCCAAACTATTGCTTGACTAAGGACATTCTGTCATCCAAATTCATGAATTTTCTTAAGATTATGAATTTAGCCCCAATTCTATAATCTAGGTTGCGAGAACATCATCACTATATTTTATTTAATTGCAAAGTGGAGATTTTTTGAATATGCCTGCATGATTTCTTGCATGAATCCTGTTGTAAGTAAATTAATTATTTTGTTCTCCTGCATGGTTTCATGGCACTCTTACGTGGGTATTTTCCCATTTATAGTTTTTGGTTTTCCTTTCCTGGTTCATTTTTGGAACCTTGTTTGTGTGTTGTACTTACTTGTTAGCGGGTCCATTCTGAACCGTTGATTATTGTTGATCCAACGGTGATGGTGAAACCTCAGTGTGTTTCCTCGCCCAAACTCAATCCACTCTTCATGTTGCCTGACCAATCACATCATGCCATCGTTCCTATGCATTGTATCCATTGTGGTTATGTGAACGACCTCTTTGATCCTGGCCGTCCATGCGGCCTTCATCCCGTGCCTTTACTGAACCGTCTGACCTCTCTCTGATGCGTATTGATTTTTCCATTTTGTTTCTCCGTGGATGGGCATGCTCTAGTTGGTTCTTTCTCTCTAGTTACAAGGCAGCTCTCGGTGAGCTTAACCCTGCTTTGGTTCCGTGAAGTAGAAGAATGACCATTCCAGGATCCTCTAGGCACCCGCACTCCCCGTAGCTACTGTATGTGCCACCTCCTACAAATGAAGTTCTTCCCCAGTGGAGATTCAGTGGGAATCATCTCGACTCTGGGTATTTTGACAGCTACACTTCAAGTGGTAACAAAGATTTACATTCTTTTATAATCGTGACCAAGTTCAGGTGTGTAGATCTTGGTTTTGTAATGATTTATCTTTTCTTCAAAATGTATGCGGCTGTATCCTACTTGTGTGCATGCGTGAGTCTGTCCAGGAGTGGACGAGGATAACTCTACATAAGAAGATCGATCACTGCCACCTAGTTTAGAAATCCCAGCCTCCTCAGATAGTTTCTCTGGTCCTTTAATTTCTACATTCACGTCTATAATTACTACTTGTTTCCTTTCTTGATTTATTAATATATTGGTTTCCCTGGTGGTGTTTTCACTTTGCACGTAGGTCCCCTTAGGGTTGAAGCATGTTATAACTGCTTTTCTATTTATATTCTTGCATTGTATGTTTATCTTTCTTGATTCATTGTGAGAATAACTAATCTATTAATTAAACTTACCAAATTGATCTATATTAAAATCGAATAGTGGATCTTGGTTTATTAAGGGTTTAGGCAATTAATCCCAATAACTTGTGGAGATCTTGTGCTCATATTCTAGTGAGGGACATCTATTGCGGGTGATTCTAGATACAGAGGTATAAATGTAAACATTTAAAGCTTGTATAAGGCATACCTGTCACTGGTAAGTTTTCAAGGTTGAGAGTTTCCCTTTTCTTTTCCATTACTTCACTTATTTCCAGTTTTTATAGTTTTATTGTTGATCTTCCTTGTTTGGTTTCTATTTTGTAATTATGTTTTATTTTTATCTTAATTAAACATGTGAGTGAGTGGTGTTCTTTCCATGCAGGCAGGACCACAAAGGTCTAAAGCACATTAAATCCTTGCATTGTTTACTGCTTTTAGTTTTTTTTTGCATCTAGTATTCTCCCTAAGTTTCTTGTTCTTTTATCATCTCGATTCACCAAGATTTCATTCTTTTTCGACTGTGGTCTTTATCACCTCGCTTTCATCTTCTGTTTCAAATATTTATTAAAAACCAATTATATATTCAGAGTTATTTGGTCATTCTTGGGGAATAAACAATGGAATCTACCAATTATGAAATAGAAAAATTTTATGGTGATAATGACATTAATCTCTGGCGAATCAAGATGAGATCCCAACTTATCTGACAGGGGCACATAAATACTTTTCATATCCCTAAGAAACTTTTTATAACCACATCTCTTGATGGTCAGACCACTACCACCTATGAATACATCTATGACAATGTTCTTATTAATGATCATAACTCCCTATTGTTATCCTTAGGTGATAAAGTATTAAGGTAAGTTGATTATGAATCTTTCACTGCTAGTATTTGGCTAAAATTTGAGAAATTATACATGGCTGATTCATTGGTTGGTAATATTTATAAAAAGAACCATACATTTACTTTTAAGATGCATTCTGATACTTCAATCAAAGAAAAAATTTATGAATTCAACTAAATTATGCTTGATATATCTAATATTAACATTTATATTCATGATGAAGAGAAAGACATGATCCTACTTATTTATCTTGACAATTCATAAAGAACTATTGTTGAAACTATGATGTATGTCTAAGAATATTTAACTATTGAAGAAGTTAAATTAGCTTTACAGTATAAGGAACTTCATAATAAAACTAAAGTAAATCTTTAGGCAATGATTCTTTTTACTAGGGTCCGACTTGAAAAAATAAATAAAAAGAAAGAAAATTGTAAGGGAAATGGAAAGAACCAAATCCAAAATAGTCTAGGAAAATTAGGAATAAGTCTAATTCTTGTTAGGGTACATGTTACAATTGTCGGAAGCCTATCCATGTTAAACCACAATGTAGGAAGCCTACAAAGAACCAAAAATCTGATGAAATGTGTCACGACCCGTCCTCGGGGCCCGTGCCATGACTACCCCAAGCCCGCCTTCCATAGGCCAGGGGCTAGAGACTAGCACCAAAGGCATAAAACCCGATAAAAGGGAAGGAATTTACTTTAGATAAGTAAACACACAATAGAGTACGCAAGTTGGAGTAAACACAAAGTAAACTGAGTACAAAAGTAAGTGATGAAAAGTAAATGGGGCAGAATACAACCCAACTGAAAGTACAATACAACTGAAAATAAAGTACAACAATATTAAAGTAAAACAGCAACACCGAGTCGTCCTCCGAAAATCCCACCTGAAGGGTGGGTATAGATAGTCTCCTCAGCTCCCCGGGTCCGGCCGACCGCTCTGTGTACGTCCCGCCAAGTGTTCCACCTCCGGGTACCGTCCAGCTCCACAAGCCTCCACCTCGATCAGTGCTATCCATCATCTACATCCAACACAACGTAGTGTGGGCATAACCCGTGCATGGGTGAGTATACGATACTCAGTAGGGACCCCGAGACCCCCGAAGGTCTCTCAGAATCCACGAAGGATAAACCAAAAAGGAAAAATACAATCACAAAGTATCAACCGACTATACTTAGGTATATGCCCATATATATACCTAAGTCATCAATTCCAGTTCGCCTCCAACTCTCGAGCCCAAGTACAACCCAGTCTACATAGGAAAGCACAACCCAATCCACACAGGAAGGTAAGTCAATCACATCGATGATAATGATTGAAAATTAAGACTCAGCTCTCACAGGTATAAATCTTTCGTATAGAGATAGAGATGATCAGATGTAGTCACTGATTCATCTAAGCTATCAGAACCACACAGGATACAAGTACAGCTAAGCTGTCGGACCCACACAAGATACAAGACCAGCTACTCTGCCGGACCCACACAGGATACAAGTATAGAGGTCAATACTGCCGGACCCACACAGGATACAAGAATAGTAGTCATCGCCGTCGAACCCACGGAGGATCCCAGTACGGTAGTCGTCGCTATCTAACCCACGGAGGATTCGAGTACAGTAGTTGTTAAGTCGCAGCCAGCTCTAGGATCCCTGCACACAACGTACTCGATTCCAGGAGGGTCCGCTCCTCGAGTAAAGGGGGGTCGATACATCAATTGTCACGAAGACCAGAGTTTATGTATCCTGAATTTCCGTCTCGTCAAAAGGAAATCAACGCGACATACGGCACATCAATCGGACGTCCGGTCTGAGAGATATTGGCTTTTGCATTCTAGGGGCCCAGTTGGAAATATGCTCATTCCAAACCCGACCATTTACCAAATCTATCCTAAACTCACTTAGAGTATCGAAAAAGGAATGTTTCGTCAAAAGAGTCCCAGTTCCACAGACGGCGCGTCGATCGGACGCGCGGTCTTTAAGTTATTCACGTTTAAGTGAATAACGTGCCCGACCTGTTTAGCTCGGTGGGCCCACGAGTCGGGTTAACCCAGTTTGACGGGTCCGACCCGACATGGGTGTCAGACCGGTCCAAAGGAAAAACGAAATTCGGTTCGAAGGACGCGGACCGGCCCGACCCAAAGTGGCGCAGCCCGACCCTGCATGGCGTGGCCCGACCCGGCCTAGCGTGGCTAGGCCCGACCCAGAACGACCCGACTGGGCGCGGCCCGGCTGGCCCGGCCGACGGGCCGAGTGGTCTGAGGTGGGGACGGGGCCCCCCGAATTCCCTAACCGGTGGCACCTAGCGGTGCCGCCCTTCCCAAACCGGCCGGCTAGGCCAGCCAGCCTTCTGGCGCAAGAGGCCTGCACGGGCGGGCCGCGGGTCTTCCAGCGCGGTGCCCTCCTGGTGCCACGGTTCAACTCCGCTCGGCCGGCCGATGGGCCGGCCGGTTTCTCCAGCGCGGCGCCCTCCTGGCGTCGCGGATCGCCTCCGCCTGACCGACCGGTTCATCCACCGAAGTGGACCACAAAGCGGGCCGCAATTCCTTCTGCATAGCCAGCGTGTCAGCTCTGGCTTCCTCCACCATGTTCCCGACATGACGTGATGACGCCGTGCTTCTTCCACATTCGGTCACCGATTCCAAGAAGATCAAGAAACGATGGAGGGTTGTTGGGCGGTGTTTGTTCGGTCCGTGCCCTCCATGTTAGTCGGTAACAATCGGCCGAAGATGAACAAGGTTTCACGAAGCACAACGAACAATTTTATTCAAATAAAATTGGAACAATTCACCCTACCTCAACAATTGATGTCGTACGTCGACATCACGGAAGACGACGTCGTGAGGTGAGGATTCATAGACGTCGTCAGAGTGCGTCCGAGGAAGTGACGTCTCCTATCTTGATGCAGAGAAAATAATATAAGACGTGTCGTCGTTGGCGAGTTCCCCACGTCAGTGTCTCCTCCCTTGTCATGGAGGAAGAAGAGGATGGAGAACTGTGGTTGTCGAGTCGTTCTACGTTGAAGAGTCGATGTTTTTCATTGGAGAAGATCCATTCTTCATTGAGGATGATCTTATTCAATAAAGGAGGAATCCTATTTTTCTTCACAAGAGTTCTCCCAAGATCCCCACACAACAAGCCAACCCAATTAAAATAAGGCCACCCATTATTTTAATTAAACTTTCCATGTATTTCAAAATTCAAAAATCAAATCCCCTTAATTAATTAAATGTAGAGTTGTTTAATTAATTAAGAGGTAGGTTGGCAAAATTTAATGGATTGAGAGAGGGAGAGGAAGAGTTACTCACTTAAAGAGGAGTTAAAAATTAAATTAGGGAGGTTTAAAGAGTTTAGGGAATGTGAAAGGTTGGGGATCGTGTGGGCCCCACCTCAAAAATATCCTCACATGGGTAGTAAAGGGGCTTATGGGTCCCACCCCAACTCCCCCATGTAGGATATAACCACATTAGATATAAAATAAAAATGTTCCACAATTTTATTCACTTCTTATTTAATCCACAAATTTTAACTTCTCCTCCCGTGAAAATGCAATTGCGGTAAAGGTCCTCTTAAGAAATTTCCGGCATTGCGAGTTCATCGGTGCCCTCAAATTTCAATTCTGAGCAATGGTTCAAAAGATAGAAAAACCCGCTCGTTCGTTCACTGAACGTACCCGAGCTAAACTTCAGATAATTATTTGGGGTACACCGGGCCTCAGAATCAGGTTCTGCCAGAAACCGCGTACTCGTAAAATTCCAAAGAATTTAAGAAAAAAAAATTTCCTTGAAATTTACAGGTCTTTACATTACTCCCACCTCAGGGATTTATGTCCCCGTAAAGCTAAAACATAAACTAGGGAAACAAATGAGGGTACTGAGCACGCATCTGGAGGTTCCCGTGCTGCCAACGAATGTGCACTAGAGGAATCAAACGTCCACATAGGACCTACTCCTGTCGATCCTCGATCTCAACTGGGACCTCCATGAATGTAGCCCCGTCATCGATGTCCAACTCCCCGTGGTCGATGATATGCGTCGGGCCGTGCATGTATCTCCTCAGTTGAGATACGTGGAAGACGTCGTGCACCTGGTGCAACTGAGGTGGAAGGGCCAGGCGGTAAGCCACCTCGCCTACCCTTCTGAGGATCTGGAATGGTCTGATGAAGCGTATAGATAACTTTCTACCCCGACCAAATCTCCATAATCCATGTCAAGGTGATACCCATAAGAAAATGTGGTCGCCATCCTCGAACTCCAATGGTCTCCGTCTCCTATCAGTATAGGACTTCTGTCTACTCTGTGCAGTCCTCATCCGCTCCTGGATGATCTGCACCTTCTCTTTCGTAGTCTGAACCATCTCTAGTCCTATGAGTGCTGACTCCCCAGAGTCAGCCCAGCATAGAGGTTATTTTCAAGGTCGGCCGTACAATGCCTCGTATGGTGCCATCCTGATGGTAGAGTGGTAGCTATTGTTTTACGCAAACTCCACCAAGGGTAGGTGATCCTCCCAGCTACGACCAAAGTCAAGGACACATGCATGAAGTATGTCCTCAAGTGTCTGAATGGTCCTATCTGTCTGGCCATCCGTCTGAGGATGAATGGCGGTGCTTAGGCGTAGCTGCATCCCAAATTCCTCCTGCTATGACAACCCTGCTTTTATTACAAACTTAAACATGATTTATTACATAAAACTTCACTTGATATAACAAGAAGATCGAGAGGTTTAGTTTCTTTGGGGCTTAGGATCATTACATAAAAACTTAAAACATGAAATACAACATCTTTATTGAAAACTTCCTTTACATGACCACTACATTCCCTCGTACTTAGCATTGCATGGGATAACCTGAGGACATGAATACGAAAAGGGTGAGCTATAAAGCCTAGTAAGGGAGTACAGTGGAATAACATGAGGAGTAAAATACATTTTATACAATAGGAATATAAATAGAGTATAAAAGAAACATGAACATAAAGGCATGATAAAGCATGATAATCATAACATTGAAATGTGGCAACAAACACTTAACATGGAATTAGCATGAGCCAAGGCTCATTGCACATGGAGCATGAGTAAATCCTCATTGCACATGAAACACGAGTAAACCCTCGTTGCACTTGAATTAGCACGAGTCTACACTCATTGCACATGATGTATCATGATACTATACTTTACCCAATTCATTGGAGCTCTATAAGGGCGCACCCTTCTTAAACATTTCATTTCATGCATATGTGTGCCACATGGATCATAAAACATGAATTCATAAAACATAATCATTTATTCCACGATAAAGGAATGTGGAATTCATACATGAAACTTTGTAATCAATAAGTAAAGGTACATAAAGGTGGATACCCTTGATGGAGAAATGGGCATGTTATCCACTACACAATGACATTGGCTTAGAAAATCAGTGCGATTTCGGCAGCGTAACGACGTGACATAAGAATTCATAAAAATGGTTGATGAGAGAGAAAGGGGTTCCTCATCATATTTACATGTAATGGAAAGTAGGGAGGTCATATAGATACATTTACCAACAATTGTAATGGAATTTAGATTCATGATACAAAATTATTGCTTGAATGTAAAAGAAGAGAGAGAAGTTCCTTTCGGAATTTCGGCATAGTAACGGGTGTACATAGGAGGCATTTAATGAGAGAGAAAGGGGTATCCCATCCTTCAAAAAATAATAGGGCAGTATGGGGGAGGTGAGAAACCATACCCCAACATTCATAATTTAAATTAAAAGGGCAATACAACTTAAAGAAAATTGACAAAAATGAGAAAGGAAGAAAAAACCCTTACTTGGAAGTGTGCTTCCAAAGGCTAGAGAGAGGCTTGTGAGAGGCTTATTGGGAGATTGGGGAACATTTGGAGTATTCTAGAGAGATTAGGGTATAGGTTGGATGAACTCCAAGGGATTTGAGTGAAGAGGAAGTGGGAGCTTGGGTGGATTTATATAGGAAAGGTGAGGGAATTCTTTATTATTTAGGTTTGAGACCCCTTATATTAAAATAATCCAAACCACAAACCATCCCATGGTTTTTGCCCATGGTTTTTGGAAAAGGGAATAGGAAAAAAATATTTTATAAGGCCAAAGTCTGAACTTCTTAAAATAATAAGGTTGCTTATGTGGAGGTGAGTCACACTCCCATGGAAATTAATTTAAAAAGGCAAAGTTTTGAATATGTCTTGGGGGGTCCATTAATGCTTTGAAAAGTAAATCAAACAAACCCAAAATCACATTATTTTAATGGTAAAACATATATTGGCTGAACATAAAGATTATAGTATTTTATTACATCACTATTGGGTCATTATGATGTCATAAAACACATTATATATTTAAACAGTATTTAATTTTTACCCAAAAATTTGACTGTCTCAGAAAATTATGAAAAATTCACCGTTGGATAATTTTGACGTCATGATTCCAGAAATAACATTTATTTTATCTAAATAATTTTATAAATATGTTAATTTTCACTTTTAAAATAAAAACCGACATTTATTGAAAATTCACGGGTTTTGACAGAAATGGCTTTCAAACATTAATAAAAATTTTAATTGAATTCATAAAATATAAGATCATTTATATTTAATAAAAAACAATTTAATAATAACAACATTATTTTATTAAAATATTATTTAATTAAAAAATCCCTTAATTTAATAAAATAGATTTCTTAATTAAATAATAACTAAAAATACCATTTGTACTTTAAAAACTATTTACAATGTATCAAAAATGACTAGAAATTATATTCATTATTATATACAAAAATAATGTACATGAACATAGTACTACTTATTTGTTACATAACCCCTTAAAACAGCTGCATAAGATCTAAGGGTAAGGTGTGCGATGGTGACAGACTCTTGGGGTGGCTCGGATAACATCGCTCGAGTGGTAATTTCAATAAACTTCCACTTTTCCCGTAGACGGTCACGTTCGAGCTTCACATGATGAAGCTCAGCTTGGGCTTGGTCAAGGGCGAAGCCCAAAGACACCACCTCTTTTCCGAGCTCCGACAAATGGGCTTCGTATGGGGAAATTCTACTGGATGAGGCCATCACTTCCTTTGTCTGAGTAAATTGGATTTGTTAAAGTCCTATATTTATACTAATCATGTGATCACTGTTCAACGACTATATTAGCAACGGTCAAAATTCTTAACATAAAACCAAGGATGTTGACATTTTATAAAAACATAAAGATACATTTAATTAGATTAAGAGGGATTTCCATTAATGAAACTTTGGATCGTTACACCTGCAACCCCTTCCAAAGCCGAAAAGTAAAGTGGGCATCTTGATCGAAGACGATAGACGATGGCACACCATGAAGCCATATGATCTCCTGAACGTAGAGGCGTCCTAAGCTCTCCACTGAGCCTTGTTCTATGATCGGTTGGAAGTGGGCCGACTTGGTGATTCGGTCTGAGATCACTTAGATGGAGTCATGTCCTCTGGAAGTACATAGAAGCCCCATCACGAAATCCATGGATATCCCATCCCACTTCCACTCCGGGACCTCTAAGGGATTTACCAAACCTGCCGGCACCTGGTGCTCCGCCTTCTCCTACTGGCAGGTGAGGCATCGTGAAACGAACTCTGCCACAACCTTCTTCATACCTGGCCACCAGTGATGTCTTCTGAGATCTTGGTACATCTTTTCTACTCCTGGATGTACCGCCATAGGGGACGTATGAAACTCCCTTAGAACCTCCTCCTATAATGCAACTGGTACCATGGTACGTCCCCTAAAGAGGATGATGTGCTCTCATCCTTCAGAAAATCCATCAGGTGGCTGTCCTGTGGATATTTGTGCACGTCGCGTCTCACAGTCAATGTCCCCACGCTATGACTCACTGACCCACTAAAGAAGTGGAGGAGTGACTGTAGAAAGGCTGCTCCATCCCTATCCACGAAGGATATCTGCAACACGGTTAGCTGCTACGTTGCTTCTCCAAGTAGCTAAATGCCCAACCTCCTGATGAGAGCATCAACTACCACGTTCCCCTTTCCAGGAGTATAGACTATCTCAAAGTCATAGTCCTGGAGGAACTCGAGCCATCGCCGCTATGTCAGGTTTAGGCCCTTCTACAAGAAGATGTACCTGAGACTCTGGTGGTCAGATTAGACTGTAAAGTCCTCACCCATCAGATAGTGCCACCACATCTTCAAGGTGAAGACCACTGCTGCTAACTCTAGGTCATGGGTAGCGTAGTTCTACTCATGCGGCCTCAACTGTCGTGAACCATAGGCGATCACTGTCCGCTCCTACATCAAGACACACCTGAGTCTGGTCTCTGATGCGTCGCAGTAAATCACATACCCAACGCTATCCTCCGATATCCTCAAGATTGGTGAACTGGTCAATCTCTGTCTCAGCTCCTGAAATCTCTGCTGGTATCTATATGACCAAACGAAGGGTTTTCCCTTCTTCATCAAAGCTGAAATTGGTGCTGCAACTCTGGAGAAATCTAGCACAAATCTCTGATAGTACCCAGCCAGACCTAGGAAACTTCGCACCTCCGTCACGCTCCTGGGTGGCTCCCAAGCAAGCACGACCTCGATCTTCGCTGGATCCACTGCAACTCCCACCTCCGAGATGATGTGCCCCAAGAAGTGTACCTATCATATCTAGAAAAAACACTTCGAGAGCTTACCATAAAGCTGGTGCTCTCGGAGTGTATCCATTACAACCCGTAAGTGGTAGGCGTGCTCCTCCTCGGTAGTCGAGTAAATCAGTATGTCGTCAATAAAGACCACGAAAAACCAATCGAGGTAAGGATGTAAGATCCTGTTCATGAGACTCATGAACACTGCTGGAGCGTTGGTCACACCGAAGGGCATAACCAAAAACTCGTAGTGGCCATACCGACACCTGAAGGCCGTCTTCTGCACATCCTTGTCTCGAACTCTGAGCTGGTGATAGCATG
The DNA here is from genome assembly GCA_963277665.1 of Viscum album. Classification (NCBI taxonomy): domain Eukaryota; kingdom Viridiplantae; phylum Streptophyta; class Magnoliopsida; order Santalales; family Viscaceae; genus Viscum; species Viscum album. Next base: position 1,371,920,931 of record OY728129.1, on the reverse strand, counting down.
ACCTAAGGTCTATCTTCGAGAACCATCGTGCTCCCTTGAGCTGATCGAATAGGTCATCAATCCTCAGAAGGGGGTACTTGTTCCTCACATTTATCTGGTTCAGGTGACGGTAGTCGACACACAGTCGCAAGCTCCCATCCACCTTCTTGGCAAAAAAAAATCAGAGAAGCCCAGTGTGAAACACTGGGTCAGATGAAACCTTTTCCTTGTAAGTTCTCCAGATGTACCCACAAATCTCGAAGCTCGGTGAGAGCCATATGATATTTTGGAGTAGATATCGGTGATGTCTTGAGGTATAGGTCTATGTATAAATCTACCTCTCTGCGATGAGGTATTCCTGGAACGTCTTCAGGGAAAACAAACGCATACTGATCCAGCACAACAGGAAAACTCAGACTCCACACGTCAACTGCTTCGAGGATGAGACTAGCTAGCTAATGTGTGATTGGCTTCCCTCTCTTCTGCGTAAGTCCATCTTGCACTGCAAAGGCTCCCTTCTCACCGGTGAAGGTGAACCTGGTCCCATTCGTGCGGACACATCACACTTTGCGCCTAATACAGTCGATTTGGGCATGGACTATAGATAACCAGTCCATACCCAAGATGACGTCGTAAGGCCTCGACGCCGCTACAAGAAGATCCCAGCCGAAGCTCTCGCCTCCTAGAGTAAGATCACACTACCGGGACCAGTGCGTAATTGTCGAGTCTGCTCCCATAGGAGTCTCTAGACATAAGGATCAAGCCAACGGATCCATCGGAATCTCTGAGCTCCGAACAAGGGCAGAGGAAATAAAGGAATGACTCGCACCTATGTATATAAGAACTGTAGCAAGGGTGGAGTAGACATAGATAGTACCTAGAATAATCTCAGGTGTGCCGTGGTCGTAAGCCTCCGCTTCCTGGAGATGATCCTGCCTCTGCCCGCTAGCTCCCTATGGTCGGGGTGGACCTCCTGAGGGTGGTGGTGGTAGATCCTCGAAGCATTGTCCACCACCCACTGCTCGGTCAGCTCCTATGCCTTGTCTGCCTGCTCCCTGCAGACCTCCATGCTCGAACATCTGCCTCTACCTGGGAGGTCCCTCCACTGTCTGCTGCTCGTCTACATGGCAGGTCGGGCAGTCACGATCCATGTGGCCCTGCCCACAGTATTCATAACACTATCTTCTCCTCGTAAGACTAGCTCTGTTTCGGGTACCCCGCACAAACGATCCCGTATCCTGAGGTCGCCCAGCTGATGGCCTGGCCCGCTTGGACCCCTGCGACATCTTTCGACTATCGGCTGCAGAGGACTCCGCTCCATGTCCCCCTGCGGTGGGTCTCACTGCGGGCGTCGACTCAACAAGGAAACTCTCCATAAGAAGGGCTCGATCCAGTACTCTTGCATATGTCGAAATGCTGAGGGAGATCATCGAAGCCCTAATCTCGTGCCTCAGTCCCTGCTCGAAGGTTCAAACCCGGAAGAATGGGTCCCGTACCATGTCTGTGGAGTAGAGAGAGAGGTCAGTAAATCTCACTAAGTACTGGGCTACTGTCATGCAGCCCTTCTGAAGCTATAGTAACTCCTGGATGCGCACCGCACAGAGGGTGGTTGGAACAAACTCTGAACAGAAGAGGCTCTTGAATTCCGTCCAAATAGAGATGCCTCATCGTGCACCTGGAGCATCAGGCTCCACCATCTACTACTGCTGCATGTAGGAGACTCGCAAAAAGAATCACCATAAGGTCTAATGGTGTTCCTACCAATCTGAAGACTCTGACGATATCCTCCAGCCAATCCTCAGCTGTCTGAGGATCCATCTCTCCGTGGAACCTAGGCGGCCTCTGTCGCTGAAAATCGTGCAACGCACTCAAGAGGTGTGCACTCTCCACTGTTGGGGCTGGTGGTATCGGTGGCCCAGCGGGTAGTGGTACCGCTGGTGCCTCCGCTTTAATGGGGCCCTGCACAGAGGCCTCGTCGCTCGCTGGGCTGCCATCCTGCACGTAACTAGGAACCCTAGCTGGCTGCCTTCGTGGGGCCATCCAAAGAAGAAATAGGTGCGCCACAGTTAGTATAGTATACCTGGTGAGCTGACACAAAGTAATCACAAAGAAAACTTTTGAAACACACATGCAATAAATGTTTTCATGCACTGAGTCGTAAATCAGAAGTCAGGGTCCTGGTGTATCGATACGTCGGCCGCCACACCAACACTAGACTCCCTGGACTGATAACCACACTCAATACTCTTAACACTATTGCTTCCCAGAGAAGAAATTATCAGAGTCCTGAGTTCTATGGTAGAACCGACTCCTCTGATACCAATTTGTCATGACCCATCCTTGGGGCCCGTGCCGTGACTACCCCAAGCCTGCCTTCCATAGGCCAGGGGCTGGCAACTAGCACCAAAGGCGTAAAACCCGATAAAAGGGAAGGCATTGTCTTTAGAGAAATAAACACACAACAGAGTACTCAAGATGGAGTAAACACAAAGTAAACCGAGTACAAAGGTAAGTGCTGAAAAGTAAATGGGTCAGAATACAACCCAACTGAAAGTACAGTACAACTAAAAAGAAAGTACAATAGTAGTAAATTAAAACAACAACACCGAGTCGTCCTCCGGAAATCCCACCTGAAGGTTGGGTACAAATAGTCTCCTCAGCTCCTCGGGTGTGGCCGTTCGCTCCGTGTACGTCCCGCCAAGTGGTCCACCTCCGGGTACCGTCCAGCTCCACAAGTCTCCACCTCAATCAGTGCTGTCCATCGTCTGCATCCAACACAACGTAGTGCGGGCATAGCCCGTGCATGGGTGAGTATACGATACTCCGTAGGGACCCCGAGACCCCCGAAGGTCTCTCAGAATCCACGACGGATAAACCACAAAGTAAAAATAAAATCACGAAGTATAAACCGACTCTAATTAGGTATATTCCCACACATATACCTAAGTCATCAATTCCAGTTCGACTCCAACTCTCGAGCCCAAGTACAACCCAGTCCACACAGGAAAGCACAACCCAGTCCACAGAGGAAGTTAAGTCAATCACATCGATGATAATGATTGAAAATCAAGACTCAGCTCACATAGGTATACATCTTTCATATAGTGATAGAGATGATCAGATGTAGTCACTGATTCATCTAAGCTGTCGGACCCACACAAGATACAAGTCCAGCTAAGCTGTTGGACCCACACAGGATATAAGACCAGCTACTCTGCCAGACCCACATAGGATACAAGTACAGAGGTCAATACTGCTGGACCCACACATGATACAATAACCTTAGTCATTATCGTCGAACCCACAGAGGATCCCAGTACGGTAGTCGTCGCTGTCGAACCCACGGAGGATTCAAGTACAGTAGTCATTGAGTCGCAACCATCTCTAGGTTTCTCGCACATAGCGTACTCGATTCCAGGGGGGGTCCTCTCCTCGAGTAAAGGGGGTCGATACATCAACTATCACGAATTCCAGATTTGATGTATCCCGAAGTTCCATCTCTTCAAAAGTAACTCAACGTGATAGACGACACGTCAATCGGACGCCCGGTCTGAGAGATATTGGCCTTTTCGTTCCAGAGGCCCGGTTGAAAATATGCTCGTTCCAAACCCAGCCATTTACCAAAGCTATCCAAAACTCACTTATAGTATCGAAAAAAGGACCATATTGTCAAAAGAGTCCCAGTGCCGCAGACGGCGCGTCGATCGGATGTGCGGTCTTTAAGTTATTCACGTTTAAGTGAATAACGGGCCCGACCCGTTTAGCCTAGTGGGCCCGCGGGTTGGGTTAACCTAGTTTGATGGGTCCAACCCGGCAGGGGGGTCAGACCGATCCGAAGGAAAAATGCAATTCGGTCCGAAGGACGCGGACCGGCCCGAAGTGGCGCGGCCCGTAGGCCGAGAAGTCCGAGACGGGGGCGCGGCCCCCGGCTTCCTGAACTGGCAGTGCTTAGTGGCGCCGCCCTTCCCAAACCAGCCGGTTAGGCCGGTCGGCCTTCTGGCTCAAGCGGCCCACATGGGCGGGCCATGGGTCTTCTAGCGCGGCGCCCTCCTGGTGTCACGGTTCAGCTCCACCCGGCAGGCTGACGGGTTGGCCGGTTTCTCCAGCGCGGCGCCCTCCTGGCGTCGTGGCTCGCCTCCACCCGACCGGCCGACGGGCCGGCTGGTTCTTCCACCGACACTGCCCGCAAAGCGGGCCACGGTTCCTTCCGCATAGCCGGCGTGTCGGCGCCGACTTCCTCCACCGCATTCCCGGCACGACGCGATGACACCGTGCTTCCTCCACCTTCGGTCGCCGATTCCAAGAAGATCAAGAAACGATGAAGGGTCTTCGGGCCATGTTTGTTTGGCCGGCACCCTCCGCGTTAGTAGGTAACAATCGAACGAAAATGAACAAGGTTTCACGAAGCACAACAAACAATTTTATTCAAATAAAATTGGAACAATTCACCCTACCTCAAAAATTGATGTCATACGTCGGCGTCACGAGGTGAGGATTCATAGACATCATCGGAGTGCGTCCGAGGAAGTGACGTCTCCTCTCTTGATGCAGAGAAAAGAATATAAGAAGTGTCGTCGTTGGAGAGTTCCCCACGTCGGTGTCTCCTCCCTTGTCATGAAGGAAGAAGAGGATGGAGAACTGTGGTCGCCGAGTTGTTCTATGTTGAAGAGTCAACGTTCTTCATTGGAGAAGATTCGTTCTTCATTGAGGATGATATTCTCCAACAAAGGAGGAATCCTCTTTTTCTTCACAAGAGTTCTCCCAAAATCCCCACACAACATACCAACCCAATTAAAATAAGGCCACCCCTTTTTTTAATTAAACTTTCCATTCATTTTAAAATTCAAAAATCAAATCCCCTTAATTAATAAAATATAGAGTTTTTTAATTAATTAAGAGGTAGGTTGGAAAAATTTAATGGAGTGAGAGAGGGAGAGGAAGAGTTACTCACTTAAAGAGGAGTTAAAAATTAAAGTAGGGGGGTTTAAGGAGTTTAGGGAATGTGAAAGGTTGGGGATCGTGTGGGCCCCACCTCAAAAATATCCTCACATGGGTAGTTAGGTGATTATGGGTCCCACCCCAACTACCCCTTGTTGGATATAACCACATTAGATATAAAATAAAATTTTCCATAATTTTATTCACTTCTTATTTAATCCAAAAATTTTAAATTCTCCTCCCGTGCAAATGCAACTGCGGTAAAGGTCCTCTTAAGCAATTTCCGGCGTTGTAAGTTCATCAGTGCCCTCAGATTTCAATTCTGAGAACCGGTTCAAAAGATAGAAAAACCCGCTCGTTCGTTCACTGAACGTACCCGAGCTAAACTTCGGATAATTATTCCAGGGACACCGAGCCTCAGAATCAGGTGCCGTCAGAAACTGCGTACTCGTAAAATTCCAATGAATTTAAGAAAAAAATTTTCCTTGAAATTTCCAGGTCTTTACAAAATGATTGACCAGTCTCTCTGTGTTGATACTGATTATGACAGTGCTAAAGTCCTCAATGTGTTTAGGCGTGACCTCATTGATGATTGGGTCTTATACTCTAGTTGATACTTTCACATGTGTACCAAAATAGAGTCTTTTATTGAATCAAATAATAGGTAGAATGAGAGGTTATTCATGGAAATAATAGATTATGTCACGTTTAGTGCAGAGGTTTTGTTTTGATTGATCTTGATGACCATTTTATTTACACCTTACTTGATGTTTGGTTGGTCCCTAACCTGGATATAAATTTAATCTCCCTAGGTGTTTTAGAATAGAATGGGTTTAATTTCAAGTCTGAATTAGGTTTTCTTAAGATATCCAAAATCTCTATAACAGTTATTAGAGGTTCTCCAGTGAAGGTGCTTTATGTGTTGAATGAGAATTGTAATGACCCAAAGATTCATTAATGAAAATTCATCTTGGTCTATGTCTTATTGTGGTTATGTAAAACGTCTGGAATTATTTGGTTTTATGTTTTGGATTTTAAAATACTATTAAGAATTGTGACCGCTGCTAATATAGCCGTTGAAATGTGAACACATGATTAGTATAAATATAGGGCTTTAACAAATCCAATTTACTCAGACAAAGGAAGTGATGGTCTCATCCAGTAGACTTGCCCCGTAAGAATCCCATTTGTCAGAGTTCGGAAAGGAGGTGGCATCATTGGGATTTTCTATTGACCAAGCCCAAGATGAGCTTTAATATGTTTAGCTTGAGTGGAACTGCCTACGTTGATAGAGATTACCACTCGAGCAATGTTATCTAAGCCACTCCAAGAGTCTGTCACCATCGCACACCTTATCCTAAGGTATTATGCAGGTGTTATAAGGGGTTATGTAACAAGACACTAGTACTATGACTATGTAAATTATTTTTGTATAAATAATGTGCATTCATTTTATTATTGTTACTTTTTAAATAGTTTTTAAAGCACAAATAGTATTTTTTTAGTTAATATTCAACTAAGAAATCTATTTTGATGAATTAATGGATTTTTGAATTAAATAATATTTTAATAAAATATTATTAATAATTTACTATTTTTTAAATATAAATGATCATATAAATTTTTATGAATACAATTGTAATTTTTATTAAGGTTTGAAAGCTGTTTTTGTCAAAACCCATGAATTTTTTATAAATGTCGGTTTTTATTTTAAAATTCAAAATTCACATATTTAGAAAATTATATTGATAAAATGAATATTATTTTTGTAATGAGTATGTCGAAATTATCTAATGGTGAATTTTTCATAATTTTTTGAGACAGTCGAATTTTTGGGTAAAAATTAAATACCGTTTAAATATATAATGTGTTTTATGATATCATAATGACCCAATAGTGATGTAATAAAATAATGTAAACATTATGTTTGAAAAATATATGTATTAACATTAAAATAATGTGATTTTGGGTTTGTTTGATTTATTTTACAAAGCTTTAGTGGACCCTTCAAGGCTTATAAAACATTTTGTCTTTTTAAATTGTTTTCTTTGAGAGTGTGACTCACCTCTACATAAGAAAACCTATTATTTTAAAAATTTAGGCCATTGGAATTATAAATTTTTTTTACACTACCATTTGGAAAAAAACATGGGAAAAGACTATGGTCTGGTTTGTGGTTTTGATTAGTTTAATGTGAGGTGTCCCAAACCTAAAAAAATAAAGAATTCCATCACCTTTCCTATATAAACCCACCCGAGATCCCACTTCCTCTTCACTCAAATCCTTTTGGTTTAAACCAACCCCTGCCTTAATCTCTCTAAAATCCTCCCAAGGTGCCCCAAGCTCCCAAGAAGCCTCTCTCAAGCCTCTCCCAAGCTTTTGGGATCACACTTCCAAGTAAGGGATTTCTTTCTGTCTCATTTTGTCCAATTTTATTTAAGTTGTTATGACCTTTTTTTAATTAAAAATGATGGGGTATGATTTTTTACCTACCCCATACTTCCCTCTTTATGTTTTGATGATGGGAGACCCATTTATCTCTCATTAATTCTGCCCATGTACACCCGTTACCATGCTGAAATTCCGTGAGGGATTTCTCTCTCCTCATTTACATCCAAGTAATTATTTTGTATTATGAATCTAAATTCCATTACATTTGTTGGGACATGTATCTATATGACCCCCTTACTTCCCATTTAATGTATATATTATGAGACACCCTTTTCTCTCTCATCAACCATTTTCATGAATCCTTATGTCACACCGTTATGTTGTCAAAATTGCACCGCGTTTTTTCCAGCCAAGATCATTGTGTAGTGAATACCATGCCCATGTATCTATAAAGGGTATTCACCTTTATGAATATATACATATTTAATGGTAATTTCATTTATTTATTCCACATTAATTAATCTTGTAATAACTTATGATGTTGACTGATTCCATGTTATATGATTCATGTGGCACACTTATGCATGAAATGAAATGTTTAAGAAGGGTGCACCCTGATAGCGCTCCAATGCATTGGGTAAAGTATATTATCATGATAAATCAAGTGAAATGAGTGTAGAATCATTATAATTCAAGTGCAATGATGGTTTACTCATGATTAATGTGCAATTAGGGTTTACTCATGCTCTATGTGCAATGAGCCTTGGCTCATGCTAATTCCATGTTAAGTGTTGTTACCACATTTCCATGTTATAATTATCATGCTTTATCATGACTATATGTTCATGTTTCTCTTGTGATACATTGATATTACTATTTTCTAACATGTTTTGTATTCCTCATGTTATTCCATGTTTATTCCCTTACTGGGCTTTATAGCTTGCCCTTTCCTTATGCAAGTCCTCAGGTTATCCCATGCAATGCTAAGTATGAGGGAATGTAGTGGTCATGCAAATGAAGGTTTCAATAAAGATGTTTTGTTTAATGTTTTAAGTTGTTATGTAATGTTCCTAATACCCAAATACACTAGACCTCTCGATCTTCCATGTTGTATCAAGTGAATATTTTATGTAATAAATCTTGTTTTAGTGTGTAATAAAGAGAAGACTTGTCATAATTGGTATTAGAGGATAGGTTTAGTTATTTTTTGGGATTAGGATTAGAAAACCCTAGTGAAAGCCTTAGGGATAAGACTAAGTATAATAAAAACATCCTTAAAGTTTTGGTAAGTATTGAGTAAGTTGTTTATCAAGAAAATACATCCCTGTTTGGATACGAGCAGGTAAAGGCGGCTCTGGCACAGATGTACCTAGGGGTGAAAACCCTGGAAAAGAGTTTCGAGCTTAACCCAAGGTATCCTGGTATATGACAACGTGCCTTTCTGTACTCTTGGTAATGACACTCCAAGGGGATATGCATTGGTAAATTCACAAGCTTAGTATGAACCATTATTAAGGGAATAAAAAAAATCTCTAAGAATACATGTTAGAAAGTAGATCATGGATAACATAGATTGAAGATTATAGATTCATAAGTTAAGGAAATAAAAGTAATTTATAAGTCATCTGTTTTTGGATTAACCTTTATATTTTACCCTTAACTTTCCTTTCATTAAGGAATAATAAATCATTATACTTCAAGTAGTTTAATATCAAAATTTTATCATGTCTATAGGGTAACTCAAAATTTGATATGTTTCCTCAGCAGGATAAAGGATAGTTTCGAGATGGAAGGGGAAGAACCTCATAAAACACTCTTGTCCATTCCTGAGGACTTACTAGCTATAATTATTGTGAAGTCAATCTCGCATATCATTGAAACCATTTCCAATGTCTAACTTTCTTGCATGAAGCTCTAAAACATATCAAACACTGCCTCCATACCAAAGAATCATCAACGATCTTGGCACACCTATGATCATATATTAAGCTCCCAACTCTACCACCTTTCAAGACGAGGGAGGTACCATCAGGTTATTTTAAAAAATTTCACCCTATCTAGAGAGTATGATTCAATATTTTATTTTCTAATATCTGCTGAAGAGGGAGACCTTCGAGCAGCACATATATATATATAGTCTTGTCTTCCATTTTTTAGAAATGTAGACAATATATTAGAAGAGCCACATTTCAAAAATTTCAAATCTCACTATGTCAGACTATTTTATAAAAAACTGGTACATGGTGATGTTTTGAAACTATATGTTGGATTTTTTTTCAAAAAGTGAATCATATTTTCCATTGGTATGATCCATGTTGCACGGACTATGTCTGGACTAAAAAAGTGGTAGACTTTGAATGTGCATTGAACTATTGTTTCACTAAGTAGACCCTAGATCTCCGTGATCGACATGATAATGAGGGTTGGGGAATGCTTAATGGTGGTGGGTAAGCAACCCTAAATTCGTGTTTAAATTTTAGAGTTCTTTTTGTATGTAATCAAATTGCGAGGACACAATTTTTCTCAAAGGGTGAAGATTGTAACGACTGAAAAATTCATTAATGAAAATTCCTCTTGGTCTATGTATTCTTGTGGTTATGTAAAACATATGGAATTATTTGGTTTTATGTTTTGGATTTTAAAATACTGTTAAGAGTTATGACCATTTCTAATATATCCGTCGAATAATGACCACATGATTAGTATAAATACAAGTCTTTTAAAAATCCAATTTACTCAGACAAAGGAAGTGATGAACTCATCCAGTAGACTTTCCTCATACAAAGACCATTTTTTGGATCTCGTAAAGGAGGTGGTGTCATTGGGATTCAATCTTGACCAAACCCAAGCTGAGCTTGAATACGTTAAGCTCAATCGGAACCGCCTACGAGAGAATTAGAAGTTGATAGAGATTACCACTCGGGCAATGTTATCCGAGCCACCCAAAAGTCTGTCACCATCACGCACCTTAACCTAAGGTCTTATGCAGGTGTTATAATGGGTTGTGTAACAAGACCCTGAAACTATGACTATGTACATTATTTTTGTATAAATACTGTGCATTCATTTTATTATTGTTACTTTTTAAATAGTTTTTAATGAACAAATAATATTTTTTTAGTTAATATTCAACTAAGAAATCTTTTTTGATGAATTAGTGGATTTTTGAATTAAATAATATTTTAATAAAATATTATCAATAAATTATTTTTTATTAAATATAAATGATTGTACAATTTTTTATGAATACAATTGTAATTTTTATTAAGATTTGAAAGTTGTTTTTGTCAAAACCCATGAATTTTCGATAAATGTCAGTTTTTATTTTAAAAGTAAAAATTCAAATATTTAGAAAATTATTTATATAAAATGAATATTATTTTTGTAATCAGGACGTTGAAATTATCCAATGGTGAATTTTTCATAATTTACCCAAATAGTCGATTTTTTTGGTAAAAATTAAATACTGTTTAAATATATAATGTGTTTTATGACATCATAATGACCCAATAGTGATGTAATAAAATAATATAAACATTATTTTAGGCCAATATATGTTTTACCATTAAAATAATGTAATTTTGGGTTTTTTTGATTTATTTTACCAAGCTTTAGTGGACTCTTCAAGGCTTATAAAACATTTTGTCTTTTTAAATTGTTTTCCTTGAGAGTGTGACTCAACCCCACATAATAAATTCTATTATTTAAAAAAGTTAGGCCATTGGAATTATAAAATATTGTTTTCCAATTCTCTTTGAAAAAAACAATCGGAAAAAACCATGTGATGGTTTGTGGTTTTCATTAGTTTAATGTGAGGTGTCCCAAACCTAAAAAAATAACAAATTCCCTCTCCTTTCCTAAATAAACCCACCCAAGATCCCACTTCCTCTATAGTAAAAGCCTTTAGAGTTTGACCAAAACCTGCCATCCTCTCTCTATAATCCTCCCCAAGGTTCCCCAAGCTCCCAATAATCCTCTCTCAGGCCTCTTCCAAGCTTTTGGGATCACACTTCCAAGTAAGAGATTTCTTCCTTTCTCATTTTTGTCCAATTTGCTTTAAGTTGTTATGCCTTTTTTTTCAATTAAAAATGTTGGGGTATGATTTCTCAACTCCTCTATATTACCCTATTTATGTTTGGATTATGGGATACACCTTTCTCTCTCATTAATTCCACCCATGTACACCCGTTACTATGCTTAAATTCCGTGAGTGATTTCTCTCTACTCTTTTACATCCAAGTAATTCTTTTGTATTATGCATATAAATTCCATTACATTTGTTGGGACCTATATATATATGATCCCCTTACTATCCATTTCATGTATATATGATGAGACACACTTTTCTCTCTCATAAACCATTTTCATGAATCCTTATGTCACACGTTATGCTGCCGAAATTGCATTGCGTTTTTCCAAGCCAAGATCATTGTGTAGTGAATACCATACCCATGTCTCTACAAGGGTATTCAACTTTATGCACATATACATATTTAATCATACTTTAATGTATTTATTCCACATTACTCAATCATGGAATAACTTATGATTTTGACTGATTCCATGCTATATGATCCATGTGGCACACTTATGCATGAAATGAAATGTTTAAGAAGGGTGCACCCTGATAGCGCTACAATGCATTGGGTAAAGTATAGTATCAAGATAAGTCTTGTACAATGAGTGTGGAATTGTGGTAATTCAAGTGAAAGGAGGGTTTAATCATGATTCATGTGCAATGAGGGTTTACTAATGCTCCATGTGCAATGGGCCTCGGCTCATGCTAATTCCATGTTAAGTGTTGTTCCCACATTTCCATATTATGATTATCATGATTTATCATGTCTTTATGTTAATGTTTCTTTTGTGCTCCATTGATATGCCTATTATATAACATGTATTGTATTTATCATGTTATTCCCTGTTTATTCCCTTACTGGGCTTTATAGCTCACCCTTTTCTTATGCACATCCTCAGGTTATCCCATGCAATGCTAAGTACGGGGGAATGTAGTGGTCATGCAATGGATGTTTTCAATAAAGATGTTGTGTTTCATGTTTTAAGTTGTTATGTAATGTTCCTAAGCCCCAAATACACTAGACCTCTCGATATTCCATGTTTTATCAAGTGAATATTTTATGTAATAAATCATGTTTTAGTGTGTAATAAAGAGCAGGGTTGTCATAGGAAGACCCATTATAGGTAGATGAGGAGTATGTATGTTAGAAACACTGATAATACCATGTTATGTAATAGGAGGTTGGGGAATGTATGCTCCAAGGGTCTTGATGAACTAAGTAAACATGGATTATTGAATGAATTCTGACAGATCCACACCAAAACACAACCGACTTCTTAGTATTAGTAGCTGAATTATAAGAAAAAGCTCACAATGGTTGGGAGAAACTAGGAAGAAGAAAGATAGAGGAGGAATAAGAACAATTGAGGGACCTAGGTCCACCCGCCCAAGCCAACGACTGCACTAATAGACTCTATTACTTTCCATGTCTCCAATATTCTTAACCCCTCTTTATTTATAACTATTTCGATCTGTACAAACTCCTAGAATATTCCGAAAACAATCGCCCTTATTCCATTTATGACCAGTTTTGTATCACTCACACCATCTTGAGAATCAGTATTGTTCTCAAGATTTAGAAATGAAACTAATTGAGATGCACCATTGTAGCATGTAGTCTTCCAGCAATATTCCAAATGATCCTTCCAGATCCATGGACCTGCAAATCCTATTGTTGATGCACCATATCATCACCAAATCTATAATAAATCTCCCAAATAATCATTCTCAGTTGAAGAGAGGCCCTCATAAGATCTATTAGTGGTTTTTGATGATGTGAATTCTAGTGTGAGGGTTTTTCATTTGGAATGTACTCTTGTGGTTCCCAATGGTTGTCAGAAAATATACCGTTTCTCCCTCCAAAGGAGGCTAGAGCAGCACGAGGTGATTAATGGGTGGTGCGACTGGTGTTTGTTGAAACGAAAGAGTGAGAAACCCGATTATGTAGTCTGACACTATGAAATCACTAGGTGATACTGGTGGCATCACTGTGTATGGATTCCCCTTGCTTCCAATCACTAATGTAGGTGTGCCTATGACCATGTTGTCTCCATACTATGTCGTTGCCGCCTGATGGAATAGATCCCTGACTACCAGATGTCTTGCTACACAAGTGGCCCATAATTCCACTATCGATGCATGGATGGACAATACCCTCTAATCAAACTGTGTCACCACCACACTTCCCAAAGTTGTCGTTTTCATGTTTTTGGGAATAAGGGTTGTGAAAAATGCATCCTATTGTGCATCCACCTCTAGCTTTCCCGATCCATCCATGTTATTGCTTGCGACAGGCTATACATAGACAGAGTGAACCTCCTGTTGCATGGTCATCAGTGGAAGTGGATGCACTGCCTGAGAACATGAGTAGTCTACTTTCGTAATTGGTGTAGACTAAAGTGTTTCCGTGTGAGTTTCCAGAACATCCTCTGGCGCATGTTGCGACAGTGATGGTAGAGAAAACTTGTTCGTTGGATACTGCATGTCCTTAAGATGACTCAGCCATAATATCATCATTTTATAAAATTCCCCCTTATCATGCTAGTGAAGTTCCGATTTCTCCTCCCACGTTAGTGGGGTGGATAGCATTTGTAGGAGTTGAGTGTCGTCCCCCAACAGGAAAGTGTTATGTTCTGCTTTTGATTTTGTTTTATTTTTGTTTTTTCCTTCTTTCCTGGTATTCCTTCCCAAGGAAACTTTCTTTGGCGTGTCTCCCCCACTTCAAAACTGGGTGCACAAGTCACCTTTCCTCTACATTTTTTCCTGCAGGACTACTGTACTGTACCTATTCAAAAAGAAGTCAAAGGACGCCTCCTCCCTTGCGATCGAAAAGATGAGGCACGTTTCCATCTTGCAAAAGCGGGAAGTCGAAGTGTGGTCCCCTCCTACAGTGCTCACTCAATCCACAAAAGTTCACACTGACTCTATGTACCTTGAATCAGTGTGTGCCATAGTTTAGCTAGACCGAAGAATCATGAAAAGGCTAGAAGTGTGTCTGGTAGGCATCCTCCAGGAAAAACACACTATGCCGAAGGCACGCAATACCTGGGAGACTAGAAGTGGAAGGTTCCAAACTTGTTTTTGTTTTTTTAAACATAAGGTGTGTCGTCTGCCTCAGTCGATTGTGGTGAAGATCACTGTGCATCAATCATTAGAAGAAAATTAATCCAGGAAGAGTCACCTTATCTGGCGCCATCCTGCATTGGTCATAAAATGCAAGCTGAGTCAGATGTAGAATGATAGAAGATATGAAACTGTAGCGTATCTCGATTGAGGAAGGAAAAAACATAGAGTGGTAGGACACACGTCTGAGGGAAACGTTAGGCTAGACCAAATGATAGATCCACACCAAAACAAAACTAACTTCTTAGTATTAGCAATACAATTACAAGAAGAAGCTCACAACAGTTGGGAGAAACCAGGAAGAAGAAAGATGGAGGAGGAAGAAGAACAATCGAGGGACCCTTGGTCCACTCACCCAAGATAATGACTACACTAACAAACTCTATTACTTTCCATGTCTACCCTATTCCTATACCCTCTTTATTTATAAATATTGTGAGCTGTACAAACTCCTTCTAGAATATTACCCAAATAATCCCCCTTATTCCCTTTATGCCCAGGTTAGTATAAAATTCAAACTAATAATCTTCTATTTTCTAAAGATTGTATTCTGGGAAATTCTAAAAGAGTTGGATTTAATAGGTATTATTTTAAGGCCAATTATCCTTTAGAATGTATTCATTCCGACTTATGGGGTCTGTAAAGGACTACCTCCCATAGTGGAGGATCATAATTTGTGAACTTTATAGATGAATTTTCATAGATGGTTAGGATTTATATTCTTAGAAATAAGTCTTATGTGTTTGAAACATTTAAAACATGGAAATCCCTTGTTGAAAATCAAGTTGGAAGAAAGATTAAAAAAATGAGAACATATAATGGGTTAGATATCACTCCCCACAAATGTGTGTATGTTTCTATCTCATTATTAAATGATTTATAAAAAACGTTGCATTATATATATCTCCACAACCTTTAGGTTTAGATATTTATATAATTGGGACAAAACAAACCCCTTGTCTTTTTCAACTAATTCACATTTTCCCACTATATAATAAATTGCATAATCCATAACAAGTCTCCAACATCTCCCCCAATTTCACCACACTAGATACTATTTTTGACACATCATGTGTATTAATTTTCTTCATAACCTATGTAAATAGAAACATAAGAAATGGGTGGGTTCAAATTCTTGGTATGGGTAAACATAAGTGATAACAATAAAAGATAAAAAGTGAGCATAAGATGAGAATATGGACATAATCAGGATTCATAATAAAGTTATACCCAACAAATAATAGATAAAAAAACATGGAATAAGGCATATAATAACATAATAATACATCCTGAAAATGCCACATATCATAGTAACTAGGCATTCTTAGAGAATTGTGGCATAATCATAAGCATAGGAACACATTGTGTACAAATCCAAGTTTTTACACCCCTTGTAAAAATACCAGTATATCCAACCTTTATATTGTGAAAAAATACAATTATATTCACACATCATTATCTCTTGAGATATAAATCCTTAACCAATGCATTGAAGGGTGATATTGGACCTTACCCGTCATCATCCATACGTATGAGTTCCACTTGAAATCAATCATTCATCATATCATAATGAACACATGGAGAGAAAATGGGTTTAATATCCTTTTAAAATTGAATCACATAAGAAAAACATTCATAATTCTATCAATAATTATAACATGATATACCTATAGAAAATGAACATGTATCTAGCGATATTCATCAATTTTCTTGGTAAATTCCATTCAAAAAAGAATATAGTATTTACACCGTATAGATAAAGGGCATACAATTTTGTCAATTATTTCCACAATAAATCAATACATGGTATCTAAGTGAACCCCCTTAAATAAAATAAATGGAAAATAAGGTATTCATGAAGGAAAGGAAATAGAAGAAAAGTTATGTCTATTCACAGTTGATGGTTAGGTAAGACAAAGGAAGTGATGGATCACTCCTATGGTAGAGAAAAATATTCATAAGACATCTAGAAGAAGAATTATGATGGTACAATTGGATTAATATCCTTGATCAAGCACAAAATATATCAAAATATTTTGACATATATGAAAAAATATCTTTGGGAACATTAGAAAAATTTCTTTGGAAACAAGGAATATACATGACCCTTTTAAAGATATTTATTTAGAAAAAAAAAGAAATATTTTATAAAACATGGAGGATTATAATTTCTTTTAGAAACAAAGAAATTTCAGAGAGAAATTTTTATGGAAAAATTCAAAATGGAAAAAATATGTGTTCACATGGAAAATGTTAAAAAGTGATTCTTTCCACACTTTGATGAAAACAAACCATACAAAAAACATTAAAAATTTCCTTAAAACTTTTAATCAAATTCAAAGTAGTAGAAAATGAACTCAACCAATTATTGAGGTATAAAATGTCATTCTAAAAATCATCTAATGAATACAGTCATGGAAGACGAGGATTTAAAGTAAAAATGAAGGGGCATAGTTTGTTTCCTTTCAACAGGTAAATAATGAGCCAAGTGGGAAAGTGAAATAGCGATGAGACAGATAAAACAAAAAAAATAAAAAATATAAAGATAAAATGATGGGGTGTTTTATAAAAAAATATCATTCAAATTCCCTAGATGGATTAACTTTAAAAAACAATACCGATTTGAAATTTATATTGAAGAAGAAACCCTTATAGAAATGGTAACATAATAATCAAAAGAACATAAGAGGGTTACCATGAAGTGAATATTCAAATATAATTAAATGAAAGATATTAATTATACTTGAAGTAAATAGTATAGTGAATACTCTATATAAAATAAACGATGGCATGCAATATCAAACAAGTCTCCTAGAATTGAAAATAAAGACAAATAACCCTCACCTTAATTCATGACTTCCACTAAAGTGCTTGAATCTCCAGTATAAAGAAATCACTATATTAATCAAATATTTCAAAAACTTATCCATATCTATAAACTTATATAAAATTAATTTATAACTATTTTTATCTATATATTATTTATTTATTATCTATTTTCAACTTCAAGTGTGAGCACTCTTTATGGCTTTGAACTAGTTTCATAATATCGATGTTGTTGTTCATTTTTCTACCAAATTTCATCATTCCTAGATCATAAAAGGTACTAGAATTTATTTTTTATAATTATTTTTAATTTTATAATTTAATTCTATGGGATTTTTGGTTATAATACTTTAAGATTAAATCAATAATGAGAAATTTTAAGTGATTTTTAATGAAAAGATGTTGGTAAATTATTATAAAATATTTTAATAAATAATAAATAAACTCAATGAAACATGAGATACATTACTTTGTAGAGGCGGTAGTCCATATAAACACACAAATGATGTTTTACTTTTTCTTACTGGAAAAGGGGAAAGATGGTTATTTTTTGTTACCATAGAATAATAAAATTTATTATACAAACAATAACAATCTAATTATATATTAATTATAAAAATATATTTGTAAAATTAATCTAGAAAATCAAAAAAATAGGGAAAGATTAGTACTCATGTTGAAAACTTGAGTTTTCCCTTGGAAGACTCTTTGGAAATGGAGGACATAGGCTAAAATCTTATGCCCATAAGATTGATGAATTTTAATAATATTATAAGGGATGTAAATAAGGACAATTTTTAAGAGTAAACCTAAATTAAAAGTATTCTTCAATGGGTGGTGAGAGACCCCTTTTATAAGTGGTGAGAATTGAATTATTGTAAATATTTCATCTTAATATAAATAGAGCACATGTTTCATATGTCACATAAAATCAAAAATGTAAAATAATGTAGTGAATATAATTTTTGATAAATTAACACCTCAATAACTCAATTATAATCTTATTTTTAACATTTTAGTACTTTTAACCCTTTGGTTAACATATCTTTTCTTTTTGTCTTTTACCGTTGTAACTAGTTTTTGTATAAGTAATCCATTTTTTATGCATAAAAATAAAATGGAAATTATTAAATAATTTGGACCTAAAATTTTAAATATGAAATCCTTTTTATCAGATAAAATTTATATATGTAATAAAAATCAATTTTAATATTAGTGCATGAAACACGTAAAAACATATTTTTAAAAAAAGTGTATTTTTAATCTTAAAATTTATGTGTATGAAAAAATTATCAATTGATTTGATTTTCATGATCTAAATTGGTTTATTATAAAATAAATAAAGGTTAAATGAATTTTAAATCAATAAAAAACCTAATTTTACCAAAATAATATTTAATTAAAATAAAAGACCAAATTTTTTTTCTTTTATTGAAAAATATTACTTAAGTTCATAAAATGTTAAACAAAGGTTTTATAAATTCAAAATGGTATTTAAAAATTTCTATTTATACACCTTAGATATATATTTTATCACGATAAAATATTTTATACATTTTTAAGTTACAATACTTCTTAATAGATTCATAAAAGCTATGGTTTTAGTAAAAACTTTATTTTTTCATTATTCACTAAAAATCAATTATTTCATAAAATTTCCAAAAAATTAAAAATAAGATAATTTTTACATTATAAATTCAAAAATAATATTTTTTATCTAATTAAAATTCTAAAATTTGATAATTTAAATTTTAAATAGAAATATAATTAAAACTATTTTCAGAGGAAAATAACTTGTTAAAAACATTACCTATTATTATTGTTATTTTCTATAAATTACTAATTAGATTTTGTTAATAAATTATTCATATCAATATATATATTATCTATTATATATATAGTTTCTTAAAAAAAGATCATAAAAATCCAATTTTAGAAAAAAAATATTCATTTTTAAGTTTAAAATGACCTTATTAATTTTATCAATGCATTAGTAAATAAAATTTATTTTTATTTAAATGTTAGAATGTGAAATGTGTAAAATAAATGTAATAAATTACTAATTACCTTAATAATTTCATGTTTTTATCAGCCTAATTCTAGTTATCTAACCCATGAGGATCTTCATATAAGATATAATCACATGATAAACTCTAGTGGCAGTCGATGGTGGTAATTTCGCTAGTATAGATCTCATGGAAATTTCTACAAGATTGAACTTCTCTCTCATTCAATTTCATTCATAGAATAATTATTGGAGTTTTGGATTGGTAATGTTTTAGTGAAATCCATAGTGAAGCTACCACTTTTCCAATCCTTAAAAATGAGCTTTATAAGGGAGATTTCTACTACTCAATGTCATTCCTTCCCTTTTACATTATTGATTTCATTATATGGATACCTACTTTTATAATATATAATTTAATTAATATATTATAATGGTAAAATTTTATTTTAATGTAACATGGTTTTCATTTTAGTTAGGTGTTACGTGTAGAACAATCTATTAACACAATATTTGTTTAAGGAAAATACATAGTTTAATTTTGTGTTATTAACTTCCCCACTAAATATATAATATCCTTGAAATTTTAATCATTAATAGTTAACAATGTCTATTAGATTGACATGTCTCCAAATTTAATTTCAAATGATGTTTTTTTATCACTATCCTTGGTATGACTAGTGAACTCATATTTTTTCCTCATAAAAGGAATATAACAAGTGTTGAATTTCTCTCTAACCATTTATAAAAAATACCCCAATATAATGGTAGTAATTTTTTATAGGGAGTTTATAGTCAGCCTTGTATTAATAGTAGTCATGGGTTGATTTTTATATGTTATTTTCCTATCTTGGAAATTATAATGTATTATTTTTCAAGGGAGCCAATCCATGCCTAATTTCATATCAAATCTAACTAAAGGAAGTATAATAGTAATTTTTAGAAGGAACATTCCTATGAACACCTATTTGATAGGAGTTATATATTTGAGATATAATAACCATATTACTAGAAGTTAATAATTCAACATCTAGAGGTGGTGATTTTAGGTTTTTAGTAACCATTTTAGTTACATAGGAGTAGGTTGAACAAGATAGGAATACAAAACTTATAGTTCTTGAGTGGATGATTAGTGTTCCTCATTCCATATGATTTTTGGAACCCACTTTCATATTTTTGGTTGTATAGGACTTCCATTATCTTGGAATTTTTTGGTGTCTATCATCCATTTTAGACCTTGTATTTGGGCATTAACATGAAAAATGTCCAAGTTCCTCATAGTTAAGAAATTAAACTATTGGTGGTAATTCTATATGAACTCATTATTTTCACTATTTCCTATGATCTCTTCACTTTTACTCGGAGATTAGTTGCTCTATTCCATCCTTTTCCAAACATAAAACATCTCCCAGTTACTTTGAGAGATTTTCCTTTATGTGTCTTCCCACATTTTTTACATTTATAAAATTGAACATTATTTCCTTTATCATCTTTGTCACCCAACCATCCATGAGAATCCATCATTATTTTCATTTGTTTTTTTGGGAATTCAACTATGTCCACTTTGTTAATCATAATTCTTAATAACTGGTTCGATGTAATCACAAGGTTTATCATTACAGTTCTTATCCCATTAGGTTTCTCATTGGGGCACTGTTTTCATTGTCCACAAATCCCATTTTTAAATAGATTCCTCTAGTATTAAACCATTACTAAAACAAAAAATAGTTAACATGAGTGATTAACACCATAATAAAATTAGTTTAAGATATTTACATGAAAAATTCAACCTCAAGATATCTTACTCTTCAAAATCATTTCATTAGATTTTAGTTCAACCTAAATCACTCTCAGCTTAATCTAGGTTTATTTAGGTTGAGTTCTCTAATATTCATTAACCTAATTTATTAACATAATAAATCCTTCATAATGGTTTATAAATAAAATTTTATTAACCAAAGTATATACCTTAGGAGTTTCTATCTAGGTGTGCGGTCTTAAGCCCACTCATCATACACAAAAGTGAATATTGAGATGATACTCAAACAGCCTTTTAAGGGTGATTTCCCCTAGGTAAATCTATGACACAACCATATCCACTTTTTAGTATCCATATAAGGATGTAATTGCTATGACAACCACACAATATCAACTTTACAAAAAATTTGGGTTGTTATCCTATTCATAGAATTTCCCCTAGGGTTTTTATTAAATTTGTCTTATCATAATCTTTAAAATATTAAATATTACCCAAACCAATCAAATAGTTTAGCTATAACTTAGAAATTATGATCAACAATAACTTATAAAACCATAAATTATCCTTAAATAACATCATAACCTCTAAATTTATATAAACCCTACTTCGATACCAACTATCAAAGTCTAAAAATGTGATCATCTCAAAATTACTTGACTTATTACAATATTATATCACATACATTACCAAAACCTTTTAGGTTTATAGATTTAGTAGATTATTAAAAAATAAAACCCATATCTTTTTAAACTAATGGACATTTTCCCCATTATATAAGAAACTAATTAATCTATAACAAGTATTTAATATCTCCTAAAATTTATCAACACAAGATAATATTCTAGACACATCATATGTATTACTTTTCTTCATAACCTAGGGAAATGGAAACATAATAAATGGGTGAGCTCAGATACTCAGTAAGTGTAAATATAAGTGATTACAGTCAAAGATCATAATTAAAAAAATATAAGTATATGGGTATAACCAGGATACATAATAAAGTTATACCCCACAAATAATAGATCAAAAATAATTTAATAAGGCATGAAATAACATAAAAATACATCACAAAAATGCCTCATATCATAGAAACAAGGCATACTTAGATAATTATCGCATAATCACACATTATGAAAAAATAAAATTATTTCCACCCTTTACGTTGTAAAAAATCCAATTATGTCCACCCTTTTTGTTGTGAAAAAATCTATGTATATCCATGCATAATTATCTCATGATATATAAATTCTTAACCAATGCATTTGAGGGTGATATAAGACCCCACCTATCATCATCTAAACATATGAGTGCCACTTGAAACTAATCATTCATCATTATCACAAAGAACCTATGAAAATAAAATGGGTTTCATATCATTTTCAAATGGAATCACATAAGGAAATCATAATTCCATCAACAATCATAACATGATATACTGTGGAAAATAAATAGGTGTCCAATGATATTTATAAACTTTATAAGTAAATGTCATTCAATAAAGTATATGGTATTTACTCCTTATAGATAAAGGGTATATGGTTTAATCAATAATTTAACCAATAAATTGATGCAAGAAATCTAGTTTAACACCATCAAATCAAAGAAATATAAAATAGGGTATTCACAAAGGAAAGATATTGGAATAAAATTTATTACTATTCATAGTGGATGGTTAGGCAAGACAAAGGTAGTGATATATTACTCCTATGACAGTGAAGAACATTTAATAATTCATACATAGTAAGAACTAGGATGGTATCATTGGAAGAATATCCTTGACCAATCATAAATTGTTTGATAGATGTTGACATAGATGAAAAACTCTTTTTAAGATAATTAGAAAAATAACTTTGGAAACAAGGAATATCCTTGAACCTTTTTAAATATTTATTTAGAAAAAAGAAATAAATATTTTATAAAATATGGAGGATGTAATGTCTCAGATTTTACTTGTATTATTTTTAAATATTATATGGAATTATCACGAGACTATGCTTTGTGACAGCGTGCGATTTCGAGGCTCGGCGTGTTCAGAATAAATGTTTGAAATAATTTTAACTCTAAACAGTACGCACAAGTGGTTTTCCTATAAAGTTGAAATAAATTTTAAACGGGTTCCTGGATCAAAAACACGAGGGCACCGTTGCATTCAAAGCAGCGACTTTACCTTAGGCAGGGCCTAACATCGACCGACGTGGGTCAGCCGCAGGTGTTATTTTTTGGACATTTTCAATGTAGTAAAATAAATTAATAATTTATTTTATTTTAAAAGTTTCCATAATGTAGTAATGCTTATTTTTTTTAAATAAGAAAGAGCCTAGGGTTAGGCTCATAACCTTGGAAAACTCCCCAGAATCCTCTGGAGCATTGGAGAGCAGCCACCCTTAGACAAAGCTCTCAACAAAGAACGACGACAGATCGATCGATCGATGCACCTTGGATTTGACGAAACCTCGACAAAGAATGAAATGTGGTGATCATCATTCAACCAAATCAAGGTAGTGATTTTTTATTTTGATTTTGTTCTTCCCCATTCTTGGATTAAAATGACAAATACAGATCAACCCACAAATAGGTTGACCTGTGGATCGTGCATTCTTGTGGGAGGGTGTTGTTTTCCATTTATTATGGGGTTTTGATTTGGGAATTGATTTTATGGTAATTGTTGATTTTTGGTTTTTATTCATTTGTTACAACTTTTAACAGGAGCAGATCGACACTGTGACGTACAACAACAGAGGTGCATTCCACCTTTGTTTATTTAATTTATTCCTCCCTTGCCTCGTATTCATTATGTTATTCATGAAGAGATGAAAAATAGATCTTTGAGAATATATTTCACAATGCAATGATCCCAAAATGAAGATCAGTCATCACGACGACCTATTAGAGGTGCGGCGATGACGAAAAATGACCAATTGGCTCAGATCATTCTTCGAGCGTTCCTCATGTAGGAGGATCAGGACTCGTTCTTGGGTTTAATAGGAGGACCGAAACCAATGGAAACGACCTTGTGGCATCGGGGTGACCAAGAATATTGAGTTTCAAGGTGATATTATGACCGAATCGAAGACTAAAGGAGCACCAGGGTGTGGCGATGAAGAATAGTGATTTTTAAAAAATCCCAATGAACATGGAATGTATTCTGAAGAACACACCATGTGCGACCAGCATGGTGGCAACTAGGGTTTCCACACTACACATAGTGAAGGAAACAACGTGCTTCCAGGAGGAAACAACATGTGGGCCCCACCTAGAGGGGCTGGAAAACTGGGTGACAGGAAGCGTAGACATAGTGTGTGACCATTGTCACACAGCGTGTGGGTCCTTACGTGGACCCGACGTGTATCTCAGGATATACACAGACATGAGGTGGAGTAAACAACATGTACTTTACCACATAGCCAGACCTGGCCGGATACACGGACCACCCCGTGTACCGGTACATAGTCTGGGACACACGGGTTGAAGCCGTGTATGGGCACATGGCCAGCATACACGGAGTGGACCCCAAATACTTGGACACAACATGTGATCCTTTCAACATGCCGTGTATATATGTTTTCACATTAAATGTTCTCTAGACTCCAGTTGTTGTACACGAGCAGTACCTAGAGTTGAGAGACATGATATGTGACCCCTTCTACACACCATGTACTTTTCTGTACACGACTTGATCTTCTTTTCCATCATTCCTTAGAAAATTTTCGTATGGGTTAGTGATCCTTTTCTCATTCCCCTGAAGTTCAGGTATCGTTTCTATCCATAGGAGTATGATCCTTTCAACTAGACTTTCTAGATAGAGTTGGAATCCCTCCAAGAGGCTCAGAGAGAGATACTCTACCCATTTTCTACCCTATGTAGAGTTAGGTATCAACATGAACAATCCTACAAGACGTCGATCCTCTACTTAGAAGGTGAATCTGGATGAGTCGTGGTATTCTCCAAGGCCCTGGTAGTGATCCTCACCCATGTATCGCGATATTTTTCCACTCCGGAGTGTGTTCTACCTGAATGAGTTTATCTATTCTCTCTTCTAATCTATCAGTGCGTCTATCTCTCTCATGGCTTTGCTTGAAGAACAATACTTCTTGAAGGGACGTCATTAGAGCTATCAGACTCATGGAGTGAGTTCTCCCAGATGAGTGCTTCGTGGAATCATCGAACTGAATCCCTAATGTGGGTATGCCATCATTATGACTTGTCTCTAGACTACGGGTCTGAGTTTTGAGTATATCTGGATGTGATTCTCTTACAATATGTTCAGTATATATATAATTTGTAGATATGACTTTACCCTTACTTTGTGTATTTATTTTTGGTTTTTGGGGTTCCATACTGAGTATTGTTATACTCACCCTTGCACGGCCTTTTCCCACACATGTTGTGTCTTATGCAGACGAGTGACCTTTCGACAGAGTCCAGGGCGAACCATGACCAGACCAAGATTTTTGAGTTCCTTGCTGGACTAGGTGTTTCTACGGCTATGAGCAGCAGTCCCAATACCTCTTTCTTTCTTAGAGGTTGGACTTTGTAGTTTGAAGACTCTTTCTTTTGGTGGGCTTGTATTCTATCCCAGTTTACCTTCCACACTTTATTTTCGTTGTACTCTGTTGGTTGGGTTTAGTTGTTTCATGCATTTTGTTTCTCAATGGTTTTTAATTTTCAGCATTTGTGGTCTTGTAGATGTGTGTGTATAAAGTTACTTAGGAAATGACTCCCATGTTATTGATATGCCTACTCAGTGCTAGTCACCAACCCCTAGCCTATTGGAGGTGGGCCTGGGGAGCCGGAACACGGGCCCCATAGGGACGGGTTATGACATAGTGGTATCAGAGAGTATCAGCTCTACCTTATGACCAAGAGTCTATGAGATTGGTTTGGGGAAATTGTGTTAAGGGTTTCGAGCTTGGATTTTAGGCCAGGGACCACAATATTGGTGTGGTCGACCAACGTATCCACACACTAGGACTCTGATAACCTACTTTTTGACTTGGTACATGAAAAAACTAGTTGTATAGAAACAAAATAATGGTACATGCATTATATAGGAATGAGTTATGTTTTCCATGTCCTTTTGTGTCAGCAATCCAGATATACTCATTGACCTTGGTACATCTTGTCTCTTTACAGGTTTCCTCCACAATGCATGCCCACTAGGATTCAGCTGCCTGATCACAAGGATGAACCCCTTAATGACGAGGCTTCTATATAGGGAAAAGTTCCTCTATAATTACCTCCTGGTGGTGCACCTACTATACCACCATCAGTGGAGTAGCACGTGGTACCTACGTTGCCGAAAGAAAAGGAGCGTAGGTTGAGCGCACTCCATGAGTTTCAGAGACAGAGACCCCTCAGGTTCAGAGGTGTGCCTGAACCTCAAGAGGATGAGGACTAGCTTGAGGTGGTGACCAGAGTTTTCTATCTAGTGAAGACACCAACAGTTGAGATGGTGGTACTAGGAGCGAGCCTTCTCTAGGGTTTGGTGGGATGATGGTGGAGTTTTACCACACAAAATCATGACAAGGAGACTCTTTTTTGGATGAAGTTCGAGCGACTCTTTAGGGAGGAGTTATCTCTAGTTACACTGAGATCAGTGTGTATCCAAGAGCTTCTTCAGATCTAGTAGGTAAGTTTAACAGTGGATGACTATTAATCAAGGTTCACCAACTTTTCTAGGCACTCTATGGATATGGTTAGGGATCAATACTTTATATCTCAGACCTTCGAGCAAGGTCTTTGGTGGGACATCCGAGCTAGTGTTGTTTCTCTATGCATTTCGACTTATGATGGAGTGCTCGAGTAGGCCTTGGTGATTGAGAGATTTTTGGTGGATCCGAGACAGCTGGTGGCAGTCAATAGTAGGAAGATAGGTGCAGAGACCTTAGAAACAAGGAGTTAACGTCAGACACAGTGTTTGGGACATGGGAGACATCATAGGAGGATGCAGGACAAGGGATCGATGGTCCGAGGCTCTTAGTTTAGATCCAGTCATCCTAAAGAGAGGCAATGATACTCATGCGATGACCGATGACATCTTTCTAGAGACTGTCTGACCCGTCGAGATGCGAATATAGAGGTGGTGAATAAACCACTAAGGCAGAGGAAGATAGTGGAGTTGGTAGACCCACAAGGTGGAGGATGTGGCAGAGGAGAAGGGAGAGCTACAAGTGGTGGTAGACACTTTGATCTACTTCTACCACCGCCCCTAGGAGGTCTGCACCAAGCTTAGGGAGCTAGGGGACCGGGGCGGGGACAACAACATGCAGTCGAGGCGTATGACCCAGGGACTCTAGGGATGATTTGAGGCACGATCTAGGTCTTTTCTACCTTATCTTTCGTACTCATAGACATAGGTTTCATTCATCCTTTCCTCACCCCATGTCTTGTGCAAAACCTTGAGATTCCGGTAGAGCCATTGACTCGACCCTTACACTTGGATACACCTATGGGAGGAGACTAGATAATCATGCATCTTTGCAGATAGTGAGATATTTCCCTTGGAGGTGAGAGTTTTGGTTGGAACCTCTTGGTGGAAGCATTTAGGCCTTATGATGTCATTCTCTGCATGGATTGGTTATCTTCGGTCCATTCCTAGATTTATTTCTTTAGGCGAATAGTGTGGTGTGTCCGTAACAATGGGATGAGGTTTTCCTTTGTTGGTGAAAAGGAAACCCAGGTAGCATAGAATAGGATACTATATAGGAGGGTGTAGCTGATCACTCATGAGTTGGATAGCCTTACCCTCAGAGCAGTAGATGTTGTGAGCTTCCAGTTCTCAGCAGGAGTGGAAGAGTACGGGGACGTCTTTCCAGAAGATGTTCCAGGATTACCTCCCCATTGGGAGATCGACTTCTACATCGACTTACATCACGGGACAGTACTAATATTCTCACTAAAGTATTATATGGCTTCCATAGAGCTTTGCGAGCTGAGGGCGTAGTTTGAGGATTTGAAAAGTAAGGGCTTTGTAAGACCCAGTGTTTCACCTTGGGCAACCCCTGTTTTGTTTGACAAGAAGGAAGATGGGAGTTTGAGGTTGTGCATGGATTACCGGTACCTCAATCAGGTAATAGTGAAGAACAAGTATCCACTACCTAGGATTTAATACCTCTTCAAACATCTAAGAGGGGAAAAATGGTTCTCAAAGGTTGAACTTCGATTAGGTTACCACTAGTTATGAGAACGATATGAGGATATACTGAAGAATACTTTCAGATGACGCTATGGTCACTACAAGTACTTGGTAATGCCTTTCGGCATGACAAACTCCCCCATAGTGTTCATGGGACTTATGAACCATATCTTCCACCCGTACCTAGACCGGTTCATAGTGGTCTTCATTGAAGATATCCTTGTGTACTCAGAGTTAGAGGAGGAGCATGCGAGACACCTACAGACGGTTCTAGACGTACTCTGAGAGCACCAACTTTTTAAGAATATTTTGAAGTCCCAGTTTTGGATACAAGAGGTCCACTTTCTGGAACATGTTATATTAGCAGAAGGAGTAGTAGCGGACCTCAAAAAGGTCGAGGCGATGCTAGTATAGGAGCCACCCTGGAATGTGACAGAGGTGCAAAGCTTCCTTTGGATGGTACTATACTACCAGATATTTATCCCTGATTTATCCTGGATATCAGCACCGATGAAAACCTTGAACCAGAAGAGGAAACCTTTTGTATGGATGAAGAAGTTCTAGCTAGATTTCCAACAATTGAGGTAGAGTTTTATGAGCACACCGATCTTGAGATTTATAGAAGAGGGTGTCAAGTACATAGTTTTCTACAATGCATCCAGAACTGGACTTGGCTATGTCCTAATGCAGTGAAAAATGGTGATTTCTTATGGTTTACACCATCTAAGGCTGCATGAGAAAAACTATTCAAGCCATGATCTTGAATTGGTAGTGGTAGTCTTCACATTTAAGATGCAATGATACTAATTGATGGGAGAATGGTTTATCTTTTATTCTGACCACAAGATCATTAAGTACATATTATCGTAGAAGGATATAAATCTGAGGAAAAAATTGATAGAGTTTCTCTAGGATTATGACTTCAAGATCATCTATACTCCTGGGATGGGGAACATTGTGGAATATTTTCTTAGAAGAAGATTGATTTCACAACTACTGAGCGAGGCGTCGGAGCAGTTGGCCTTGGTATAATTATCCTTTGTGGATGGAGATGATGCATCTTATATCCTGTTGTTGGTTGTCAACCCTCCACTCTTAGGACTTGTCAGGGAGTCACAATTAGGGTATGCCGAATGTGAGACTTTATGTGCTCAGTTATCCACAGGACATGCTCCTGATGGATATTCGCAAGGTGGGGAACACATATTTATTTTCAGAGGGAGCACAATTGTACCTGTGACATTGTGAGAAGAGGTTCTGTGGGAGTTTCATACATCCCCCTTGGTAGTACATCTTGGAGTAGAAAAAATGTACCAAGATCTCTGGTGTTAGTTATGGTGGACTGGTATGAAGAAGGTTGTAGCAGAGTTCGATTCTCGATGCCTTACGTTCCAGCCGGTGAAGGATAAGTACCAAGTTCTAATAGAGTTATCTCACCCTATGGATGTTCCAGATTGGAAGTGGGATGGAATATATATGGAATTAGTAATGGGATTACCACAAATTTCCAAGGGACATGATTCCATCTATGTGATTGTTGACCAACTCACTAAGTCAACCCACTTCCAAGCTATCAGGGAGTAGAGTTTTTTAGAGAGATTGGGATGCCACTAAATGTAGGAGATAGTTTGTATTCATGGAATCCCTTCAATGATAGTCTTAGATCACGATATTCATTTCATATCCTAGTTGTGGAAGGTATTGAAGGAGGCGTTTTGGACCCAGCTACTCTTGAGCACTGCATTCCAACCCTAGACAAATGGCCAGACAGAGAGAACTATTCAGGTTATGAAGGATATGTTGCAGGCCTATATCTTGGATTTTGGTCGTAGTTGGGAGGACCCCCTACCACTGGTGGAGTTTGCGTACAAAAACAGATACCACTCAACCATCAGTATGGAACCATTTGGGGCTTTATATGGGTGACCCTACCGGTAACCACTTTTTTGGACCCACCCCGGAGAGTCAGCACTCATGGGTCCAAAGCTGGTGCGAGCTACCACCGAGAAGGTACGGATCATCCAGGAGCGAATGAAGAATGCATAGAGCCAGCAAAAGTCTTATGATAAAAGGCAATGGAGACCTCTGGAGTTCGTGGAGGGGGACCATGTATTTTGTTAGTTCTCACCTGGATGACGGTTTTAGAGATTTGGCCAGGGTGAAAAGTTGTCTCTGAGGTTCATTGACCCTTTTCAGATACTACGCAGAGTTGGTGAGGTGGTGTACCATCTTGCTCTACCGCCGTAGTTGCACCGGGTAAATTATGTATTCCACGTGTCACAGTTAATGAGGTACGTGCATGATCCATCACATATCATCGACTGGGGTGGGCTAGACATAGAGGATAGAGAAACCTTTGTAGAGTACAGAGTGGAGATTGAGGATCGGCAGGAGAGGTTCCTTTTTGAGTGAGTAATTTCCTTGGTGCACATCTGATGGAAGCACAAGAAACATCAAGAGAGCATATGAGAGTGAGAGGCTAAGATTCAGGCCCAGTACCCTCATCCTTTGGAGTAACCCCCCCTTTTCCATGGCTTTCTAGGACGTAAATCCCTAAGGTGGGTAGAATTTAATGTCTTAGATTTTTTGTCTATTATTTTTAAATATTATATGGAATTATTATGAGGCAAGGACTTATGAAAGCATGCAATTTTGAGGCTCGAGGTGCTCAGAATAAATGTTTGAAATAATTAAAACTTTAAATAGCACAGACAAGCGATTTTCCTGAAAAAGTGAAATAAATTTTAAATGGATGCTTGGATCACAAATCTGAGGGCACCATTGCGTTCAAAGTAGCAACTTTACCTTAGGCGGGGCCTAACATCGACTGGAATAGGTCAGATCTAGGAGTTAGTTTTTGGAAATTTTGAAGAAAGTAAAATAAATTAATAATTTATTTTATTTTAAAAGTTTCCATAACACAATGATGCTTATTTTGTTTTAAATAAGAAGGAGGCCAGGGTTAGGCTCATAACCCTAGAAAACTCCCTAGAATTATCTGGAGCGTTGGAGAGGATCCAACCTTAGAGAAACCGGTCGACAACGAACGACGATAGATCGATCGACGCACCTTGTATTCAAAAGAACCTCACCAAAAAACATGACTTAGTGACTGTTATTCAACCAAATTGAGGTAGGGGTTTGTTATTTTTATTTAGTTCTTCTCTATTCTTGGATTAAAATGATGAAAATAGATCAACCCACAAATAGGTTTACCTAGAGATCATTCATTCTTGAGGGAGGGTGTTGTTTTCCGTTTCTTCTGGGGTTTTTGATTCGGGAATTTATTTTATGGTAATTGTTGAATTTTCATTTTAATTCGCCTATTAAAAACTATTAACGAGAGAGGATCGACACCATGACGTACGACGACTAAAGTGTATTCATCTTTTGTTTATTTAATTTCTTCCTTCCATGCCCTGCGTTCTTCACGTTCTTCAGGGGGCGATGAAAAACAGATCGTTGAAAATCTGTTTCATAATGCAATGATCCCAAACTAGAGACCAAACATCACAAAGACCTAGCGGAGGTGCAGCGATGATGGTGGTTGATGACTCAGTTCTAATTGGGGATGATTTTTCTTCAAGAATTATTCATTCAGGAGGATCAGGACTCGTTCTTAGGGCCGATCGGAGGCCCAAAACCAATAGAAACGACCTTGTGGTGTTAGGGAGACCTATAATCTTGAGTTTTGTGGTGATCAGATAACTAGATCAAAGACCGAGGGAGCGCCGGGCCGCGACGATGAAGAACGACGATTTTTGGAAAAACCCAATGAACACGACATGTATTCCAAAGAACACACCATGTGGGACTGGCATGGTGTCATCTAGGGTTTTCACACTGCACATGGTGAAGGACATGACTTGCTTCAAGTAAGACATGATGTGTGGGCCCCACCCAATGGTGGCTAGAGTTCTGGGTGATATGAAGTGTAGAAATGGCATGTGACCATTGTCACACAGAGTGTGGGTCCTTACACAAACCCAGTGTGTATCTTGGAAGATACACTAACACAGGGTTGAATACAGAGCATGTACTCCACCACACGGCCAAACCTGGCTGGATATATGGAACACTCCATGTACCAGTACACGGTCTGGGACACACGGGTTGAAGCCGTTTACGGGCACATGGCCAACGTATATAGAGCAGACCTCAGATACTCCGACACAACATGTGATCCTTCATACACGCTGTGTATATAAATTTTTTCATGGCATGTTCTCCATACTCGGGCCATTGTACACAGGGAGTACCCAAAGTTGAGGGACACGACATGTAACCACTTCCACACGCCGTGTACCATTTTGTACATGGATTAATCTTCTTATCCACTATTCCTTGGAAAAGTTTCATTTGGGTTTGTACCCCTTTAATCATTCCTCTAAAGGTCAGGTATCATTTCCATCCACAGGAGTATGATCCCTTTAGTTAGACTTTCTGGATAGTGTTAGAACCCCTTAGAGAGGCCCAGAGCGAGTTCCTCTTCCCATTATAGACCCTAGGTAGAGTCAGGTATCGACATGACCAATCCTATAGGATGCCAATCCTCTACTTAGCAGGTGAATCCGAATGAGTCATGGAATCCTCCAAGGTCCTACGATGATCCTCATCTATGTATCGTGATCTTTTCCAACTCAGGAGTATGTTTTCCTGGAATGATTGTATCTATTCTCTATTCAGATCTATCAGTGAATCTATCTCTCTCATGGATTTTACTGATGAACAATACTTCTTGGACATAAATCATCCGATCTATTAGAATCGTAGAGTGAGTTATCCTGGACGAGTGCTTCGTGGAATCATCAAACTGAATCCCTAGTGCGGGTATGCGGTCGTTGTGACTTGGCTCTAGACTACGGGTCTGGGTTTCGAGTATATATGGATGTGGTTATCTTACTATATTTTTAGTAGACATATACTATGTAGATATTATTGTACCTTTACATTTTTAATTTCTTTGTGGTTTTCGGGGTTCCCTACTAATTATTGTTATACTCACCCCTGCATGGGCATTGCTCGGACGTGTCGTGTCTTGTGCAGACAAGCGACCTTTCGACGGAGTCCCGAGCGGACAAGGACCAGACCAAGATTTTTGAGTTCCTTGCTAGCTGATGTGTTTCTGCATCTATGAGTAGTAGTCCCAGTACCTCTTTCCTACTTATAGGTTGGGCTTTGTAGTTTGCAAACTCTTTCTTTTGGTGGGATTGTATTCTGGCCCAGTTTACTTTCTGCACTTTACTTCCATTGTACTTTGTTTTTTGGGATTAGTTGTATGCATGTATTTTGTTCCTTAGTGGTTTTTAATTTTCTTCATTTGTGGGCTTGGAGATGTGTGTGTGTGTATAGGTACTTAGGCAATGCCTCCCATGTTAGTGATATGCCTACTCGGTGCTAGTCACCATCCCTTGGCCTATTTGAGGTGGGCTTGGGGAGTCATGGCATAGCCCCCACTAGGACGGGTCACGATAGAGGATTAGAATTTATTTTAGAAACAAAAAAAAGTATATAGAGGAAGTTTCATGGAAAAAGATAAAATGACAGAAAGATGTGATCACACAGAAAACTTTGAAAAGAAATTCTTTTCACGCTTTGTTGAAAACAACCCATACCAAAAATGTTAAAAATTTATTAATTTTTTTAATGAAATTTAAAGCAGTATAAAATGATCTTAATTAATTATTAAGGCATAGATACAGACATTCACAAAGAACCCAATGAAAATAGTCATGGAATAGTAGTATTATTGACTAAAAAGAAGAGGTAGGGTTAGTTTCCTTACAATGGGTAAATAATGATTGAAGGGGGAAAATGAAATAGTGAGGGACATATAAAACCCAAAAAATAAACCTAGGTGGAGAAAACTTTGGGGAGGGGATTTGAAAACAAATATAATACAAATTCCCCATATGGATTAACTTTTAAAAATAATCCCAATTTGAAAACGAGATTAAAAAAATCCCTTACATTAATAGTAACATAAGAATCAAAAGAAAACAAGGGTTACCATGAATTGGAAATTAAAATATCATTAAATGAAATATATAAATTATACTTGAAGTTTTTGGGGTAGTGAATATACCATATAAAATAAATGAAAATGTGTAATATCAAACATATCTCATGGAATTGAAAATAGAGACAAATAACCCTTAATTTAATTCCTAACTTCCACTAAAGAGATCAAATCTAATATATAACAAAAATAACTATCTTAATCACCTATTTCAGAAACTTATTCATATATATATATATATATAAACTTTTATAAACTTATTTTTTAATTATTCTCTACATTTATATTAGTCAGTTATTATCTATTTTCAATATCTGATGTGAGAAATCTTGATTGTTTAGAATTAGTTTTGTAATAGTGATGTTTTTCTTCCTTATTCTCTAAAAATTCATCATTCCTAGATCATACATGGTACTATAATTAATGTTTTATAATTAATTATAATTTTATAATTTCATTCTAATGTATTTTTGATTATGATCATTAAATATGAAATTGAGAATGGGCATGTTTTGATTATTTTAAATGAACGAACATTGGTATCTTAATTAATGAGTTTAAAATTAATGTTACCATTCCAGAATAAAAAATAAAATGATTATTTACTTATTTATAATTTCCATAAAATTTTAACTATTCTTATTTTATTTTCCTATAAATTACTAATCAGATTTTTTAAGACATTATTCATATCAATAATATATATTATCTATTATATATATTTAATTTCTTAAAATAAATCACCTATAAAGATAATTTTATAAAAAAACATTTTTAATATTATAGTGATATTGTTAAATTTATCAATATTTTAGTAAATAAACTTCTTTTTACTTAAAAGTAAAAATTTGAAATGTGTGAAATAAATTTAATAAATAAATTATTACCTAAATAATTTCTATTTATATCATCCTAATTTATAGTTATGTAACCCCTCAGTATCTCCTCATAATATCTAACCATATGGTAAAATTTGGTGGCATTCGAGGGTGGTGATTACTCTAACGTGGATCTTATCAAAATTTCCATGAGCTTGAACTTCTATCACATTAAATTTATCTCATGTCATAATTGTTGGAGTTTGAATTTGGATTGGATTACCTATTTTCCTAGATCGAGAAAATGAGATTCATAAGGGAGACTTCCACTACCTGATGCCATTTCTTTTCTTTTACTTCTTAGATTTCATAATATGGTTACTTATTTTGTTATCCCCCAATTTAACGACAATAAAATAATGGTAAAATTTTATTTTAACATATCATAGTTTTCATTTTACTTCAGTGATGTGTGTAGAAGAAACTATTAACATAATATTTACTTAACGACAATATATTGTAAAATTTTGAGTCATTATATTAGAATAATTTTCCATTGATTTCATTCAATTTTTTGAGTCTAAATGAATTTAGACACCATACTATTAAGGATACTCTCCAATAAAATGGGTTGGCCGAGTGGATGAACCACACTATATTGGACTCGGTTTGTAGCATGCTTGCATGCTCAAGCCTAACCAAAGCCTTTTGGGGAAAGGTTTCCACTACTGAAGTATATATTATAAATAAATTTCCTTTAACTACTGATCTATTTAAATCTCCAAAATAATTATGGAATAATAATCCCCCTTTATGAAACCATTTTATAGTTTTCAGGTGTACTACATCTGAGCACATTAAAACTGACAAATTAGAACCCAAAGCTCTCAAATTCATATTTATGGGCTACCCTAAAGGGGTTAAAGGATATAAATTGTGGTTTTATAGACTTTATTATCTAAACTATATAATAATCTAATATGTACTATTCCATGAATTTTTTTCTTCCAAAACCAAGTCTCTCATTGATGAAAATGACCCTACACCTCAAATTGAGAGTGGTGAGACTGATTAACCAGTCCAATTTGAGGCTCCTATCGAGCCCTCACCACCTGAACCTCAACATGTGACCAAATTTCATTTCAAATCGAATTTATAGTTGGTCAGTGTTCCTCTTAATGATGTTGGTGAAAACCATCATACTAGAGATAAATTTAGGAGGATTATTAGAACTCCTGATCACTTTGGATAAAATGACATGGCCTCATTTTCTTTCCACATTTCTTAGGATCTTATTTTTTAGGATCCTCAGACCTATAAGAAATCTATTAATGATAGAGATTCCAAGCATTTGATATTTTACATGGATGATGAGATGAAATCCTTGAAAAATAATAATACTTGGTCTATTATTAATAAACCATCCAATGCTAAAGTAATTGGTTGTAAGTAGATATTCAAAATAAATGAAGATAACACTAGAGATAAGAAGATTATGTTTGTACATAGGATTGTAGAAAAGGGATTCCTCCAAAGAGAGGGAATTGAATACTATGAAATCTTTTATCATGTTTTAAAGCATTAATGTATTTGATTACTACTTTCTTTTTCTACTTACCATGACTTTAATATTGAGAAACATGATGTCAAAACTGTTTTTCATCATAGTGACATTGATGAGAAATTATATATGAAACTCATGATGGATACATGAATAACTTCAAGAAGAACCAGGTATGTATTTTAAATAAATCTTTTTATGGTTTAAATAAATACTCTAAGAAATGTTATAGATAATATGATTCATACATGCTCGATAATCATTTTAGTAGGAGTGAAAATGATGCATGTGTGTTTTAAATTTGTAAATATTTCCATGCTTTATATTCCATTATATGTGGATGATATTCTAATCATATATAAATATTTGAAACTCATTTTTATTGTGAAATAAAAACTGAAGAATGCTTTTAAAATGAAAGATATTAGTAATTAAAGACAAACTTTGAGGATTAAAATTATTAGATATAAACATAGAAATTCTTATATATTTATCAATATTCTTACATTTTGAAAGTTCTTAAGAGATACCTTCTTAAATCCCTTAATCCCACTAGTGTACCTTTTTCACAATGCTTTAAGCTTTCACTATCACAAGAACCAGTTACAAATAATGATGTTGAATACATGTCTAAAATCCATTATGCTAGTATTGTTGGTAGTATCATGTATTCAATGATTTTTACCAGACTTGATGTGTCTTTTCATTTTTACACATTAATAAAATTTATGTATTATCTGGGAAATATGCATTGGCATAACCTTAAATGTATTCTTAGATGCATGTATTTTTTATATGACTTATCCATTTTTTTGGTAGAAATGTCAATTCTAATGAATTATTAGCTGGCATTATAGACTCAGATTATATAGAAAATGTTGATACCAAAAATCCTCTAACATGCTACATTTTGACTACCTGTTGATAAGACATTAACATGCAGTCGGTTGAAGCCCTCTCCATTAGAAGTGTATATAAAATCACATGTATGTGATGCATGGTGAATACATGAATATGATTCCTGCAACTTCCACATCCTCTCCTGAACAGTTTTACATCATTTATGATACATAATATGGATAATATTGGTTGGAAGATACACATTTATAAAAACTTTTCATTGAATTAACATTAAGAGGATGAAATTCTTGTATTCCATGCAATTCCATCCAAGACGTTACAATATATTTGACACCCTTCATTTCATGAAGAGCACCAAGGAAGTCAATATAAGGGAATAACATCCTCTTCTATTTTATGTGCGATACTTTTAAGCCACTGATGAACCTCTATTCTTTCTGAAAGGTTGTTCATAATTCTTAATGAAGGCTCTAACACCCCTTCAACTTTCATGTATCCTCACAATAGGATTGTGGATCGATGTGGATGGTGCACTCCCTCATAGGTAGGGTGATTTTATTCACTACTCCACATAATATTCCTTGAACACTCTTCATGGAAGGAATATGGAAGCTATTTTTTTCATGATATCCAAGTACTTTGTTTTATGAAAATATTTACACACTGATTTCTTAAAGATAGATTACCTAGGTTTTGGGTGGTCTTCCACTATAAATGATTATTAAATGATCATAAAAAACTCATTATTCGTACCAGAGTATGTTTCTTCAAGAATAAAATGGGTTTTGATCACTAGTCCTTGAAGAAAAATGATAAAACCACATTTTCATAAAACTGT
The DNA here is from genome assembly GCA_963277665.1 of Viscum album. Taxonomy (NCBI): domain Eukaryota; kingdom Viridiplantae; phylum Streptophyta; class Magnoliopsida; order Santalales; family Viscaceae; genus Viscum; species Viscum album. Next base: position 1,371,882,597 of record OY728129.1, on the reverse strand, counting down.
TGCAAGGTTACAATACTTTACATGAGATAAATAAATCTAAATATTATTTACCCTTATGCGGGTAGGCTATGTAAAGTTTATACCCTTACTCAGGATGCCTACATAAGGGTAGATCATCCTTTACCCTTATGCAAGGAGGATACATAAGGGTATTCACAAAGGTAATTGAGACTTTACCTTTACATGTAAACGTAACTAGAAGACTTACCTTTATGTGAAGGGCTCATGTAAGGGAATTTCGTTACTTTCCCAACTCATATAAAGGTAATCTAGAGATTACCTATACACAATGGGAATGAGTAAAGGTATTACCTATATGTGAGGTGCTAGCTAAGGGTCATTTCCTCCTAACCCGTACGCAATTGGCATTGTGTAAGGGTCTTACCCTTTCGTACAATGTATGCGTGAAGGTAGAGGATAGTTACCCTTACATATAGTGTCTACATAAGGGTAACGGGAGGACACCCTTATGCGGAATAGGGATCCTGACTAAGGGTAAATATAAAAATGTTTAAAAATTGTTTTTAAATATGTAAATATTTTTTAGGGTTTATAAAATGTTTATAAATGATAATGAAAGGTATTTTTGGATATTTTAATTTATAATGAATTAATTAATAAGTTAATTAGTCATAAAAGTTTTATAATTAATTAAATAAATGTTATTGAAACAACTTTACCAAATATTAAAGATTAATATTTTAAAATAACTTTTTACTAATTAAATGGCATGTCTTATGATCTAGAAATAAAAGGTTTATTTATAAATCATAATATAAGGTTTATAAAATGTTTATAAATTAGAAAATATATGATATTTAGATTATATAAATTGTCTATATAATAGAATTTGAATTATAAAATGTTTATAATTCCTGAAACATCTTATAAATTCCTTATAATATAAAATATGAATGAGTTCATATTAAAATTAATATAAAATATTTATATTCTCTCTAAAACATAAAATGTTTATAATTATAATTTATTTATTAATAATTCATAAATGTCTAATGTTTTGGAAAATAAATAAATAAATAATTTATTTATTAAATTTATTTGGTATCCATGCTTGGTAATTGTTTATGAAATATGAATATTTTGTATGCCCATTTATATGATAAATTACTTCTAAGATAGAGCCCTGCATGTCATGTTAGGTATGATATAACATATTTTAGTGTTTATCGACCTTGATCTTAGTTTGTAATTATAGTTATGAGTTTGAGAATATTTTTTGGGCATAGTTTGTGTATATTATGTGCTAGAGTTCTCATGAATTTAATTCTCTCTTGAGTAAAGTATCCCTAAGTAGAAGGACTTGGGGTCATACCACATTCTTTCTTAGAGGCTTATGCCTTGGATAGGAAAGTGAATGAGGTTTTCTATCTGTCACTTCGATCTTACACACATGGTGTTTGTAAATATCATATAACTTTATGAATTTACATGAAGTGTTCATATACCTTATGTATATAATGCATTTGGATATGTATGAATATACTTGGATTTTTTTTTTGGGTGAGTAATAAATACTTTTGGGTTGTGTAAAGAGTTACACATTAATGTGGTGTGAAAAAATTAATTTTGTGGTTAGAATAGAAACTTATAAAACTAAATTTTTAGAAGAATGCATACAAAAAATAAATAAAACATGATAAGATAAATATTAGATATGATGTAATAGTTATGAATTTAATATGTATAGTATGTATATTTAATTAGTGAGACATTATAGTTGGGGTTTGGATTAGTGGTAAGCGCCCTGTAATCCTACATGAAAAATGGGGGTTCAAAACCCATTGGGCACAGGTTACTGTAGCAGTATTTGTAGTGTACTGTAGCATCTATGACACTATAGAAATGGCAGGTCACTGTAGCGGCGGAAGGGCACTGTAGCAGCGATGGGTACTATAATAGGGGGTACTGCAGTAGTACTATTCAAAAAATGGGCCTTGGGCCAAAAATTTGGGCCTACAGACCATGTAATGGGCTAAATGATCACTGGCCCTTCAGGCTATGTAATGGGTCTCCATCTACCTAGTCAAAGAGGTCTTTTCTTTGCTTTAATAATAAATGAGGCTTTGGCCCCAACCTTAAAAAAAATTAGTGAGACCTTAAAATAAAACCATTTTACAAATTAAGTGTGAGATTCCTTCTAAAGAAACACTTTTCAATACCTATATCATCCAGTTAGGTAGGTCATGCCAAATATGGGTGCCCATGAATTATCTTGTATAAGGAAACCAATTAATAGGTGACTAAGTAACATCCTTGGGTAGGTCATTCCAAAGATGGGTGCCCTTGGATTTCCCTTTTTTAATCTTTTTTTGGCATTTACTCTGGGTTATAAAAGTTGGGAGACCCTAATTGGATTAGTTTACTAGACAAATAGAGTTGAGTGAATCCATATGATGTATTTGGATCAGTGGTTATCCACTCAAATATCCTAGAGTCAAACCTATTGTGATTGGGATGATTCCCTACCTAAATAACTAAGTGGTGAGAGGATTGTAAAAGTGGAATAATTTCTTAATAAAATATAGATCTTGGCTCACTAAATGGATATGATGTATGGTTTTATTATTTTTTATGGGATAAGTTTCATTTAATTTTTTTAGTGAAAGGACATTATAAATGATAATCAATGACTAACATGTTTTTGTTATAGATTATGGCATACTTCACACTAATCATATTGAGATCATTAATAATTATGAACTATAAAATAGATAAAGATTTGTATCTAGGAATTATAAGTGTTCTAAAAGAGAAACATTTGATGTACCCAAATTTTAATGTTATATAAAAAAATTTCTCCAACTAAGATGAATGAGTATTAGATATTGGGTGTGAATTACACATTTATACTAACAAATACAGAACCAAAGATAGGAGGGAATTGATAAAGGGGGAGTATATCCTCATGTCAGTAATGGAGAAAGAGTTGTTGCATTAGAGGTTGACACATATAGTGTGATTTTACCAAGTGGAATGATCTTATAATTGGAAAACTGTTATGATGTTCCCTCCATAAATAGGAATTTTAATTCTATATCTTGTTTGGACAAGATGTGATTTCCCTTCATTGTTAAGAATATTGTTTTTTATATATATATGAATGAAATGTTTTATGGAATTGTTAATATGATATAAAATCTATATATTATTGATATGTATAATCCTATTTATAAAATTAAAAAACAAAAAGTTTAGGGTTAACTCTAATCCCACCTACCTTTGGAAGTGTCTTCATGGAAATATAAACAAGAAATGAATTCAAAGACTCCATAGAGATGGATTTTTTAACTCATTCTATTATGAATCATTTGATACATTAAAATATTGTTTATTAATAAAAATTAAATTCACCTTTTGGGAGAAAAGGTGAGAGGGATAGTGGACTATAGGATCTTATACATAGTGATGTATGCAGACCAATAAGTACCCAAAAAATTGTGGTTTTAGGTACTTCTTTACTTTTATTAATGACTTTACTCATTATGGGTATGTGTTTTTAATGAAATTAAAGTATTAAAATTTTTAAAAGTTTAAAAAGTTTCAAAACGAAGTATAGAATGAACTAAAAAAAGTATTAAAGTCCTCTAATCATATCAGTGTATTGAATAATTGAGCTAGGAATTCAAAGTAGAATTGAGAGATTACGGAATTGATTCACAACTCACTCCTCATGGAACAAAAAAATGGAATGTTGTATATAAATTAAGGAATAGTACCTTGCTTGATATGGTTTGATCAATGATGATTCAATATGACCTTCCTATCTCATTTTGGGGTTATACTCTGGATATTGATACATTTATATTAAACCCCAATACATCTAAAGTATCCATGAAGATAATATATGATAAATGGAATGGGAAATGTCTCAATATGTAATTCATGAAGATTTGGGGTTTTTAAGCTTATGTGTGAAATTTGGATTCTAATAAACTTGACCCTAAGTCTAAAAAATTCTTATTTATTGGTTATCTGAAGGAAAATGAATGATATTATTTCTACCACCCTATTGAACACAAAGTGTTGGTGGTTTCAACTGTTATATTTATTGAAAATAAATATATAATTTAAGGAGTTAGTGGAAGGAAATTTTAACTTAGATAATTCTAGGACCAACAAATATGAAGTGTTCCTAAGATGGAGTTGAGTAGGTTCTATATAGAGTTGTGGAAGAATAACCAGCTCAAGTTACACAAGAACCTTGAAGGTATGGTAGGATTCATTAAAAACCTTAAAGATATTGATTTCTCTTAGCCAATGATGATGAATTATCATTCATAGAAGATGAACCTACTTCCTACTACAATTACATTGTTAGTTGTGATTAATAAAAATGGTTAAAATCCAAGGAATCTAATATAGAATCTATATGCACTAACTAAGTTTGGAACTTTGTGGATGCACCTAAAGTGGTGAGACCCATAGGTTGAGAGGGGGTTTTACATAATAAAACTAACATGGATGGTATAGTGTCTACATATAAATCACGCCTAGTGGGAAATGGTTACAAAAAAGTTTATGGTATTTACTATAAAGATACATTTTCACCATTTTCAATGATAAAGTCCATTAATATTTTTCTATCAATATTAGGTCATTATGGTTATGAGATATATCAAATAGATGTCAAAATTGAATTTATTAATGGGAATTTAGTCTAGGATGTGTATATGATACAACTTGAGGGTTTTAAAGTTCCAAATGAGAATGATAAGGTTTGAAAATTAATATGGCACATCTATAGATTAAATAAATCTTCTTAAAGTTGGAATATTTTGTTTGATGATGCAATAAAAGAGTTTGGATTCATAATGAATATAAATGATTCTTGTGTATATAAGAGGCTTTTTGATAGTATAGTAGTGTTTATGATACAATATGTATATAACATACCTCTTATTGGAGATTAAATCCCAACACTTAACACTATTAATATTTGGCTGGGTAAATGTTCTCAACAAAAGACATGGGTGTAGAAGCTTACATACTTGATATGTGGATCTATTGATATATATTTAAGAGGATTCTTGGACCAACTTAGAACATCTATATTGGTAAAATTCTTAGTCATTTTAGCAGGGATAACACCAAGATGGGGCCATGGTCACGACCCGTCCCCCAGGGCCTGTGCCGTGACATCCCCCATGCCTGTCTGCCGAAGGCCAAGGGTTGGAGACTAGCACCGAAGGCATCAACATGTAGTGGGAGAAATTTTACTAAGTACCTATACCCATTCACACACAACCATGTATCAAATATGGAAAGGTAAACATGCATTCCACTAAACAACAAATGATTAAAATTAAAAAACTGTTGGTCAAATGGGAAAGAATACAAACCTAATAAAAGATGAACTGAAAACAGGAAAATATAAGGAAAATCTAAAAGTCATATTTTGAAAACCCCACCTTATTGGTAAGTGTATATTAGCCACTAGAAGTAGTAGAAGTACTTCCCACCTGCCTAGTCTCACTGGGCACCATCGGGTCTTGGGCCACTAAGTCCTCCATCATGGCAGTGGTCGTCTGCACTAGACACAACACGTGCGGGCGAGGATCGTGTAGGGGTGAGTAAAAATATACTTATTTGGGACCCCAAACCAACAAGGAAAGACCACAAAGTAATCCACAAAGAAAAACACGAATCAAGACATCTCACACCAGGTATAATCTAAAGTAAGGAAAGTAAGACCATCAATCGTATCATTGAACACCTTGGGCTGCTGGTGTACTCATTCTCAATGAATATCATGTGTAGAGACCTGAAGCTTGACGTACATGAATATTACATTACTTTTGCAGAATACTTAATACATAATAAAAACAAACACACAAGGACCATAATAGTTTAGTGTCTTTGGAAACTTGGAATAAAATCTTCTAATCGTGGTGAAAGATCTTCAACATCTCCCAATAAAGATCTTCCTTTTTTTTTCTTACCTAAAACATTTATTTATATCCTGGGGAAAAGAAAACATAAAAGGGTGAGCTCAAATGCTCAGTAAGGGTAAACAAAAGAAATATCAATCACCTCATATTCATAAGAACATAACATTTTGGAAATCTTAACCTGCAAAAGAGAGCATAATTTCATAACATGGGATAAATCAAAGTTGTGAAATGTAATCCCAATAATCATAACTTAAAACATGAAACTTTGTGGCATACACACATAATCATAGAGAATCATTTCTTATTAGTCAAGACTCATTTCCAAGACTATCTTAGTGGACAAAGTCCATTTTTGAACCGAGTCACCCTCATTTCAGTCCTGTTTCACTGAACCGGTATAACCTACCGTTCCAGCCATGTCTATCTCATGAGATATAAAATCTTTACCCAATGCATTGGAGGGAGATATAGGTCCCACCCATCTCATAATGAAACCATTATTATGTGTGCCACAAAAATCATAAATCATACATCATTGCATAACCCATGTAATAAAAATGGAATTCTCAAACATCGTGACATCATAAAACAATTCATATAAGATAAATGAATTCATAAAAATAATTCCATCACAACATAATCAAATAAATGTAATGATAGGGATAGAATCATAACCCTATATTATCTTAGATGGAAAATAATTTTGATAAAACACTTGAACTCCATTCTTGAGGAAAATATCCTTTCTGCTTCAAAAATACTTTTCCTTTCTTAACATGTCGTACAATTCTAAACTAAAAGAAGTTGATTAAAAATAAACATGAAAACTTGTAAAGGAATCTTCTTGGAAATAATGTTTTAAAAATCCATTCATGCCGTATAAGTTAAAAAAACATTCTTCATACTTTTGTTGGAAAAGTCAAAAAGTACCTCGTATGAAAAACGACAAAAGATTCCTTTCATATCCTTTACTAAAAACTCACTGAAGGGTAAAATTGGATTTAAACAATTGTAGGTGGATGGAAATAATATTACATATTGAGGAAACATGGATGTGGATGATAAAATACACCCCAGTAAATACTAAAGTATAAAAAAACTCGGATAAAAATGAGATTGTGATATTTCCCTTACCTTAGGTCCGATTTACTTCGTAACTGTCCGAACCTCTTCTTTGAAGTGCTTCTTTGAGACCTTATTTTAGGGCACTAAAATTGGTATTTGAAGAAGACCAAGACCTCTAGGATGTCTCTAGGGAAGTGTAGAGGAGGAATTAGCAGGGGTTGGCCGAGCTTGAAGGCTCAAAGTGGTGTGAGGAAGAGGGGGAGGAGGTGCCCTTTTATAAGGGAGGAGAGGGGCACCTTTGGAATAACTAAAAATATTATTTTATTATAAAGTCAAATTCGGTTTTTAATAGCTCCAAATTGATATATTTCGAAGATAAGGTGGATAGGGGTCGAAATACTCTCATCCAATAGAATTTAGACAAGTTTAGGTATCAATTTTAACCTTATCATTTAGATTTAACTTTAAGTTAGATAATTTAACTTTTACCGTGTCTTCTTGTTTTCTTACACTATAAGGTTAATAAACTTACTATATCAAGCCAAACGAACCCCAAGTTGTTTATTATTACTATATATAACCTTATCTAAGTAATTTGGACGAACCTTAGATTTTTAGGAATAAAATAACAATTAATAATATAATATTTGTTTTAAAAACTATTTTATGTCAATTTTGACACTATTTAGTAATTGATTTTTGTGAAAATCATAACAGAATGATTAGTTCGAACCAATTTACTTAAATCAATAATAACATGTCATATTAACCTATAAAATTATTTTAATTCATAAAAAGTCTCAAATTACTTTTATTTGGGTATTCATAACATCAATTATGTCAATATTTCATTAAAAAGATAATTACTGCATCATCGTTGTGTCATAAATAAATTAAATTATTTAATGTCTAAAAATTAAAAATAAAATACCATTATGTAGGAAACTTTTTAGCTTTATAATGAATATTTATAGTCGAATTTATCATATGTATAACTCCATATTAAAAATGATTTACTTATTAAACTTTGATTTTAACTATTTTAACCCTTCTTTAAATAAATTAATAATAAATGTCCTAATCTAATCCAAGTGGGCCTAAATGGTCATATTTTATTCCTAAGGTTATTTTTGGTCGAATTACACTTGTCCAATAGAATTAGGACATGTGTTAGGGTAATAATAATATCATTTTTACCCTTAATTACCCTATTTACTTTTAACCGTGGTAAAAAAAAGTAAAAAGTTACTATTCACCAAAAAATTATTTTCATCTCATTTAACCACATTTTACTTACTGACGTCAACCGTGTCTCTCGTATTTTCGAAATTCCATTCACAGAAGCGGTAAAATTAAGTTTTATGAAAAATTTATTTTTTTTAACTACCACTTAGTGGTTTCACTATTCATCAAAAAATGAAAGTTTCCAGAAAAATACCAAAAATTAGGCCTAAGCTATATTTGATATTATGAACACAAAAATGATGTCTATTTTACCAAATTCAAAACATATCAGTTGCATTAATTTATTTAAAAATTAATTCCCGTCGTCAAAACAAATAGCGTGTTCTTAAGAGATAATAACTATCAAAAGATTGACACTTGTTTATGTCTGGTTTAAATGTAAAATTACATCCAATGACCAACATTGTATTAAATTGTAAAAATATATTCTAAATATACTTTAAAACCACTCAAATTAATAATTTATCACTATTAATTATTTCGATTGAAAAAGTTGTTTTTAATTAAAATATAGCGTGTTTTTACTATTCATCAAAATATGAAAGTTACCAGAATGATATGAAAATTTATCCAAAGTAAATTTTTATTTCATGATTCCAAATAAGAATTTTATTTTGTCAAATTGAACTTATAAACATGTCAAAAACTAGATTTAAAGTGGGTGCGCCATCAAAAGACGACAAAACTGCATTTATTTAAAAAAAATTATTTTACCCGAAAAAATTATTTTGTTCTTATACCATGTTTTAGAAAATGTGCAAGACGAATAATAATGTTATAAGATTCAAAATTTAGTTAATACTATTCATAACGGCTATTTCATAATAATATTATAATAATATATCGTTGTTTAGTAAAACTCAGTATTGCGTACAACACACGTTATCGAGGAAGGTCGCGATTGCGTGTAATGCAAGCCAAGTCAAGGTTGCGTGTTGTGCAAGAATCCTTCGTTGTTTCGTATAACATAATCCAACCATATTTCATTTATACATTGATTATATATATATATATACTCAATGTTGCGTAGAATAACTATTATCAAAATTGTGTGTAACATGATCCAAGAATAGTGTTGCGTATACTACAAGCTAATACGGTGTTGCGTATAGCGCAAGGTAATCTTGGTGTAGCATAAAACACAAGACATTAATGAAATTAAAATAATATTTTTCATAAAATCTCGGGGTGTTACATTCTACCCCCCTTAAAATGAATTTCGCCCTCGAAATTCGTCGGGGTTATAAATGGTTTACTATTTGAAAGTTTCTTTGATAGAAACCCACATCGTAAAAAGGAATACAAAAACCAATCTTTAAAAACAAAAGTATGAAACGTAACGGTTACCCAAATAAACTAATCACTGGTTTTCCACATAGGTGAAAATATGGATATGGAATAAAAATCTAACCATCATGTTCTGATGGAGAGTGGTAGAGAACATGGCTATGGAAAAGCCAGCAATCACAAAGCCATAAATTTGTGACGATCTAAGGTACCATCTGATTCATAGGATATAAGGGCACTAGGACAACATTTTTGGTTTTCAAGATCATTTCCCTAAAGTTGATGAAATTGGAATTAGAAGAAATACTTTCGTGATTTTGGTATAGTCTCACCGTTTGTCGTTCTTTGGATAATTTCCACTTCATATCTTAAAGAAATGAAGTTGAATTTGTCATTCGTGATGTGTTAGCAGATCATGTGATAGAATGATGGGTCATTCCATCTGTCTCAAACAAAAGGTTATAAAAGTTATCAAAAAAAATACCTAAGTCCATCCATAGTGAGATTAATCATATATGGTTCCTAAAATGGACTTATACTTCATATATCATACTGCTTAATATAATAAAACTAGTTTCTACTAAACAGGGACTTCCTGTAGGCCAGTGGTAGGTGATAAAGGCCAGTCGCACTTCGGTTGTGGGTTCGATTCCCACAGCCTTGTCCGACGCGATGGGCCGTCGCCCATCCTACAGGTTGTCCTTTTTCTAAAACTACATTACTATATCATCCCATCAATAATATCGAAAAAACTTCTATCCATAAACAATACTAACTTATGTACAACATAATCCATTCCAATCTTTTGGCTTATCTAAAATACTTCGGTCCAAGTTCATAGTATAAAGAAAATGATTACTTGAAATGTCACATAACAATCACGTGAATGCCATCATTTATCCCCCATATATCATAAGATATATCTTGTTGGTCAAATTACAAACATGTTAATACCTTAATCATGTATTCTCTTGAAGAATGAATACCCATTAATTGATCCATAGTAAAAACATGAATGCAGTCAAAAGTTAACTCTTTCCACATACCAAAATCCAAAAATTCTATATACTCAAACCATGATATAACCTTCTCCTTGTATCAGTCATGATCTCATGAATATAGTCAAACATTTCATTTTCTCGTTTTCCTTTCATTATGCGCATATCATCTTTTTTTCCAAAAATATATCAATCACATTATATGGTTACCAGTACCATTGAAAACCATAATAGACCAATACATAAATATTCCAATATTCCACGATACTATATACAACATTATTTTGAAATCCCATTACATAAACACTTAATCATTCCACCACATCGTTGTCATATTCAACATCTCCAATAGTGATCGCATGTGACTTCCCTTTGTCCTTTTCCTTCAGTGGTTGCTCATGTCGATCATCACTAACCCTTGGATTAGGGCATTTATTAGCATAATGCCCCATTTCCTTGCACTTGAAGCATTGAAGTGTTGGTGGTGCATTCTCTGTAGTCTTTTCTTTATTCACATCATTAGAAACCCTTTTTCCATTACTTCGACACTCAACTGCTCGATGACCTTCTTTTCCACACTTAAAACATTTTCTAGTCCCTTTAAGACAATCTCCACCATGCTTCTTTCCACACTTTGAGCATAAGAAAACATTCATCTTATTTTCACCATTATTCTGAGATTTCTCCTTGAACTCCATCTTTCATTTCTTGTCAAAACTATGAGATGGATAAGTAACACCAACTTCCATTTATACCTTGATAGCACAATGCACAATTTCTTCATATCTACTGAAGTCTCTTATAGCTAATGCCCTTCGAAGATTTGGTTTTAAGCCACTAAAGAATCGATCAACTTTACTTTCAGGTTGGATGATAAATCTAGATGCATACCTTGCAAGACTTGTAAAGTTCGCTTCGTATATACCAACAGATTCATCATCCTTTTGCTTTAGTTCAAGAAACTCCTTCTCCATCTTTGTTCGAAGAATACGAGGGAAGTACTTATTGAAAAATAAGTTCTTGAACTAGTCCCATTCCATGGACTCAATTTCATCTCTTGGCCTCGTATTCTTGATAATATTTCACCATTGATCAGCATCACCTTCCAAACGATACACTGCTAATATGAATTTATCATGTTCAGAACATTGAAGAACTGAAAATATCTTTTCAGTAGTACTGATCCATTGTTCAGTAACAAGTGGATCAGAAGACCCACTGAAAGAAGATGGACGTTGCCTCATGAAGGACTCAATAGAATATTGTTCCCTTCTCTGCTCATTTGGAAGTCCAGAATGATTCATATCTTGTGTAAGTATAACAATAATATTTTTCACTCCATCTCCCATAACATTTGTTTGTTCAGGAGGACAATCATTGCATTGTCCATTACATTGATCAACACGGTTCCTTCGGGTTCCAGCCATCATCTAAAACCCAAAAAGAATAGCGTGAGAGGTAAAAATCATAATAAAAGGGGAGTAACTTCAATATCTAACATCTTTGGTTTAATCTAATATCATTACCATAGTTTTAGGACTATATCCTATACGTATACTTATCCTTAGGGACATCCCTAGACATACCTTAGAAATATCTCTAGGGATCTTACTAAAGTTCTCGCATCCTAGTTTCCAAAGGTTGACTAAACCTTTCCTCTGATACCAACTGTAGAGACCCGAAGCTTGACGTACATGAATATTACATTACTTTTGCGGAATACTTAATACATAGTAAAAAAAAACACACAAGGACCGTAATAGTTTAGTGTCTTTGGAAACTCGGAATAAAATCTTCTAATCGTGGTGAAAGATCTTCAACATCTCCCAATAAAGATCTTCCTTTTTTTTTCTTACCTAAAACCTTTCTTTATATCTTGGGGAAAAGAAAACATAAAAGGGTGAGCTCAAATGATCAGTAAGGGTAAAAAAAAGAAATATCAATCACATCATATTCATAAGAACATAACATTTTGGAAATCTTAACCTGCAAAAGAGAGCATAATTTCATAACATGAGATAAATCAAAGTTATGAAATGTAATCCCAATAATCATAACTTAAAACATGAAACTTTGTGGAATACACACATAATCATAGAGAATCATTTCTTATTAGTCAAGACTCATTTCCAAGACTATCTTAGGGGACAAAGTCCATTTCTGAACCGAGTCACCCTCGTTTCAGTCCTGTTTCATTGAACCGATATAACCTACCGTTCTAGCCATGTCTATCTCATGAGATATAAAATCTGTACCCAATTAATTGGAGGGAGATATAGGTCCCACCCATCTCATAATGAAACCATTATTATGTGTGCCACAAAAATCATAAATCATACATCATTGCATAACCCATGTAATAAAAATGGAATTCTCAAACATCGTGACATCATAAAACAATTCATATAAGATAAATGAATTCATAAAAATAATCCCATCACAACATAATCAAATAAATGTAATGATAGGGATAGAATAATAACCCTATATTATCTTAGATGGAAAATAATTTTGATAAAACACTTTAACTCCATTCTTGAGGAAAATATCTTTTCTGCTTCAAAAACACTTTTCCTTTCTTAACATGTCGTACAATTCTGAACTAAAAGAAGTTGATTAAAAATAAACATGAAAACTTGTAAAGGAAGCTTCTTGGAAATAATGTTTTAAAAATACATTCATTCCGTATAAGTTAAAAAAAATTCTTCTTACTTTTGTCTGAAAAGTCAAAAAGTACCTCGTACGAAAAACGACAAAAGATTTCTTTCATATCCTTTACTAAAAACTCACTGAAGGGTAAAATTGGATTTAAACAATTGTAGGTGGATGGAAATAATATTACATATTGAGGAAACATGGATGTGGATGATAAAATACACCCCAGTAAATACTAAAGTATAAACAATCTCGGATAAAAATGAGATTGTGATATTTCACTTAACTTAGGTCCGTTTTGCTTCGTAACTGTCCGAACCTCCTCTTCTTTGAAGTGCTTCTTTGAGACCTTCTTTTAGGGAACTAAAATTGGTCTTTGAAGAAGACCATGACCTCTAGGATGTCTCTAGGGAAGTGGAGAGAAGGAATTGGTAGGGGTTGGACGATCTTGAAGGCTCAAAGTGGTGTGAGGAAGAGGGGGAGGAGGTGCCCTTTTATAAGGGAGGAGAGGGGCACCTTTGGAATAACTAAAAATATTATTTTATTATAAAGTCAAATTCGGTTTTTAATAGCTCCAAATTGATATATTTAGAAGATAAGGTGGGTAGGGGTCGAAATCCTCTCATCCAATATAATTTAGACAAGTTTAGGTATCAATTTTAACCTTATCATTTAGATTTAACTTTAAGTTAGATAATTTAACTTTTACCGTGTCTTCTTGTTTTCTTACACTATAAGGTTAATAAACTTACTATATCAAGCCAAACGAACCCCAAGTTGTTTATTATTAATATATATAACCTTATCTAAGTCATTTGGCCGAACCTTAGATTTTTAGGAATAAAATAACAATTAATAATATAATATTTGTTTTAAAAACTATTTTATGTCAATTTTGACACTATTTAGTAATTGATTTTTGTGAAAATCATAATAGAATGATTAGTTCGAACCAATTTACTTAAATCAATACTAACATGTCATATTAACCTATAAAATTAGTTTAATTCATAAAAAGTCTCAAATTACTTTTATTTGGGTATTTATAACATCAATTATGTCAATATTTCATTAAAAAGATAATTACTGCATCATCGTTGTGTCATAAATAAATTAAATTATTTAATGTCTAAAAATTACAAATAAAATACCATTATGTAGGAAACTTTTTAGATTTCTAATGAATATTTATAGTCGAATTTATCATATGTATAACTCCATATTAAAAATGATTTACTTATTAAACTTTGATTTTAACTATTTTAACCCTTCTTTAAATAAATTAATAATAAATGTCCTAATCTAATCCAAGTGGGCCTAAATGGTCATATTTTATTCCTAAGGTTGTTTTTGGTCGAATTACACTTGTCCAATAGAATTAGGACATGTGTTAGGGTAATAATAATATCATTTTTACCCTTAATTACCCTATTTACTTTTAACCGTGGTAAAAAAAAGTAAAAAGTTACTATTCACCAAAAAATTATTTTCATCTCATTGAACCACATTTTACTTACTAACATCAATCATGACTCTCGGATTTTCGAAATTCCATTCACAGAAGCGGTAAAATTAAGTTTTATGAAAGATTCATTTTTTTAACTACCACTTAGTGGTTTCACTATTCATCAAAAAATGAAAGTTTCCAGAAAAATACCAAAAATTAGGCCTAAGCTATATTTGATATTATGAACACAAAAATGATTTCTATTTTACCAAATTCAAAATATATCAGTTGCATTAATCAATTTAAAAATTAATTCCCGTCGTCAAAACAAATAGCGTGTTCTTAAGAGATAATAACTATCAAAAGATTGACACTTGTTTATGTCTGGTTTAAATGTGAAATTACATCCAATGACCAAAATTGTATTAAATTGTAAAAATATATTCTAAATATACTTTAAAACCACTCAAATTAATAATTTATCACTATTAATTATTTCGATTGAAAAAGTTGTTTTTAATTAAAATATAGCGTGTTTTTACTATTCATCAAAATATGAAAGTTACCAGAATGATATGAAAATTTATCCAAAGTAAATTTTTATTTCATGATTCCAAATAAGAATTTTATTTTGTCAAATTGAACTTATAAACATTTCAAAAACTAGATTTAAAGTGGGTTCTCCATCAAAAGGCGACAAAACTGCATTTATTGAAAAAAAATTATTTTACCCGAAAAATTTAATTTGTTCTTATACCATGTTTTAGAAAATGTGCAAGACGAATAATAATGTTATAAGATTCAAAAGTTAGTTAATACTATTCATAACGGCTAGTTCATAATAATATTATAATAATATATCATTGTTTAGTAAAACCCGGTATTGCGTACAACACACGCTATCGAGGAAGGTCGCGATTGCGTGTAATGCAAGCCAAGTCAAGGTTGCGTGTTGTGCAAGAATCCTTCGTTGTTTCGTATAACATAATCCAACCATATTTCATTTATACATTGAATATATATATATATATATATACTCAATGTTGCATAGAATAACTATTATCAAAATTGTGTGTAACACGATCCAAGAATAGTGTTGCGTATACTACAAGCTAATAAGGTGTTGCGTATAGCGCAAGGTAATATTGGTGTAGCATACAACACAAGACATTAATGAAATTAAAAGAATATTTTTCATAAAATCTCGGGGTGTTACATCATGGGTATGCCGGGTCACATAGAGATGTTCCCCACTGTGGGCCTACCAGGTCACACAGAGTCGCTCCCCCTTAACCTTGGACTGCTGTGGTACTCAACCCTGATGAGTACTGTGGGTATGTTGGGTCACACCGAGCCACTCCCCACCGTGGGCATGTCGAGTCACACAGAGACACTTCCCACCTTGGCCATCATACTGAGGTACTTCTCCTATTGAGTACTGTGAGTTTGTAGGGTCACATAGAGCCGTTCCCCACCACGAGCCTACTTATTCACACAAAATTGATTCCCACTAGGCCATCATAGCTGATCCATATAGGGTTGCTTGTTAGCAGTCTTCAGGTCTTATCCAACTGCAGAGTTTCTGCACGTAGTTTGATTGATTCCGGGAGAACCGATCCCCAAGGAATTATTCATATTTCAAAATTCTTGAAATACTCCTTAGAGTATTCCAAAATATTTTTCTTTTTGTGAGGGTTCCAATGTTGCAAATGGCTCATCAATTGGATGCCCAGTTTGTAAGTTATTTTCATTTTAGTAAATAGGGGATGATTGCATCTAGGCCTGGTTCGACTCGGTGAGACCATCCCGACCATCCTGGCCCAACAGCCCCACATGCCCTTGCTACCTCACAGCGGCCCAAGCTAGCCGCAAAACTCCCTTTGGCACACCACCACCTGCCCGTGACCTCCACTATGGGCCACCGTCGGTGGTCACCGACTCCGCTCCGGTGGTCCGTTCTTCGACCTGTCTACGCCTCTGACCTCTGCGAGGTTTTTCCTTCTCTTCTAAGGCCTCAAAATCCTCTTGATGCCATTTTGAAAGTTCAACTAAAAATAACACACAATGAGGAGGGTCTCAGGCCTTGTTCATGTCGGACCACACCCTTTACGTTATAGGTTTAGAAACAAGGGATACAGAATTGTAGTTCTATCATAATTTAATCAATCTTGATACATGAATCCCAAGAAGAAGGCACCCTCCCGCAAGAACGATCGATCTCTAGATCAACCTTTTCATGGGTTGATCCGTGTTCATCATTTTAGAATGAATAACGGGGAAACTTAAAATAAAACAAATTCCTACCTCGATTGAGTTTGTCATTGAAGCACTCCGCCCATGAGGATTCAAGTTCCGTTGGGTTTCTTCGCTTTACGGTCCCGTTCTTCGAGATGCGTTGACGTCGTTAGTGATATGTTGTCATTCTACATTCGTCGTTGAAGAGAAATATTGTCATAAGTTTTTCATAGGAAATCCACGATTTATTCCAGTGTCTCCAATTCGTTATTCCATAAAAAGAAAAACACGTCGCAACGTTTTTGTTACGCTACGTCATCACGTTGTTATGCTATTTCATTTATGAAATAACATATCTGTTATGCTTAAATTAATGTGTCATTACACTATAGGTTTATGAGCCATTAATGAAGTTCAATTAATGTGACTTGTTGTCTCTTCGTCGCCGCATCGCATCACCACCGTGTCATCACCCAATGGTTGGAAAAAACAAATAAAATAATTTTTAAGTTATTTTTTTTCCTGGAAAGTCCAAAAATTAGATTTTCTGGTCAACCCTTGACAGTCAAAGTTAGGTCTATTATAGGTGAAGAACAAAATTCTGAATTCAATGGTGCCCTCATATTTTTGATTTGAGCACTGGTTTAAAAGTTAGAAAAACCTACTTGTATGTTTACTTGAATAAACTTAAAAAAGTTCAAAATTATTTTCCAGGATCACCAGGCCTCAGAATCATGTACCATTAGAGCATCTGGTCTCAAAATAATTCCATATAATTTAAAAAAAATTACATGGATTTTCTGGGACATTACTTTACCCCCTCATTTTTGGGATTCACATCCTCATAAGCCAAAATACGGCTAAACAAACAAATCGGGGTACTGAGCTTGAATCTGAGCCTCCTGCTCCCATGCGCACTCCTAGAGATTCCCGTTCTACCACCAAATGCACACCAGAGGAATTGACTATCCATGAAGGACCCAATCCTGTCGATCCTCTATCTCCACCAGGAACTCCACAAACGTCACATCATCATCAATGCCCAGTTTTCCCCAGTCGATGACATTTGATGGGTCATGCACGTACCTCCTCAGCTGTGACATGCAAAAAATATCGTGCACCCAGTTCATCTATGGGGGAAGAGCTAGGCGGTATAATACCTCGCCAACTCTTCTAAGAATCTAAAATGGTCCGATGAACCTCAGAGATAACTTGCCACACCGACCTAATCTCCGCAAATCCCGTCAGGGTGAGACCCAAAGGAACACATGGTCTCCCTCCTCAAACTCCAAGGGTATCTTTATCCTATCCACATAAGATTTATGTCTACTCTATGCTATCCTCATCCACTCTGGGATGATCTGCACCTTCTCAGTGGTATCCCATACCAACTCTAGACCCATAAGTGCTAACTCCCCTAGGTCTGTCCAGTATAGAGGTGATCTGCATGGTCACCAATAAAAGGCCTCAAATAGTTCCATTCCAATGGTGGAGTGATAGCTACTGTTTTATGAAAAATCCACCAGTGGCAGGTGGTCCTCCCAACTATGGCCAAAATCAAGGATTCAAGCACAAAGCATGTCCTCCAAGGTCTGTATAGTCCGCTCTGTCTGACCATCTTTCTGAGGGTGCAAGGCGGTGATCAAGAACAGATGACCCCCAAATGACTCCTTAAATACCTTTAATAATCGGGATGTAAAGAGTGAATCAGGTTCTAAGATGATCATCAAAGGCACACCATGAAGCCTCACTATCTCTTGGACATAGAGGCGTCCCAAGCCCTCTACTGATTCCTACTCCCAGATGGGTAGGAAGTGAGCCGACTTGGTGAGTTGTTCGATGATCACCCAGATATAATCCTAGACCGTAGACATGCATGGTAATATCATCATGAAGTCCATTGAGATACCATCCCATTTAGACTCTGGTACCTTAAGTGGCTAGGCCAAACTTGCAAGAACCTGATGTTCAGCCTTCACTTTCTGACAAGTGAGGCATCATGAAATGGACTCTGACACTGCTTTCTCCATCCCTAGCCACCTATACTGACATGGAGGTTCTAGTACATCTTTGTCACACCAAGATGTACCACCAAAGGGGATGCATGTAATTACCTCAACACCTCCCCCCGCATTTTCACTGGTACTACATTTCATCCTTTGAAAATGATGACATTCTCCCCACCTATCAAAAATCCATTAGGAGCCTATCCTGAGGATAAATAAGCATGTCGGGCCTCATAGTTAATATCCACAAGATGTGCCTCCCTAACTCTTTATAAGATTAGGGGAGTAACTGACATTGAATGAAGGTAGGCTGATCCATCATTATCCACGAAGGATATCTACATCATGGCTAACTACTCCATCACTTCACTCAGCTGCTATAGACTGGAACTCCTGTTGAGCGCGTCTTCCACCACATTCCTCATCCTAAGTGTATAGACTATATCAAAGTAATAATCCTGGAAGAACTCCATCCATCGCTGCTATCTCATGTTCAGGTCCTTCTATGAGAAGATATACCTGAGACTCTTGTGGTCGAAGTAGATGGTAAACTGTTCACCCATCAAGTAGTTCCACCACATCTTCAAATAAAAGACCACTACTACTAACTCCAGGACATGTGTAGAGTAGTTATACTCATGCTACCCCAATTGCTGTGAACCATAAGAGATCACCTCTTGCTATTACATCAGAAAAAAACCTAGTTTAGTCCCTCATGCATCGTAGAAAGCTACATACCAAATGCCCTCCTATAGTAGTCTCAAGATAGAGGCAATTTCAGTCTCCACTTCAGCTCATGGAAACTCTACTAGAACTTATCTATCCACATGAAGGATTTTCCCTTCCATGTAAAGGTTGATAAAGGTGTTGTTGCTTTGAAAAAGTCAGGAATGAACCTCCAATAGTATCCAGCCAACCCCAAGAAACTACGCACCTCAGTCACGCTCTTAGGTGGCTCCCAAGAAAGAACTGCCTCTATATTTTTTAGATCCACAGAAACTCTATCCTCCAAGATGACGTGTCCTAGAAAGTGGACCTCACGAATCTATAACTAGCACTTAGAGAGATTCCCATAAATCTGGTTCTCTCAGAGTGTATCCAGGATAATCCATAGGTGTGTAGTGTGCTCCTCTTCTGACGCCGAGTACACCAAGATGTCATCAATGAAGACCACCAAAAAATGATTGAAGTTAGGTTAGAAGATCCTTTTCATGAGTCCCATGAACACTGCTATGGTATTAGTTATTCCAAATGGAATTACCAAGAACTTTTAGTGGCCATACCAACAGCTAAAGACTATCTTCTCTACGTCCTCATCCCGTACCCAATTCTAATGATAGACTGATCTGAGGTCTATCTTTGAGAACCACATTTCTCCCTTCATCTAATCTAAGAGGTCATCAATCCTCGATAGTGGATACTTATTCTTGAAGGTCTCCTAGTTCAGGCACTGGAAGTCCACACATAGCCTCAAGCTCTGGTCACTACTAGAAATTTAGGCTATAGCCACGGTTTAAAACCGTGGCTATAGCTCCTCAAACCATGGCTATTGGTAATAGCCATGGTTTGAGAAACCATGGCTAAGTTTGGCGTGGATATAGGCCTAGACTTATATCCACGGTTTGGACCCATAGCTATAGGTTTACAACCACTGTTCAAACCATCTATATAGGTATACAGTCATGGTTCAAACCGTGGTAATATCTCTATAGCCACGGTTTAGAACCGTGGCTATACTAGAGGATGGATAAAGTTTATTGCAACGGTTAGAAACTGTGGCAATATACCTTTAGCTACGGGTTGTAACCATAGAAATAGACCTATATCCACAGTTAAAAACCATGACTATAGGGTCGGGAAAACCATAAAAAAATAGCCCCCCCTGCAGTAGCCCACCCCCTGCAGACCCCTCCCTCTTAGACACTGGACACCCCCACCCTACATAAACCCCCTGGATAGCCCCCTGCAAAGCCCCCCTCCTGGACAAACCCTGGACACCCCCCCCAGAAAGACCCTAGACACCTCTCCCCATACCCTAGACACCCCCCCAGACAGACCCTGGACACCCCCCAGACAGACCCTAGAAACCCCCCAGACACACCCTGGACACCCCCCAGATAGACCCTGGACACCCCCCCCAGATAGAACTAGGACACCCCCCAGACCCTGGACACCCCCCAGACAGACCCTGGACACCCCCCGGACAGACCTTGGACACCCCCCCGGACAGACCCTGGACACCCCCAAACAGACCCTGGACACCCCCAGACAGACCCTGGACACCCCCCAAATAGACCCATGACACCCCCCAGACCCTGGACACCCCCTGGACTCTGGACAGATCCCCCTAGATAGACCAAACCTCTACTCCCCTGGACAGCCACCCCCACCCTCCTGGACAGACCCTGAACCCCCCCAAACCTGGACACCCCCTAGACCCTGGACAGATCCCCCTGGACACCCCCCAGAACCTGGACACCCCACCCCTTGCACCCCCTACCAGTTACCCCCTCCCCTACCAGTCCCCCTACCAGTCCCCTCCCCTATTAATTCCCCCCCTCCCCCTGCCAGTTCCCCCCTCCCCCTGCCAGTCCTGCCCCCCCTTCCTGTCCTGCCCCCCCAAACCAGGACACCCCCAGACTCTGGACAGATCCCCCTAGACCCCCCCAGAACCTGGACACCCCACCCCTTGTACCCCCTTCCAGTTACCCCCTCCCCCTGCCAGTCCCCTCTACCAGTCACCTCCCCTGCTAATTCCCCCCTCCCCTGCCAGTTCCCCCCTCCCCTGCCAGTCGTGCCCCCCCAAAAAAAACTTGGACACCCCCCCAGACCCACTGGACAGACCCCCCAGATAAACCCTGGATAGACCCCCCATGACCGACCCCCCCAGACCCCAGACACCCCCCAGAACCTGGAAACCCTCCCTAGAACCTGGACACCCCACCCCTTTCACCCCCTTGCCAGTTACCCCCTCTCCCCTACCAGTACCATCCCCCCTGCTAGTTCCCCCCTCCCCCTTCTAGTTCCCCCCTCCACACCTACCGGTCCTACCCCCCCCCCCCCCCAAAAAAAAAAAAAAAACTAGACACCCCCAGAACCCCTGGACAAACCCCCAATTGAAAATGACTGGAAAGAAATAAGGAGAAACGAAAAAGGAAAAACTCACACAATGGACATACCTGAATCCTCCAAAAAGAAACAAGAAATATGGGTGAAAAAATCACATAGCCTAACACACATAGAGGATGATTCGGGTAAAACCTGGGCAGACGTAGTTGAAGAGGAAGAAAACTCCATGAAGGAAAAAACTCTTACATAAGAGACTCAAAATCTGGTTCTAGAAACTGTTAGACTATCCAATAATGAGAATGAGAAAGAAAAACTCAGTACTTGTCCATCCAAGAAGGTACCCAACTCTAAACTTACCAAAAATGTTGAGCCCACACTTGGTAGGAGGGATACAATATCTCTAACTGTTCACATAAAAGGCAATGATTACAACTTAAGCACTGTAACTAAGCACAATGTTGATCATTTTCTAGAAGCTGTGGTTGAACCTAGCTGCTCAGATATGATTTCTGGATAGAACCAAAAACCCTCCCTACTGACTTCTACTACTACTCAAGAGATAGTAAATGGGACCAACAATCAAACAAATGGCTTAGGTTCCCTTCCCTCTATTCAAACAATGACACAATCAAATATCTCCAAGGTTAATTCTGGTACTAAAGCCTTAGAATCTTTTAAATCTGTAAATGAGAACACACTTGTGGTGAAAGTTCCTCTACAAATGCAGGATAACAGTGACTTCGGTGATCAGAAACAGTGTCCCACAGATGCTTTGGACACTATCCAGGCACCCTATGTAACAGCTGCTTCTGCTGTGGAAGTGATTCCAGGTACGCTGCTTCCCACTTTTCCTCATTTAGCTACTCAAGATATAGGAAAATACTGTACTAATCCATTGATTCCATGTAATTTGACCTCTATGGAATCATATCTAAAAATTTCTCACCCTAATCACATTAAATCTGTCAACAATCATAATGAGATAGATACCACTAGTTGTCCTATAAATTCTAGGAGTCCTAATATTATTCCAAAGTCTGTTCAGGCTAAGACACAAACCAAACATACTAACACTGATAAACAAGATTCCATAACACCAGAACCTATAAAACATACAAAAGAACTCCCTCAGTACAGGGCCCCATGCTTATACAGGCACTTCCTGAATCCACCAGGCAGAGGCACCTTGCATCAGTTCTGGATGATGTCAAACAGCAGGATATAGATGCTTCAAAGGACCTAGGTACTCCTACTCCTCATTCTATTAATTTACCTTCTGATGGTGTTCAATATGTATATAATAAGAACTATTCTGAACAGCCTGGTATTCTGTTAAATAACCAAAACACCACTTCTTTGATGCTATGTAATACAAATAGAACAGACTCAATTATGAATGCTTTAAGAAATGAAACTACAAAGAAGAACCCTATCACTACAAACAACGAACAGAAACAGACCACTAACAATAACAATGCTCAAAAAATTAGAAGGTATTCTGGAAATAAAGGCTCTGGAAAGAAGAAAAAAGGGAGTTCTAACTCCAAAAATAGGTTTAAATGAAGATTATTTTTTGGAATTGTCAGGGTATTGCCAACTTTTACACATTCAATGTTCTAAAAATAATTTTTAACACTCACCATCCCATGTTATTTTCTATTGCTGAACTAAAAATTTCTTATTCTCCTAAATACTCTCACTCGTGTCAACACAATTATATCTTTACTGGTGCAATATCAAATACCTATAATCCTAAATCTCTATGGATTTTTTCGCACTCTTCCTTACAAAATGTTAACACCTTTAATGTCTCTGATCAAATATTTACTTGAAATTTTAATACTGATAGAATACACCTCTTATGCTCTTTTCTCTATGCAAAAAAATAGATACCAAGAAAGGATAACTCTTTGGAATGAACTTTCTTACCTAAGAACTAATATTAATGACCCTTGGTTTATTCTTGGAGACTTCAATGCCATTCTCAACTCAAGTGAGAAAATTGGACCTTGTCATGCCTCTATTTCCACAAGAGAATTTAAAGCCTCGATTAAAGACAACAATCTCATTGAAACTAATCTCACTGGTGAGAAATACAATTGGTACAAAAAACATTACAATAGAGTGGTTGCTTCCAAATTAGATATATCCTTCATGAATGTACATGCTTTAGAAAGAGGTAAAGAGTGCCATTTTTTCTCTAAATCTTGAGAGTTTGGTTGGTCTTGATGGGTTCAAAAATTAATTCTTTATGTTCTACTAGTAAATAGTTCATGATGATCTCCTTAACGCTATGAGGGAGTTCTTTAACCATGCCTCAATTCCCTATGGAATCAACTCTAATTTTATTGCCCTGATCCCAAAGAACAAAAATGTTTTGGATGTAAAGGATTTCAGACCTATTTCTATTGGGAATACCTTTCCAAAAATCATTACCAAATTATTGCAGGTGGGGCTATTTTGCAGGTGGCAGAGGGATGAAACTGGTGGTTGAGGCTATTTTGCAGGTGGGAGAGGGCTGGCATGAGTGTTTTGCAGGAGGCTGGATGGTGGTGGCTGGTGGCTGGTGTGGTGGCTGGTGCGAGCTGGATTTCAGGTGGCCGGGGGCTAGTGCGGGATCGAATGCAGGTGGAAGGGGGCTGGTTGCAGGTTCTTGGGGGATGGTGCAGGTTACTTCGAAGGTGGCAAGGGGGATGTTGCGGGCTGGAAGGCTAGTGGTAGCGGGCTGAAATGAAGGTGGAAGGGGGCTGGTGTGGGCTGAATGTGACTGGAGGAGGGCCAAATCATGACATTACCATGGTGTGACTG
Source organism: Viscum album (assembly GCA_963277665.1). Taxonomy (NCBI): domain Eukaryota; kingdom Viridiplantae; phylum Streptophyta; class Magnoliopsida; order Santalales; family Viscaceae; genus Viscum; species Viscum album. Next base: position 1,371,857,870 of record OY728129.1, on the reverse strand, counting down.
CGGCGTGACCACGGCGTGACCTCGACATGTTGGCCCGATCCAGTGACATCCGCGAGGCAGCATCTTCCGGCCAGAAGCGAAGGGAGCGGGAGGAGGTAGGGCAACATTCCGGCCGTCGCCCCGCTGGTAGAAATTGTGATTAGTCAGTCTCAACATTGATCACAAGACTCATGGAATACTATCACTGCGAACCGCCGCGGGGTGTCGTCCTGGAGTAGGGCCAAATTAGGGCATTACCATAGCGTGACCGTGGCGTGACCACGACGTGACCGTGGCATGACACGGCATGACCACGACATGACCGCGGCGTGTCGGCCCGGTCCAGCGACATCTGCGGGGCTGCATCTTCCGGCCAAGAGCGAAGGGAGCGGGAGGAGGCGGGGAAACATTCCGACCGTCACCCCACCGACAGAAATTTTGATTAATCAGTCTCAACATTGGTCACAAGACTCATGGAATACTATCACTGAGAACTGTCGCGGGTTGTCATCCTGGAGCAGGGCCAAATCACAGCGTGACCGCGATGTGACCGCGGTGTGACCACAACGTGACCGCGGCGTGACCGCAGCGTGATCGAGCCATGAACACGACATGAAAACATTAAACAACCAAACATGAAACTGCATCATATTATGAAAATGTGATTCTGGGGTTAAATTGAATATTTGAGGATGCAGTTGAGTAAAAAGGAAAACTGGTCATGATGTAAAAAATGGTGTGGTAAAACCATACCTTTGGAAACGGTGGATAAGTTGACACCGTTATGGAGGGCATGGATCAGCAGATCGGACGAAAGTCAATTTACCATAAAAAGATAGCTATTTCACATGTCAGAGGAGGGTGTGGACCAGAAGTAAAAATCCATTGGGTGTTGTAGCAAGTCCTGATGAAAATCGTGAGTCGGAAATGCCGAAGTAGGGCATGGAGTATACGGAAGTTAAAAATTGCAGTTGGCACCCTAAAAGACCCGATGGAAATCGTGATGGAAAAAATGGTATAAAATAACCATTACCTCCTGAATTTTATATTCACGCCAATACCGATTTCAAGTTGTGGGAGCAAAACAATTGCATTGACTATGTTTTCTTGTTGGTTCTCTGCTATGGAATGCATCCCTATCCTGCACACCAATACAAGTCATCAAACTAAAAATATGATCAGTGAAACTAATAGAGGGGCCGCCTCAAGCAAAAAATGGAAAATTGGACTACATACCATCGGAGGTGTGCTGGAGGAGATAGAGGGGCTGCCTCATAGAAGCATCATCGAGGAGGTATAATGGTCACATCAGAGGAGGATACAATTCAATATAATAATAATAAAACTTAACTACTACATAAAAAATATGTAGAAACAGTTAGAAACACCGCAAAAAAATTCAGTATTAAAATAATAAAACCTCATTGCATAATAAAATTACACATATTAAAAATCCAAGAATACAATTCACATCAATAGTGAGTATCAATATCAGTATCATCAGATTCATGATAACCCTCATCCACGCCTCCTACAGAAACACCATCAACACCTCTCACGCCACCAGCATCATCATCGATATCAGCATCGGTATCGGCACCGACACTGGGACTGGCTCCGGCTACAGATCCAGCTTCGGCTACAGCTCTGGCTCCAGCTAAAACTTCGTCTCCACCAGCAGAACTCATCGACATCAAACATGCATCAACCGCTGCAGCTGATTCTGGTGAAAGTGTAGAAGAAATGGCAGACATATAACTTTCTTCATATTCTCAAATATCACTTTTTCTGCTTTTTGAGTTGCTTCTTTGATTGCGGAATTCATCTGTTCCACTGTGACCAAACCAGAAACGGTACTCGACGAAACGTTTTTAGTAGACCAGTATCGAGATGGTATAATCTTTTTCCCAGGTCGACAACGCACTCTGCCCTGATGCTCATCTCCTAATACCTGATGTAGATGATCGTTCGTGCCCAAATTGTCAGGCTATTTTTCTACCAATGTCTCCAAAGAATTCTGTCAATTGATATATAACATAAATTAAAATGATAAAATAATATAATGAATTAAATTCATTCAAAATAAAAGAAATTGAAATATACTTACAATCACCTTCTCGGTGTCAGTATTTGGCATAGGACCATATTTTTTTTTTCTGCTTATACAAAACAAAGTAGAGTGAGGAACACGACCCTCGATATTTCTTTTTTTTTTTCTGAAAAAAAACAAAGAAATAAATTAAAATTGGAAGTCAAAAAAATTACACTAAACGAAGTTAAATATTTTAAATATTAAATTACCTGTGTTTGCTCAAGATCTGGGAGTGAAGTGTGTCCACGAGTATAAACATGTTTCATTCCACTCTTATTTCTTTTATTTCAGTCTGATTTCTCCTATAAACAAATAATTATATAATTTCATTACATAAATAAAACTCATTTTCAAATAAATAAATGAATATATATATAAATTTAACAAATACCTTAAACTCTTAACTCTTCTAATAAAAGATCATCTCTTTGTATTGTGATATTGGGAAATCATGAATCACTGGTACTTCTTCAAGCTCCATGCCAACTCTTTTTTTCCAACCAATATATAAGTCATACTTGTACACTCGCCACATTTCACCTAAATCCATTAACCTTGCAGCCTTGGAATTTTTTCCATCAGGAAAATTATATCGGAGCTACAATGGACAAAATATTTGTTAAGAAATTATTATAAATTAATATATATAAAAGGTGATTAACATTACTTACCCAGATCTCTGCCCATGAATTGTACTTTATTTTTTCTCTAACTTCCCTCCAACTTATTGGTTGAACTGTAATGATATTGTTGTGTCTAGAAAGTGTTCCCATAAAGCTTTTACATTCTGTACAATTTTTTTTAATTATATATTTGTCCTCATGCATTCAACAATGATTTGCGTGCGTCGATTCCAAACCTCTCACATTTTTGTGCGGCCTCGTCATCTGGTGGATACTGGAGCTAATCATGAAAAAAGGTAAAAGAGGATAATAATATATATTAATTTATCATTAATCACTAACAGTATTGTTTAAACACATACCAGTAGATGAGGGATTTGTTGACCCCTAAAGTGCAGTGTCTAGAGGGGGAGTAGCCTCTGTGGTCGGTGGGATATCTGTAGTAGGATTACTTTGTACAGTATATGGATAAACCTATACAGATGAGGGTGGATATGGATATGGATATGGAGGTGGGATATATGGGGGCGCAGTGTCCTATACAGCGGATGGTGGGAATGGAAAATAAAGAGGGATGAGAGTCTGAGAACTACCATCTGATGTGGGTGCGGGAAGAAAGGGATATGGATAACGTGGGTATGGATAATATGGAGGTGGCATAATGGGAGGATGACCTTCTAGTGACTCAAGCGGCATAGTAGTTGGAAAAAATATAGAATCAATACCCCCCACCATACTATCAGCCTCGGTAGTATAATTCAACCGTCTCCTCAATGAAGTAGCCTAAAATAACATAGATGATAAAATTAAATGACGATAACAAGATAAATAATATGAAAAACCATAATATTCAAACATAAATTGCACTTACAGTGTTGGCCAGATGAGACACATGTTGTTCATTTCTTCGTATTATTCTATTTATTCTAATATCATCATATTCAGACATTTTGACCTGGAAATTTAAAATAATATTATCAAATAAATAGAAATAATTCAAAATGTTAAATAATACAATTGTTTCATAAAACAATGAGATACATTTTCAATGTGATATTTATATTGATAAAATATACTAGTTAATTTGATATCATGTTTGGAAGTTTTAAAAAACACATACAATATTATGATAATGTCAGGTAAATACTTACAAATGTATCAACATTCTGTGTGGTCTGTGACAATTTTTGGTTCACAATCTGTTCTAGCAATTGAGTCATCTGTGTCATCAAATGCAACATTTGAATAAATACCGACAGGTTCATCCACAACATCATTTTCATCCATGTATTCGTCAAAAATATGTTTGGGAATGACAACAACAATAACACCAAATTGTTGTTGTAACGGGTCAGTTACATAAAACACCTGTCTAGCCTATGACGCAAGAATATAAGGTTCATCGGTGTGAAGCTGGCGATTCATATCAATCACTCTAAATCCACAGTTATCAATATTTATTCCTTGTCATGTCATTGAATCAAACCACTTACATTTCATCATTGCGACACGACCATGTGCATAGTAATCTAATAAAATTATTCTATCAACAACACCATAATATGATATATTTTCTGACCGAGGTTGTCTATATGATGCACTCACATAACAATCTATTGTGGCGCTTATCGTCACACCATCATGCTGTGTTTCCATTTTTTTTCACAACTATTTATAACAAATTTAAATCCATTGACAACCATTGCTTTACAATCACGTACCACGTCGTTTGGACCAAAGGATAACACTCTTACTTCATCTGATACTTCATTAATTAGTAGAGTTACAACATAAAAGATACCAAAATTGAATATTAAACAGAGACATGTGATTATGTTATAAAAAGAAAAAAAAATCTATTACCTTTGACTTTAACCAAGCAGCAAATTCTTTGTTGTGCAGCAGTTCCTTCCTCTTAATAGACAGAGAGCGATGTCTCTTTTTTATAATTTCTAAATGTTCTCTACAAATATTAAATCTTAAAAATGTCAGAAGATATGAAGAAATAACATAATTAAAAAAATGCATATTTATTAGTTTACTTACTTGATATACTCATCAATCACACCACAGTTGAATAATACTGTACGATGAGCCATTTCCCACTCTTCCCTGCTTAAAGTACACAATGAGTATGATCCAGATATCCCCCCTATTTGGGGAAGTGAAGGAAATTCAAGCTCAATGGGATCATATTGCTCATCTTCAGTTCTCATAAGTCTATTAGACCTCGTGGTGATGTTAGCCAAGTACGATAAACAGAAATCCATTCATTCTTGTGCTAAATAACATTTCACAATAGAGACTTCGGGGTGATATTTATTTCTCACATAAGATTTCAATGTAAACATCATTATTTCTGTAGGATACATCCACCGACTCGAAACAAGACCACCAAAAAGAACTTCTGTGGGAAGATTCACAGTCAGATGTAACATACATGTGAAAAATGATGGTGGGAAAATTTTCTCCAAGTCACAAAGAATAATCAGTGCATATCTTTGCAATTTCTAAACAACACTTATGCTCAGTCTTTTGGCACAAAGGTATCAATAAAAATGAAATAAATTAATAACAGAAACTCTAACATTATGTGAAAGTAAATGTCAAATGGAAATAGTAATCAACTCATGTAACAAGACATAGTAATCATGGGTTTTAAGAGATTTTAGTTTCACATCTTCTGTATTCACCCTTTTCAAAATATTACTTGAATAACCATCTGGAACCTTCAAACTTTACAAGACCTGAAGAAATTTTTTCTTCTCCACATTTGTCATTGAATAATAGGCAATAGGTAATTTCCACTTATTTTGAACAATTAACTTAGGTTGATGTTTTACTCTTATACCCCAATCCATCAAATCACGACGAGACTGCAAATCGTCTTTTGTTTTTCCTTTAACATTTAAAATAGTAGCAAGTAACATCTCACAAATTTTTTTCTTGACATGCATTACATCCAACAATGACGTAATAAAATCGATGAACAATATGGCAACTCAAAGAATATGCTTTTATTTCTCCAATTGTTATTGGAATTTGAATTAACATGTTTTTTATTTCTGATATTTGATTGACTTTTTCCAAGAACATAATTCAAATCATCAAGTTCTTTAACAATATCGTTCCCTGACATTCATTGTGGTGTCTCATCTGTCTCAATGGCATTATTGAACTGTCTTTGATTTTTCATGTATGGATGATCCATCAGTAGAAATCTTCGATGCCCTATGAAGATGAAAGTTCGTCGAAACATTAATATTTGGAAACATGTATTTTTCATAAAAATATGGCTGGATAATTTCCCTTTAGTACTCCAACCAGATATCATTCTGTAGGCAGGGAAATCATTTAAAGTCCATAATAAAGCTGCACAAAACATAAAGTAATCCTTCCTGAATGAATCGTACACCTGTGCACCAACAATCCAAAGCTCCTTTAACTCTTCTATTAATGGCTGTAAGTATATATCAATATCATTTCCAGGATCACTGGGTCTAGATATCAATATAATCATGATAGTAAATGGATTCTTCATACACATCCATGAAGGAAAGTTATAAATGTGAATGAAAACAGGCCAAGTAATGTGTACAGTATGCATTTGGCAAAATGGGTTGAAACCACCATAGGATAATCCCAATCTAACATTTCATGGGTCAGCTGCAAAATCAGGATGTAACCTATAAAATTTCTTCCAAGCCAACCCATCTGCAGGATGCACTATTTCATCATTATCTTTATTTCTTTCATTTTCATGCCATCTCATATTATTTGCCATTTGTTCTGACATAAAAAGTTTTTGAAGCCTGGGAATTAAAGGGAAGTGCCACATCAATTTCTCTGGTATGCAAGATTTCATTCCATATTTATTAGTCTTACACCTTGATGCGCCACACTGTTTTCACTGACTTAACTCTGCATTTTCCTTCCAGAACAGACAACAATATTTGGGGAAAGAATGAATCTTAATAGATGAAAATCCAAATTTTTCAACCAACTTTGTTGCCATGTAATTATTTTCTGGAATACATGCATCATCAGGCAGTAAATCCTTAATAAATTTAAGGAGATAGTCGACCGTAGTATTACTAAATCCATACATTTCTTTTCCATGATATAATCAAATTAAAAACTCAAGTTTGCTCATTTTCCACATTCCTGATATACCGGAGTATTTGCATCTTCCATCATCTTTCTAACACTATCAACGTCATTATCCTGATTAATAGATGAGAACTGTGTTACGGTATTCATTTCCTCTTGCACTGGTTTACATGAGGAGCTGGCTTCAGAAAAAAAGGAAACTGACCAGAAATCAGATTTTTGATACCAATCCTTTCTGTAGAATCGATGTCATTCACCACTGGATCTTTTTCTCCATTGTGATACCACACATGATAATTTTTTTGGAAACCTTGTTTAGTGATATGATAACTCACTTCCTCGTGAGTTAACCATGGTCTTCTAACACAATCAAAACACGGGCATCGAATCAATCCACCATCTGAATCATTAGTGAATGCAAAGTCCAAGAAATGTCGTAACTCCTTCTAAAATTCATCAGTGATCTGATCAACATTGTACATCCAGTATCTATCCATTCTGAGGCATATAAAAATTCATTAAATAAATAATCAAGAAAATGACTTAACATTATATGTATTGTTTCATAAGATAATAAGTAACCATCAATAACATGCCAATAAAAAAATCATAACAAATATTATGGTTAAGGGAATTCATAAATGTTTCAAATTATAAAAAATCATGAATATTCATACCTTTATATGACCACATAAGATTATTTTGGTGTACCTTCAACACCCACATTAAAAACTAGATGTTTGAACAATGACCTATTATGTTTTTTATAGAATTTTCTGATGGGAACCCCCTCCCCCCTCCCTCTTGGACGCCCCCTGGACACCCCCTTCCCTCCAAGGTAGCGCCCCCGACCCCCTGGACAGCCCCCCTACCCCTGCACCCCCACACCCCTTTCCCCCCTCCCTACCCCCTGCACACTGCTCCCCCAGACCCCTTCACCCCCCTCCTAGACAGCTCCCCTTCCCCTTGCACCCCTACCCCTCATTGTCAAGCAATTTGTCCCTATCCTTTAAAAAGGTTAATGGCCTACAAGCCTTCCTGGTTCTTTGAAGAGAGTTATAGAATTTGGTATTTCTGTCACCGTCGGTTAACCATTTAACTTTAAATGCTTTTTTTCTCATATTTTCTTTGAACGTGAGCAAAGAGTTGAGTTTGACTATAGTGTTTAGTTCTTGAGTAGGATCAGTGATGAGGTCGGAGTTGGTGTTTTTGTTTTGCAGATCATTAAGGACTTTCTCAAGAATAATGATGTCATTGCTAACTTGTTTGGCTTTAGATATGCACCAAGTTTTTAGAGTCTATTTGAGATGTTTCAATTTGAGGTTTCAGGCAAAGGCATCATTGTTATGATACATTGAAGACCAATAGTTCTATATGATATGGGTAAAATCATCATCATAGAACCACACATTATTAAATATAAAAGGAAATCGGGGTTTCATGACATTAGAGGAGACATTGACTAAGATGGTATGATGATCAAAATTCAGCTTGTGAAGAGTGGTGTTGGAGATAGTATCCCATAAATTTGGAGGAAACCATTTTGTTGTAATGTCTTCTATACCAAGTGTATTTTAAACCAGTGAGATTAATTTCAATGATATTAGTGTCTTCAATCGAGGCTTTAAATTATTTCATTGAAATTGAAGCATGAGAAGGTCCAATTTTCTCTCTTGAGTTAAGAATGGCATTAAAGTTGCCAATTAGAAACCAGGGGTAGTTATGTTAGTGCCTAGGGATGAGAGATCATTCAAAATAGTTCTTCTTTCTTGGTATCTATTTTTAGAATTGACAAAGGAGCAGAAAGTATGTGTTCCATAAATGTTAAAGTTGAAAGTAAATATCTAGAAAGAGATATTGAAAACACTAACATTGTGTAAATAAAAGTTTGAAAAAATCTATAAAGAATCAGCATTGAGTGTATTATTGATTTCACCAGTAAAAACATAATTATGCTGGCATAAATGTTATTATACAGAGGAAAACAAAATTTTAGGCTTAGCGTTGGAAAATAACATAGGATGATGGTCTTTTTAAAACAATGAACATGTTATAGTTAGCGATACCCTGACAATTCCAAAAGGGTATCATCATTTAAACCTAAATTTGGAGTTAGAACACCCTTTTCTCTTTACTACAGAGCCTTTTTTTCTAGTAGTCCTTCTAACCTCTAGGTTATTTTTAGTGGCATGTTCTTGTTCATTATTAGATGTGATTATAATCTTCTTTGTAGGTTTTCTAATTGGATCATTCATAGGTGAGTCTACAGAATTCTTAGAACAGATCGACAAAGAATTGATATTATGATTAGAATTCAAGTTTCCATATTTCATAGAGAAATCATCATTAATTATAGATGTAGAAACAGGAGTACCTGAAAACATTGAAGTATCCACTGTCTGTTGTTAGGCAGTATCCAGATCAGTTGGATGGTACAGATTCAAGGGAAATGAAATATTACATGCCTACATATGTTTAGGGTCCTGTACCAGGGAGGTGCAAGTAGTTTTGATAGGTTATACATCATTTTTAATATTTTTATAAGTCATTGTATGTGTCTCAGTTGAAACAACCTTAAAAATACTCATCTGACTCCCTAAGTCTACATAACTAGTAATATATTTAGAGTGCGCAAGGGGAGAAGGAGCTAAATACTTCTCTAAATTTATAGTTACCAACTTCATTTCAAGAGTAGTATTATTATTAGATATGACAGAGAAGTGATTAACAGATCTCATAGCAGCATGAGTTAGTGAAGTTTTAATGGTTGGTTCTGTAGGATTCAAATTACAAAGCATCAGAGAACTAATGACATCAACACTATTAATAGGTTGTGAACCATAAAAAGAGTATAAAGTAGAAGAAGAGGTTGTAACTGGATCCTTTTTTTCTCCACCCCGGTATCCTCCATGGGCTGAATATTCTTAATGATTCCAACGAGATCCTGCATTTTAGTCACCTTTATCAAGGGTGTACTTACCTTCAATGATTTAACAGTTTCCAAATCCATGGAAACAGTTGCAGTCATACAACTAGTCTGTGTGACATCCTGAACAGATTTTGGGATAGACAATAGATTCCCAAAATCTATAGAATGGCTAGTTGAATCTATAGTTTTAGAGCAATTATCAGGTACATTTGTTTTACTGTTGGTCTGAATCTTTGTCCCAAATGAAATAGTGTCATTTAATAGGGAGAAGTCCTCAATTTTTCAAGTACTTAAAGATGAGGAGTTATCATCCATGGATTAAATAGGAAATGATCTAGTGCACACATAGTTATGAGGGGGTGTAGTGAATGCATTGCATTCATTGCACTTCAAGTTTTTACCTGGGCTATGTTCATAATTTTGGTTAGATTCTGAAATTTGTTCGGCTGAGCATGTATTAGATTCGTCCTTATTGGATATCCTAATAGTGTCTAACACCAAAATTTAAATTTCTTATAAGAGGCCTTTATCTTTAATGGAGTTTTCTTTTTTATTCAGTCATATCATCCCAGTTAGTACTTGAGTTATCCCCTATGTGTATCACTTTGTTTGACTATTTAACCCAAGTTTTAGATTTCTTTGATGGGGGTACAGGTATATCTATCATAGGGGCTTTATCCTTTTTATTTCTCATAATTTCCTTCCAATCATTTTTAACTGGTTGTGTTACTTGTTTTCTAATTACTCTAATGTTGAAAATTGTTTGACCAATGATCTTACAATGTTTTCAAAAGGAAGGTTTCCTCTCATATTCAATTCTAATTTCAGTTTTGTAGTCATTTGAATTGAAATTAATTGTGGTGGGAAGCTTTGAATCATGTTTAATTTCCACCATAACTCTAGAAAAGAGACATAAGTCGACATTTAATGTTCTATGATCAATTTTGAGGGGATTTCCTATGGAGGAGAATATCATTCAGAATTTTTGGGTGCCAAAAGAACCAATTAAGACCATGTAGTTTGACCCAGACTTTGGCCAATGTATTCCTATGTGTGTGCAGATTGAAGTTAGAGTCCCAATTACAAATTATGAGTAAACCGAGTTTAATATAGAGGTTTTCAGTCCTCCAAAATATCTATATATCCTCGTGCGATTTCAACAAGATATGAAAATATCCTTTGCCTATTGGAATTAATTTCTAGTTTGAAGAATTCCAGCATAGAGAAATATGTATATGTAATTCAGATAAATTCGATCAATTTGAGGTACGAGAGGTGAGATGTTACCACGAAGTAGACTGGGTTGCCTCGTTCGGTGGCAGAGACGGGAAACATCGTGAGGGGATAAGGATGGGGCAGTGGTGTGAAGGCCGTCCGGGAACTTTCGGGGATGAGAATCAGGGAGAGGAGAGGTCTCCAAGGCCATCGGGGAAGAAGGGTTGCCACTGAGAGGATATGTCACCACCGAGAGGAGACTTTGCCTCCAAGAGGAGAGGTATCCGCAAAGAGATGATAAGTCACGAGGGTGGAGGATGGAGGCCGAGAGAAGAAGTCGCACGGAGAAGAGAGGCCGCGGTCGCAGGGATAAGCTGGGCCGCGATGGGTCTTGGGAGAGGAATCGCGGAGGAGCCCGATGGAGGGTCAAAAAAAAATTACTTAGATAAGGAATTTATTAAACATGGATATAAACAAGGATTTAGCCACAATTTTAATAAAAGTGTGGCTATAAACTAAGCTATAGGCACTGACTTATAAAACCGTGGCTATAGGTCCGTGGCTATAGCCTTGTTTTCTAGTAGTGGGTCTTTCTTCTTGTCAAATGACACTGGGGATGCCCATGGTGAAATTATGGGCCTCACAAAGCCCTTATCCTACAATTCCTCAAACTATACCCTCAATTCACGAAGCTCCACAGGAGCCATCCAATATGCTAGTGTAGATATTGGTGTCGTCCCAAGGTACAAGTTGATGCTGAAGTCTACCTCCCTATGAGGAGGTAGTTCCAGAACATCCTTAGGAAAGACATCCTCATACTCATCCAACACTACAGGAAATACTAGACTCATCTCATCCACCGCATCAAGGACGAGGCTAGAAAATTGGTGAGTGATCAACTGAACCCTCCTTAAAGAAAGTCTATCCTATTCTGAAAAAGTTCCCTTCTTGCTGGTGAAGGAAAACCTGGCCCCATACTCATGGACACACCACATTTTTCACCTAATACAGTTGACCAGAGCATTGACTATAGATAACCAGTCCATGCCCAAGATGACATTGTAAGGTCTCAACACTACTACTAGGATATCCCAGCCAAGGTGCTTGCCTCCTAGAGTAAGCTCACACTTCCGGTACCATTGTGTAATTGTCGAATCCCCTCCCATAGGTGTCTCTAATTGTAAGGATTGAGCCAACAACTCCACCAGAATCTCTGATCCTCGAATGAGGTCCATGGAAAGGAAAGAGTGACTGGAACATATGTCTATAAGAATTGTAGCTAAGGTAGAGAAGACATATATCATACCTCTAATCATCTTCGGAGCACCGTGGTCATAGGACTCCACTACCTAAAGATGAGCTCGCCCCTGTCAACCTTCTCCCTGAGGTTGTGGTGGACCACCTAGGGGTGGTGGAGGTATTACATCGAACCGTCTCCCACTACATACTGCTTGGTCTACTCCACTGCCATGTCCACCACCTTGTGTACCTCCTCGCTCAAACCTCTGCTTCTGCCTTGGCGGTCCCTAGACCGTCTACTGATCATCTATACAACGGGTCTAGTAGTCATGAGCCATGTTTCCCTGCCCACTGCACGAGTAGCATGCCCCATTCCTCTGATGACCCATGTTTCCCTAGTGGCCTCACACCACCAATCTTGTGTCCTGGGGTCACCCGTCAGATGATATGGCCTTCTTGGACCTCTACATCATCTGTCAATTTCCCACCACGGATGACTCATCCACCTATCTTTTGGTGGTAGCTACCACCATCGGTGCCTGCTCTGTGAGGAAGCTCTCTACTAGAAGAAATCGCTCTTGCACTATAGCCTAAGTGGGGATACTGAGGGAAATCATAGATTCCCTGATCTCCCATTGGAGGCCCTACTAAAATGTCTAGGACCTGAAGAAAGGGTCTCACACCATGTACGTATAGTAGCGGGAGAGGTCTGTAAACCTTGAAGAGTACTCAACCACTGACATGATTCCCTGCTATAGATGAAGTAGCCCCTGTATGCGCACTGAGCACAAGGTTTCAGGGAAGAAATCATCCTAAAAAATCCACTCTAATTCATCCCAAGAGAGGGTCACATCATCATGAGTTTGAATCGTCAAAATACACCATGTCCCTACCGATCCCTAAAGAAGGATTGTAGCTAAGACCGCCATCTGGTCAAGTGGAATCCTCACTAAGCCGAATACCCACATCACCACCTTCAGCCGGTCCTTAGTGGCCTAAGGATATGGCTCTCCCCTGAACCTAGGAGGTCTTTGTCTCTATAACTTGTGCATGGTGCTAAGACAACGTGCTTTCTTTACTGGTAACACCAGTAGTAACTACCGATCAATGGATGGTGGTAACTATGGTGCACCACATGGTAAGGCCTTCTCTAGCACTAGTCCCTGAACTGATGCCTCATCATTAGGGGATCCGTCCTCACGGTCACACATTGAAATCCTAGCTGACTGTCTGTATGGAGGCATCCTGAAATAGATCAAGATATACCACGACCAATAGATTATACATGGTGAGCTGTAACACCCCGAGCTTCCACGATACGCTTCTCATTCAATAATGCAATAGCTTGCATTGTACGCAACTTCGAGTTCTAAAACACCGCGGCTAATAAAAGTAGCCGTTATGAATAGTAATAACCACTTTTTAAAATTATAGAAATTTTATATTTCAAAATGGACTTCATTTTTGTATTCGTAATATCGAAATTATCCTAAGTTGAATTTTTTGTAACTTTTTGAGAACTTCCAATTTTTTTATGAATAGTGAAAAATACTTAAAACAAATTTTTTAATCAAAATAATTTATTATGATAAATTATACTATTTAGTGTTTTTAAAGTATAATTAGAATATATTTTTACCATTTTATCCAATGGTGGTCATTAGAATTAATTTAACATTGAAATTGGACATAACAATTGCCAATCTTTTGATATAAATTGTTTCTTAAAAACACGCTATTTGTTGTGACAGCGGGAATTAATTATAAAATTAATTAATGAAACTTATATGTTTGGAATTTTTTAAAATAGGCATCATTTTTGAATTTGGAATATCAATTATAGCTTAGGGTGAAATTTTGGCATTGTTCTGAAAAACTTCAATTTTTGATGAATAGTGAAACCACTAAGTGGTAGTTAAATAACTGATTTTTCGTTTAAATGAAATATTACCACTTCTGTGATTTGATTTTAAAAAATCTGACATACATAGTTGTCATTAAGAAGTAAAATGTGGTTCAATGAGATTAAAATAATTTTTTGGTGAATAGTAACTTTTAAGTTCTTAATCGCGATTAGAGTTAATTAGTGTAGTTTAAGGTAAAAACAATGTTTTAATAATATGATATGAGCTTGACACTTGTCCTACTCCTATTGGATGAGTCATGGACGACCAAGACAACCCATGGGTCAACTTGGGGACCCCATGGAGCCACTTTGGTTGGAAAATGACATTAATATATATTTATTTAATGTTAAAATTAAATTGACACAAACATGAGTTGTTTTACTAAAACAGTTTTTAAGTGGGGTTAAAAAAGTCCAAATTTTGATTATAAATATTAATTAGAAAGCTAAAAAGATTTCCTACATCATAGTATTTGTTTTAGAATTTTTAGACATTAAATAAATTAAATTATTTATGACATCATGATGATGCAGCGATGATCTCATTATTTAACGATTTAAATAAAATGAGAAGATAATGCAAAATCCAAGCCTTACACTTGTCCAAAGCCTATTGGATGAGGATATTTCTAACCCTTATCACCTTAGACACGAATTTTATAAGTGTGGGACCTTTATAATCCGAAAATCATTGTATAATAATGTAACATTTCAATCTTTCCAAAAGAGCCCCTCCTCTCCTCTTATAAAATGCCCCCACCTCTACCACCTCATTTACACTTTCAAGCCATTTGGCTCGGCCAAACTCTGCCCAAATACTCTCCCAACTTCCCCCTCTTACTCCTAGAAGCCTCACTTTGGTCAGAACTCTTCCCAAGGAAGCCTTTGGCTCAAATCAAAAAGAGTTACCCGATTTTGAGGTAATGTCTTCTCTAATGTTGTTTTGTTTTATTTTTCTTCTCCAACCCCCTAAAATCTTTTTATTCATTTCTTTTGTAACAAAACCAGTATCCTAAATATACTAGGATGTTGTTATAAGAAGGATTCGATCTACACTTACACACACCTACATCTAATGGTTAAAGAACATACAGTTTCTGTGGATGGAGAATTTCTGCCTCACGAAACGATGATTGTTCAACAATCATATAACACCTTAAAAGGTGGCCATTAAGATGTCACTATATTTATATATGATATATAATATGTTTATGTTTTACTTATGCTTCTGTATTTCTCATTTATGGCATACTTTATGATTTCCATTATGGGTAAAACGCGATAATTTCATTTTAGGAAGTGCGGACTACCGCCCCCTCAAAGTGATTTGAATCGTTAATGCCATATATGGGATGTATAAAGGATGGATTAAATGGTATTATACACTATATTATACTGTAATTATATTATAAATTTATATCATTATGATTTCATTCCATTAAATACGAAATAGAAATGAAAGTAGCGTTCATGCGTACGTACGGCTTACCGTCTCCATGAACGGTGCATTTCATTTCTTACCTCTAAATGTTACATGACATTATTAATGAATGTATATAATGTATATATATGATATATATGATATCTACATCATGAATATAATTCTGGATATAATGGATATTTCACCACATGAACAACTTGTAATTATAAGAAGTTTATTTTTGACTCAAGTACCAAAGATCGACAAAACGACCGTTATTAACTTAAATAATTAAATAATCTTCATAACATGGTAATAAGTGATATAAATGGAATAATGAACATGAAAAAGGTTCATAAGTAAATAGAAATTAACTCTAGTATATTATTCAGGAGGTTAAAGAACGGTCGAGTCAGGACAAGACGCAAGGTAAGGGAATTTCTTAACCCAACTTCCATTCTTTGGGTTAATCTCCTACTTTCAAATTATGTCATGATATTATTATGTCCTATTTTGTATTTTTACGTTCTTTATGTGTAACTATAGTGAATACACATAAAAGATCTATTTTATTTTAAAAATGATCTTTTTAAGGACTTAGTCTCAATCTCTTTTCATTGAGGCATATTTGGTTTTATACACAATTTTCTTTTATACGGTGTATAAACCCCTTTTACTTTTACGTTTATTAAAAAGGAATCTTTTTTATACTAAGCGTTTTACTAAACGACAAAAAGGGAATGTTTTTATTTCCGTACTTATGCGGCGACAACGACTTCTCCGCCGCCGTGACCATTATTTGAGTTTCGGCTTCCTCTACAAGCCATCACTTTTTTAATGAAAAATAAATACAAAGTTTTAACTTTCTTTTATTTTGGTTTTGAAAATGGTTTTGAAAACGTTTTTATTATATCAATGAGTTGTATTGATATCTTGTGATTGAAATGTAGAAATGTTATGTTTCCTTTATGCATGTTTTATGTGATACGATTATGTTATGGTTTATGATATGTTTAAACCTATTCATATGAGGAATGCATTGGACTTAATAAGTGACGGGTGGAGCCCGCTATAGCTCCTCGATGCATCGGCAGGTCTCATGAGACAAACTAGTGTCTTGGCACGAGGACTTGACAAAATCTTATTTGTGGTCTTGGCACGAGGCCTTGGCTACGTGGTTATGATAGTCTGGCATTATGCATTCCATCATTATGAAAGTGGTTATTGATATTGCATGTGATTATTCGACCAGTAGAATATCCATGTGAAGAAGTAAATGGCATTATCTCATTTTACTTTTGCCATATTATGTTGAAGTTCATGTTTAAAAGGCTTTTGTTTTAGTTATACATTGCCTTAAATGTTAATGTTTATTTATGAAAGCTTCCGCATTATTGTTATCCTTACTGAGCATCTGAGCTCACCCCTTTCAATGTTTTAATATTTTCCAGGATGTGAAGAAGTATTTTATGAATGACCTGCAGGGATAGTCAGAAGTGGATATGAGTGTGGACTATGGAGACTTTGTTATTGTAGTTTTTCACTTTATGATGTAATGTAATGTTTACGAATGTATCTAGTGTTTCCAAGGCTACTAAACTAATCGGTCTTTCGGGACTTGATCTTTTGTGATCATGCCAATGTTACGAAGTAATGCACCGACTCTGGGTAGCTGGGGTCAGGGCGTTACAGTTGGTATCAGAGGCAGTTTAGTACTAACCTTGGAAGCTAGATTTAGATAAACTCTGATTAGAGCACATATCCCAAAGATAGAATTTGAGGATTAGTATAGAAGAACTTCCTAGAATTTTGGTATTGTAGAGATTTTGTGAGTTTTCCGAGCAATACATCCCTGTCTGGATACGAGCAAGTAGAGGCAGCTCTGGCACAGATGTACCTTGGGGTAAAACCTGAAAACACAGCTTTGAGCTAGACTCGAACGGGAACTGGTGCACGACAACGGGCCTTGCTGCACTCTTGGTTACGACACTCCCGGGGATATGCTTTGGATAATCCTCATTTTCTTTACAAACCACTATGAAGGGTTATGAGTATATACTTCCTAAAAGAAAAAATTTTATGGATTATATCCATAAATAGTTCAATTTAGGTTAAGTATCTTACAAGTATGGAATTATGTATTTTGATTCATAAACTAATATAGTTTATGCCATTGTTTAGAAATGGCGCCTAGTGGAAGGAATGGAAACCGTATCAATGCACGAACTTCGTGTAGGGATTTCCCTCCTGCTCAAGATAATTATTGTGGATCTAGAGATACAACTGGTGCTGATCAACTTATTACCATACTGGGACAACTCACTCAGGTTATGAATAATAACCTTACTCGTATGGAGCACCCTGATCCGCAACGTGGAGGAGCAATGTTAGACCGCTTCATGATGCAACAACCACCAACATTTAATGGGGGTACAAATCCGTTAGTAGCTGAGCAATGGATAAACTCCTTAGAGAAAATATTCCATGCCTTAGAGAGTAGCGAAAGGGAGAAGGTTGTCATGGCAGTTTACCGCCTCACTGGAAAGGAATTATCTAAGTCTTATGACAACAAAGTAAAGCAAGAGAAGAAGAGAACGATGGAACAAGAGATAGATAAAGGGAAAAAGGGAAATAAGGATTTTCCATTATGTGATAATTGTGGGAATAATCACCCTGGTACTTGCCTAAAAGGAATGGGAGTTTGTTATAAATGTGGAGAAAAGGGTCACCAGGCTCGTGATTGCAAGGGAAAGAAAGAGGCTATCAAAGTTGAATGCTACAATTGTAGAGAAATGGGTCATTATACAAATGAATGTCCTAAGAGTCAGAGAAACTTACCTCAGAAAAGGCCAAGGGATCAAGGACAATCTTATGCTGTTACTACAGTTGAAGCAGAATAACTAATGTATTGGTGATTTTGGACTCATGGATTATATTCTGGTTATTAGAATAATGTGATATATATAAGGATTATACTGCAGTACTTGTTGATTTCAGTAAGGATTTAATATGATGAAGGTAATTATATTTTTAGTATGTGACAATAAGAGAAACTTTACTTTGTTTGGGGAATCTGATAAATTGATTTTGGAATTAAGATACCTTTTAGAGAAAGTCTGGATAGAGGTATTTTGGATAACTATAAAGGTTGGAGTGGATTAAGTTGATCTTTGGATAGTATTGCTTAAGGTTAAAAAAATTTATGAAGATTATTTTTGGAATATTATGATACTATAGTTTTAGGAAAAGGACAACCTGCAGGGTGGGGCATAACCCGTCGCGTCGGACAAAGCTGCAGGAATCGAACCCACAATCATAGTGAGACAGGCCTTTATTTCCTACCACTAGCCTACAGGAAGTCCCTGGTTATTACAAAATAATTTTACTAATCTAAATGGTATGTGTTAACATTTGGAACCTTATACAATTAGTATAAGTATAATATTTTTGAGTTCTATTATCTTTTTGAGTGAAAGATGAGTTGAAGGTTGAAACTCTAATTGTCAAGCATAAATATATATATACCTATATCTTATTCAATGAATAAATTAATTCTTAAACTTTATTAAAGGGATATTAAAACAAAAAATGTGTTATCCTAATACCTTATGTCTTGTTGAACTGATGATATTTTAAATCAACATAGATTGAAAGCTTTGAGGCCCTCAATTTGATAGTTGATTGTAATTGATGACCTCAATCACTCCCTACAAATATTTAGGTTTTTCCTCCAATTATATGTCTCTAATTTCCACCAATGTTCTCCTAATCGAGATCATAATTGGGTGGTGACTTTTTCATTTCCCTTTCCCTCTTATTAAGGCTAAATTTTATTAATCTTATTTCCGATGTGGGTTTTCCTCAAAGGTATTTTCTCTTTTCAACCTTTTATTTTCAAAGAAAAATTTCAAATTGCGAGGACGCAATTTATTGAAGGAGGGGAGAATGTAACACCCCGAGCTTCCACGATACGCTTCTCATTCAATAATGCAATAGCTTGCATTGTACGCAACTTCGAGTTCTAAAACACCGCGGCTAATAAAAGTAGCCGTTATGAATAGTAATAACCACTTTTTAAAATTATAGAAATTTTATATTTCAAAATGGACTTCATTTTTGTATTCGTAATATCGAAATTATCCAAAGTTGAATTTTTTGTAACTTTCTGAGAACTTCCAATTTTTTTATGAATAGTGAAAAATACTTAAAACAACTTTTTTAATCAAAATAATTTATTGTGATAAATTATACTATTTAGTGTTTTTAAAGTATAATTAGAATATATTTTTACCATTTTATCCAATGGTGGTCATTATAATTAATTTAACATTGAAATTGGACATAAACAATTGCCAATCTTTTGATATAAATTGTTTCTTAAAAACACGCTATTTGTTGTGACAGCGGGAATTAATTATAAAATTAATTAATGAAACTTATATGTTTGGAATTTTTTAAAATAGACATCATTTTTTAATTCGGAATATCAATTATAGCTTAGGGTGAAATTTTGGAAATGTTCTGAAAAACTTCAATTTTTGATGAATAGTGAAACCACTAAGTGGTAGTTAAATAACTGATTTTTCGTTTAAATGAAATATTACCACTTCTGTGATTTGATTTTCAAAAATATGACATACATAGTTGTCATTAATAAGTAAAATGTGGTTCAATGAGATTAAAATATTTTTTTGGTGAATAGTAACTTTTAAGTTCTTAATCGCAATTAGAGTTAATTAGTGTAGTTTAAGGTAAAAACAATGTTTTAATAATATGATATGAGCTTGAAACTTGTCCTACTCCTATTGTATGAGTCATGGAAGACCCAAAAAACCCATGGGTCAACTTGGGGACCCCATGGAGCCACTTTGGTTGGAAAATGACATTAATATATATTTATTTAATGTTAAAATTAAATTGACACAAACAAGAGTTGTTTTACTAAAACAGTTTTTAAGTGGGGTTACACAAGTCCAAATTTTGATTATAAATATTCATTAGAATCTAAAAAGATTTCATACATCATATTATTTTTTTTAGAATTTTTAGACATTAAATAAATTAAATTATTTATGACATCATGATGTTGCAGCGATGACCTCATTATTTAACGATTTAAATAAAATGAGAAGATAATGCAAAATCCAAGCCTTACACTTGTCCAAAGCCTATTGGATGAGGATATTTCGAACCCTTATCACCTTAGACACGAATTTTATAAGTGTGGGACCTTTAGAATCCGAAAATCATTGTATAATAATGTAACATTTCAATCTTTCCAAAAGAGCCCCTCCTCCTTTTTTATAAAAGGCCCCCACCTCTACCACCTCATTTACACTTTCAAGCCATTTGGCTCAGACAAAATCTGCCCAAATACTCTTCCAACTTCCCCCTCTTACTCTTAGAAGCCTCACTTTGGCCAGAACTCTTCCCAAGGAATCCTTTGGCTCAAATCAAAAAGAGTTACCCGATTTTGAGGTAATGTCTTCTCTAATGTTGTTTTGTTTTATTTTTCTTCTCCAACCCCCTAAACTCTTTTTATTCATTTCTTTTGTAACAACACCAGTATCATCAATATACTAGGATGTTGTTATAAGAAGTATTCGAGCTACACTTACACACACCTACATCTAATGGTTAAAGAACATACAGTTTCTGTGGATGGCGAATTTCTGCCTCACGAAACGATGATTGTTCAACACTCATATAACACCTTAAAAGGTGGCCATTAAGATGTCACTATATTTATATATGATATATAATATGTTTATGTTTTACTTATTCTTCTGTATTTCTCATTTATGGCATACTTTATGATTTCCATTATGGGTAAAACGCGATAATTTCATTTTAGGAAGTGCGGACTACCGCCCCCTCAAAGTGATTTGAATCGTTAATGCCATATGTGAGATGTATAAAGGATGGATTAAATGTTATTATACACTATATTATACTGTAATTATATTATAAATTTATATCATTATTATTTCATTCCATTAAATACGAAATAGAAATGAAAGTAGCGTTCATGCGTACGTACGGCTTACCGTCTCCATGAATGGTGCATTTCATTTCTTACCTCTAAATGTTACGTGACATTATGAATGAATGTATATACTGTATATATATGATATATATGATATCTAAATCATGAATATAATTCTGGATATAATGGATATTTCACCACATGAACAACTTGTAATTATAAGATGTTTATTTTTGACTCAAGTACCAAAGATCGACAAAACGACCGTTATTAACTTAAATAATTAAATAATGTTCATAACATGGTAATAAGTGATATAAATGGAATAATGAACATGAAAAAGGTTCATAAGTAAATAGAAATTAACTATAGTTTATTATTCAGGAGGTTAAAGAACGGTCGAGTCAGGACAAGACGCAAGGTAAGGGAATTTCTTAACCCAACTTCCATTCTTTGGGTTAATCTCCTACTTTCAAATTATGTCATGATATTATTATGTCCTATTTTGTATTTTTACGTTCTTTATGTGTAACTATAGTGAATACACATAAAAGATCTATTTTATTTTAAAAATGATCTTTTTAAGGACTTCGTCTCAATCTCCTTTCATTGAGACATATTTGGTTTTATACACAATTTTCTTTTATACGGTGTATAAACCCCTTTGACTTTTACGTTTATTAAAAAGAAATATTTTTTATACGAAGAGTTTTACTAAACGACAAAAAGGGAATGTTTTTATTTCCATACTTATGCGGCGACAACGACTTCTCTGCCGCCGTGACCATTATTTGAGTTTCGGCTTCCTCTACAAGCCATCACTTTTTTAATGAAAAATAAATACAAAGTTTTAACTTTATTTTATTTTGGTTTTGAAAATGGTTTTGAAAACGTTTTTATTATATCAATGAGTTGTATTGATATCTTGTGATTGAAATGTGGAAATGTTATGTTTCCTTTATGCATGTTTTATGTGATACGATTATGTTATGGTTTATGATATGTTTAAACCTATTCATATGAGGAATGCATTGGACTTAATAAGTGACGGGTGGAACCCGCTATAGCTCCTCGATGCATCGGCAGGTCTCATGAGACAAACTAGTGTCTTGGCACGAGGCCTTGACAAAATCTTATTTTTGGTCTTGGCATGAGGCCTTGGCTACGTGGTTATGATAGTCTGGCATTATGCATTCCATCATTATGAAAGTGGTTATTGATATTGCATGTGATTATTCGACCAGTAGAATATCCATGTGAAGAATTAAATGGCATTATATCATTTTACTTTTTCCATATTATGTTGAAGTTCATGTTTAAAAGGCTTTTGTTTTAGTTATACATTGCCTTAAATGTTAATGTTTATTTATGAAAGCTTTCGCATTATTGTTATCCTTACTGAGCATCTGAGCTCACCCCTTTCAATGTTTTAATATTTTCCAGGATGTGAAGAAGTATTTTATGAATGACCTGCAGGGATAGTCAGAAGTGGATATGAGTGTGGACTATGGAGACTTTGTTATTGTAGTTTTTCACTTTATGATGTAATGTAACGTTTACGAATGTATCTAGTGTTTCCAAGGCTACTAAACTAATCGGTCTTTCGGGACTTGATCTTTTGTGATCATGCCAATGTTACGAAGTAATGCACCGACTCTGGGTAGCTGGGGTCGGGGCGTTACATGAGCTAACTCAAATTTAAGAAGAACTTTAGGAAACACTCAATTCCTATATGAGGCACGCAACTAGTGTTTTTAATTATAGAGCCGAAAAAAAGAATTCAAGGTCCTGGTGTATGGATATGTCAACCACCGCACCAACACTGGACTCCCAGAATCTGAAATTCAAACTCGAAACATTCAACACTGTTACCCACAATCAAAAAAATAGTCTCCAGATCTTTGAGTTAGAACCAACCACATTTGATACCACTTTTTCATGACCCATAACCCATGGCCCATGATGTGACATCCCCCAAGCCCGCCTCCCGAGGGCCAGGGGTTAGCAACTAGCACCGAAGGTGTCAACCTGCAAGTGGGAGGAATTTTCTGAAGTACCTGCACACAGACACACACACATAACCATGTCCCAAATATGGAAAGGTAAACATGCATACCACTAAAAAAACACTAAGTAAAAGTAAAAACAGTAAGTCTAATGGGCCAGAATACAAACCCAAAAAAAGATGAACTAAAAATAAGAAAGTACAAGGAAACTCTGAAATCCGTTCACTGAAAACCCCACATGATGGGTAAGTGTAGAGTAGCCGCTGGAATCTATAGAAGTATGACCTACCTGCCTGGTGTCACTAGGAACCACTAGGTCCTGGGCCATCAAGTCCTTCGTTAAGGCGGTGATCATATTCACCAGACACAACACATGCGGGAGAAGCCTGTGTAGGGGTGAGTAACAATATACTCAGTAGGGACCCCAAACCAATAAGGAAAGAACACAAATCAATCCAAAAAGAAAACCATTAAGCAAGATAGATCACACCAGATATAATCTAAAGTAAGGAAAGTAAGACCATCAATCGTTTCACTGAACACTTTACGCTGCTGGAGTACACCTTCCCAATCATTATTGTGGGTATGCTAGGTCACATAGAGATTCTCCCCAATGTGGGCCTTCCAGGTCACACAGATCCACTTCCCCTTAACCTTGGACTAATTTGGTACTCATACTTGATGAGTACTGTGGGTATGCTGGGGCATACAGAGACGCTCCCCACCATGGGCATACTGGGTCACACAAAACCGCTTCCCACATTGACCATAACACTATGGTACTCTTTCTATTGAGTACCATGGGTCTACCAGGTCACACAGAGCTATTCCCCACCATGGTTCTATCGGGTCACACAAATCCACTTCTTATTGAGCCACCGTAGATGATCCACAAAGGGTCGCTCGTCAGCAGTCTTCAGGTCTCATCCAACCGCAGGGTTTCCACACATAGTACACTTGATTGTGGGAGAACCACTCCTCAATCTATTCATTTTATAAAAAATTTCATGAAAGCCTCCTTAAATTATTCCAAAAGACCTACTTCATAATGAGGGTTCCAACACCACAAACAGGTCGTCAACCGGACACCTGTTTTGTAAGTTATTTCTATTTTAGTAAACAAGGGCTAGTTGCGTCAGGGCCCGGTCCGATCTAGTCGGACTGACCCGACTAACCTGGCCGAGGGGCCCCACATACTTTGGTTTAGTTCAACGGACCTGACCCAAATCGGTTTGGGTCTAGGTTGGCCTGGTCTGACCTTGCCAGCGGACCAAGCCCATTGGGTCTCGTTGGAATCGACCGGGTTTGGCCGGTGGTCCAGCCCACCGGGTTGCCTGGAAACCTGGTCTCATCTATCCCGAACCGTAGGGCATGAGTCTGACTCGCTAGGGGCAGTTCCATCCCGTTCAGTGAGGGTTTGGTGTGTTGGTCATGGGTCAGTCCTACTGGGTGTGGTTCAGGCTCGTTGGGCGCGGGTTCGACCGGCTGCCCTGCCTGGTCTGCGACAGGCGGACCCGGTCCTCTTCCAACCTGGATACGTAGCGTGTCTGGGGGGAATCACCATGAGGCTGTCCAATCTGGTTGGCTGGGTATTCTACACATAGTTAGGGGACCGTGTTCCATGAGAAGCCACGACCCGCGGTTGTGGGAGGCTCCACCGACGCGGCCAAGGGGCCACATCCCTCTTCCAGCCGACGACCCTTGCTGCATCACCATGACCCGAGCCAGCCATAGTGCTTCCTCTAGCGCATTTTCATGGCATTCCACCACCTTCCTACGATTGCCACCATGGGCCACCACTAGTGGGATATTTCGTGGACCACCAGGTCCACTCATTTGGTCAATTATTCACGCCGTCTGCGCCTTAAGCCTCTTTGGGGTTCTGTCTTCTCTGCTAAGGCCTCATAATCCTCTTACTGCCATTTCCAAAGTTCTTCCATGAAGAACTCATAAGGAGGAGGGGCTCGGGCCTTTTTTGTTTCAGTCCATTCCCTCTACGTTAGAGGTTTAGAAACAAGGGATATATAATTGAAGTTATATTAGAATTTAATCAATCCCAATACATGAATCCCAAGAAGAAGGAACCCTCCCGCAAGAATGAGCGATCCGCAGATCAAAATATTCGTGGGTTTATCCACGTTCATCATTTTAGAATGAAGAACGGGTAAACATAAAACAAAACAAACCCCTACCTCGATTGAGTTCGTCGTTGAAGCACTCAGCCTTTGAGGATTCATGTTATGTTGGAATTCGACTCTTTCCATTACCATTCTTTGAGATTTGTTGACGTTATTAGCGATCTTCCGGTGTTCGTCATTCTTCATTGGGGAGAAATCTTGCCATAGATTTGTTAAAGGAAATCCATGATTTGATCTCGTTTCTCCAACGCATTATTTCAAAAAAAGGGAAACATGTTGCAGCGTTTCTTTTACGCTGCGCCGTCGCATCATTGCACTGTTTCATTTATGAAACAACGTGTCTGTTATGCTTTAATTAATGTGTCATTACACTGCACATTTATGAGCCATTAATGAACTTCAATTATTGCGACTTGTTTTGACTTCGTCGATGCACCGCAACGCCACTGTGTCACCGCCCAGTGGTTGGGAAAAACAAATAAAATAATTTTTAAGTTATTTTTTCCCCCAAAATTCCTAAAATTGGCTTTTCCGGTCGAACCTTGCCCGTCGAAGTTAGGTCCATTATAGGTGAATCCTGTCGTCTTGAATTCAATGGTTCCCTCATATTTTTTTATCCGATCACCAGTTTAAAAGTTAGAAAAACCCAATCACAGGTTTACTTAAATGAACTTAAGAAAAAGTTCAAAATTCTATTCTGGGCTCACCTTTCCTTGGAATTAGATGTCATTAGAGCATCTGGTCTCGATGTAATTCCATATAATTTTAAAAAAAATTACATGGAATTTCTGAGACATTACAACCATTACCAATATTTCATTTCACAAATCTTAGGAAGATTTTGGATACTTCTAAAGAGTTAGAAATAAAGGATATGATTCCTTATGTGTTTGCTATATGATATATCATGTTTCAGATGTTATGTACTCACCTTGATGTCTCATATGTTTTGAGCATAACAAGAAGATACCAATACAACCCTAGTTAGATTCACTGGATTTTTGTGATGAACATCTTTAATTACTTGAGAAATATTAAGGATATAATATTTTTAGGGGAGTAGATGAGCTCCGTATAATGGGTTACCCAGATTCTAGTTTCCAATATAATAAAGATGATGTGAAATATCAATATAGATTTTTTATCCTAAATAGTGTAGAAATTAGTTAAAATATTTCCAAAAAATCCACCATAATATACTTGATAATAGAGGTATAATATATAAATTCATTAGATATAACGAAGAAAACTATTTGGATTAAGAAGTTCATTTCTGAACTTTGTAGTGGTTCCTAGAATCAAGGGAGAAATCAAGCTATATTATGATGACAGTGGAATTTTTTCTCAGGATAAGGAACACCAATCTCATAAAATGGCCAAACACATCCTTTAAAAGTTCCATCTCCCATGGTAGATCATGGAGAAGGGTGATGTAAAGTTTAGCTAGATGGCTAGTCAATAGAATGTAGCAGATACATTGATAAAACCATTACCAAAACAAAAAAATGAGGGTCATGTAGAATATATGGGTATTAAACACATGAAATATTGGTCATGATGATTAAAAATTTATCACATTATTATAATAAAAGAAATATCCAGTTTTCATTCATTCATGTGTGCTGCAATTTGTTTTACATAAATGGTCGAAAGATAATATCCCCTAAAAGTATGAATTTGAGTTATCTCTAAATGATGATCATTACAGAGTATTATAGATTTTAATGATATTATAAGGTTATAATTAATATAATATTTTATTCATTATAAATAGTTGTATACAAGATACAAAGAATAGATTCATGTGGTAATAAGTAGAGGCTTACTACTTGGATTGATCCACTAAATTATATCTCATGGAATGTCATATAATCATAAACACACATATGGGTGTATACTTATTACAAATAATTATTCAACTAAGGTTTTAGAGATACCTAGCATGAGAACCTTTATACTTTGATGCCCTAATTATGCAAGTCTACATGTTGACTTAGCTAATACGAGGATGGTTTGGTATGTTACTAATCATGTCATCGGTCAGAGTGAAAACAAGATGATATTTTTCCACTTGTATGATGAGTAACAACATATAGACCTTGATTTAATTAGAATGATAAAATGCATGGTCATTATTATTTGTATCACATATGTTGTGTTCAACTATCTTGGTAAGTGACATGTGAAATACTTATCAAATAAATTAATGGAATGTGATGCATTCATCAACTTGGTTAGTCTTTTTCAAATAATTAATAAATGATGAGAGGAAAATATTAGATTGATATGTTCCATGTCAAATGGTCACTATATGGCATGGAAATAGGGATTATATAGGTATACATATGATGTATATGATACATCTTATAGAGGACATGTTCATATAGAGACATGATTATGTTTTATGGAGATTACACCAGAACCCTTAGTATCTTGAGTAGGAATGACAATTTTTAGAGGCTTATCTTTACTTATATATATTAAATATAAATTTTATAGTTGTATTCTACACTTATAAGGCATGTAGGATCACAGAGTTAGGACCTTGGATAAGGATAAAGTTTTGAAAAAGTGTTTGTTCAATATAAATTGAGTTTGATAAAAACGCATCCAAAAGAGTTTGAACGGATTCACAAAGAGTTTTGAAGTTTTTTACAAAGTCCTTATGTTATTTTAGTGTAGGTGGGAGATTTTTGGAAGTTTAAATAAAATACCATGCAGTCGATGCATGGTGAATACATTATGTGTTGCATACGACTACCACCTCCACTCCTGAATGGGTTTATATCATTTATGATCCATAAGATGGATCATACTGGTTGGAAGACACACATTAATTTAAATTGTTTAAAGAATAGACATCAACATGATGAAAATCTCGGGTTCTATGTGATGGAAATTGAGCTGTTATGATATAGTTGACACTCTTCATTTCATGAAGTGTGTTGAGGAAGGTTATATGAGAGGATTAGATCCTCTCTTCTTGTACGTGAAATACTTTTGAGCCACTACCAAACCTCTATACTCCCCAAAAGTTTGTTTATCATTATCAACAAAGGTGATAACACCCCTAAAACTTTTGGGTATCCTCATGATACAATCATGGATCCAAGTGGTCAATATACTCCCTCAAAAGTTTGGGTGATTTTGTTTACCACTCTTGATCTTCCTCAAACACTCTCGTTGAAAAGAATATGGAAGACACTAATGTTCATGATACCCAGGTACTCTGTTTTATGATAATAATTACACATAGATTTCTTAAAGAATGACT
This sequence comes from Viscum album, assembly GCA_963277665.1. Classification (NCBI taxonomy): domain Eukaryota; kingdom Viridiplantae; phylum Streptophyta; class Magnoliopsida; order Santalales; family Viscaceae; genus Viscum; species Viscum album. The sequence continues at coordinate 1,371,828,953 of OY728129.1, read as the reverse complement.
ACCAGTGTTTTGGGTTGTCTTCCACTTAAAATGATCATTATATGAACATATAAAACTCATCACTCTTAACAATTGAAGTTGAGTATATTGGTCTTACTGAGGCCACTAAGGAAGCAATATGGTTAAGTAGTTTACTTTATAAACTTTCACTTTATAGTTATGTTATTAAAATATATTCAAATAACCAGTCGGTTTTATATTTATCCAAGAATATATTCTTCCATGGCAGGTAAAAAAATATTGATATTAGATTACATTTCATTAGAGACACTATTTAATTAAGAATGATATTTTTCAATAATATATACAATGAAAATAATCTACCCAATAGTTTGACTAAGACTCTAACATTATCCAAATTCAAATATTGTATAGATATACTGAATTTGATTCCAATTCAATAATATCAGGTTCAAAAACATTACCAATTTTATATTAAAATAGTGTAGACTTGTGAATTTAATTTCTCTAATAAAATTTTCTTTTGATAATCTTTACATTTTCATGATTTGATAGTTATATCCTCATTAAAAAATTTGAAATTTATTATGCTCAATTAATATTTTTGGAATTATTATTTCTCTTGATGGGATGCTTATTGTTAGGTTGGGATTCTCCTAGATGGGTTGTGTGATTTGGCTATATTCCCCAGGCCCTCTCCTATTGTTCTGGTCCACCATATCCCCACACCTCCTTTGATTCGGTGTGCTACTCTATGGGTCTTCTGATCCATTGATTAATTTTATATAATGGCCTCATCTAGGACATCCAAGTCTCCTACATTTCTATTTTGCTGCTTCATGTGTCTCTTATGCATTCATTTAGGCAGTTTTCATTGTATCCTCATCTATTATGCGTGTCAGGTACCATAACTCCTATGCATTCCATCATTACAGGACATCGACCATTCAAATCCCTCTCTCTCACTCAGAATTCCCTTTACTCTCATTCAAACCATGATGAAACCTTAGAACACGACTGGAGAATAATTCTGAAGTTTTTTCTAGAGCTGCTACCGCACGACATCTTGGCCTTCAACAAGGAAAATTTACTTGTATAGAGTAAATTAAAAAAACTAATTCACCATATACTGTACTACTAAAACAATTTCCAGATCTACCATGGTCTACTGTTCAGAGGCTGCAGAAGGGTGAACACCCTCTCAAAAGGCACCTCTTTGAAAATGTTTAGAGGAAGGCGCCTAAAAAGAAGGCACCTTCTTCAAATCTCATCCATGAAAGACACCAAATAAGAAAACGTCTTCTCCATAGATATTGTCAAGAAGGATCTTTCGCAAGGAGAGCCTTCTTTAAAATATCTTTGAAGATGGATCTTTATAAAGAGGCGCCTTCTTCAAAAAGTTATTTAAGAAGGCGTTGTTTCAAATAGCGCCTTCCCTATATATATATTTTAAATTTTTTGTGATGTTTTGCTATGTTTCATATATATATATATTAAATATAATATATATAAAAATATTTTATTATTAAATATAAAAAACAATTTATTTCTTAAAATAATTAATATTTCCTTTTTATTGTCAAAAAAATTACATTCATACTATCATTAAATATTATTATTTCTAAATAATGAGTATGAATGCATAATCATTTCATCTTAATGATTATTTATAATTAATAAAATTATTAATTATATTATTTTCAGTATTATTAAATTAAAAAAATATTTTTTATTAAAATAATTAATATTTTCTTTTTATAGTGGAATAAGTTACAATCATATTATCATTAATAACAATAATAATAATATTATTATAATAAATATGTGAATATATTCATTTCAACTAAATGGTTATTTATAATTAATAACATTATTAATTACATTATTATTTAGTATTATTCAATACATAAATAATTAGATTATATATTACATTTACAATAATTATTTTTTAATCTGTTTATTATTAAAAAATTAATTATAATACTATTATGATTATTAAAAATGATTAATAATTGTATTATAAATTCTTAATAATAACTTTACTATTAACAATTATATTTCATTTATTACAAATTTAATTAATGTTTATTTTAAATTATATTATTTTAAAATTCTTTATTTATATTAAGAATTATATTATTTACATCATTATTCATAATCATTACTATAATTCTTGGAAATATTTTAAAATATTATTGTTATTTATTAAAAATGTAATTCAAAATATTTAACAATAATACTAAAATTCATATTTATTATTTATTATTTTTTAAGTTCATTTTATTTTCAATTAATTATTATTTGTACATTCAATGTTTTAAATTGCATTTAGATTTTATTTACACTATATTTTATGTGCATAATCTTTTTGAAGGGTAAGTGTTATTTTTTAAATCCATAATGTTTTTGTCATGTAAATTATTTTTAGTTTTTTAAATTTGAAAAATTATTTTTATTTTCAGATATTTTTTATATGTTTAATCGATGTTTTAAGTTTGAATTAAATTATACTTACAGTTTATATTTTATAACCTTTAAAGTCACCTACTTTAAACATTATTATGTTTCAAGTAGGTGACATTGAAAGATTATAAATTATTTTTAATCAATATTTTCTATAAAATTATTTTTATTTTAAACTGTTTCTTATATGTTTAATCAATTTTTAAGTTTCATTTATATTTGTCTTATAGTTTATATTTTATAGGCTTGAAAAGTCACCTACTTGAAACATTTTTACATTTCAATTATGTGACTTTGGAAGCCTATAAAATATAAACTATAGGACCAATATAAATAAAACATAAAACACGGATTAAAAATATAAGAGATAGTTGAAAATTTAAAAAATTTAATAAATATAAGAAACCAAAAATAATTTACAAAACACAAAATTTATTGATTTAAAACATAATATTTACACTTCAAAAAATTTGTGAACATAAAATAAAATATAAATAAAATTTATATTAAAATTAAAACATTGATGGTGTGAATAAAAATAAATTCAAAATAGAATGAATTCCAAAAAAATAATAAACAATTTTTTTAATTTATACAAAAATCATTTTCTGTAAAAATAAATTATAAGTACAAATGTTATGTTTTGAAATAGAAATATTTCGTGTCATTGAAATTATTTATCATCAAAATTATTTATGATTTTTTTATTTTCAAATATTTCTTATGTGTTTAATTCAAATTTAAGTTTCATTTAGATTCGTCTTATAATTTATATGTTATAGGCTTCTAAATTCACCTACTTCAAACCTTATTACGTTTCAAGTAGGTGACTTTGAAAGCCTATAAAATATAAATTATAAGACTAATCCAAGTGAAACTTAAAACATGGATTAAACTTATAAAAAATAGCTGAAAATAAAAAAATTAATAAATAAAACAATCCAAAAATAATTTTCATGACACAAACTTTATTACTTTAAAACATAACATTTACACATCAAAAAAAAATTATGCGTATAAAATGTAGTATAAATATTTTCAACATTGAATTTACAAATAAAAAATAATTTACAATAAAAGGAACATCAAAATAATAATAAATAATAAATATTAATTATGTTATTATTGTTAAATATTAGGAATTACATTTTTAATAAATAATAATTATATTTTAAAATATTAATAAGAATTAAGACAATAATTATGAATAATGTACATTATATAATTCATTATGTAACTAATGAATTAGTTAATAATATAGTCTAAAATAAATATTTATTAAATTTATAATATAGAAAATATAATTATTATAATAATTTTATTATTAATAATTTTTAGTATAATTTTCAATCATTTATATTAACCATAATAGTAATATAATTAATATTTTGATGATAAAAAATAAAATAATAATAATATTTAATGATAATATGAATAATAATATAATTAATAATGTTATTAAAATAAAAATATTTTAATAATACTAAATAATAATATAATTGGTAATGTTATTAATTATAAATATTCATTAAGACGAAATGATTATGCATGCATAATTATTATTTAGTAATAATAATATTTAATGATAATATGAATGTAATTTATTTGACTATAAAAAAAAGAAATATTAATTATTTTAAGAAATAAACTATTTTTTATATTTAATAACAATATATTTTTATATATATTATATTTATTAATATATATATATATACATATACATACAAAACATAGCAAAACATAAAAAATAAAATTAAAAAATAAAATATATATAGGGAAGGGACTTTTTGAAATAGCACCTTCTTAAACAACTTTTTGAAGAAGGCACCTCTTCAGAAAGAGCCTTCTTCAAAGATATTTTAAAGAAGGCTCTCTTTGTAAAAAATCCTTCTTTACAATATATATGAAGATGACACCTTCTAGTTAGGTGACTTCTATGGATGGGATTTGAATAAGGCACCTTCTTATTAGGAGGCTTCCTCTAAACATTTACAAAGGAGGCGCCTTTTGAGAGGGCGCTCGACCTTCTGCAGCCTCCGAACTGAAAACCATGGTAGATCTGGATTTTTTTTACAGTGCGGTATATGGGGAATTTGTTTTTTAATTTACTCTATATCAAAAAAATTTCCCCTTTAACCAAGTCCCGTCATCATGTGAAGAGATGATCCCAGTGAAAAATAGTGTTGGAGATATTATGCTCATGTTCTAATGAGGAATGTCTTCTATGGGTGCTTCCAAACCCAGAGGCAAGAACATCAATATTCAAAGCTTGTAGAAGGCCTACCAATCATTAGTAAGCTGATCGGGTTGTAAGTTTTCCTTTTATATTCCATTTCTTCATTTATTTATTGTTCTTATAGTTCTGTTATTGATCTTCCTTGTTTGGTTCACCTTTTGTAATATTATTTTGTTTTTAGATTAATAAAACACATGAGTGGTTGGTGTTATTGTCTTGTATATAAGGCCAAAAAGGCATGAATCATGTTAAATCCTTTCATTGTTGACTAATTTTAATTTTATTTCTTTGTATCTACTATTCCTTCTTCGTTTCTTGTTCCTATCTTATCTTGATTCTCCAAGATTTCATTATTTATCAACTGTGGCCTTTATCATCTCACTTTTTTTTTTCAATTTAGAATATTTATTAGAAACTGGTTGTATATTTAGTGTTCCTTGGCCTTTATTAGGAACTTACTCTTCTATGTATCCCCCAATAGTGATGGTGGTATGAGATTTTACGGCTATTTTTTTTGGTGGCCTCTATGTTGATGATATAGATTTAGTGGACATTAGTTACAATGTTTAATGATGTGTTTTCATTCTTGATGGGGATTTCCTATAAATTTTCTAAAGTTTGTGTTTTCTTAGAGTTCTCGGATCATGAAATTTCTTCCTGACTATGATAATTGTTTGTCGGCGGTGAAGGGGGATTTAAATCAGATTTAGTGGAAAGACTTCTAGTAATTTTTTTCAATTTATTTTCATAGGACTTGATTTTTCTCATCTTGAAGCTACAAGTATGCAGCTCGAGGTGATAGGACGTTGTTCTAAGCCTGATCAACTCATTTTCATTTTGTTTGTTGGATTTTGTATTTTAAATTTGTTAGTGTTTTGATGGGTAATTTTATTGATTTGATTTATTTACATGTGATTTCCCAATTATACAACTAAAATCAGTTTTAAGAAATTCCAAAAAAGGGTTAAACCATGTAGCGATGGAATTCATCATAGAATCCCTAACCAAAGAGAGAGAAAAAAGTGGTGGGAAACAAAATGAAGACGATAAGAGTTGGAGGGATTACATTTGATTTTGATTATAAATTCCCCTCATTCCCTGAATCCACATTGAATTAAAGAGTAAAGAGAATCCCTATAAGAACTCTTAGTTTTTTGGGAGGGGAATAACCCAAAAAAGTGGCCAAATGTGGATAAATGAATGAGATGAAATGAAAAAATGCCCAAATTTTAGGAAAAATTTACACTTGGCCTACTAGGTACCCATTACAAAGCCACCAGATACTCGATGCTACCCCAAGAATTACTCCCCCATTTACCTAACTCACTGGGTACCCAGTGTCACATGTAGTTATAAAATATAGATTTCATCCCTTCTAGCCACTCTCGATCATCCAAACCACCTAATGAACCTCATACCTCATTTAAAAACACCTAAAATTTCATCTATAAACATCTAAAGTCAAGATCGAATCTTAAAACTAACAACAACTTCTTACCCATAACCAAAATTTCTTTAAAAATGCACCATTTCCTAAAAAATTTCTCAAAATTAAATGTTAATATCACATTTTGAAATTTCACAAGGACATGGGTATTTATGGGACTTAGATGAGTTAGGGTGGGGCTATTTAATGTTGGAAGATTGAGCCCAATAAAACAATTAAGAAAGATTAATTAAATCATTTTTTTTATTTTAAAAGTTTAAACATTAAAATATAAATAGCCCCTAAATAATAAAAAATTTTGTGAAATAAATTTCCATGAAATAAAATAAACACCATAAAATGGTTCTCAACACTTGTATACATAGCAGTTTAAACCAACGCTAAATGAAAAAAACCATTGATAAATGGAAATTTTTCTATAGTGTCATGGTCAGTATTGAAAAATATTGATCATGAGGTTCTTTAGTCCAAACCCTCAATTATTTTACTTAAGGTAGACATTCATCGAAATGTTCATAGGGTTATTCATTATGGCAATTCTAAAAATTACACCATCACCTATAGTGTGACATTTCTCCTTGAATATGGCATATAGAGGTTGAAATTCATCTCCAATCAAAAAATGACATGCCTTGCTAAATGTTATGTGATTATTTTTTCAACCCACAAAATGTGATAGGTGTGATTTTCAAAAAACATTCAACCTCTACAAATACTAGACATATTATTTTTGTTGAGTAAAATAATTTTATAAAACCAATTTATTTCTCAGTTTCCCTACTCTTTTCACCTGAAACTCTTTTTAACCAGTTCGGCCCCATGTTTGAGTGATGTGAACAACTGGAAGCAGCAAGTGCCAGTTTTCAATAAATCCCTATATATTATTTGCTACTTTATAGCTCTCCAATTTCTTTAGTCAAAATAGAGATCATATTCACATCAGTAATTGTAGAGTATAGACAGGCGGCCACTTCAACAACACCCCTCCTTGTCATCAACCATTAATATCTGCAGCATACCCCCACCTTCATATATTAACTATAAGTAGTTCTTGTTAAAATCAAAGGGATATTCCCATAATAATGGCCTAGAATCTTAGATATATGAATTTTTTAAGTTAATATGGTTGATAGAAAATAATTAAATCAAACAACAATGAAATACATGAAAGTAGTATAAAAAATTTGGTGAATAAAACAAGAAAAAGTAAAAAATTAAGAAACAAAGAAAGAACTATCAACACATGGATTTAACATTCATTGGATCTTTGGGATCTTACATGAAAAAAATACCACCACCCACACACAGAGTTGATTAAATCTCAAACAATATTTATAAAGTATAGACTAACAAGGAAAACAACAAAAATATAATAACTTTAAATGTTTAAACCTTATATCTAAATAATATGGCTTAAAAAACTTACTAAATTAGACTCATGGTCCGGTTGGAGGATGTTCATTTAACAGACAGTGGCTTCCCCTTCTCTTTTTCAAGGGAGGCAGGTAGAGGATAGGTGTGGTGGGATGAGGTTGGTGGCAAAACTCACTAACCAACCAGCGATAGAGGAGATATGAAGGGGAGGATTGCCTATAAAAAGGATTCTATCCAAGCCATTTCATCATCTCATCATCCCCATCCTTCATCAGCTTCTCATCAATCACACAATTCCATTTTATGCAGTATTTTTGAGGCCATTTTCCCCTCTATTCAAGAGAGATATTTCCGAGGATTTTTCTCCTTGTAAATGTGAGGGAGTGTGTACCAAATTTACCCATAGTGATCCTTCTATTTGCCCATGGTTTTTTACCCCTTCCATTGGGGGGTTTTCTACATTACATTTGGTGTCATTTATTTCTGCATTTTTGTAATTTGGTTTTATCTCGTGATTATCATTGCATCAATGAGCCAATTAATTTTTTGGTCCAAAAAAGTGGTTTTAGAGGTAGGTTATGGCCCGGTTCTATTCACGTTCTCGGGTATTAATAATTCTCATAAATTTGAGCATGCTCTATGATTGTGATTGCGATTGATCTTTCACATCAGAAAAAATTTATTGAAATTATTAAATACACCATTGTGAAACTGTGGATGTTATGTACTTACGACATGTCCAGATGGCGGAAAAATTCATGATCGAGAAATTCCATAGGAATAATTTTTTGTTGTGGAAAATGAAGATGTAGGCAGTGCTACGGAAGGATAATTGTCAACTGAAAATTGGTGAAAGACGCCACATATGAAGATGGAGCGTGGTTCTAGTGGTAGCCAAAATCATGACATGGACAAAAATGTGATGGGTAGTTCTGAAAATAGAGATATACTAGTCAGTGAAGAAGCGACAACTGCTGGAAGCAGACAACATCTCAACGATGCATGGATTATCAAATGAAGAGCAACATGGCACATGAAGTCTCAACAGGAATGGTTTGACCAGTATAAAACCATCTTGGAAGGATTTTTGTACCTAGGGAATGATCACACTCTTCCGGTCATTAGATTTGGTACCATCAAACTGAATATGCATGATGGCTTAGTATGGACCGTTCAAGGAGTACGTCATGTGAAGGGCCTGAAGAAGAACACAGTCTTTGGGATAATTCTATGATATCAGATGCAACACTTGAACCGAGAATGGAGTGATGAGAATTGTTAAGGGCACGCTTGTGGTAATGAAGGTGGAGAAGATCTTTAAGAACATGTATGTGCTTATGGGAGAAATGTACAAGGAGTAAGAGATAGTTATCGCATCAACTAACTCGATTTAAGCGTTGATGACATTATGGAATTAGAAGCTTGGACATATGTCATAACAAGGCCTAAAGATTCTTATGGATCAAAAGTTGCTACTTGGGACAATAAATACATCCTTACCATTTCGTGAGCATTGTGTTTTGAGCAAGCAACACAAGTTAAAGTTCGGGATTTCAACAACGAGAAGCAAAGAGATCTTAGAATTTATCCATTCCGATGTTTGGAAAGCGCCGATTATATCCATGGGAGGATCAAGGTACTTTGAATTATTCATTGATTATTTTTATAGGAGATGTTGGGTGAACCCAATCAAGTAGAAAATGGATGTTTTTTTAAGTCTTCAAAACATTAAAAGTGTGAAAGGAACTTGAATATGGAAAAAATATCAAGTGTCTAAGGAATGAAAATGGTGGAGAATATACAAGCGAGGAGTTTAATACTTTTTATTAACAGGAAGGAATCAAGAGACAGTTCACAGTTGTGTACACTCCTTAACTGAATGGAGTGGAAGAGTGGATGACCAGAACCCTGTTGGATAGAACAAGGATGATGTTTAAGACTGCGTGAATTGCCAAAACATTTTGGAAAAAAGTAGTGAATACCGCCTGTTATGTGATCAACCTATCTCCTTAAATGATGATTTATCTAAAGACACCTATGGATATGTGTACTAGTAAACCTGTTGACTATTCTCAGTTGCATACTTTTGTAAGTCCTATATATGCAATGTTTAAGGACCAGAAAAGATCGAAGTTAAGTTCAAGATCCAGGAAATGAATCTTCTTGGGATCCGGTGAGGGTGTGAAGGGGTATAGTTTGTGAAGCCCCACTGCCTAAAAAATTATCATCGGTAGGGATATCATTTTTGTAGAAGATAAGGTGAAAATGATAATTGATGGAGACATGGATAAAAAGAATATAGAAACTACAATAGTCGAGGTGGAGGAAAAATCCAAGAAAGGACCAGTTTCCTCTGAGGCATTACCAGAGAACGATGATCATGTACCTGTTGAGTCTGGACCACAATAGTCAACTCAAGAGAAAAGAGAACTAGTATGAAACTCAGACTATGTCACTTAGAGTAATATTGCATACTACTTATTGACGGAGGATGGAGATCCATATTATTTTTTGCAGGTGACCCATATTCTAGATGTATCTTCATGAATGGTGGAGATGTAGGAAGAACTTCATTCCCTACACAATAATAAGACTTGGGATCTTATTCCATTATCTCATGGAATGAAGGCTATTGGAAACAAATAGGCCTTTAAGATCAAGCAGGATGGAAAGGACCAAGTGGAAAGATATCATGAAATACTGGTGGTCAAAGGATATGCTCAGAAGGAAGGTATTGATTTCAATGAAATATTTTCTCCTATTATTTGCCTGACAACTATTTAGTCAGTTTTGGCGATGTGTTCTACATACAGTTTAAATCCAGAGCAGCTGGATGTGAAGAATGTTTTCTCCATGGTGTTCTTAATGAAGAGATCTATATGATCCAACCAGAAGGTTTTTTAGAAGTAGGGAAAGAGAACAAGGTTTTTAGGTTACAAAAAAAATTTATGTACGGTCTCAAACAGGCACCGAGGTCTAGGTACAAGATATTTGATTCCTATATCATGAGCCTTGGATACAAAATACTTCATTAATATCCTTGTGCATATTTTAGGGGTTTATTGTCATGACCCCATCCCACCAAAGATGCCCCTCCGGAGCTGGCAATGGTGAAAGGGAGATAATGACCCTCGAGCCCTGCGTCTAGTAGGCCCCGGGGTGGCGACTAGCACCATGGGTATGATTTTTCACAAATATGGGAGGCATTACACTTTTTATTATTTAAGATCTGGAAATAGGACAAGTCAACCACCAAAAAATAAAAGAAAAAGTTTATAGAAATAAACCCAAACCAAGCCCACATGCATGTTTAAACAATTTTATAACAAGGTGCAATTACAAGAAAGCTCAAAGTACAATACCAAAAGAAAAAAAGAGTACATCAACTACAACAACTCCAACTGTCTGACTGGTAGGGTCCCGCACGACCTTGGTAGTCCTCCTGGAAACCTGAAAGTAAACGTAGGGTGAGCATACAAGTATACTCAGTAGGGAAACCTAAAGATCTCATGCACAAGTGGGGAGACATCCTAATGTCCTGTGAGAACAACAGAAGAAACCTAGCAAGGAATTCTATCCACCCAACCACACCAGCCACACTCACCAAAAACACAGTCACAATAGGTAGTAGTATATAAGAACAAGAGTATTGGGTACCCCTCACCATTTCCCTTTAGTTAGTTGCTCTTCCTAACGGCAAACATCCTGACGCTACCACACTCTTCTCGCCCGCACACACCTGGGCCTCACAACCACATATCCCGCCCGCACACACCTGGGCCTCACAACCAGGTATCCCGCCCGCACACACCTGGGCCTCACAACCATGTATCCCGCCCGCACACACCTGGGCCTCACAACCACGTATCCAGCCCGTACACACCTGGTCCTCATAACCACGTATCCCACCCGCACACACCTGGGCTTCACAACCACGTATCCTGCCTGCACACACCAGGGCCTCATCCCGATGGTTCTTGGGAAATAGTAAAACCTGCTCGAAGAGTCTTGGGATAAAACCACCCCAATAGAAACCTACCCGAAGAGTCTTGAGAGTAAGGTCACCTCAAGCCATCACAACCTAGGGAATAAGGAGCAGGAAGGAGCTAGTAACTATGGGAAAACACCCTCTCCCATGAAATGGGAGTGTTCAGCACTAAGTTCTCAACATGGGTGGGGTGCGTCAAAACACAAAGATACACACACACACACACACACACACACACACACACACACACATATATATATATATATATATATATACCAAACACTCATCCCAACCTATGGCTTCTAAACATAGAAACTGAGCATGTGCCTCGGCACTGCTACCACGAAGCATGCATACAACAACAACCCCAACCCCATTTAGGTTTTCACGTTTCAGCAGAATTAGTTTATTTAGTTCCTTATCTACTGGGAAACCAACCACAACCAACTGTATCAATCGTTCCTAAAACATATCCCTACCATCCACAAATCAAGTTAGGAAAACACAAGCAACACAAACAAGTCCCTTCTTATTAACCAACCAACCCCATTGATTATTATTCCCATTCCATTACCATGCCCCACCATTTATTAACTCTTCCACTTTTATTTATTATTCAAAACCCATAGTTCGTTCACATTCCAACCCATCCCTGCAGCCCCCCTGCCAACTGCCATAACCACAACCGCACCATACATCGTCATCCCTTGATACAACTTATCACAGCCTCGTTGCTCATCTGATCCACCACAACCCACAAAACAAGATTCATGCCACATCATTTACCACAGCCCTGCTGCCCGTTCTATTCGCAATAACCTAGGATTCACCCCTCCCTTTTACACACCAGTAACCAAGCCAAAACCCACATGTTCATTATTCCATTTTGTTCAACCGGGGTGATCACACAAGGGTTCCAGATTTTAGTCATCCAACTTTACATGATTAACCGAATTACACATTCAACAAGGTTCCATTCACAAAAATGGTCTAGAAAGATAGGGCAACATTTAATTGCACAAGCAAAGGCCCCCAACGACCGTGATTTTCAGTAGGCATAAGCCTATTCAATTCACATCATATCAATAGGATAAACAAAGATAAACATAAAAAATTTCCCCATTGGCGTTCTTTAAGCCAGTTATTATCTTTATTTATTGTTTCAACCGTTTTTCATGGAAACATGAGGATACCCATCCCACATGATGCAAAAATTAGAGAGAAAAAGGTAAAAATATCTACCTCAATAGGTTCTGATCACAACGCTCTCCCAGATCAGCCTTAGAAGACGTCCGTCGGCGTCTGTCACCTCTGTCGAGTCCCAGAAAAACCTCCTCAGGTGGAAGTTGGAAAGGAAAGGTCGAAGGAAAGACAACGGATCCATGCTCGGAATTTCTGCCTTGCCGTTACGATCCCGTGGCAGTTGACGGATCGTAAATCGGAGCTCGGACGAAGAAGTTATGGAAGAAAAGGAGCCTTCAAGTCTCTTGGGAGAGCTCTGTTCAGAGGAATGGGGAGGAGTGGGGTGAGTTGAAAAGGAGGAGGGGACCCCTCCTTTTATAGGTGAGAAAATAAAAAGTACACGGTGTGTACTTTATGGTACACGGCATGTAATCGGCCATTTCACATGGTCACCACGTGGCTTCCAACACGGTCTTCAACACAGAATGCGACCATTGACTGGTAAACACACGGCTTGAAGGTAGCGCATACGTAGGGAGGGACTACACGGCGTGTAGTATTGGATACACGGCGTGTACCCATTTATTTCACACGGCAAGGACACAGCTCCAACACGGCACACAGACATTGACTAGTCAACATACGGTAACGCGTATGAGGGGAGAGACTACACAACGTGTAGTATTGGATACATGACGTGTACCCATTTATTTCACACGACAAAGAAAACGGCCTTCAACACAGGGTATACCGGGAAAGGGGGTACACGGCGTGTACTCAAACTACACGGCGTGTAGTTTCAAAATTCTGGAAAGTGTGGGAAAAGTCCATTTTACCCTCCAGAACACTTCGTGACCTTCTTTTTGACAAAGGAATGGGCCGGAGAGGTCCGGACCATTACATCAGATACCTCTTAAAACATTCTCATCCCCGAGAATTCAAAAACCAACCCAGAGGAACCCAACACGATAACTCTTAGGGTTCTCATTATAACAGGAACCCAACCAACAACCCTAATCATAGGTGTTAGAAATTCCTTCTCCTATGTCGAGATATTATCTGCTTTAGGCGGCATTGACTCGCCTGCACGGGTTTAATCGCATCCGCATTAATGCGTCTCTATTAAGGATCAGGTTTTTCCCTTTCCCCACACATCCAGACATGCTACACACTTCCATAGAATAAGGAAAAATGTCTCACAATCGACAAGCCAAGCATTCCATATATCAAAGGTACAAAGTATAACATCAACACAAAGCTCATAAGAACAAGGAAATGCACAAGTAAAAACAACTCCGGGTACTGAGCTTGCATTTGGGTCTCCCACTCCCAAGTGCTCTCCTTGAGGCCTCCATGCCTCCACAACACACGAACCAATGGAATGGTTCATCTACGGAGCACCTTCTCTTTACGATCCTCAATTCTGATTGGTCGTTCCTCGAAGGTCGCGTCATCTCCCATATCTAACTCTCCCCAGTCGATAACGTGAGAGTCGTCTTGTAAGTACCGACAAAGCTGGGAGACGTGGAATACATCATGAACCTTCTCCAACTGAGGTGGCAGGGCCAGCTGATATTCCACCTCGCCGACTCGCCTCAGCACCTCAAAAGGTTCGATGAACCTAGGGGAGAGTTTACTCCCCTTCTCGAACCTCCGCTTCCCCCATCGAGGGGAAACCTTAAAGAACACATGGTCTCCCACCTCGAACTCCAAGGGCATCCTCCGATAATCAGCATAAGACTTCTATCGGTCCTGAGCCGATTTCATCCTCTCACGTGCAAGATGGACTTTCTCTGTGCTGCTCTGCACTACCTCTAGCCCAAGAGCACCTGTCTCACCAACCTCTGCCCAGCAAATGGGTGAACGACATGGTCTTCCATTCAAATACTCAAACGGTGCCATGCCAATAGTAGAGTGGAAGCTATTGTTGTAGGCAAAATCTACTAAAGGCAAGTGTCGTACCCATGATCCTATGAAATCCAGAACGCATGCTCGCAGCATGTCCTCCAGTGTCTGGATAGTCCGCTCTGTCTGTCCATCGGTCTAGGGGTAGAAAGCAGTGCTAAGGCGTAGCTGGGTGCCAAAAGCATGCTGTAACCCCCTCCAGACTCGTGAGGTAAACTGAGTATCCTGACCTGAGATGATAGTATTTGGAACTCCATGTAACCACACAAACTCGTCTACATACCTCTGTGCTAAGGTACTCACCGGGCCTGAATCCTTAATTGCTAAGAAGTGAGCTGATTTTGTCAATCGATCCACCACTACCCACATAGCATCATAACCACCCTGAGCTCTGGGTAGTCCTGTGATTAATTCCATTGAGATGTCATCCCACTTCCACTCGGGGACATCTAAAGGATGCAACAAACCATTGGGAACACGGTGTTCATCCTTCACTTGCTGACACACTAGGCATTTAGCCACAAACTCCGCCACTGCCCGTTTCACCCCGGGCCACCAAAACTGTTCCCTCAGGCCTCGGTACATTTTTGAAACTCCTGGATGTACCACCAAGGATGAGCTATGGAACTCACGGAGAACTCCCTCACACATTATCTCTGAGACAAACAACCTTCCATGGAAAAGAATCTGATGTCGGCTATCCTCTGACCATCCTTCTGGAGCATTCCCCTGATCGACACAATCATACATCACTTTCGCCTCAGAGTACCACCACTGAGACTCTTCCACCTGCTGCAACAAGGAGGACTGCACCATCATCTGAAAAAAACAGCCTCTAACACCTTCTACCCTTGTATCAAAGTGAAGGCAGCCAACTCTCCCATCACCTTCCAAGCATCAGCGGATTCCTGAACCACTTCCTGATGCGACTTCCTACTCAGGGCATTAACCACAACGTTTCCCTTACCTTCAATGTAAAAGATCTCAAAGTCATAGTCTTGGAGAAACTCGACCCATCTCCACTGCTGCAGGTTCAGGTCACGATGGGAGAAGATATAACACAAGATCTTGTGATATGAAAAGACCACAAAGCGCTCCCCAAAGAGGTAATGTCTCCACAACTTCAGTGCGAACACTATTGATGCAAGCTCTAGGTCATGGGTGGCATAGTTACGCTCGTGAGGGCATAAATACCTAGACCCATAACAGATCACTCCCTTCTTCTGCATCAGCACGCACCCCAGACCAAGGCCAGAAGCATCGCAAAACAACTCATACAACAACCCTTCCTCTGACAACCTGAGTATGGGAGCACTAACCAACTTCTCCTTCAGGTAGTCGAAAGCATTCTGGCACTGCTCGCTCCATAGGAAGACCTGATTCTTCCTAGTCAAAGATGTCAATGGAGCAGAAACTCGAGAGAAGTCCAAAACGAACCTCCGATAGTAACCTGCTAACCCAAGGAAACTACGAACTTCTGCCATGCTATTGGGTGCTGCCCAAGAAACAACTACCTCCACCTTCGACGGGTCCACTGACACTCCATGCTGAGACACTACGTGCCCAAGGAAGTGTACTTATTGTGTCAAGAAATTACACTTCGACAATTTCCCGTAAATCTGGTGGTGTCGAAGGACTTCCAAGACTGCCCTGATATGCTCCACGTGCTCCTCCTATGATCTTGAGTAGATCAGGATGTCATCGATAAACACAATGACGAATCGGTCCAGAAACTCTCGGAAGAAAAAGTTCATAAGTCCCATGAACACAGCCGGTGCATTTGTAACTCCAAACGACATCACTACAAACTTGAAGTGCCCATACCTGCACCTGAAATCCGTCTTCAAGATGTCACTGTCCTTTACCCTCAGCTGATGATATCCAGATCGTAGATCAATCTTGGAAAACCAACCTGCTCCCCTCAGTTGGTCGAAGAGATCATCTATCCTTGGAAGGGGGTAACAGTTCTTGACCGTTACCTGGTTCAACCTTTGGCAGTATATGCATAGCCTGAGACCACTATCTTCGTTCTTCACGAACAAAACTAGAGCTCCCCATGGCGATACAATGGGTCAAACAAAACCCTTCTCCATCCGATCATCAATCTGAATCCACAACTCCCGCAACTCCGAAGGTTCCATCCGATAAGGGTCCATCGAAATCGGATGGGCACCAGGGTGTAAGTCTATCCCGAACTCAACGTCACGTCGGGGGGGGGGGGGGGGTAGAGTCACAACCTCCTCAGGAAAAACATCAAGGAACTCCCAAAAAACCTCCGGGATATCCATCATCTCTGTATCAGCTGGAACCACTGATAACCCGCCTAACAAGGAAAGGAGAGGATTCACATGCCAGCTTCCTACCTGATAGATCCTCTCACCAACAAAAGATATGCACTGCCCGTCCACGTCAGAGAACATGAACCTTCTTCGGAAGCAGTCGATAATTGTACTAACAGAAAACAACCAGTCGACACCTAGGATGACATCGTATGGCTACATCTGTAACAGAAGAAGGTCCCCACTAGATCGATGTGGTCCCAACGTCAGCCCACATCCCCGGAAAACACAAGATACGCTGGTCTGGCCTCCAACTAGTGTACTCAACACCAGTGGTATGAAAAGTCTCTCTACGTCTAGTCCCAAAGCATGGGCTAGACCAGGTGCAACAAAGGAGTGTAAAGCTCCTGAATCGAACAAAGAAGAAACAAGAGTGCTGAACAAACAAATCGTATCTGGCACCACCTCTAGTCCTGCTAGAGCTGTCAACTCTGCTGCATGCAACTGTCCACACCTAGCTCCTATGCCTCTCTAATGTCGACCACCTCCCCGACCATGCCCTGGTAGAGGTCCCTAAGGTTGGCCTCCTCCTGCAAAGTCTGCCCTCGGAAGGGCATGGTCCTGCTGTTGCTGGAAGGGCCTCGCTGGCAACTGGTGCTGCTGAGGTGGGTGCTGAACCTGCCCACCTCCACCGTACTGAGATTGGGTCGGGCACTGACTCTGAATGTGCCCGAAACCTCCACAAGAAAAACACATCAGCCCTAGGCTCATGAAGAAGGGATGATGACCTGAAGATCTGATCTGGAACTGCTTGGGCCTGCTCCCCACTGGCCTGAAACTGGAAGGTCCTGTCGCAGGAGACCTGCTGCTGACTGCCTTCCCCTTCGATGAACCTGGCTAGATCCCCTCACGTGGTGCACCTCCTTGTGAGTGAATCCTCTCTACAACCTCTGCCTTCTTCTGTACTACCAAGTACGTTGGAAGGGTGAAGGGGGTGACAACATACTGGAGTGAGGGACAAAGCGCCTCCTCCAAACGTCTCGCCCGAGACTCCTCATCCGGAAATAGATCCGGAGAAAAGTGCAGGAGATCCTTGAACTTGATCCCCAACTCTCGTACTGACATAATCCCCTGCTGAAGGGAGAGTAACTCCTGCCGCTTCTCCACCTTGATCATGGAAGAAAGGAATTCCTCTCATAATTCCTTCTCAAAGTGATCCCACGAAACCTCTGCCTCTATCCTCTCTCTGAGGTAGAGCGTCCACCACTGTCGCGCTGCACCTCTTAGCTGACTGACTTCTAGGGGATCCCAGTACTCCCTCAGAGCAAGAATCAAGGTAAAAGTGATCCCTAGCTCTCCAAGCCACCCTTCTATCTCCGTATCCGAAGTACTACCCTCATACTTCTTGAGGGTCTGCCGCTGGAAAGAACGGAGAGTCTTCTGCCACTGGCTATCTTCGTCCTCTCGGTCAATCCTCAACTGATCAACTGCCTGAATCTACTGGGCCTCAGCCATCTGAGCCACCCGGGGATGAAGTCCAGGTGCCATAGCTGTACGGTAAACAAAGATCGCCTAAGTCCAAGTAGTAATGAAATTTATAAAGGTTTTATTTTATCATTTTTATTTCAATTTCTTTCCCAGAACACCCAAATCAAGTAAAACACAATCATGATGATGCATGTACCTTCCCTAGGGTCTCTACCCTGTAATCAATGTAGTCTCACTTGGTCGTTCGGTAGGCTCAGAGTCCTTGCATCGGATCACGGGGGGCCCTAAAATCCCATGTCGTAGCCGGTCTTCCCTGGCCTATGTCACACACCAAGATTAACTAACACTGTTTCCCTACCATCCCATGCAATCTTCACTGTGACTAACTCCAGACTCCTTCCTATCTCTCAACCATCACCTCTGATACCATTCTCTCAGGACGCCCTCCCACCAAATATGCCCTTCCTGAGCTGGCAATGGTGAAAGGGAGATAATGACCCCCCGAGTCCCGCCTCTAGTAGGCCCCGGGGTGGCGACTAGCACCAAGGGTATGAGTTTTCACAAATATGGGAGGCATTACCCTTTTTATTATTTAATATCGGGAAATAGGACAAGTCAACCACCAAAAAGGAAAAGAACAGGTGTATAGAAATAAACACAAACTAAGCCCACATGCATGTTTAAACAATTTTATAACAAGGTGAAAGTACAGGAAAGATCAATGTATAATACCAAAAGAAAACAAGAGTACATAAACTACAACAAATCCAAATGCCCGACTAGTAGGGTCCCGCACGTCCCTGGTAGTCCTCCTAGAAACCTGAAAGTAAAAGTAGGGTGAGCATACAAGTATACTCAGTAGGGAAACCTAAATCTCTCGTGCACAAGTGGGGAGACATCCTAATGTCCCGTGAGAACAACAGAAGAAACCTAGCAAGGAATTCTATCCACCCAACCTCACCAGCCACACTCAGAAAAAACATAATCACTATAGGTAGTAGTATATAAGAACAAGAGTATTGGGTACCCCACACCATTTCCCTTTAGTTAGCTGCTCTTCCTAACGGAGAATGTCCTGACGCTACCACACTCTTCCCGCCTGCACACACATGGGCCTCACAACCACGTATCCCGCCCGCACACACCTGGGCCTCACAACCACGTATCCCGCCCTCACACACATGGGCCTCACAACCGTGTATCCCTCCCGCACACACCTGTGCCTCACAACCATGTATCCCACCCGCAAACACCTGGGCCTCATCCTGAAGGTTCTTGGGAAATAGTAAAACCTGCCCGAAGAGTCTTGGGCTAAAACCAGCCCAATCAAAACCTACCCGAAGAGTCTTGGGTGTAAGGTCACCTCAAGCCATCACATCCTAGGGAAGAAGGAGTAGGAAAGAGCTAGTAAATATGGGAAAACACCCTCTCCCATGAAATGGGAGTGTTCGACACTAAGTTCTCAACATGGGTGGGGTGCATCAAAACACAAAGATACAGATATATATATATTTATACAAAACACTCAACCCAACCTATGGCTTCTAAACAGAGAAACTGAGCACGTGCCTCAGCACTGCTACCACGAATCATGCATACAACAACAACCCCAACCCCATTTAGGTTTTCACGTTTCAGAAGAATTAGTTTATTTAGCTCCTTATCTATTGGGAAACCAACCACAACCAACCATATCAATCGTTCGTAAAACATATCCCTGCCATCCACAAATCAAGTTAGGAAAACACAAGCAACACGAACAAGTCCCTTCTTATTAACCAACCAACCCCATTTATTATTATTCCCATTCCATTACCATGACGCACCATTCATTAACTCTTCCACTTTTATTTATTATTCACAACCCATAGTTCATTCACATTCCAACCCATCCCTATAGCCCCGCTTCCAACTGCCATAACCACAACCGCACCGTACATCGTCATCCCTTGATACAACTTATCGGAGCCTCGCTGCTCATCCGATCCACCAAAACCCACAAAACAAGATTCATGCCACATCACCACCCCTTGAACATCATTTACCGCAACCCTACTGCCCGTTCTATTTATAACAACCTAGGATTCACCCCTCCCTTTCACACACCAGTAACCAAGCCAAAACCCACATGTTCATTATTCCATTTTGTTAAATTGGGGTGATCACACAAAGGTTCTGTATTTTAATCAGCCAACTTTACGTGATTAACCAAATTACACATTCAACAAAGTTCCATTCACAAAAACAGTCTAGAAAGATAGGGAAACATTTAATTCTGCAAGAAAAGGCGCCCAACGACTGTGATTTTCAATAGGAATAAGCCTATTCAATTCACAACATATCAATAGGATAAACAAAGATAAACATAACAACTTTCCCCATCCCCATTCTTTAATCCAGTTATTATCTTTATTTATTGGTTCAACCGTTTCTCATGGAAATAAGAGGATACCCATCCCGCATGATGCACAAATTAGAGAGACAAAGGTAAAAATACCTACCTAAACAGGTTCTGATCACAATGCTCCCCCGGATCAGACTTAGAAGACGTCCGTCGGCGTCTGTCACCTCTGTCGAGTCTCGGAAAAACCTCCTCGGGTGGAAGTTGGAAAGGAAAGGTCGAAGAAAAGACAACAGATCCAATCTTGGAAGTTCTACCTCGTCGTTACGATCCCGTGGCCGCTGACGGATTGTAAATCAGAGCTCGGACGAAGAAGTTATGGAAGAAAAGGAGCCTTCGAGTCTCTTGGGAGAGCTCTACTCAGAGGAATGGGGAGGAGAGGGGTGAGTTGAAAAGGAGAAGGGGACCCCTGCTTTTATAGGTGAGAAAAGAAAAAGTACACGGCGTGTACTTTATGGCACATGGCGTGTACTCGTCCATTTCACACGGTCACCACGCGACTTCCAACACGACCTTTAACATGGAACGCGGCCATTGACTGGTCAACACATGGCTTGAAGGTAACACATACGCGGGGAGGGACTACACGGCGTGTAGTATTGGATACACGGTGTGTACCCATTTATTTCACACGGCAAGGACACGACTCCAACACGGCACACGGCCGTTGACTGGTCAACATATGGTAACGCGTACGCGGGGAGAGACTACACGACGTGTAGTATTGGATGCACGGTGTGTACCCATTTATTTCACATGGCAAAGACACGACCTTCAACACAGGGTATACCCGGAAAGGGGGTACACGGCGTGTACTCAAACTACACGGCGTGTAGTTTCAAAATTCTAGAAAGTGTGGGAAAATTCCATTTTACCCTCTAGAACACTTTGTGACCTTCTTTTTGATAAAGGAATGGTCCAGAGAGGTCTGGACCATTATATTTATATGGTAATTATTTTACCATTATTCTATTGTATGTGGATAACATGTTAGTTACATGCCCCAACAATGATCAGATCCAGGAGAAAAAAGCATAATTGGATAGGGAGTTTGATATGGATGACTTGGGACTAGCAAACAAGATTCTTGGGATGCAGATTTATCGAAACAGAGATAATGGAGAGATTTGGATATCACAGAAGAATTAATTACAGAGATTCTTGAAGCACTTCAACATGAAAGACTGTATTCCAATTTCTACCCCTCTTCCTATTAATTTCAAGTTATCCTCAACGATGAGTCTTAGTAGTGAAGCAGAGATGATGGGTATGTATTGAGTACCGTATGCATCATCAGTGGGAAGTCTGATATTCTCTATGGTTTTTACTAGAACAAACATTGCACATGCAGTGAGAGAGTGTTAGTCAGTACATGGAGTATCCAAGGCGGGAGCATTGGAGCACAGTGAAGAGGATATTGAGATACATCAAGGAGACCTCAAATGCTACATTATGTTATAGAAGATATGATATCACTATCAGAGACAATGTTGATTCATATTTTTCCGGTGATTCTGACCAAAGGAATTCCACTATTGGTTATGTGTTTAGTCTTGTAGGAGGAGCTGTGAGTTGCATTTCAAAGTTAAAGTCAGTTGTGTCATTATCCATGATAGAGGTAGAGTACAAGATAACTATATAGGATTACAAAGAGGTGATTTTTATGGGAATGTTGTTGGAGGAGATCAGGCACAAACATGGGCATATTCCATTGTTTTGTGATAGTTAGAGCACCTTACACATTACAAAAAATCCATATTTTCATTCTAGTACAAAGCACATTGGGGTAAAATATCACTTTGTTCGAGATGTTGTGGAGGAAGGAAGTGTGGACATGCATAAAATTCACACCAAAGTAAATCTGGAAGATTTCCTGATGAAGACAGTTGACTTGGATAAGTTCAGCTGGTGCAGATCCTCAAGAGGCCTTGTAGATACATGAGAATTTTTTTTAAAGATAGAAAGGATGTGTGGAGATGCGATTAGTTCTCAATCCAGTCTACAAGTTTTAGATGTTTTTAAGGATGTTCATTTTACAGATAGTGGCTGCCCCTTCTCTTTGTCAAGGGAGGCAGGTAGAAGATAGGTGTGGTGGGTTGAGGTTGGTGGCCATCCCACCAACCACCCTGCGGGAGAGAAGATAGGTAGGGGAGGATTGCCTATAAAAAGGTATCTCTCCCTTCCATTTCATCATCTCATAATTTCCATCCTTCATTAGCTTCTCATCTATCACCAAATTCCATTTTTGAGTGGTATTTATGAGGAAATTTTCCACTTTATTTAAGAGAGATATTTCTAAGGATTTTTCTCCTTATAATATTGAGGGAGTGTGTACCCACTTTTACCCATAGTGATACTTTTATTTACCCATGGTTTTTTATCCCTTCCATTGGGGGGTTTTTCCGTTTAACATCTGGTGTCATTAATTTCCGCATTTTTGCACATTGGTTTTATCTCGTGATTATCACTACACCTGTGGGCCAATCAATTTTTCAGTCCCAACAGGTCCTCCCATCATATTAACTTCAATATGTTGTCAAGGAATTTAGTTATGGTCTTATGAGCACACTCTGAAGGAAGATATCACTTGGTTAGGATCAAATGTTCTTGGGCTAAGAACTTGGCCACACGTATTTATAGGGAGAGATACAACTAAAAGTCCACCAAGAACTGGGAAACAGGGGTGCACATGGAGGGAAACATGCTATAGAACTAATCTTAGAGGATAAATAACACACCATATGTCTAGGTTTTCCATAACTATGATGAGAGAAAAAATAGGGCGGTGAGGAGTACTAGTATGAATGAGGTGAAGTGACGGAGGAACAGGGGTCAAGAAAACCCATGAAAATCGCAAAACCTTGAAATTTTTACACTAACCACAATGCGCCACACCGATGTCGCCAAATATAAATGAAATTACCCCACAATATAATGTTTATAAATATATTATCATAATTGAAAAGGTGTTATAAATAATCAACAACTAGGAGAAAACAAGGCACCGATGATGAATAAAACAGAATAAGTAAAATTTGTTGGCCATGAGAATAATGCAGGACAACATCCAGCCCAAAATAAAGTATGATTGGGAGGCCAACTAAAATAAAAAAACCCTGGACCAGTAAAACAATATTTGATCACAATAATAAATGAATAGAATTTTTCATGCATGTATAACTAGATCAATGGGAGAAGTAAATGTGAGGCAATTTGCATATGAAAAACACAAAAATCATAAAATCTCCACCATTTTTCTACGCAATTTGGTTATGTTCATGTATTTATTGTTATTAAATTGGATCTAAATTCAATAAATATAAGAAATTATTTAATTTAGATAAGGTTATAACCTTAGTCAAACTATCAGCCATATTATTATCAATGTTTGTCTTATTGAAACATATAGTTCCAAAATCAATGACACATTTAATAAAATGTAACCTAATGCCAACATGTTTAGATCAATATTGAAAAACTTAGTTTGTAGAAAGTTTTAAATTTGATTGATTTTCAAAATATATAGTAATGGTTGAAATAATTATACTAAGTTCAGATAGAAAACCATTGAGCCACATGGTCTCTTTAACAATGAAAATTAAGGATGTATACTCAACTTCAGTGGTTGAGAGGACCACCAAAGATTGCTTATTACATTTACATGAAAATAACCTCTATAGGTAGTGAACACATAACCTGTAAGTGAGTTGAAATTATCCACATTACATGCATAATATGAATTTTTATATCCCACAATAAGGTTAGATTCATCAACATTTTTATAATAACATAAGGACAATGTTAGAGTGTGGGAGATCTACCAAGAAACCATTTAAGGGTCCACTAATGAGGCTTTTCAAGGTTAATCATAAATTAGATGAGGGTGTAGATAGTATAAACAACAACGGGTCTAATAAATATCATAACATACATGATATTTCCAAAAATATTGGAATATGTAATTATGGACATATACTCAGTATCATAACATATAGTAGGTTATTGAGATAAGGAAATATTAAAATGTTTTACTATTTTCATATTAGAAGGTTTGAAACTTTCAAACAAATATCCATTTAAAACTTTAAAATTTTATTTATATTGAGATAAGTAGAGTAGGATTTTTCTTTTGTCTCTAATTATTTTTATCCCTAAAATTTACATATAAATGTATAGGTTTTTTAATTCAAAAACGTCCTTCAATTTTAACTTAATAGTATTAATGAGTTTCATTTCCTTGGAAATTATAAGCATGTCATCTGCATACAACAATAATAAAAGCATTAAATTTTTAACAAGCTTAATATATAAACATGCATAATGATTACTTATATTGAAAAATTTATCATTCATGAATGTATCAAATTTATTATACCATTATCTTGAATATTACTTTAAAACATATAAGTATTTATTCAAAAGACATAATTTATTGGATTTAAAGTCACGTGAATAACCATATGAAGGATGAATATACAACTTTTCATCAATGTAACCATTAAGGAAGAATCTTTTTACATCCATATTCTCCATGTGTAAATATTTTTGATTAGCATGATTAAGTAACAAATAGATAGGTGATTGTTTAACCACCAGGGAAAATATTTCAGAATAATCTTTGCCTTCCCTTTGGATCAATTCCTTAGCTACTAATCTAGATTGAAATTTGATTCCACTTTATCCAATGTTATCCTATTTTCTCTTAAATATCCACTTTCATGCAATAAATTTGGTATTAATTGTATTTTTTACCATAGCCCAATTGTTATTTCTTTTAAAGTAATTCATTACATCTTCTATAGAAGAGATCCAATATTAGGAATATCTATCAGTTATAGCTTTCTTTTAAGTTTGGGGATCCTTAGATTCAATATCCAAGGGAACATGTAAAGTAAATAAAGACATGTCATATTGGATGAATCTAGCTAGTTGTTAAGTAATACTCCTATATCTATCCTGAGTAAGCTGGTAATAAGATTGAACTTTTGTTAGATCACCATCTGATTCAACAAGAGAATTAGGTTCGGTATGGTCTGGAGATTAAGGTTCTGGTTGACCATGCTTGATTGGAGTCTCAAAATAGACTTGATTAATAGTTTAAATGACCTCATTTTGAGGAACCTCATCACTATTTTCAATGATAGATTGAAATTTAGGAACTATAGACTTAGTGAATACTACATCACATACTATAATTCATTTCTGGTAACTTGGACTATTAACCCAAATCTTATACCCCTTAACCCCTCAAGGGAATCCTATTAAAAAAATTAATATCATAGGGTTTTATTTTATCAGGTTTAATATGAACATATGTTGTTCAACCCAAAAATATTAAATGATTATAGGATGGGGGTCAGTTACACCAAAAATCTTGAGGAGTTTTAAATCCATTTGAAGAAGAAGGGCATCAGTTGACGAGGTAAACTATTGTGGATAGAGATTCTACCCAGTAGGATTGGGACTACCCTAAGTATGCTACTTTAAACTATCTATAGTATACTTAGGTTCATATATTCTACTAAACCATTCTATCGGGGTGTTTCCCAAATAGTACAATGTCTAAAAACACCCTACAACTCACAAAATTAGATGAAGTCAGATGATAGATACTCTAATCCCTTGTTTATTATTAAATCTTTAATATTTCAACTAATTTGTTTCTCAATAATGTATTTTTGTGATTTAAGGGTTTCAAAGAAATCATACATATTTATGAGAATATAAATCTAAAATCTTCTAGACAAATCATCAATGAAGGTTACAAAATAAGAACCTCCACCACGAGAGGTGGTTCTAGATGGACTACAGAGGTTAAAATGGACATATTCTAATGGGTTATCAGCTTTGAAGGAAGAACTATTAAATATTACTCTCCTTCTCCTTTCCTAGAACAAAATCTTTACAAAAAAGAAGGTTTCTTGGTAAAATATCAGTAAACATCCCTTGATTACTCAACTCCTCTAGACCTTTGGAGCATACATACCCTAATATTCTATGCCAAAGCATAGTACTATCAAAATTTGTGACACATGTACTGGATAAATGTCTATGCTGTGTCTTTACATCGAAAACCTATAACCCATTGGAAAGAATATCTTTGCTCATAGTCCTAGATCCCCTAGAGATCCTTAGACAACTAGAATCCAACTTGAAAGTGCAACCTTTATGGTTAAACACACCTAATTAAATAGGGTTTCTATGTATTTTGGGGACCCACCTTACATATAGAAAGGTGACCAGAGAATGATCATGAAGCTCTAACATAATTGAGCCTCTTCCCCAGACTTTACACCCCTTTTTGTTTCCTAGAATAACCTCTCCCTCAAAATTATTGGATAGATCAAGGAACAATTCTTTAATATGGAACATATGAAAAGAGAATACAAAATCTAACACCCATTCATTAGATATATTATTAGTAGTAATATTTAGAACCTATGTAATTTCATAACTAGCATCAATTAAAATGATTGGTTAGCTGATTCAGTAAATTTAGAATTGAGTTTTTGTTTGGGTTTGTGGAATTCTAGAGAAATGTGCCTAGACTTTCTGTAATTGTAATAAGTAACATCCCTATAACTAGATTTAGACCCATTATGTATTTAATGTTTAGTGTTCTTACCATTACCTTTATTCTTATCATTTTTTTACCTATATTTTTGGGCCTTTCCATAGAAAAAATACTTTCTAATTTTGATTTGGTTTTAGGTCTAGTATGAAATTCTTTAGAAATCAAGGTCAATTTAACTTCTTTTAATTCTAAAGAATTTTTTCCAAACATCATGGTTTAAAATAATGTGCTATAATAAATTTCAAGGGATATGAACATAATAATAACTTGACCTGCACATTAAAAATCAACATTATAATTTGAAAGGTCAAGTATAATATTGTATAATTCATCAAGGTGTGCCCAAATTGGGGTACTTGGGAACATTTTGAAAGTAAAGAGCCAATTTTTTATACAGGTGTCCAACCAAAGAAGCATTAATATTTTTTTTTTCAAGTTTTAAACAAATACCAGCATCATAAAATTCATGAGACACTTCCCTAAAGAACTTATCTCCCAAGGATAATAAAAGGGAACTATAAACGTTTTGTAAAATGTTCAAAGAGACATCTTGAGAAGTAGTCACGATCTGTCCGTCATTGTTCTAGTCACTATGGTTTTTCTAGGGCCACTTAGAGCATAAAAAAGAACTTGTTATACAATTAGGGCTCTCATTTTAATATTCTAATGATTGAAATCATAGTCTCCATCAAATTTACCTAGATCATATCTAGTACATTCCATCATTTATTCACAGGCTCAGTTACCAAGTTGTTAGGGAAAATTAGAGGGATAAGCCTCTAAGAACTTCCTCAAATTTTGGATATATGACTGGTTTTAGCTAATATGGTTGATATAAAATAATCAAATCGAACAAAAATGAAATGTGTGGAAGTAGTATTGAAAATTTGGCGAATAAAACAAGTAGAAGTGAAAAAAAAAGAAACCAAGAAAGAATTATCCACACACAACTACAAATTTAACTACTAGTGACCACCAAAAGAAGTTGTTAATGTGATTTAACATCCACAATCTGACCACTTTTGGTGGTCATGGTTGGCCAATCACTAAAGGTAATTAGAAACCACCAAAGGTGGTCACTATTGGTAGTCCCTAGATGACCGTAGCAGTGGTCACTAGGAAGATCATTAGCGACTGAAAAAGTAGTCCCAACGTAATATTATATAGCGACCACATGAGGAGGTCGATAATTCACTATAAAAATAAAATGAAAAGAAACTACCAAATCTAGTAGCAAATGATCCAGAAAAATAAAAGCATTAGTGGACACCATAGGCCGTCTCTAACCTGAAGATTTTTTTAAAAAAAAGTACCGTTTTACAGCTGCTAATTAACCAAAACAAAAAAACAATCGAAAAAGAAAAAAAACAACAAATAAAAAATTTGCTTCTTGAAGAAACCAACAATCCAAATAGCTACATATCCCTTCCAATCTTCAATCTAAATCAATTGACTAATAAGATAAAACAACTAAACAAATAAAACTCAAATTAAATATTCAACTTTAATCAATGTTTTTCAATTAATATATATATATATTTAGAATAATGAAAAATGTTTATATACTGTTACCTAAAAAAAGTATCATATATACTGAAATGAGTCAAAGCTAATACAAAATATATATTTGTAGTATTTATTATTTAAACAATGACTATTAAAAGTAGAAAACCAAGTCAACAATATACCAATAAATCTGCGAATTAGATTGACATGTGGTTTATTCCAATACATCACATATGATTTGAGGAATTTTCTTATAGATTTTCACATCAATAAGAATTAATTTTATCAATTTGACCCCCTCATGAGAGATATGTATTTTTATTAACTCTAGAAAACATTACCCATCATTTTCCATCATATCAGGTGATATGAGCATATGATGGGCGTGACATTGATTCCTAAAGATAAAAAATGGATTAATGATGGTTCTCCCATGATTTTATGTCAATCCCAGTGTTTTTTCTTAGTATTGACCAATTTTATGTGTTTTTTCATTTAACTAAAAAATTGTGGGACAAACACCACTTTTGATCATACCAAGAAATTTGGGTATCCGATTCACGCGTCGATGATTCCAACTGATATTAAATAACATAAAAACATCTTCCCTAACATTTCATTTCAATTGGAACTCATTTGTTAGTTTTGAACCCTACACACATGATTTTACCATTATTAAAAAAATGATAAAAAATGTGAAAATTAACTTTTAATTATACCAAACAATTTAGACATCATAATGACATGTTGTTGATTCCAATAGAGCACATGTGACTCGAGGAATGTTCTACTAGATTTTCACATAAATCAGATGTAGTTTACTCATTTTGACCCCCTGATGGTTGATATGTCATTTTAATAACAATATAGAATGTTATCCATTGTTTTCTATCGTACTAGGAAACATGAAAATACAATGGATGCGGTGCTGATTCTTATAGATACAAAATTGCACAATAATCATTCTAATATGATTTCAGGTCAATCCATTTTTTTCTTGGCATTTCCCCATTTCACGTGATTTTTCACATAACTCCAAATATGAGGGACACACATCACTTTTGATCATACCAAGTAATTTTTTAATCCGATGCACATGGTGATGCATTTTATAGATTCTAAATTTCTTAAAGATCATTTTCCAGAGATTTCATGTCAATCAGAGCTTGTTTAGTTAGTTTTAACCCCTACACACATGATTTTTCCATTATTATAAAATTGATAACAAATGTGAAAATTAAATTTTAATTATATTGAAAAATTCGGGCATCAGATTAATGCACAGTTGATTTCAATAGATCACATATGATTTTAGGAATTTTCTCTTATCTTTTCATGTCAATCAGATGTTTTTTTCTCATTTTGACCCCTGATGAGAGATATATCATTTTAATAACACTAGACAACATTACCAATCATTTTCCATAATACCAGGAAACATGAGCATTCGATGGATGCAATGTTTATTTCTAAAAATAAAATACTGATTGGTGACCAGTATCCTATGATTTTATGTCAATACAAATATGTTTTCCTGGTATTGAAACTTTTTATGTGATTTATCAGATAACTCCAAATCTGAAACAAGCACAAATTTTTATCATACCATGAAATTCAAGTATTTTATCCATGTCTTGATGCTTCCTACATATTTTAAATTAATTAAAAATCATTGTCCTAAGATTTAATGTCAATAAAATATTATTTAGTCGGGTTTGACCCATACACACATGATTTTCCATTATTAGAAAAATGATAATAAATGTGAAAATGAAATTATAATTTTATTGACCAATCCGGGCATCATATTAACACAAAGTTGATTTAAATAGATAAAATTTGATTCAAGGAATGGTTTTTTTTGAGATTTTCACATCAAGCATAAGTCGTTTTCTCATTTTGACCCCCTTGATGAGTGATTTTTGATTTTAATAACACTATACAATGTTATCTGTCATTTTCCATCACACTGAGAGAATAATGTGTTTAGTTGAGATAGTGACCCCCATGGGGGGTGGCCTTTGGTGGGTGGGGGTGGTGGTCAGTATAAGTTCCAACTACTCTACCCTCAACACCTAGCTAGAATTCCATAGAATACTAGAGTTGATCTTACACTGTGAGGATGTGAGGATGGAAGCTAAAAGTTTCTCATAGTATATTCCATTAGATCCTTCCTTGGGTATTTTTATTAAATTATATTACTAAAAGAACAAAGAGTAATTTTTAATAAAATGATGTTTCCCATAGGTGTTCCAAAATTATAATCACTAAAACTACATTATATGGAAGGAATAATTATTAGAAGTGGGAACCCCGATAGATGAAGAAAAATAGAAGTAACTACTGATGTTAAAATGAAGATATTCGGACTATGATATCTAGATAGATATTCTTGGATGATGCTTCCATGAGATTAATCAAAATTATATCTAGAGTTCTTTGATGATTTGATGATTTTTGGAAGAAATATGAAATATCTAGAAGAAGTGGAGCATGAAGAGTGAATGTAATGTTACCAAAAGAAATGGAAACCAAAAGGAATTTAAGTATTAGATGATGCTTTTGTCAAAAAAAGTCTTAGATGATGCTTTAATATAATTCTAATATCAGATAAATATTTATGGATCTTCAGTATAGTGGATGATCTTAGAACAATATCTACATGCTTGAGGTCAATTTGTAACTAGAAGATGTTGATGGCATCAAAAGGGAAAAATAACTACAATAGTATGTGATGTTTTAGAAGTTGAATATTAGAATAAGATATTGTATCAAATGATTCTATTTTAAAAACATAATTTGAAATAGTTGGGATGATTTATTGAAGTAAGATAAAAAAAATTGGATTTATGAAAAGGAATAAGCATCTGTGTACTTTGAAAGGGCATGTAATTAAAAATGTGTGCATGAAAGAGTTTTTTATACTATACTTTCTATATAAATTTTGATGTATTAAAGGTAAGTGTAATGGAAATAGAAGTACATGAATTCGGCATGAGGTTTCATAGGAAGATTCTAAAGTTGTGTTGTAACTATAATAATATATAGGAACAACTGAAAATTAGAATACAATAAATGGTGGTTGAAAAAAATAGAAGATGAATGGTAGAGTTTACTAGTGACCAAACCCTTTTAGAATGATTAATAACAAATCATTATCTGAGAGAGTCCTATATCAGAGGGAGAATGATTTTTTTAAAAGAAAGACATCCCTTGAAGATTGGAAGTACACCTATAAACTTGACTATAAATCATATAATTACCTTTCTTATTATTTCACCAAGTAAAATTATCTCTCATGAATCCCAAATCTATTAAATTTTTGTGGCTATAAAATTATTGATGTTGAGCATGGCCTTCTTGGAGTAACTAAAACCACCTATTTTCATAGGTATAAATATCTTCCCAAAAGGTCTCATGATCCATAGATTCACATTCAAAATAAAAAATAATGAATAAAATTGACTGATAAGTTTAGGTCAATTTAACAGTTATATATTCAGAATAAGATTTTATAATATCCACTATAATATTATTTATCATGAATATACAGATGTGATCATTATTATAGCTATATGCATGATATGGCTAACATAATGCTTCGTAGAAAAATATTGGATAATACCAGCATTGTGTTTGGGTTCTAGAATTTCCATTAAAAATAAATTATATTCCCTAGGATTAGTATGAATGATTATATATTTCACTAGAGACCCTAACACCTTTGATTTCTATATAAAAATAGATAACATTATTAGGAGGATATGATGTTTTAATGACCTTTTTTAACAGCTTTTCCAGGGGTTAGAACACACCTTCCAATGGAGACTTATATTCAAATATGGTTGTTACTATACTAGAATCAATAAAAGATTATAAATTCCTTTTAGATCCTTTTTTCTTGTAAATTAGGGTGTCCTAAAGTTTTTCATCCATCTCATCTAGTGCATCAAAGGATTTGAATATAGTAACAATAGAAGATTCATGTTTTTTGGGACTATGAGAATGTATGGAGGCATCATCTAGGTAATGAGGATCATTCAAAGAGAGAGTTTAGGAGGTCATTATATCATCCACACTAGTAGAAAGGAACTAATGGGATTGCATAAGGGAAGAAAACTTTGAAGATAACACCAAGGTGGTACAATCTCTAGCATTGTCACCCGGAATAATAATATCAATTGGAGCTAGAAATGCTAAATATTTAGGTTTAGCTTGAGGTGATCTATTTAGTAATAAAGGTACTAATGATAGAAAGTATCTATAACCACTTTCCTCAGAAAATGCTCTATTAAAACATGGAATCCAAAAAGATATTTTTCAAGAGAAATATTATCCATAGTAAGTTATTAAATAAAAAAGGAGAACCCAATATAGCACTAGAAGAGGTAGGAGAATCCAAGAATGTAATAGTAGGAGTCCAGGGCTTCGAAAAAAGACAAAAGTTTATCTTTGGAGGAGGAGAATCCACCTTTGGAACCATCATAATTAGATACTTTATACAGTTATACACCTACTATAAATTCTACTATGTGATGAGTACAGAACGTACACATGGATTGCATTGTGGGGGTCTAGAGATTCATCTAATCCAAAACCCACCTTCTATACTGCCTACCTCGAACACCTATTTGGTATGTTTTCTACTGATCTCTTTCAGGATATTCTCTTCAAACACAATCTAATACTTATAGTCCCAAAGGATATCTATACCAATAATGGTTTTAAAACTATTATTAAAATTTTTAGTGGAACTAACTTGGTGGTCCAAAAACAATTACACTATACTCATACCTCCTTTGATTTCCCTAAATTGATAGAAATATATCCCAGTGATAGCCTATACTAGCATAATAGAGACATCAAAAGAAATGGTCCCCACCAGAAATTTGTGTGCTACCTAATCCAAAAAAATATATTGTATTGGATGCCAACTCCCATGGCCTCACCTAATCCTAAATTAATTTGAAAATAGAGAAATACAACCTTTAGATCTACTCTGAGTTACACCCTATTGTGGAATATATATGAAAGACCCTATCATACTCAATAAACCGTCCTTTATATTAACTGATTCCAATACCTCTATAAAGGAATCCCCAAAAATATCCCTAATTACCTCTAAATATGAGTACTCAAAGATCATTGGAAATGATGAGATCATTTCTTCTCACCAAACATAAAATCAAAAGAATATCACATTGACTCTATAAACCTTATAGTAAGCTATGAAAAATATGAACTCCTCTATATATCACTAAAACATCTTACTACCACTAAAAAATATGTGTCTCTAATAATAACTATTTCCTAAAAAACTACCAATTGTAATTCCATCTGATCATGGACACATCACTACCTCCTAAACACAACTTACACCATTGATGCACTGAACTTGTCATGACCCATCTCAATGGGTTCTGTTCCGTGACTCCCCAAGCCTGCCTATAATAGGATAGGGGCATGTGACTATTGCTGAGTATGCATATCACTAACATGGGAGGCCTTATCGTAAGTACCTGTACAGATGAACATATCTCAAAGCCTATACAATGATAAAATGTAAAAACAACTAAACAACCATACACGTATACATCTAAATACCAAAACCAGAGTACAAAAAGAAGTAAATTAAATAGGTCTAAATACAAGTCCACCACAAAGAGTCTAAAAATAATTCCAACCTAAAAGTAAAACTAGGATTGCTGTCAGAATACCATAGGAACACACCTTGGCCTGTCCAGTCTGAGTAAGCACCATTTGGTCCTGGTCCATCAAGGACTCTGTCAAAAGATCGATCGTTTTCAAAATACATGTTACGTTCCAGAAAATCCCATGTTGAGGTGAGTATAACAATACCCAGTAGGACACCCCAAAACAAAAAATCATACAACAAAGGAAATAAAATCATCATTTCATAAGTTTTTTTCTTCATCACATATAATAAGAATATACAGATTTACTCAAAAAATACACATAGTCTAGAGTTAATTCACAACTGTAATATGCCAACCTAGGATTCAAGCTCTAATATTCCACATATCAATCATCAAGGAGAACACACTCCCGAGTCCGATAGCACTGATGAAATTTGTATGATAGGTAATTATCATCAAATCTCTCCATTATAAGTACATGCTAAATTTGTGAAGAGATATGATACATAGATGAAGATCACTACCAAGGCCATGGGGTATACCAACAACTCAATATGGGTTAACCTGCTAAGTATAGGATCTATAATTGTGTAGTGTTGTTCATGATGATTCCAATAACTCCACCTAGGGAATGAAGATGAATTTAGGATCTCACTGTAGGCCACAAAGAAGGATTCCAAACACTCTATCCAAAAAGTCCTGTATAAGGGACCACTGTCCTAGGAGTAGGAGGTGATTCCATACTAACCCTTGGGGAAAAGGATATGAAGAACACACCCTAAATAAAATTGTCCAAGACACAAAGGACACGATATCAAATCCATTTTTAAATAATTATATGACATGTAGAAGGGTTACACGTTGTGTCCCTTGATTTAACACCGTAAGATTTTAAAAATAAATTTAAATTCATGAAACACTAAGTCTCTATATAATGATAGTTTTTTTAAGGAGATAGTTATAAACTATACATTAAATATAATTTTTTTCTTCTATGATTTGAATTTCAAAAATTGACATCTATGGTTGCGATCAGTTGATTATTTGAAGTCTGATAGAACCAACTTTATTTTTGTGAATAGTAACATACCATTATAAATAGTAATATGACCCTTATGAATAGTAAATCATATTTTTATTTTATTTTCTTAAGGTTATGAGATAATGACATCTTGATTAATTTTTCAAGGTGATATATAATGATTTATAGTTTTACAATTGTTATTTTTCAAATAAATTATTATTTTATTTAGAAATTAAATTAATCATATTGAGAAAATTATTTTCAAAAAATGGAGTTCATTTTTGAATTCTACACATCGAAAAATGGTTAGGGTGAATTTTTGGTATTTTTATGAAATTATTGAATTTTTATGAAATTATTTTCTCAAGCTTTGATAATTATCTAAATTCTACGCAATCCCCTTCCCAACTCTTTTCTTCACATCCAAGACCATATGGTCTCACCAAAATTCCAAAACCAATGTCCTTAAGGAGGATCTCAAGGAGAAGGGATCAAGTTGTAAAGACCCTCTTTCATTTTCTTGTATTTTATTTTCAATTCTTTTCTTTTCTTATACTGTCTTTAGCTCCCCTTATACAAGAGGCATGAAATCTATATTATTATATATATTCTGAATTTTTATCATGTTTATGAAAAAATTCATCATCATTCTTCCTCTCCTATTCCTCTTATTCTAAAAATAAAAACACCGTCCGTGATATGTTGATCTACTGACATCGTTGATGATGTGTCTTCAATTTAATTTACTTCGTTCAAAGGTGGTTGTAAAATAATTTTAATGGTTGAAAAATATTTTAAAGTGTATGATATGACCTCTCTTATGTTCTATAATTAATATATATACATAATATTATGTTATATAATGAAACTAGTTTGTGATTATCAAAGAACCGCCAAAATGATCTAAATGAATATCACTAATAATTTATCTAATCATTCATCCTCATACCATATTATCAAAATGATTTATGGAATCATTAAATATTATTAAAACATATTAACAGCATTTCATTCCACTTATGGAGTTTCACATCCATTCAACAAAAAAATTCATTACGAACCAACCATAGAAATCATGTAACGCACACACAAAACAATATAAATAACAAACTATTATTAATAAATGGGTCGAATGATGTTATAAAATAATCAAATAAGGTATTATAAACCTGAATATGTTTATTTAAAATATTACTAACACTCTTTTAACCATTATACAAGAGGTTTAAACAAGTTTTAAGTAAGACAAACCCAAGGTAAGGGAATTCTTAACCCAATTTCCATTCTTTGGGTTAACCTTATACTTCATTAATTATGTGATAACAAGATTATTTTTGTAATTAATTTCGTTTATATTATGATTTATTATGTGTATTTACAGTATATACACATATTCCTTCCATTCTATAAATTCTCACATCAATTATATGATTTTTATAAAGGACTTTCCTTTAAAAATCCTCTTTTAATTTTCCATTTTTTAAAATTCAAAAGCAATGTTATTATAAAAATATACATGTTTTATGATTATGTTATAGTTATTGGGAATTTTATATGATCCAGGGTAGGACCTATATCTCCTTCCATTGAATTGGGTATGTGTATGTTTTAGGATGGCTGTATGGTTACTCCAAGTGTAACTGTGATGGTTACACCCTAAAGTAGCCGTGAGGGTTACATGGTAAGGTAGATGAGAGGGTTACAAATCATAAGGTAGCCACGAGGGTTAAAATATAAGTAAGTAATTTCCCAAGATACCCTTATGGTTTTATATATGTTCTATAATGTTTTATAAAAATCTCATGTTTCAAAAAGTAAGTATATATGGGTGAAAAATATATCTTTGTGAAAATGATTTCATAACTTTATAAGTATTCATGGACTAATGGTTTCTTTAATTATTTTTATATATATTTTTGAGATTTTTATGATCATCCCATGCATTTAAATATTTTTCACAGTTTATAGGGATGTATAATAGAATTAAGTAAGGAAAGTTAAATATTATGAATATTTGTCAAAGAAATCATGTTGGGTTTTTATGTTAAAAATTTTATGTTTTGGAAGAAATGGATACTGTTTTAATGGTACCCACTTTGTATCATTTTGGATTGATATGTATGATTCATTTCCTAACTATATAAAAGTATTAACTATTAATATATTTGGGAATGTAAAGAATTGAAATCTAGTTAAAATAGCTAGATTATGTAATGTCTAAGGCTGAGACCTTATACTTGACCCCATGTCCTACCATGTAAATGTCCTGTGTGTCATCTTGTGTCCGTGTATGTATTGAAGTACATGATTTTTTAGTTACTTGTGTAATATACCCATAAACTAGTTTACAAATTATCCCATGTACTTTTCCAGGCCATGTTCGTGTAGGGTACACGATGTGCTCCAACTCATGTACTCCAACCCGTATCCGTGTACCCTTCGAGGTACATGATGAGTTATAAGGGAGAGATTACACAATGTGTGATAGGGGTCACATGATGTGTGATAAATAACTTTATTCGAAGACCTATCCACTACAAAATGGGGTAACACACAACATGTATCTCTAGATTACACATCTTGTAATGCAGAACTTCCTGGAATTCCATATCTGGAATCCTCGCTCATTCTGGTACCTTTGACCTTCAATACGATGACCACCTTGCTAATAAAATCATGGAATCATCTCATTCAAGCCTCTATATCATCTAACAACAAGTTTTATCCCTTCAATCCGCTTGAAAAATGGATTTATATGTTGTTCTTCATTATACACTGAAGAACACAAAATCAGGTATCCAAATCCTTTCAATCCATCACCAATCCCATCGTCGCACCACTAACATGTCATTAAAATCCTATATCTATGATTTTAGATTGTTGTACCCAGAAATGGGTGTGCAAAGATCGATTCATCAAGATATGTCAAACTGTAGTCCAAATGAAGAACGCCCATGATGAACAAAGAATTGGGGGATTAAAAGTACAAGAACAATAAAGATGAATGAATCTCAACCAATGTTCATGTTGACCTCTATCCATTTCTATTAGAATGAAAACTGAATAATCAACAATTTTACCCCGAATAAAATACTCCCAAAACATAATTTATCTAACCCATCTTGAAAGACTACCGATCTATTAATCAATCCATTGGTTAATTGATCCACGTTCTTTATAAAAATTAAGAACGGAGAAAGAAACCAAATAAAAAAAACACCCTACCTCGATTCAGATCAATTGATGATGATTAACTGAGCTTCTTCATGATTATTGGAAAGATCCTTCGATTCTGTTGCTCGTAGATTGTCAATCCATGATCCAATAGCCATTTGTTCGAGAGAGATCTGCCTATTCTCTCTCCAACAACTCTCCAATGGATTTAGGGTTATGTATCAAACCCTGACATTTCTTCATAACAGTCTAATTAAAGACTAATAAATCTCTGCATCAATGAAACAAAATTAAAATAATTTATATATTTATTTTATTCATTTCCATGTTCAGGATGGATTTTACAAAAAAAAATTTTACCGACCAAGGTTATGTCATGCCTTGGGTAAACCCCACATTATAAACTCAATGGTTCCATAATATTTATGATTTAGACTACCATTTATATGTTAATCCACTTTTTAAGGAAAATTATGCACACATGCTATTTAATTTATTAAATATATTTCAAACATTTATTCTGGGCACACCGCGCCTTGGAATCACTGGTTGTCTTAGTGCCACGTCTTGAAAATAAACTATACAACATCCAAAAATAATACATGTAAAATATGATTCATGAAATTCTCCCTAAGTTGGGGCTTTATATCTAAAAAAGATAAAATAAGGACTATAGAAAGATACATGGGTACTGATCATGGATCTGAGAATCCTTCTCCCATGTTCTCTCTTGGATATTCTCGTACTACCACAGGACATGCACTAAAGGAATCGATCACCCACAAAGGATCCTATCCTTCCAATCCTCGATCTCTACCAGGTACTCAACAAAGGTACCTTTGTCCTTGATGTCTAGCTCACCCAAGTCGAAAACACATTATGGATTATGCACATACCTCCTCAGCCATGATACATGGAAGAAGTCATGTACCCAGTCTAACTATAAAGGTAGAGATAATTGGTATTCCACATCACCAAATATACGTAGTATCTAGAAAGGGCCAATGAACCACATAGATAACTTTCTGTCCCAGCCAAATCCCCATAATCAATATTAAGCTAAAACCCATAGGAACACATGGTCTCCTTCCCCAAACTCCAACGACCTCCATCGTCTATCAGCATAAGACTTCTGATGGATTTGTGCTATCCTAATCCTATCTTGGATTATATTCACCATCTCGGTAGTAGCTTGCACCAACTTTGGGCTCATGAGCGCCAACTCTCTTGGGTTAGTCCAGTAAAGTGGTGACCTACAATGTTACCCATACAAATCCTCTAACAGTGCCATACAGATGGTGGAATGGTAAATTTTATTGTATGAAAACTCTACTAGTGGTAGGTGATCCTCCCAACTACATACAAAGTCTAACATGGAATCTTAAAGTATTTCCTCTAGAACCTATATGGTCCGCTCTGTATAGCTGTTAGTTTGGGGGTAAAATGCTACACTCAATCATAAATGAGTTATAAACATTACCTGTAATGCCTTCCACAACTAGAATGTGAAGCAAGCATCAGAGTTAGAAACAATCATTTATGGAACTCCATGGAGTTGATTATCTCCTGAGCATAGAGTTGTCCCAGGTTCTCTACTGAATTCTACTCCCAAATAACTAATAAGTGGGAAGACATGGTGGTTCGGCCTACAATCACCCAGATAGAATCATTTACCCTTGAAGAATGTGGAAATATCATTATGAAGTCCATGGATATCACATTCCACTTCCATTATATCACCTTAAGGGGTTGAGCTAAACTCGCTGGAACTTGGTGCTCAACCTTCATGTTAGGTCCACAAGGCTGAATACCCTCAGGGGGGGGGGTGAATCAGGGTATGACTAATTAAAAAATATAGCCCGTTATGATATTTTTTTGCTTTAAAAAAACACTCTTCTCTCTCTTCCCGTTGCACAATATAAGCCGAAATTAAAGCAAGCACAGGACACAACAATTTTTACTTGGTTCACCCTCATTGGGCTACGTCCAAGGATCATACAACGATGATGTGCTGCTATACCAAATTCACTAAAGCACACTGCTGTTTACAAGGTTTAGGCTAGATCACTTATATTCCCAGGCTTAATGCCTTTAGAAGGTTTAGGGTCAGCTCACTGCTTTCCCAATGGTCACTCCCTATTTCTCTCTGTCTCTGGCTCACTGCTGGTAGATAGGATCACCTTCTTCCTCTTCCTTCGCTCACTGCTCTAGAAAGGATCCACTCACAGTTTATAGACTTGTAGGTTTCTTCATCATCACAAATGAATAAATCATCTTTTGTATGTATATGCTATGTTGAAGTCCATATTTCACCCGTATATGAATCTCACTTCTCACCGAAGGTATCGAGCAATCTTCCAGCTTTCACACAGCCCTGAAATACTGCTGCGAATCAACCTTACTTGGTGCCCTTGTCTAAGGTAGCGCGCAAGTATCAACATGCTAGTTATAACTGGCACGCAAGTCTACCTCAACCACTAACGCGACACAAGATTATGAAACTCCAAACTTGCATGACTCGCTTTCCTTTACAACCAAACCAATATTGGCGCGCAACTAACAACAACCACACTTCTTCAAAAATAGGCGTGCAAGGCCTACTTGCGCGACCCACCACCACTTGTACGACCACCACAACTGCACGATGGGAGCTCTGATTTTATCTATGTCTTGAACTCGTACAGAATGAGGAGGGGTCGACCTGTATTTATAGGCATTTGGACAACCTGTGCGACGATGCGCAAGTCTCTCCTCAGCGCGCAAGTTTCAGTGCACAAGTCTTCTGTCCCCTTAGACACTTGTGCGACCAACTTTTAAACTTGGGCCCCCCTTCTTCCTTTGCCATATTTTGATGATCTGATCATGAAGGACAAATGGCACGCAAGTTTCCAATCCTTCTAGGCACCGGCGTGTAAGTCCTTCCTCGGCGTGCAAGTCACTTGCACGACCTACCCAATACTTGAGCGCCCCTTTTCCCTTTTCCATTTTTTGATATTCTAATATTGAAAAACGTTGGGTGCGCAAGTTTCCTCACCTTCAAGTACACGGCGCGCAAGTCCCTTTTCCAAAAACCACTTTTCTTCATTTGTCGATTTTCAGGCCAAAAAATTTGGCAAACACTGGAAAACAGTGCCACCTTGTATCTGTTCTTTTTGTATCGCCTCCAGATCATCCATTCCTTTGTCGAAGTTCTTGAATCAAAAATTTATCGTTAACTACAGCTCTTGAACTCGACATTCCACCATGAAATCCCCTTTGTCAACAAATTTGTATATCATGGTTTGCTTTTTCAACAATCTCAACACATATTTCCACTTTGTCAACAAACACAATCACCTCAAAAATGTTTCAATGATTCCTTGAGGGATTTTTTCCCAAAACATCACTTACTAAAAAGTAAGGTATCAGGAGACAAACTCTGCAAATCCCTTATTCATCATTGGCCACCAAAATTGACATCGGAGGTCCCAGTATATCTTTTCCACATTTGGATGTGCCACCAAAGTATTTGTATGAAACACTCTCAGAACCTCATCTCGCAACATCACTGGTACCATTGTGTATTCTATAAAAAGAAAAACATGCTCCCCACCTTTAGAAAATCCATCAATGGAATGTCCAGTGGATATTTGATTTTGTATGGTCTCAAAGTTGGTATCCCTAGGTTGTGCCTCCATGAATTGCTACAAGAGAAGAGGGATGAAAGCCATTGATTGGAGGTAAGATGCTCTATCTCAATCCACAAAGGATAACTGCATTATGGAAAACTGCTCTGTCACCTTGTTCAGAAACTAAAAACAAGATCTCATGATGAGAGTATGTGATACTACCTATCCCTTCCTAGGAGTGTAGAAAATTTTGAAGTCATAATCCTGGAGGAACTCTAGACATCTTATCTATCTAATGTTAAGATCCTT
The DNA here is from genome assembly GCA_963277665.1 of Viscum album. Lineage (NCBI taxonomy): Eukaryota > Viridiplantae > Streptophyta > Magnoliopsida > Santalales > Viscaceae > Viscum > Viscum album. The sequence continues at coordinate 1,371,786,377 of OY728129.1, read as the reverse complement.
CTGAGTGAAGATGTACTTGAGACTCCTGTGACCAGAGTAGATGATAAACCCCTCGCCCATCAGGTAGTGTCATCACATATTTAGTGAAAAGAATACCACTACTAACTCTAGAATATGGGTCATATATTCCTTCTTATTTGGTCTAAACATACATGAACCATAAGAAACCACTGATTACCTTGACATCAAAGCAGAACCAAGCCCGATTGTTGATGCATCACAGAATACTACATACTCAACACCCTCCTCTGGAAATATCAAGATTGGTGCACTCATAAATTTCTACCTCAAATATTAAAAATCCTATTTTAAATTCTCCATCCACATGAATGGATTACTCTTTCAGTTCAAATATCTCATGGGTGCTGATATTGTGGAGAAATCAGGTATGAATCATTGATAATATCCTACCAACCTAAGGAATCTCGGCACCTCCATCATTCTCTATGGTAGATCCCAAGCTAACATTGCCTCAAACTTGGTCAGGTCCATTTCCAATCCATCCATTAATACAATGTGTCCTATAAAGTGGACCACCTAAATCCAGAACTGGAAATTTAAGAGATTTTCATAAAGAAGGTGCCCTTAGAGCATGTTCAAAACTATCCTTAAGTGTCTCACTTTCTCCTCCTTGTATGTCGAGTACACGAGGATATCTTCAATGAAGACTAACACAAACCGGTGAAATAAAGGCTAAAATATTTGGTTCACAAGTCCCATGAAAAATTATGGGGAGTTATACACACCAAATGGAATCACTAAGTACTCATAGTGACCATGGAGACATCTTAATACCATCTTTGGTATATTCTCATCCCATACTTGCATCTCATGATATTATTACCTGGGGTCAACCTTTAAGAACCATCACACCCATTTCAACTAATCAAAGAGGTCATCAATCATCGGTAGTGGATACTTGTTTTTCATGTTCATGTGGTTCAAGCATCGGTAGTCCACACAGAACCTGAAGCTTCCATCCACCTTCTTGGTAAACAAAACTGTGCCTACCCAGGGTGAAACACTAGTTCTAAAAAATCCATTCCTTTTCAAGTCTTCCAACTACACCCTATACTCAAGAAGCTCCATGGGATCCATTTGATATGCTGACATGGATATTGGTTCCATAACTGGGTGTAGATCAATTTAGAATTCCATCTCATTGAGGGGAGGTAAACCTAGAACATACTCATAGAAGACATCATCATACTTTGACACCGCTATAAGAAACTAGGAACTCATAATTCCCACTTCACCAATAGGTAGGCTAGACAACTGATGAGTAATCGACTGCACCCTCCTATGCAAGAGTCCATCCCATACTTCATGGGCTTCATTTTCACTAACAAAGGAGAACCTAGTTCCATAACTGTAGACACACCACATCCTCCATCTGAAATAGTAAATCTGGACATGAAACATGGATAAATAGTCCATTCCTAATATGACATCATAAGGCCTCATTGTTTCTAAAAAGAGATCTCAACAAAAACCATAATCTCCAAGAGTTAGGTCACACTTTTAGAATTAGTGTGTGATTGTTGAGTCTTCTCTAGTAGGAGCACTACCACAAAACAGGGAAAGGGAAGCGCTACCGTTTATCAGCGCTAAACAGAAAGTACTGATAAAGGGGTTTGCCTTTATCAGTGCTATCTAAAAGCGCTGATAAATATATCTCTTTATTAGCACAAAAAAAGATCTGATAAATGAATGTTTTATCAGCACTTTTATTTTTTGCGCTGATAAAACACACCTTTATCAGCACTTTTAACGAGCACTGATAAAGGTTCCATCGGTTTTTATTTAATAACCCTAACATGCCATCCTCGCTTGCACGCGGTCAAGATTTCATGGAAGCTGAACTAGGCCCCTCGCCGTCACAACCTCTTCCTCATCCTCCTCTTCCTCCTCGTCCTCATCCTTCCTCCTCCTCGTCCTCCTCCTCTTCCTCCGTTGCTGCCACCTCCGTCGCTGCCCCCGCTGCCGCGACCGCCGCTGCCTCTGCCGCCTCCACCCCTGATGCCGCGACCGCTGCCTCCTCTGCCACCGCCACCTCTACCACCACTGCCGCCTCCGCCTCTACCGCCGTCGCTGCCGCCTTTGCCTCCGGCGCTTCCTCCACCGCCACTGCTACCATTATTGATATTCATTTTCAGGTAATTTGTTTTTCTACCACTTGAATTGAACGTGTGAAATCATGATTTAAGGTGTTATTTCATGAGTCAATGGATGATATATTTGATAATGGTTTTTCATTCATGGTTCCTTAAATATTATAGAATTATGGAGGAGCACTAGAGACCTATGTGATTGTTTTAGCCATTAAACATTCAGGTATAGAAAGAGATGGTGCGGTTGATCTGGAAGAATTTAATCATTACACAGAGTCATACTAAATTCAATATGAACCATTGGAATCAACTGCTGTTGTTTTAGGTTAGTTATTAGGTCTTTATCGTAGTTTCACATCACTTGGGACATCAACAGCTAGGTTATCAATGTATTTTTGCACAAATTAATGGGATAAACATAAGGATTTTTGGTCACTAGGGAGTATTTATTATTGGTTTCAGTTACCATCTGGTTTGATAGCTATCCATGATGTGTTTAATATTTTCCATCTGAGTAGGTATATACCAGATCATTTACATGTGATTAGATGGGGGATGTTGATCTTGATCTCGATAATACTTTGGTTCCCCATCCAATTCAGATTATGAATCTGGAGTATAAGGTACTACATGATTAAACGACCCCGAGTCTAGTTAATGTGGTAGTTCAGACAATATATCCATGATACATGGGGGAATGACTCGTTGATGAGGTAGTAGTGTCCTTATTCATTAGAGGATACATGATCTTGAGGGATTTCTGGGGGGAAATCATTTATGGTTGGGAGATTATAAAGTCTCATTACATTTTATGTGAGGTATGTTTTAACATTTTTTTGGATTTTTTTGGTTGAGAAATGCTGAGAAAGGATTTGGAGGACACATGTATTGGTAAATTTAGTGATATTTATGGAATTTTTAGAAACAAAACATCATTTTTTACTATATTCTGAGAAATTACATGACGTGTAAATGGAGTACAAGACATGTAATGACCTCCAAAAATGACACATTAATTGGATGCACAGTGTGACAATTTTACAAACTTTGTAATGGTTACATATCATTTAAATAAAAAATATAATGTTTTAAATAAAAAGTGACTTGTTTTTCAGTCAAGAGGATTACACGATGTGTAAATGTATTACATGTAGTGTCAATGTCACAGAAAATGTTTTTTGGGATCCATAGAGTTCTTGAGGCTTCATATTTTTTACAAAATTATCCTCTTGTATAGATCTTTATCTCGATGATATTTTGGGTCACTCCCTCCCATCTAGTTCACATTGTTCTATGCTTTATCACTATTATGGTTGGATTTATTTTCTAGAGGTATATATGTGATCCTTATGATTCCTATTTGTATTTGTTTTCACCTATGGTTTGGGTAAAAATTAGTGATCAGATACTGATTTCTATGAATAAATTTAAATTTATTTGCATGCATTGTCTTTTGGGGTTTGTGGGATGTGGTAAACAGTGTACTCAGTTTTAGATTATTTTATTCTCATGGGTTTGATTAAGCTTACATTTTCCTATATTTTATACTGTAAATCATTGTTTATAATCCCACCATAGTGTTATTGAATGAGTAATTTTCACATTTTTAGGTTTTAGTGTTATTTTGAGCATAAATGTGAAAAATGACAAATTCTGGATTTTTGATAGATTTTTACGTCAAGGGTATTTTGGTCATTTAATGAAAAATATAATTCAAAAATTTCTGATTAATTTTTTTTAGAATCCTTATTTTATTTCCTTCATTTTTGTCTTCTGTACTAGGAGCTGATTCAGCCATCTAGAGGGTGTGAAAATTCATTGAAGTTGGACATATTTTCGGGCGGACAGCGTGGACACCACCAATGTAATGGAACCCAAACGAGGCATACACACATCCAAATGAGGTTTTTCCACCTGGGATGGGATGATGACATCTAGGAACGACCATAAAATAAATTTGGGGAATTTTGAAAGTCATTAAGGCCGCAATTAAATGACATACTTTTGGAGGAACCATCCTGGAAGCCTCGTCTAGAAACAGAAACCGAGAATTAAAAATTTATAACTCCTTCACCCCATTTAAAAATTATCTTAAATTTGGAGAAGAGACGGAAAAGATATTTATGAACAACATTCATTAAGGTTGGAATGCGTGAAGAGGTCATTTATGGGTTCTACAATGCGAAAACTTTCTGGGACCAAATTCTGCCTCCTAAAGGAGGCCCTCACCTCCTTCCCAAATCATCCCATTCTCCATCCATTCCTTCAAGGAACCAAGGAGGAGATCTCCACCGAGGGAGTCCGGCCACAAATCTTCCCCATTTCACTTTTTATTTATTTATTTATTTTCTTTATTTTAGTTTTAGTTTTCATTTTTAATTTAGATTTCTAATAAAATTCATGCATTATTTTTATTTCTGTGTCCACCCATCCACCCTGTTTTCTTCTTCATCTTTTCATCTTTTCTTCTTTTATGCTTCTCATATTCTCCACCGTGACCTCTTACCCTCAAATATGAGGGGTTAACCTGAGACTTGTCCTAGGGGAGGTATGTGGAAATTTCAATTATTTTGTGCTTAAATTCCTATGTTTTATTAAGTTTGTGATGAGTAAGAGTGATGTGCACAGGTGTGGCGATCGTCCACCATGACAATGATCTCAAACTCATTTATATTATTTTATTAAATATTTTCCCTCCATTCTACTGGATACAAGATCTTCATACAATGTATTTGAGCCATTCAGTGGTTGAAATGGCATACGATGGAGCCAGGTCATGGAAGATGTCACACTCTCGATCAAGGTGTTCCATCAACCTTTGATTATTGGAGGAGGTGAAATTAAGATTGCTAAATGCATTCAAGATTTAACACCAATAAATAAAAGAATAATAATTCATTAATGAGATCTCATAACTGAATTATCACACTTAATTTAAATACCAACAAGGAGAATGATGGAACCCACAAACTAACCCATAAAGGCCAAGTTCTTTCTCAATTAATTTCATTTTGTCATTGCACGTTAGTTTTAACTTTTATTTTAATTAAATTGTATTCCATTCCTATATAAATTGAAAACAACAAAAATAAGTAGTTTAGTTGAATTAGATTAAGTGAGTGAAGGAACTGAAAATTCCCCTCAAGTGAGACGACCCTGGCCAGCCTCTATGCTACACTAGGAAAATTAAATTTCTTTTTCCACGCCCTACGACAGGCGTGCATCAAAACTGGCGCCGTTTCCGAGGATCTAATCAATTGTTTACTTTTTTTTTAAAAAAAATATATAGTTTTCATTATTTTTTTTAAAAAAAACTGAAAAAAAACTTTTTCCCTGATCCATTCAAATTCAAATTATTTTGCATGGAATAATTACTCACAGGTACAGGAAGAAGAAACCGACTACACTGAGGAGGCCCTCCAACGACGAGCCGATGCACTGATGATAACGGTCAAGCAAGTGGAAAGAGGCATAACAACATGGATCTCATTGGAAGATTTGATGGCCATGGTCGATGAACTCCAAGCTGACATAAAAATATTCAAGGACAAGAAGGAAGTGCCACTAGTCTTTCCTGATTTCACTAAAGACATCCATGAAGTCGATTCCAAACATGAGGTGGAGGAGCCCGACTACCTACCTCCATCCAGTGAAGATCAACTCCAAGTGGCACATTAAATTGAAGATGAGATTAAAGTCTAACTGACTCAGGGAAATGATACAATCTTAAACTCAAACTCTTTTAATTTTATTGAAAATAATTTGAGTATCACCCCTAATAGTTTTGAATTTTCAGATTCGGCCATCTCATATTATGCCTTGGAGGATGATGAGGGAAAAGAAATTACGCCTATTGAGGAACATTTAAAGCTCCTTGAACACACTGAATATTTACTAGGCGAAGCACAAGAAGGGAAAGGGAATGTTGCAGAAGTTGCAACAAATGAGGAGGAGGCTTTGTACTTCATCCTACCCCCTCCATGAAAGTTGCACCAAATTGTGAAGGGGGAGGATCTGGTATACTTTGTCTATGGATTCCTCCTCAACAAGAACATAAAAGTTCAAGATGGGAAGATCCACTTGTGGTGGTTCAAATCAAAGAAGCTTCATCCTCCGACAGATTATGGATAAAAGCTGGTACTGCCCTCTAGAGGCAGTAAAAGATTCCAGGGACCACTTGGGGGATCATACCAAGATTTATCTTTACATGCTTTCTAGTAATTAAAATTCCAAATTCAGTATAAGGAAATAGTCTAGAATATGGCCCCTCCCTCTTTTCATTTTGAGCTTAATGAAATGATCCTTGTGATTAATTGAGTAATTTCTCTTTTGTAGGATCATGAAGGTAGAAGGAAGCCCCAAGAATTAGAGGAATATGAATGAATCATTATTTCAAAAGGGATTTAACTTTTTATGATTATCATTTAAACTCCTTTAATTTGTTTGGTCCAAAACATATTTTGATCTTTATTGAATCTTCTTATCGCTTTTCACACATAAATTGATTTTTAAAGAGTTGAAATGGTTTTTGAAAAAAAAAATGAATTTTAAATGATTGTTGGTGTGAAAACATTTTTCTTGAATTGGACTGTCAATCATTTTTATGAGTTTGACTGATTTTTGAAATCCATGCCCATGAAACACTGACTCAAAATATCTTTGTAATCCTATGAGGTATTCTAAACAACTTTTACATATTCTTTCTAATAGCCACACTTTCTTGAGGGAAACTTGAATTTTGTGTGAGAAACAGAATTTGTGAATAATTCACTTTTGAAGATTTAGATTTCATGGAATGCATTTGAAATGATTATGACATCTCTTTGGATAGCCACATTTTATCTTGATACCCACCTTTACATTTATCCTTTGTAAGCCCTTAGATTCCATGCATTTCCTTATAGGTTTAAGCCACATTACAAGCCACTTTTTCCTCACCTACCCGCACTTTTAGTATTTTTGCATGGATATTTCAATTTTGAGAGTGGGGTAAGGGTCTTTCATGTGCGTTCATTGGGATTTGTATCATTTATTAGTGATGCGAGGTGTGTGTCAATACTTTGGGCAGTGGACAATAAGAGAATTGGGCATGTGTCGTCATTTCATTGTGCTTTATTTGTTTCATCCATTTCTCCTTAAAAAAATAGATATGAGCTTTAATTCCTCATTGTACATTATTTTATGACTCATGTCCCTCCCAAAAATCAAAGGCATGAATTGTCATTCATTCATTGTATTCAATTTTCAGCTCATCCTCCATGAAAAAAGAGAAAGAAAATAAAGCTGTGCCTTTCTGGAGCTTTGAAAAAAAAAGAGAACTTAAATGATATCATTCATTATAATAACTTCTTGGCTCATGTCCCATATCATTAAAAGGGGGGTGGTGTTATGTTTCAAATTTTCAAGTGGTATTGAGTGAGGAATTTCTTGTGTTTTCACTTGATTTAATCATGCATTGTACTTAAAAGTCCAACCTCCTCTTTATAGCCTAAAACTTTTTTTTCAATAATTTTCCCACCAACCCTAAGCTACATAATCATTTGAATTGTTAATTAAAGTCCTCATGGTTGAATTCAATTTCATGTTTCACACTATGGAGAAATTACAATTTTCACAAACCTATGGTGATACATGCGATTTTCAAGTATGAGCATAACTCTAGAATCAATTTCTCTTTAGTGAAGAGTGACATAAAATTCAATGTGAGGTAGGTTGTGATTGGGACAAGGATTGATTTATGAGGTTGAAAAAATTTGAAGGATTGAAATGAAAATAATATAGAATTATTATTCATATATGATACATGATATAATTCTATTTTGGATAAGATCATTGATATTTTCTCATATTTTATTGTTGTGTGGAAATTGATTTGGATGTATGATGATTGCCCAGGAGTGCAATGTTTAAGTGTGGGGGAGTGATGAAGATTAAATTTTCCTATATTTTATACTTTAACTCATTTTGTATAATCCCACTATAGTGTTATTGAATGGGTAATTGTCACGTTTTTATGTTTTAGTGTTATTTTGAGCATAAATGTGAAAAATGAATAATTCTGGTTTATTGACAGATTTGTGCGTCAAGGGTATTTTGGTCATTTAATGAAAAATATAATTCCAAATTTTCTGATTAAAATTTTGTTAGAATAATTATTTTATTTCCCGCATTTTTTTCCTCTAGATCAGAAGCTCATTCGGCCATCTATAGGTTCTGAAAATTCATTGAAGTTGGACATATCTTCAGGCGGACAGAGTTGACACCACCAATGTAACGGAACCAAAACGCGGCATAAACGCATCCAAATGAGGTGTTTCGACCTGGGATGGGACGAGGACATCTATCACCGACCATAAAAGAAATTTGGGGAATTTTGGAAGTCATTAAGGCATAAATTAAACGACATACTTTTGGATGAACCATCCTAGAAGCTTCATCCAGAAACAGAAACCGAGAATTAAAAATTCATAACTCCTTCATACCATTTAAAAATTAGCTGAAATTTGTAGGAGAGATGGACAAGATATTTATGAACAACATTAATTAAGGGTGGAATGCGTTAATAGGTCATTTATGGGGTCTACAACGTGAAAATATTCTGGGGTCGAATTCTGCCTATAAAAGGAGGCCCTCACCTTCTTCCCAAATCATCCCATTCTCCATCCATTATTTCAAGGCACAAAGGAGGAGATCTACACCGAGGGAGGTCGGTCACAAATATTCACCATTTCAATTTTTATTTATTTATTTATTTTCTTTATTTTTTGTTTTATTTTTGATTTTTAATTTAGATTTCTAATAAAATTCATGCATTATTTTTATTTCTGTGTCCACCCATCCATCCTATATTCTTCTTCATATTTTCTCCTTTTCTCCTTTTATTCTTATCATATTCTCCACAGTGACCACTTACCCTCAAATATGAGGGGTTAACTCGAGACTTGGCCCGAGGGAGGTATGTGGCAATTTCAATTATTTTGTGCTTAAATTCCTATGTTTTATTAAGTTTGTGATGAGTAAGAGTGATGTGCACGGGTGTGGTGATCATCCACCATGACACTGATCTCAAACTCATTTATATTATTTTATTAAATATTTTCCCTCCCTTCTACTGGATACAAGCTCTTCATACGATGGATTTGAGCCATTCAGGGATTGAAATGGCATACGATGGAGCCAGGTCTTGGAAGATGTCACACTCTCGATCGAGGTGTTCCATCAACCTTTGATTATTAGAGGAGGTGAAATTAAGATTACTAAATGAATTCAATATTTCACACCAATAAATAAAATAATAGTAATTCATGAATGAGATCTCATAATTGAATTATCAAACTTAATTTAAATACGAACAACGAGAATGATGGAACCCACAAACCAACCCATAAAGTCCAAGTTCTTTCTCAATTAATTGAATTTTGTCATTGCACGTTAGTTTTATCTTTTATTTTAATTAAATTTTATTTCATTCCTAGATAAAATGAAAACAACAAAAACAAGTAGTTTAGTTGAATTAGATTAAGTGAGTTAAGGAACTGAAAATGCCCCTCAAGTGAGATGACCCTAGTCAGGCTCTATGCGACACTAGGAAAATTAAATTTCTTTTGCCACGCCCTATGATAGGTGTGTGTCAGGGTTTCCCCTATTTTATGTTTTCTTTTCAGTTAGAAATCTCCTCTGTTGTGCGCCTCTCCTCTTCCATGAACGCACCTCTTCCGTGTGCTTAACGACACCTTCATGGTGAGTTTTCTTTTATTACTCATTGGTTTCCTCATGTTCGCATGTTATTACTGTTTGATATTGATGGTTATAATGTGAAATGTACGGGCTAAACGCCCCTCTGAAAATCGTGGCCATTGGTGGTCCTTATTTGCGCACTAAATTAATTGAATGTTGGTTGGTTCTTATTGAACATTAGAATATAAAAATTTGTAATTTATGTATACTTTACTTATGAATGAACACCCCAGGATGATAAACCTTATGTGATAACCCCTGAATTAACAAACAAAATTGAATAAGGGATGATTTGTAAAATCTGAAATTTTGATTGTTTGGTTTTTATGGTGTTGTGATTGTGATCACGATTGTGTTTTTGTATGATGTTGCGGTTGTTTCCATGATTGATATGCCATTTTTTTCCATGTTGTAGTTCTTCCACCATTAAATATCAATCCAAACTTTACCCATTTAAAAGGAACCAGCACTTTGTTACTAGTGCAATTCCACTGAATCCTAGAAAACCACTTCTAGAGGACTCTATGAGACACTTTAAAATACATGGAACATGCTTCACCATACATAGATTTCATATAGATTTTAATTCCACACAACATTTATCTCCTAAATTTACACCACATGACTAATCTTCTGACTCAAACTTGGAATAAGTTTCATTTTAAATGTTACATGTCATGTGAACCTAGGTCACAAACAATGTATCTCCAAGACATATACTTCAGCATGAAAACATGAAATAATGGTAGAACCATATGACATGTGTTTTAATTCACTCACACCATGTATAGATACCGTAGAGACTTGATGTGTATAGACTATACACCCCTAGTGGTCATGTAAGGACTACACACCGTGTATTCCACAAAAATGTGATGCATAGCTAGTAAGGTGACTCAATATGTATCTAAAGCACACACCTTTAGCTCAAGTTGTTCTAAATGTCATGTATTTTCAAAGGCATCATTCAGTATTTGTAATACTAACTTGGAATAAATTTGATATATGTCAGATTAAATCAGGTATCTTATACATACACGATGTTCACCCTACTGGACACACCATGTATATGGATTTCACAAGAGTTTAAAGGAATTTGTACCATGATTTGTTTTTATAAAACCCAAACAATGCTACCTGATTAATTAAAAAATAATATTAGTAAAGTTCAAGATTAAACCCATAAAGACGATGAATATGAATAAAGAATGGATTAATGCCAATTGTTTGACAAAAGAGTATGAAGATGGCGTGAAAGAGTTTATCAAGTTTGCAGAAGATCATGCATGTGACCCTTCTCAAATCCTTTGTCCGTGTTTATGCTGTTGTTATTCAAGAAAAATTAGTCCAGAGGAGTTGTAAGAACACCTAATCTGTCACGGAATAGATCGAAGTTATACATGTTGGAATAAACATGGGGAAAAAATGAATGTAGGTAGTGGCTCAGAGAACACGACATTTTATAGATCATCTGATATGATTAGAAGCGTGAACAATGAATATGATCGTATGGAGGGTGTGATTACAGATGTGAATGATGATGATGATCGTATTGAGGAAATGAAAATCACAGTTGTAGATGAACTTTGTGATTGCCCAAAATTGTCTGATAAGTTAAAGAGTTGTGCAAAAACGCCATTGTATACTGGTTTCACTAAATATACAGCATTGTCAGCCGTATTGAAGCTGTATAATTTGAAAGAAGGAAACGGGTGGAGTGATGCCAGTTTTACGGAACTACTTGCTATTTTTAATGGCATGCTCCCAGAAGATAATAAACTCCCAAGATGAACATACGATGCCAAACGAATGCTACGATTGATGGGTATGATCTCTGAAAGAATACATGCTTTCTCGAATGACTGTATATTGTTTCACAAGGACCACAAATTACTTAAAGAATGCCAAAATTGTGGTGCTTCCAGATACAAGAAAGATGATTCTAGTCCTACGAAAGTTGTATGGTACTTTCCAATCATTCCTAGGTTTAGACGCCTATATAGAAGTGAGGAGACTGCAGGACAATTGACATGGCATACCGATACAATAATTAAAGATGGGAAACTACATCACCCGACAGACTCTCCTTAGTGGAAGAGAATTGATCACGAGTATCCTGAATTTGGGAACGAGCCGAGAAACCTTGATCTGGCATTATCTACAGATGGGGTGAATCCTTTTGGTTTTCAAAGCAGCAGTCACAGTACATGGCCGATTATGTTGGTAAACTATAACTTACCACCGTGGTTATGCATGAAATGAAAATACATCATGTTATCTATTCTTATATCAGGACCAAAAACAACAGGGTAATGATATTGATGTTTATTTGGCCCCGTTGATGGAGGATTTGAAAATATTGTGGGATTCAGGTGTTACATTGTATGATGCTTACAAAAATGAACATTTCACTTTAAAAGCCATGTTGTACGGGATGATAAATGACTTTCCTGCTTATGGAAATTTGTCAGGATATATCATTAAAGGAACTCAAGGGTGTCCCGTTTGTGAACAAGGTATACAATCAATTAGGTTGAAACATTCATCGAAAACTGTGTTTCTAGGACATCACAGATTTATACCCCAAGGACATAAGTACCGATCTTGGATGACATCATTCGACGGAAGTTCAGAAGAACGTTCATCACCGTCTCCACTAACAGGTGATCAATTGTTTTAAAAAGTAAAATATTTGGACACTACTTTTGGTAAACCATTTTAAAAAAACCTTACAAAAACTGGTTGGAAAAAGAGATCAGTTTTTTTGAATTACCAGACTGGAATTTTCTATATGTCAGAAATTTTCTTGATGTTATGCATGTTGAAAAAGATATATGTGATAGTGTCATCGGCACGTTGCTAAATGCACCTGAAAAAAAAGGATAGAATTAAGTCTATATTGGACATGGTTGAGATGAGAATACGAGAATAGTTGGCACCAGTGAAGGGTGAAAAATGAATATTTCTTCCTCCTGCTGCTTACACTCTTTTCAGGAAGGAGAGATATCAGTTTTTCAACTTCTTGAATGACGTAAAGGTTCTAGAGGGGTATTCATCAAATATCAAAAACATAATGTCAATGGGAGATTTAAAATTAAAGGGTCTAAAATCACATGATTGCCATGTTTTGATGCAAGATCTAATTCCTATAGATTTACGTTGCATTTTTCCCAAGAATGTCTACCATACATTAACAAAGCTTTGTTTCTTCTTCAAAGATATATGCAGCAAAGGTATAGACCCAATGAAATTTCCAACTATGGAAAGAAAAATTGTCGTCATATTATGTGAATTGGAAATGTTATTCCCGCCGACATTTTTTGATATGATGGTTTATTTGATGGTTCATTTGGTGAGAGAGATTTGACTATGTGGTCCTATACATTATAGATGGATGTACCCCATTGAACGGTATATGAATATTTTGAATGGGTATGTCAAAAACCGAAGTCGGCCAGAGGGTTGTATTGCGGAGCAATATATTGTTGAGGAAGCTGTTGAATTTTGTACCGAATACCTGTCTGGTGTGGAAATCGTTGGCCTACCGAAATCTCATCACACTTAGTGGCTTGAGGGTGAAGGAATTTATGGAAGAGAGGTTGTCACAATAAATATTACAGATCGGGAGCAGGCCCACCTTTACGTTTTACAAAACAGTTTCGACGTTGACCCATATGTTCAAACCCACAAAGAAATTCTTAGGCATTTGAATCCTTTTAGGGCTGAAAAATGGATATCAGATACACATAATCAATAGTTTATAGGATGGTTTTGAGACCATATTTTTAAGCAGTTAGATGAAAATACAGACTCAATTTCAGAATGACTTCGATGGCTAGCCGCAGGAGCAAGTGTGTACGTATTATCTTACAATGCTTATGCAGTTAATGGTTATACATTCTATACTAATGAACATGATAAAGACAGTACCATGAAGAATAGTGGGGTTACACTTGTGGCTAAGGCGATGCATGTTTTCAGTTCTAAGGAAAAAAATCCAATTTATGCGCATATGTCATACTTTGGCATCATCAAACGAATATGGGATTTAGATTATATGAAATTCAAAGTGCCAATTTTTCAATGCAAGTGGGTTGATAACAGGAGTGCTGTTAAAATAGATGAATTAGGATTCGTGAAAGTTGATTTTAGTAAGGAAGGGGAGAAAGACGAACCATTTATAATGGCATCACAGGCAGTACAAGTATTTTATGTTCCAGACCCCACAAACCTAAATTGGTCAATTGTTCTGTTATCGACCAAAACAACTGAAGGGTCAGATAAAAGTTCAATGGAGGTTGACCCTTTTATAGGGACTTCAAAATCATTTCACAGTGGTCCCAATGTAGGCGGCCTTTTGTATTTCAGAGGATACCACAATGAAGGGATTTACATAGTCGATAGAGGATTTAAATCTCTTCAGCCTTTAAAGAAAAAAAAATAGAGTACAATAATCAAGTTATTTTTTTATTGTAACATACATTGTGTTACATTATGTTATTACCTGTTCACTGCTGTTTTTATGTAATCTAAATTAAATATTAAACCACTTCTACAGATAATGACTTCTACACCTGCTGATGTGCCCAATCTCGAGGCACAAAAGGTCTCTCAACTAGCAGCTGGTGGTCCCACTGCAGAGCAACAACAGGTTTCTCAACCAGATGCTGGTGGTCCCAGTGTAGAGCAACAATAGGTTTCTCAACCTGTTGTTGCTGGTCCTAGTGCTGAGGTACAATAGGTTTCTCAACCTATTGTTTCTGGTCCCATTGCCGATGCTAGTGCTTCGGGGGAAGATATTGATGCCACTTCTGAAGAAATGGTAGGAAATGAAATCCTGAAAGCGCAAAAAAAACAAGAGCATCGTAGTTTGACAGTGTTAGCCAAAATCCTTAAGACAAAAGTAAAAGGCATCAAATTTGAGGTGGGATGGAATAAGCGAGGACAACATGTTAACCCCAACAGAGCCATCTTTAGTAGCTACATTTGGATCGTCACTCGACAACACGTTCTGATTGATGTACAGTCATGGCACCATGTTGTCACTGGGATGAAGGCACTAATGTGGGAAGAGATTACGGTAACATTATGATATCATTTTTTTAATTTATTAAAATAAAATAAAATACCAAAACATTGACTTACTCTTCATCATCCATTGTAGAGTTCATTTATAGTAGATACCTCACACAAGGAATATGTATTAAGAGTTGCAGGAAGGATTCATAGAGGTTTCCACACAATTTTAATGAAATATCATCTTAAATATGCAGAAGGGAAAATCAATCTGCACCCACCTACTCTTTACGCACACTTGATATCCCAAGGAGCATGGCATGCGTTTAGCAACAGTCATGGGGGACAGACTTCTCAGGTACATTGTGTGGGGTAATACGTTGTTTGATGTTTGCTTGTATTCATCACTCTGATTGACAGTTTTTTATTTATGAAACTACTACTGAGTGCTGAAAATAAAAAACACGCAATAGAACCAGCGTAACCTTACCATAAAGCAAGGATGGGGTACGCTAAACTTGAGAAAAAATTGTTACGACTTTTAAATCTACCCTACTACTAGTATGTGACATAAAACATCACCATAACCATGTTTCTATCTTTATATACAGATTGATGAGTCGAAATCGAAATCCATATCTATCCCACGCCATGTGCTATGGAAGGAGGCTCGTGTAAATAGAGAGGGGATACTGATAGATGAAAACACACAAAAAGTGTGGGAAACATGTGTAAGTATGACATAATATAAATTTGATTTTATTTAAATCGCTATCAAATTAAAATAACTACTTATTTTTCTATATTTTCTATCTGACATAGTCACAAGAATCAAAAACAAACACACCAGATGAAGACATACATTCAGCAGCCTTGAAGCAGCCAGAATAGTATGGCCGCGCTAGAGGTGCGGGTTTTGGGGTGAAACCCCGAACATATTTTCAAAAACAAAAACAAGTGGGGTATCAAAATGAAAAAATGGAAAAGCTGCAAGAACAATTTTCTATTTCTCAAGAATAATTACAATACCAAATAGAGATGATAGAAAGATTGATGGGGGAGAGGAAAATAAAAGAAACAACTCAACAACAACCCGTGCGTGATGATCCCGCCCCACCCCCCGCCAGCTTTGAGGCGAGCCATTACCCTAAAAAACCTGACTTATATGAGGTAATCAATGTTTTAATAATTGTTTCTGGGAAATATGATTTACATAGACACTGATACCTTTCCTATACTATTATTCCACAGGGTGAAAATGACTGTGATTTATATTTATCAACTCCCACCTATCGCCTTGTAGCGAGGGCTACGGTGTTCAATACGCAAAACGACATGCTACACAACAGACATCTTCCAAAAGATCATCTTAGAGTGTCAATTAACGTAGCTAATGAGCCAAGTGCTGAGCTACATGTTCTAAATGATGATGAATACATTCATATGGTTGAACAATCTGTTGGAACATTCATCTCATGGCCAACAGTTCTTGTAAAAAAACATGTCGACAAAAAGGTATCCATTTCCAATTTATTTTTCAAGCTGGACCTTTAACATTTAATGAAAAAATTTCTGAACCGATGAATATTATTACATAATGACAAAGACTGTGGGGTGAAATTAAATATCATCTCAAAACTATCTCAAGGATCAACCAACCAATTGAGAGCACATTCACCCCGCCCGTTCTATATCCACAGTTAATATCATTGCAGGATCATGTGGATACAAAGTTGAAAGATGAAAATACTCACATAGTTGATTTTGAAAAAGATATGTATGGAGAGGAAAAATCATATTTTATTAGTGCTGAAAATGTAAATGAACTCCTCAAGTATGAATGGCTAGGCGCCTCAGTTGTAAATGTATACATGAGGTATGTTTTCATGATTTGATTTTACAAAAGCTGATATACTCTGATAATTATGACTAAATAAATTTTATATTTGTCGCAGGAGTATATATGAAAAACAATTGAAGGGATTTCCCCATGAATTTTTTTTGGACTTGTTAGTCCTCACATCACCTCTTCAAAAGACGAAATATATTCTGATAAAGAGGATGAAATAATGTCATCCCTGCTCAAATCGTTTGAAAAAAAATTACGGATGACAGACTCTTTTTAATACCCACGATGCATGGGTAAACCTCTAAAATTTAATCATATCAACTATATTTTTATTTCTTTCTTTACTTATTCCTTTTTGTATTTTTAGGAACCATTGGATGATGATTGCAGTTAATTTGGATACTCCAAAGATTTATTTTCTGGATTCAATGCATGGATATCCAACAAACCGACCACGCATGATGGCGTTTGTTAATTTGTAATACACTAGATGCATCATTTTAAAACTAAACATCTAGTTATATAATTTATGTTATATTTTAATGAGGATTCTTTTATGATAGGGCGGTGCATCAATATCGTCTAATGCATGGAATGAATCCATGGCCTAAGGATAAGAACGCCTACAAGATCTAAAACTGGAAAAGTATCCTAGTATATATAACAACATTGCACTATCCAAACACATATAAAAAAAATTACTTATTGTTCTCGATGTTTCTGCAGTTTCTAAAACAAACAAATGGAAAGGACTGCGGGTATTATGTTTGTAAATTTATGAAAGAGATCGTATTTCATCAACAAACTAGCATCCCTGATGAGGTATTTTCGAAAATAATTATGAGTTCATTTAAAATATTTATTAAACCTTTGTGTATTTATATTTTTTCATTACTACCATGACTGTCGCAAAAACTCATATTCAGAAGATGATATAGATGTGTTTAGAAACGAATGGGCTACATACCTGATGGAAGATTGTACACAAATAGAATAATGGTGAATTCCTATTACTTATGTTATCTATATATGATCATTGATTATCCTACAACCTTCTTTGGTGAATAACCTTGGATGATGAAGAAATGACATATTAGAGAAGATTGAGATACAATGAACACAATTACTTCCTTCAATCATTAGATAGCATGATTTTTGATGAAAAATGATCCAATATCCAAGTAGAAATCTTCAATTTTATGTTTACACCCTTGTTGATTAAATAGTTTGAGAAGATCGATCCCTTCGATGGATATGTACCAATTGTGGATTGAGAATGCTCTGATGTATTGAAATATTAATTTATTACTCAATGTTTTCTATCCCTGGATTCATATTATTGATCTTTGAACAAATCAATATTGAATTAAGGCATGATGGTGTGCAGTGTGTATGGGGTGAATGAAGAAACCACCGAGGATCAACAAAATCCATTTTCCAACAAATGATGGTTGGAAACAACAAATATGATCTATATCAACCATTTTCAGTTAGATATAGGGCCTAAATATAAATATTTCTGAAATTAAAGTAGAGGGATCAGATTCAACATGCAGAGATAGTATTTGAGCACATGTGTACCCCTTGGTTCATTTTCTTCATGTCATGCCTCGGTGCATTAAAAATACCCCTTTTTCCTATGAATAGTTATCCCCCCTCATAATCATCATTACCCTGACATTTATCCTTCCACGATCCATTTTTTAGAGCCCCTAATCACTACCAATTCAATAGAAAAATGAATCCCCCTAACCTCAGTGAAGAACCTAAACATCACAAAGATCCTCCCTGTAATCCCCCTATATTTATGAGTCCCTCATCCTTGCGACCATCTATGATTGTACGTAGTGATTTTCTAGTCCCTTGTATGGTGTTCCTTGTTTCGGTTCTATACCTTGTGGTTCATCGCATAGGTACACATTTGAAGGAGGATATTAGTAAAGTAAGTAAAATAGGTGAGAAGTTATTCCCCCCATGTCCAAGCTTCCAGATGAAAAACTTCCAAGCACCATCATCCTTAGAAAATATTGTTAAACTTTATCCTCACCCCATGCAATGCACATGGGGTGTCACACATCAAGTATTGTCCATGCCCACTAATCCCCATTGTAGTGAGGTCTTCCTTACCCTCTCAGTAGATAATTACACCCTCCTCACATAGAATAAGATACTATTTGGGAATCACCCCTAGAGTAAGCCCCAATCTCCATCTTTGTGGGTTACTTTTACACGTAATCCCCACACCATCCCTCACTGACACAACATTCATGACACAGTAATTTGTTCTACTACTTCCTATTGTTTATCCCACTGAGAATTAATCATGTGGTCTTTGAGGTTAATAGTTTCTATGACACCCTTATTCTGAGCATCCATCATGGATTAAGCCCCATCATCCAACACCCAGGCCGCTAAACATGCGTAATCCTCAAACCACCTAACCACATAGGTTTTGATCATTATATTATAAATAGGTGCTTATGAAGCCTCCCATAGGTTCAATGACAACCATTGGTAAACCCTGGTTCCCTCCTCCTAGGGGTGTACATCCTGGATATCTGTATCCATCATCATCCATTCCCATTCTCTGCTTTCCCTTGAGCCACTATATCTCAGGAGGATCATGACCCACTCGAAGGTCACATATCCTTAGGGTCCAAATGTGTGGATAACCATGCATAATCCCCAACCACATGTCCCATTTTTATTGGGTGGATAACCATTCATAAGCCCCAAATTCCCCTATAATAACTACGTGGACATTGATTCCTAGCCAACTAGGGTGCGTCGAATGCCCCTCAAGGTTCAAGCCCAACAATTTCATCTTCACTTTGATTCTATCTCATCCATTCCATTCCAATTTAATACTTCCCCTATTTCCATCCTAATTTTACTCAGGCCACCACATCCTGGTAGGATCACGCCATCCACATGGTCCATCTTAGCACGTATGTCCCATTCATCCAATTGCTACTCTTGGAAGAACCTGGGAATCTGACAATGCATAAGCCCCAAAAAACCCATACTCATCCAACCAAGAGTATTACTAGTGTGAAGGGAAGCTAACCATGGGTAATACCCACACCATACCTCTTTTAAATATATTGGTTTTGATCCTTGTATTCTAAATAGGGTACATAGGAAGCCTCCATGAGGTTAAATCCCAACCAATGGTAAACCATGGTGACCCCCTCACTGGGGTACACCTTCGCTTATTTTCCCTTCTGTTTTTCCCTTAGTGGGGTCTGAATAATTCTTCAAAATGAGAAACCTTACCTTTATGGGATGCACCACACTTGGGTCAGACCTCATTGGGCGTTTTGATCCATCTATTAGGTAAAATTTCCAGGTGCTCCCTCCTATATATGTACCTACCTGATCTACCTTTATAAGTGTTTTGATCCACCCATTACATCTCTGTAAGACATTAAATCATGACCCTCTATCCTTGTGGGATGTTAAAATCATGGAATACCACAAGTTAAACATGGGTTTCCATTTTGTTGAGAATCCCTTTGACGATGATGAATACATGTGACCAATGTTCTAGTGTACATACATTCCATTGATTCCCAATGTGAATACTTTCCTAACCGAAGTATTATGCCCTTGAATGACCCTTTGGAATGTCCTGATATAATCATTGTAATTAACCATCATCTTGGAATGAACCTTTGATTTTCTTATAATTTTTTTCATATAAAATGTATATAAATTGAGATTATTTGGTCATCCAATTGATCAAAACCCATATTTAATTTTTCCATCGAGGGGTACCGAAAACCTAACCTAATATCCCACAAAAATCTTGTCCCACTTCCATGTCAGAACTAGAAGTAGTTGAAGAAAACCTGAAGGTCTCTAATGCTCAGATTTTATTTGTTGGTATGTATAATAATGAGATAAATTTTCATTGATATCTCATCTAATACATGGACACAAGAATCTTCATGGTATATTATATAACATCTGATTATTACATTGGTACACTTCCAATAGGAAATTATGGAATTCCATAATAACAAAAAAAATCATCAAAAAAGGTACAATATACCAGTTCTAATAGGTGTTTCAGACATGTATTGGGGCTAGGGGGATGTTATTGGGTTTTGGGAGGATATAAAGGATGATTTGGGTAGTCATTATATTGAAATGTAGTATTATTAGGCTAATCATAGTGTGAAAGGGAAATTCACAACATGAATGCATTTAATAGGGTGATAATGGCCGTGAATGGGGAAAATGGGTCAAGTAAGGGTTTAGACCCAAAATATTGTGATGTCACCACTAAGTTCATTTCATGTAACATGATTTAAAACTTATTTTTATGTGGGTGATGGGTTTATAAAGTATAAAACTCCTCAGGTTTCTTCGTTTGGGCACCAAGTTCTTAGGGGGTGGCCAAACCCCATTCCCCTCCTTCCTTCCCCTTAGACCTAAGTGGATTATCAGTTGTTCGTCATTTCGAATCAATGTGGTATCTTCTCCTACATCTTCCTTGCTTCTCTAACTTCTTTCTCAAAGATTTTCATTTAGTTTTTAGGGTTCTAGGTGTTATTATTATACCATAGTATGGATAAATCATTGTTCTTAATGGGACTTTTATATATGACTCTTAGAGCATGTCTCAAAATTTCATAAACTATTAATCAATCATTATTTGATGAAGATTATATTTTTTGGAAGATTTATTTATGGGTTTTCAAAAATTTAGGATTAATTTGTCATAAATTTAGTAATATAGATTGGGAATTTAGTGTTTTCTAGTCTTAGGGGTGAGTCAGGAGTGGATCACACCTAGTTTCTCAACATTCTGGCTTTGTTGGATTACACACTGATACCATGCTGGATTTTTGGTTAAAATTAACTAATTATGTAATTTAATGTTGTTGGATATTAATACATGTGATAATGGACTCATTTGTGGTTGGTATGAACTGAAGATAGTTTATTGGACTTCTGGTTGAGGTAAGGGAATTGACCTAATTGTGTCTCTGGGTTAATTGGTTATTTTATGTTTTGTGCCTCACTAGTATAATTCCATTTAGCAACCCCATTATTTAACACATATTATTATATTATTTTAAAATAAAAATACATTAATTACAACCTAAATATCTTGAGGCCTAGTGTCTTTGTCTATTTTTCTACCTAGAAGAGATCAACAACATCAACCTATCATCCTCCCTCTGGTCGCCTTCTCTTTTATAGTTCCTGAAGGTATCTATTATACATTGAAAATATATTTTTTATATCCTCATTTGGTTAGGTAGTTTTTACGTCCTTTAAGAAGATTAGAAAGGTTGCTCTCCTTCAGAACCTCCTATGGTTGGTCTACAATCAGGTGCTAAGAGACCTCTTCCTTCTATAAGGGGTAGGCCTTACAAAAGGCATAAATGGAGTCATTTTCTTCTTGGGTATCCCAATCAAGTATATTTACAAGAAGTCTCTTCTAGAGGGAAATATCAATATAAGTATGAGAATTATATCTGATTCCATAACTATTTGTTTACCAGAAGAGGTATTTCCCCTCTGATCCCAACCGAGCTCCCCAAGTCCTCCCTCTCATGCCGCTAGTCAAGAATAGAGTGAGGTGAATCTTGTATGTGTGCTAAGTGATTCCCTTTCTATTATCTAGGTATCTGGCTATGGAGGTCTTTCCTTACCCACCGATCTGAGTACTGAAACGATTGTGTAAGAGTCATCGTGCTTCTTTCTCTACGTTATCTTTTATAGGCATTCATTAGTGAATTTCCTTTGTAGGACTTCTCCCCTAGTATCCAACACTCTTTTTATACAATCTCTTTTGGAGAATCTGTTTTTGAATCTAATAGGATGTACATATCCCAAGATTAGCTCAAAGAAGGATGAAACCATCGTCTAGGTATAACTAGAGTGAGTCCTCTTCTACTATATATGCATCCCGGTAGTTTGCTAGTAATCTGAGTAAATAAGGGTCCCGTTTCATGAGTTTTTTTCATTTCTTATATAGACTAACATGAGCGCATATATCTTGGGAATGTTCTTGGGTCACCTATGTGTCATAATAGCCTGAAATCCTCATGAAATTCCCCACAATCCACAAACCATCCCACAAATATTTACCTACCCAGGTCATCACATCACAATGGGGAAGGAACTCTCGCTCTATAGTCATCTCTCCTAGACCTATGAACTAATGAAAATAAATGTTGTAACAGGTAACAAATGACATTTTATTAATGTATTCTTTCATATTAATGTTTAATTTATTTCATTATTGTATTACTAACATAATATTTGTTTTATTATGTAGGTGAAATCTTTTTCATGAGTTTGAATTCTTTGTTCAGAAACCGCCGCCATGGACGACAATTTTTTAGAGCGGATGGATGCAAAAAGGATGGAACATAATTGTTTTTTAACTGTGCTGGATAATTGTAATTGTAACCAAATTAAACATTTCTTAAAATGTATATAGCAGTGTTTTTTTTTCGTATTCACGATTTCAAGTAAATGTATGTAGCATTTTTGTTCTTCTATGCTTTGTGTGTGGGCGTGGTTTGTGCTATGTGCTGGTGTTTTTTGTGCTGTGTGCAGGTGCTGTAATGTGTGCAGGTTCTGTGCAGGTTTTGGTTTTTCACACAATCTTTGGCCTTTATCAGTGCTAGTTAAGCGCTGATAAATGGATAATATATCATCTCTATTTTGAGCGCTGATAAAGGTAGTTTTTATCAGCGCTATTTTTATCACTGATATATTATACATTTATCAGAGCTAAAAATAGCCCTGATAAAGACTACCTTTATTAGTGCTTGCTTTGCGCTAATAAAGGAGACCCCCCCTTTATCTTCGCCGCGATTAACAACGCTTTTTTAGTGCTATTAAAGGCAGTTTTTAGCGCTATTATAAGCCATATTTGTAGTAGTGGAGTCTCTAAGTGTGAGGTTTGAGCTAATGTCTTAACTAGAATCTATATGTCTCATACAAGGTATGTGGAAAGAAAGTAATGACTAGAACACGTGTCTATCAGTACTACAGATAAGGTAGAAAAGACACATATCATACCTTAAATCATTCCCAGAGCCTCTGGGTCATAAGATTCGACTACCTGCAGCTATCCACACCCCTTTATTCTAGATCTCTGATCCTGACATAAACTATATGGGGTGGTGGTGGTAATAATTCAAAGCACCAAACACCTCATGATCCTCTCCCATATCCTCTTCCATGTCTGCCGCCCTATGAAATTTCATGATCCTACCATTGCCTCTGCCTCAACGGCCCATCCACGGTCTCTCTGATAGCTATATGGTTGGTCATACAATCTCATTCAAGATGTCCCCTACTATCACATGAGTAGCAGCACCTCTCTTTGGGCTGAATGGACCCACCCTGTGAACCTTAAACCATATATACTATATCCCGGGACCTCTTTCTAAAACATCGCACACATCTTGGTCCCTAAGACTGACATCATATCCCTACGTATAATGTATTTGCTTCTGTGTACCCGTTACTGGAAACCACTAGTTGTATCTTCTCAACCAAGAAACTTTCAACTTCCAAATATCTCTCTATCACCCTAGTATTAGTAGGAATTAATATTGGGATAACACTAGACTGAATGTCTCTATTAATACCTTGATCAAAGGTTTAATCCCTAAAGAACTTTTTATGAACCATATCCATCGAGTAGCTAGAGAGGTTGGTAAACCTCGATGAATACTCAGCTACTATCGTGCTACGTTGCTGGAGCCGTAAAAGCTCTTGGATGTGTACAACCATCAACATAGATGGATATAAATCTTATATGAAGAGAAAATGAAACTATATACACACAAGAGTTAAATAATTATAAGACTGGGTCACCAAACCCCACAATTTCCCTATTGATCCGTGAAGAAGGCTCACTTCCAAGACCACCATCTGCTATACTAGTGTCCTAACCAGATAGAGAACTAGGGTCACCACCTTAGGCCAGTCTTCAGCTGCCTGTGGGCTAGGATATCCTTAACTTAATGGGTCTCTATTGCTGAAACTCATGAATTTCACTCATATTATGCACCTCATCCGCTGTTACAGCGGGTACCACGTGATTCTCTAAAGGTGGTGGTCTAGTTGGTGCACCACCCATAGGTAACATCTTGAGAACTGATCCCTATATTGATGACTCATCACTGAGGGGATCTTTTCATGATCATGATGTTGAATCCTAGTTAGCATATGTTGTAGAGGCATCCTAAAATAAGCAAGATGTACCATGATCAATGATCACATTTGTAGAATTGAATCAATAAGGGCCTGAAAACCAAAACCCATTCCTATATGATGCATGTACCATTGTTTTACCTGAAACCAGTGTTCTAATAAACCAAGTAAAAAAGAAGGTGATAAGAATTCTGGTGTATGAATATTTCATCCACCACACCAACACTAGAGTCCATAACTTGAGAGACGAACTTAAAACACTTAACACTATTTCCCCAAACCAATCTCACAGACTCTGATATTTAAGTAGAACCAAACCCTCTGATACCACTCTGTCACATCCCATATCAATGGAACCAATGTCGAGACTACTGAGGCCTGCCTTCAATAGGCTAGGGGCTGGAGATTAGCACCATATATCCATATAACTAACATGGGAGGCCTTAGCCTATGTACCTGTACACATGCACACATCTATAATCCTATAAAATGAAAAAAAAATTAAAAACAAATAAACAAACATGCATGCATATATCTAAATCCCACAAATAGAGTATGATGAGAAGTAAAGAAAACATGGACAAATACAATCTCACCCAAAAGAGTTTGAAAAAATAATAACCTAAAAGTAAAACTAGGATTGCTGTCAAAATACCACATGAACTCACCTTAATCTTTCTGGACTCACTAAGAACCTTCTTGTTCAGGTCAGTCAAGGAATCTATCAAAAGGTCGATCATTTTCACAAGATAGGACACGTACTGGCAAAGCCCGTGTAGGGTTGAGTATAAAAATACCTAGTAGGACACCTCGAAACCAAGAATCATAAAAAAGGAAATACTGTCAGATCTACATAGGTATATGTATATAACACATATAACAAGAATATCTAAATGTACTAAAAAAATATGCATAGTCTAGAGGTAAGTCACAGTCGAAATATGCTAGCCTAGGATTCTATCTTGAAGATTTCATATAGTATTCTTCCGGGAGAACAAACTCCTAAGTTTGATAACAATGATGATGCCCGTCTGAGAGGTAATGCTCAATGGGTCCCATCATTAGAGGTACACACTAAAGGTCTGAAGATATACAATATGCAAATGAGGATCACTTCCAAGGCCATGGTGTATACCAAAAACTAAATATGGGTTAACCCGCTATGCAGAGGATTGACACCCATGTAGTTTTTCTCACGACGATACCAAGAACTACATCTAGGGAATGGATATGAATAGAGGATCTCAATCCGAGCCCCATGGAAGGATTCCAACAACTCAATCTAAAAATTCTTGATGAAGGGATCACTTTACTAGGATTAGGAGGCGATTCCATAATAAACGTTAGGGAAAAGAATATGGGGAACACACCCTAACTAAACTTATTGAAGACATAGAGGAAAAGGGCTCCAAACCATGTTTAAGTAAACGACACGTAGAAGGGTTACACATTGTTTCCCTTGACCCTAGGTGCAATCTGTGTAAATGGAATGTATCTCATTCCATGTCTATGTCTGTGTAGAAGTACACAACGTGTCACCTTCTCATGTACTCTACCCATGTACTAATACATTTCTTAGCCTGTGTACTTGTCTAGGCCATGTATGTGTAGGGGAGTACATGACATACTCCAACCCATGTCTGTGTAACATCCGAGGAAGATGTCGAGTTTCTAGTGAGAGACCACATGTCGTGTGATATAGGTCACACACCATGTGATACTTAACTTTCTTTGAAACCCTAGTCTCCAAAAAAGAGGGACCACACGATGTGTAGCTCCGGCTTACATGCTATGTAACGTGGAATTTCCCAAAATTCTAGATATAGAATATATTCCCATTTCAATGCCTCTGGAATTAAATATAATGACATCCTTAGCGAGAAAATCAATGAATATTCTTTTCTAAGCCACTCCATCATCGAACATCAAGTTTTGGACCTTCGATCTACTTGGAAAATGTACTTATATCTAGTTCTTCATTGTCCACCAAAGAACGCAAAATCAGGTATCCAAAGCCATATGATCCATCATATCTCCCCTTTTCATACCATCATCATGTTGTGTAGATCCCATATATATTGTTTCAGATAATTACACCAAGAAATGAGTCCTCAATGATTGATTCATCGAGATAAGTCAAACCATGGGCTAAACCAAGAACGCCTGGGACGAATTAAGAATCAGGGGAGAAAAAGAAAAAGAACAATAAATAGGAATAAACCACGATCAATGTTCGGGTGAACCTCAATCTATTTACATTATAATGACAAGTGAATAATTAAAAATTTAATTACAATGAAAATTCTCCCAAAACTCAATTAATGTAACCCATCCCTCAAGATGACTGATCTTTGAATCAATCCATTGTTCCATTGATTCACGTTCATCATAGAAACTTAGAATGAGAAAATAAATCTAATAAAAAAAAATATCCGACCAAAATTCGAATAGATTGCTGATGAATAATAGGGTTGTGCTATGATCGTTGGTGAGATCCTTTGATTCTGTTGTGCATCGATCGTCGATCCATGATCTGGTCGCCATAAGTTTGAGATAGATGCAACAATAATCTCTCCAATGGATCTCTAATGGATCTAGGGTTATGTGGATAACCCTAGGATTTCATCATAATATTATGCTTAAAGACTCATCAATCGTTGTGTCAAAAAAATAGAATTAAAGTAAGTTATTTAATTATTTTATTCATTTCCATGCCCACGATAACTTTTTCTAAAACACCTTGTACCGAAAAATGTTATGTCACATCTAGGGAAAACCCACTTATGAACTCAACAGTGCCCTCATATTTCTGATCTGGGCTCTTGTTTAGAAGTTATTTCACTTTCATTGGAGAAATTAGTGTGCGTGCGATTTAATATATTTAATATATTTCAAACATTTATTCAAGGAAAACCGGGCCTTAGAATCAAACACCATCTTACCATTTGGTCTAAAAAATAATCCATAAAACATCCAAATATAGTACATAGAAAATCCATGTCATTAAATATCCTCACAAAAAACTCACCAGTAAAGAAATATAATTCTCATCTCTAATATAGATAAAGTAAAAAGTATCCCCACCTCCTCTAATCAACATCTAGTATAATGATTGGCGATATAACCCTCATACTTGGAATTCCAATCACAACCCAAATGATATATTTATATATGCTTATATATATGTATATGGGAAATATTTATCGTCAATGCCATATAATTAACCCCAACATGGACTATCAGTCGCATAAAACCCAATCAACTCGACCTCAAAATAGATAGGTCTTGAATCCACCCCTTTCAAAACACTTTTATGTTATGATAATATTACCTGAGTATCAATATATAGGTTTTAGAGTGAGCCATTCAATTAAAGAGATTATTTAACATCAAACTAGTTTCTATGGTCTACTTTACATACTAGGTTCAAGTCATACCGTTTCCTTACTAACCATGAAAATGTCACAAGTTCCTAAACCAAACTCCATCCTAAAACCACTTTCCATGATATCATTATCTCACAGCCCACCCCACTAAGACTCCAATTTATATAAAAATATGTCAAAGTATACCCCCAAATATTTCCTTTTATTGGCCATGTATTGAGACTATACCCAAGGGTATATCAAAACACACACACACATATGGAAAGAATTACCCTTTATAAATGAAAACTTTTTATAACTTATAATAGTATAATGCATTTACCAAACAAGGTTCAAAGAGATATTTTCACTGATAATTTAAACTTACTGATTATTTTCCTAAGATTTCTCATTATTCTAAATGTATTTAGTTGGTTTGGAATCCCTACTAATTCGAATTTCATTTTAATGAAAATTTTAATTTAATTTTTGAATTTACTAAAAAAATGAGACAATCAATTTTAATGAGAAACTAGAAATATAAAAGAAAACAAACCCCCTTAATCTGATGAATCATGTAAGACCATGTCTTATACTTGTGTCTAGTATGATAGGGGACTACACAAAATAAAAATATTTAACGTAATAAAAAATAAACAAATAAATTTAGTATATACCTACATAATAGGACCCCATGCACCATCACCATGACTCCTATACTTCTGCAGTGATCTAACCTCAGATAATAGATGCACATTTACCTCCTCAAAAGCATGTATCCGTGCCTCCAAATCTATCAGTTGTTGTGTCATACCCGAAACAATAGGATCCATATCCTCGGCATGCGACACTATATAAAAAGGAATCCCCATGCCATATGTCAAGTTGTAACCATGTTTATAACGACCAATAATGAGATGAAATATCTCATCCCTTCGCATAGAAAGTTTCCTCTAGTCCTCTAAAATCTATTATAAATAAACCTCAAATTGAATCTATGTGATATATAAATATAATTATATATGTATAGAAATATGTATTTAAGTGTTGATAATTAGTACAAGAACGTACTATAAGAGCTACAACCACCAAATCATTTCGATAATGAGTCATCATCCAAAACAACATTTTATTAGTTAGTGCACCTTGATCCCATAAATTTATACCAATTATAAATAAATGTATAAAAAAAAATTTAAATTATAAATATATAAAGTGACTAATAAATACAATATTTCAAATCTGGGACACATAATGAGGTGGTCCTTACAATGCATGATTCTCGAAATGGTGCACTTCCACATCCTACTTTAAATTAATTTACTTAATTCAAATTTCAAACATGTAAAATACTAAAAATTATTATAAATATATGAACTGAAATTAATAGAATAACTATTGTAGCCTTAGTGGACCAATATGAAACTAATTCACTCCAATGATATAGGTGAATGCCTCTCAGAACTCATTGAGGGAACATTCTCATATTATTCTATTTAAGATAAAAAATATCACAAATGTACATATTTTTTAAAGTCAGCTAAGAAACTAAAACAACCTAGTTACCTAAAATTTCATCCATATGTAATCTAATGTATCATAGTGGAATGAAGCCTAGTCACGTGTAGTCAATGAAAATATATACGAGTCATGTATGATATGACCTAGCTAGAAAATAAATGAATGGGAACCCACTCCCATAGGATGGTATGTCTCATAAAATGATAAATCAAGGGTCATGTTAGAATTTCATGATGGAATACCATAACTAGGGACTCTCCTATGAGTGAAATAAGTGGTTGAGACTGATCCTATTGAAAACAATTTCATACATAATTATACATATGTGCATATATATATATATATATTTAATTCTTAATTAAGAAAATAAAAGTACATTTACATTCATACATAACTCAACCCATAGACAAATATGGTTCTATAGAATGATGTGGATCTGGTTCTTGTTCCCCTGACATTTCTATAGTCATAAAAAGAATTAGTATAGAAATTTTCAATTTCCTATTACAGTTCTATATAATGTGAACTACAAAGGACTCATGCACTTTTTATTTATTTCACACATATTTTATCAAATATAAAGGAGTGGTTGGATCAAAACACATATATAGGGAAAGATATGATATTTCATTTTTGCATAAACTTAAAATCCCATAGAAAGGATAAGGATCCCATACCCATTCATTTGATTTATTAACAATGAGAAATTCAAAAAGGCTAAGTTTATAAAAACCAGGAAATAAAAGGTGACGAATGTTTCTTTCCACTACCAATAGTTAAATATCATCACTATCATATACTATATAAGAGGAAACTAAATACATGAAAATAACATATGATTTCATATATCATGAAGTGGTGAATAAAACTTCAATAGGTAGAAGATTATAGAAAAATATATAAAGGAAATTCCTAGGGAACCATTCAAGTTGAACTAAATCCACTAATTTCATTTGAATTACATGTTGGTAGAATGATAATACAAATAATATTTATAGAAATATTTACTACCAATTTATGTAAGAGTATTATAAGGGACATATAGATATAAAATGTAAAGCAAGAGTGAAATAAAAGATGTAGGTTGACTCACACTTCTTCTATCTCAATAATTGGGTTGTAAATAACCACATAGAATAATGTATAACTTTAAGGGGAGTGTGTCACATGAAATTGATCAAGTTAAAGAAGAAAATTCTCATGGATCTATATTAGAAGGATGATAAATTTAAAGGAGATACTTTAGGTTTTAATTCCATTGATAGAAGGGTGGTCTATTCAATCCAACCCATTTCAATTCATTCATCATTCATCCCATTCATTTTTATTCATTTTCCATTCATTACACTTCATCTATCCATATAGTTTGAAGAGGTTTTGTAGACTATAAAAGAATAAGGGGTTGAGTTGCATGATAGAGAATAATTTTTTACTTTATATTTATACACTTTTAGTATTTTGGACTAGGAACTATTATGGGGGGTAAATGGGATATAATTCATTGATTGTTTCATACTTATTAATATCTATAAATTTGTGATTTAGGATCTTGTTATTAAAAATATAATTGATTTTTTACTAGTTAGTATATTTTAAGGTGAGGGTTATTAAGAGAGAGTGGAAGACTAAATTTTGTAAAAGAGTTATGATCAATGCATTTTTTGAGTGGAATTTTAGGGACTGTAGTGTTTATTAATTTTTTTAAAAAAAATAACATTTAACCATTTGAAATAGTCAAGTAAATAAAAAAGTATAACGAATTTTTTTTGGAAAAACAATTTAGATACATTAAATATTTGGTTAGACTTAATAATTAAGTAGCTATAGATTTTTTTTATAATGTTAATATTAATAAAAATTAATGTAAAATATAAAAAAGAAACTCATTACTAACTAAGAAATAAGGTAAATTAAAACTAATAATGAAGATGATAACATCCATCACACCTTATTTTCACTGTTTCATTACTCCACTTCAGTAAATTGTGCTATATTAAATTTAAAATAATGAACAAAATATATATATATATAAGAGGGGAAAATATAACCTATCTATTTTGTATTGATATTGATATTATCAACCGTATTGATTTTATTAGGTTCACAAACAACTGACCATTATACATGAAAAATAAGAATCGGTAAGACTATTATTATACTAGAAACAAAGGGAAAAAAACTAAAGAAAATATTAAAGAGAACATGGGTTTAACTCCCCATTAGGAGCTATGTATTTATATTCCCCCATAGCCTTGATAGTATTATAAATTCAATCCCATTTTGTTAGAGGATGTGGCTTTTTGAATTATGAACCATTGCATATTATCTTCTCCATTTTACAACTAGGAACATTTTAACCTCAATCGAACTACCTCAAACATGTTATCTTCTTATCATGATTCCCAAAAATAACATCATTTATTCTTTTTTTTCGTTCTTTGTACATCAGTAAATCATTTATCTAATAAATATTCTATCCTCATGAAGATGGTCTGGTCCTTACTAGTTATTTTTATACTAATTACTTATACCCTTCTAGGAGTTATGTTTTTTACAATTACATAAATATATTAATAAAAATTAGCACTATATTCGGGGATAGGAGGGGTAAAAAACTGTTTTAAAGTAATATTTTAATAAAACAAGGGAAGAAAGGAAACATAAATCAAGCTAAAATTTTTGTATTTCAAGGAAAATTCAAATAATGATATCTAATTGTATTATATAATGAGATTCAAGTGCAACAAACATCCATTATCCTAGTAAAATAAAAAAACTGTAATGATTTCAGAGCATTTTTCATAATACTCAATCTAAATTATCAAGGAATGAAGAAATAATTAAGTCTTCATTCAAAATACTCAAACCAGAATCTAGTGTACTCAAGGAAAATATTCTTGAATAGATAAATGGATTGACTAATATTTTAAAAATACCCAAACAAGTATCCCAGAATTTGAAATCAAAGTAAAGAAGATGAATAGATAAAATGATGTGAGGGATAAAGGAAGAATGATAATTTTTGATAAATTAAACCAATGTAGTGTATTATGGAAATAAATATATATAATTGTAGTGATATATATGAGTAAATTTAAAAAAATTAAACAATGAGTTAATAAATGAGAAATAAGATACACTATAATTTAAGAAGTGACACAACCTTTTATGGGAAGAGTAGTAAATGAATAGAACTATTATGGGGGGATATAGTTAAAATTCTTTTTTTTAATTTTTTTTATCATAGTTTACCTATATTTTATGCTTTTCTATGTTTTATTATATAACTATTATAGGATTTTAAGTTTTTATATTTTTCTTAAAAACATTCCTTTAATTATTTTTACTCTAGTTTGTGTCATTTTTCATACATGTATATATCAAAGATTGATACAATAGATAAAAAAAATTTAAACACTTCATAATAAGTTAATTTTTTTGAAAGAAAATGTTTTAAACCGAAGAGAGGGAAAGAAATCACACCGTTCATTAAACATGAAAATCGACCGTTTCTCCTTCAATGGTCTCTATAACCAAATGAATATCTTCTTCACTTTGAACTATGATATATTGATCAAGATATTGTGAAACAAAGGAAAGAGTCTCAGGTTCATCTCATTCAATTAAAAACACTCCTCACCTTGAAATTTTCACAGAAACTTTCCAATTTGGATTAGATAGTAAGGTAACAAAGAAAAATTGTTATACTTGTGATGCCAAAATGAAAGGTTGTTCACTTGCTCATTCATCTCTACATAAAATACTATTAAAATTCCCAAATGTAAATGAATATTTATTTACTTTACTTATATGGACTGGATCAACCCAATTACACTTTAACAGTATGTATGTCAACCCGATCACGTAAAAACTTCAATGATGTATTTCAATTGACCATAATAATAACCAGAAATGATAGATGGACAACTAATGTCACTATTTTGTGTTTCGCATTTTTTATCGAAATATTTAATTTGAAACAAAAATCTATTAGAATATAAATATTTTTAAGGAAGATCCATTATAGGTGGAACCTTATCTAGTTAGTTAAATTATTCAGTAAGTGTACGGTGACCTAAATCCCATAAGTTATGGACCGATATATTTCATAAAATTTCAATAAAAATATATGTAGAAATAAATTTGTAATATACTTAAATCATAATGAAAATCCATTTATATATACAAAATCCTTGAACCAATCATGAAATGATGCGTAATGGGATATTTGAATTTGATAATCACTCACATGAGACATCTTGTACCCAATCAATGGAGCATTGAACAAGATATATTGATGATCTTGTACCCAATTGATGTTATCGATATCAAATATATTTTCTTCTCCAATAGGACCATCATGAATATGAGAGGGATTATCTAATTTTGTTTTAACATCCATAAGATATTCTGCACAAAAATCAATACACTCATCCATCAAATAACCATTGGCTATTGATGCCTCCGAAAAGATCTGTAATATATGAATCATTTAAATATATTTATATATCTTTGAATAGGATATATCCACCAGAATTTCACAAGAACATCAGCCATTACTTCATCAATTAGGTTCACTATTAAGTGAACTACAATATCAAAAAACTCGGGTGGAAATATTTTCTCCATGTGAAAAAACATAAGTATAATTATGTCTTGAATTTTTTTTAAAAAACCCATTAGTTGATTTCTTAAAAAATATATCTCAAAAAATTACTCATCTCAATAAAAGGTTGAACAAAATTGGGTGATAAATAATCACAAATTGTGATTGGAATCGACTATTGATATAGTAAGTGATTGTCATGACTTTTCCACCCTTTCAATGTCCTACTCCTCACATTCACACACTTGGAAATATTAGAGGAGTAACCATCTGGTACCGTGAGCATCTTAAAAATGGAAAGAAATGCCTATTTCACTTTTTTAGTCATGAAATACTATGAAACACACATGTATACCTTGTTTCCCTTACCCAACTATAAATTCAATTGTTTCTTTAAACCCATTTCTTCTGAATCATGTCGTTCATTGACATGGTCCTTTTATTTTCCACTAACACTTAAAATGGTCGACAATATATTATACCAAACATTTTTTTCAATGTGATTGACATAGAAATTATGCATTAGCTTGTTATTTTTCTATTAAGGGAGATTAAAAAATACTTTTCTTCTTCCAATTTTGACTATACTATTTACCCATAGAATGATTATTGGGTAATAGATGAGTCAAAAAATCCTAAAAATCACATACCTTGTGGATGTTTTATTCCTTTATCTACAATAATATTTCTACTCCTATGATGATCTTTACTAATGGGTTAAATTATCTAGAACTACCAAATGCCCCTCTTTCCTTTCTTAACCTATGACGAGGGGGAAGAAAACATATGCGACCCATGTATGACCATTTTTTAAAATGTTTAATCCATGTTGATTTTTTTACTTTTATTACAATAAGGGAATGAAAATTCCCCTTTCATACTCCAACCTAATATATTTTCATAAGTTGGGAAGTTATTTATTATCCAAAATAGAGAATCCCACAGTTTGAACATTTCATCCATTTCAAAGTCATAATTCATCACACTAGTACCCCAAAATTCATTCAAATCATCAGTCAATGGATGAAGGTAAGAATCAATATTATCCCCCAGACTTATAGGTCTATCAATAAGAGTGGAAAGTAATAGAATTTATTATTTCATACAAAGACTCTGAGGAATATTATTGATAAACAACACCACGGGCCATGTTCCATGAGTTTTACTAACCATAGACATGAATAGATTAATACCATCTACTGCTAACCCCAATTAGACATTACAACTATCTTTATAAAAGTAAGGGTTTCTCTGATCAAAATCCTTCAATGCAAGAGAGTCTGTTGGCTGGGTTATCATATCATTTTCCTTATTTCTTTCTATATGTCATCTCATTTATTTAGAAACTTTAGATGACATATATAATATTTTATGATTCACATTCAGTGGAAAGTTACTTATTTGATTTACGACAATAATTTTCCACAGTTTTATAGTCTGTATTTCACAATTATGATTTCCCCCATTATCTTTCCACTAAGAAGAGTCACAAACCATAAAATTATCTAAATGGGAAGTTTTTTTATAAACAGTATACAATTGTCTGCACATGAATCTATGGTCACATATGTTAATCCTAAGTTCTCTATCAACTTATGAGCACAGTAATATGAATCTGGAATCTTAGCATCAATAAGAAGTACTTTATTTTAATAACACCAAAATCTTTTCAAATGATGTATCTAAACACTAATTCAAAGTTTTCAAGTGTAGTAACTTCAAGATACATGACTATTTACTTTAAGAAATAAAACCAGAATATAATTTAGTTTTTGCATCATCAAGTATTTTCTAAAACTGCCTTGAATCACAATATGAACTAGAGCAAAGATTGATCTCATTGATCTCAACATTCCAGATGTTAATGAATTTAGGATCCATATCACATACCATTTTAGTAAGTATTTCATGAATAAGATCAGCCATCCTAACATCAACATCCATATGAACTATTTTTGTATGATTAAAATGAATATATTCTTTCCCATGATGTGTCAAACACTCAAGAATAGGTTCTCCCTCATGGTATCTCATATAAATTGATATCCATTGGTACATTTTATACATGGAAAACTAGTATTTTCACTTTGAAATACTCCACTGAAATCAATATATTGCATAATTCCATCTTAATATTATCTATATGTTCTATTTGGAAGATCAATCTAACTCTTATCCAAATTAGTATCTATAAAACAAGTAGTAACATTTACACACAAATTTATATTTCCTACATTTTTAGAATTTCAGATCACAAAATCTATTTAAAATAAAGACTAACCAATTACATGTGGACTTAAATTCATACTCATCCAAAACAAGAAAAAAAATTCACAAATGACATGATCATTGAATTTTAAGCTATATTTAATTATTTATAAATTTCTTTTTTAAAGTATTATTTTGTAAATGACTAAATATTTTGTAGTGGGGTGATTACAAAATATTTCTAGATAAAAAAAATATTTTCAAAAGAAAGAAAATGTTGATCAAATGAATAAATAAAATAAAAACAAAGTAAGATATCTTTTTGTTACAGAATGATATTTTTTTGTAAAAATTTTTAATAGATAAGGAAATTAGAATAACCAGTTAAAGGAAAAGTAAATATAAGGACAACATTTAGTCTCAATTATAATATATGAATAAGTTTTCAAAATTAGTATTTGTTTAATAATAGAATTGAAAATTAATATGTTGTGGTGGGGAATCCATTAGGTCCAGCTCAATCAATTAATCATCAAACCCCAAACCTTAAACCCCATATGGGACACCCCATGAAAAAAACTAATTTAAGGAATTGTCCTCATTATTCTACTCCAATATTAACCCATTTCTTGTTTTTTAAACATCCATGTACTATAAAATTATCAATCATTGTCTCGAGTGATTGACATCATCTTAAATAAATTTTAAAAAATTATAAATATATAAACTAATCTAAATTGAAAAATAAAAATATTATCTATTTAGTAGTCCAAGATAAAGTGAAGGGACACTGGTTTCGATTTACATTTTCATGATAAACAAAAAAGGTATCATAATAAGTAAACAATAGTTTACTAATTCAAATTGAGATAATTATGATATAAAATAATACTTACAGATCATCTATAATTAATCAAGTATCCAAGATAAAAGATTATAATATTTTAATAAATTGAAAATAAAAACCACCAAAATAATGTTTCACTGATTTGCGTCAAATCCATGATTCCTTTTCTTCAAAAAACTAGTTGATCAAAACTCATAAGAGAAAGAAAAATGAAGGAGTATTAATCTTTTTTTTTTGAAAGTCTTACACCAAATAATATATCAATTGATAGTGAAATGGTTAATATAACTTCTCATGATAATATTATGGACCATTCATCGACTAAAATAGACGATTCAATCCATCATGTATCATTGAAATCGAATCCACTATTTAATTTAATTAATTTTTATTATATGAAGAATAAATTCATCGATCCATATATGGTTTAACTATTGATATATTAAGGTGTGAAACTAATTCATTTAAGTGATACATTAAATTATTTCCATATAATAATTATATTTATAAAAATCCATAAATTATATTTCTCATTCTTCAAATTTGATTCCATTAATAAATTAATGAATAAATTTTAAAAAAACAAAGAACATTTTAATTAATTATCCAATAATTAATGTAACTGATATATTAATGCATTAATATATATAGCTGAAACATTAATGTATTAAATTTATGCAATGAATATTAAATGTTTTTCTAAAAAATAAAAAATTTTCTTTCTCCTACATGGTTTAAATTAATTAATTTATTAAATCATTGAATATAAAAAAATTATTAAATTAAAGGAAATTATATACCAAAATATGACACATTAACATGGTAGATATAATGTCTGATAGGTATACTATTCATGCATATTAAAATGATCATATAAATAATAATCGATAGATAATGACATATTTATTTAAATCAAATATATAATTCAAAGAATGGTCACAAAATTTCAAAATTTGTTAAGTGATAAATATTTTCAAAGAAACATCACTATAAAAAAATATATCTTTAATAACTAATGAATTGAAAAAGTTTATATCCCTCACTAACCCAATTCATTAGAATACTTAATCAAAATGATATAGATTTAATGCTCAATAATTAATTTCAATGGGAGGGAAATTATGTATCAAATATTGAACCAAAATAATTTATACAAGAATCAAAGGGTTTATCTCAAAAAGAGTGATGAATCCTGGATAAAAATTAAATCACCAGTAGTGGCAGAGAGGGGGTGATGACAGTGACTAGGATCAAACACGATGGTGTAGTGGTTTCGACAGGGCTTTGATGAGTGTAAGGTAAAGGAAAGGGAAGGTAGATGGGTAGTAGTGGTGGCTCGATAAGGGTTTTTGTGAGGGTTAGGGAAGTGGGGGGGGGGGTAGTGAGGGTGGACGGGCAGTGACGATGGTTCCAGGTGTGGCAGCGACAACAACAGGTGTAGGAGAGAGGGTGTTGAGGGCAATGAGTGAAGGTGGATCTAGTTTGGGATGAGGAGGGGGAGGAATATCCTAGAGGGGGTAGAGGGTGTATGGGAAGTAGTGACTACAGGTGTGGCGGCGACGACAAGGGATGGGTGTGGCAGTAGTGATGCGTAGGGTTTGATTGGGCCATCAATCATTCAAATACATCTCGCTCACTTATCATTACCTTCCTTCAATCTCATTAAACCTATGGTGAAACCCTAGAATGAAATCAGAGAAGAAGTTCATATTTTTATCTAGAGATACTACTGCACAATGAGTTTTTTATTCTCTTTCTGAATTTTTTTAAAACATCCTAGGTTAATTTATTTGAAAAATACCTCTTAAAGGCGGCATCTTCGATGCCTCCTTTTCCCTAAAATAGTAATTTTTTTCTATTTTAGTTTTTTTTATATTTAAAATTTTAATTTTTTATTATTATGTTTGTATGGTTATATATATATATATAACTTAATGTTTCAACATAATTTATATTTTATAAGCTTTCTAATGCACCTACTTGAAACTTAAAAAATTTTCAAGTACATGACTTTGCTAACCTATATAATATAAACTATAAGACCAATATGAATTAAATTTTAAAAATTACATAAACATATAACTAGTAGTCCAAAATAAAAATAATTTCTTAAAATATATTGGTGAAATATTATTTATAAGCTTTCTAATTCACCTACTTGAAACTAAAAAATGTTTCAAGAACGTGACATTACTTGCCTATATAATATAAACTATAAGACTGATATGAATGAAATTTTAAAAATTGATTAAACATATTACTAGTAGTCCAAAATAAAAATGATTTCTTAAAAAATGTTGGTGAAAAATTATTTATAAGCTTTCTAATCCACCTACTTGAAACTTAAAAATGTTTCAAATATGTGACTTTACTAGCCTATATAATATAAACTATATAACCAATATAAATGAAATTTTAAACATTTCTTTAACATATTACTAGTAGTAAAAAATAAAAATAAATTCTTAAAAAATATTCATGAAAAATTATTTATAAGCTGTCTAATACATCTACTTGAAACTTAAAAATGTTTCAAGAATGTGACATTTCTAGCCTATATAATATAAACTATAAGACTGATATGAATGATATTTTAAACATTGCTTAAACATATTAATATTAGTCCCAAATAAACAAAATTTCTTAAAAAATGTTGGTGAAAAAATATTTATAATCTTTATAATCCACCTACTTGAAACATAAAAATATTTCAAGTATGTGACTTTGGTAGCCTATATAATATAAACTATAAAAGCGATTGGAATAAAATTTTAAACATTGCTTAAACATATAACTAGTAGTTGAATTTTTAATTTTTATTTATATGGGTCTTATAGTTTATATTTTATAGGCTTTCAATGTCAAGTAGGTGGCTTAGGATCCTCCTCTACATTCATTCTTTTCGTTCTCACTTCTGAGTTAAATTTCTTACATTCCTTTCATTATAATTTATTTATTTTATTTATGAAACTCTTTATTTTCAAAATTTTTTTAGATGATTAGGCTATATATTAAATTTTATTTTCATTTTTTTTATTCTATAGATTTTTTAATATTTTAAAGTTATTTACTTGAAATTTATTAATTATTTCTATGTTTCAAGTAGTCGACTTTGAAAGATGTCAAATATAAATTATTCCTAAAATATAAATGAAAACTAAAATACTGGATAAATATATAAGAATATCTAATAGTATTAATATTATTTTGATTTAAGTAGACATAAAACATGTTAATTAACATGTACAATCAATTTATATGTCTATAGCAAGGAGATTATGTCCTACATGGTGGTATGTGAATAGGACGTCCGTGTCGAGTGTATAGTGGAGTATGATGACCTGGAGAAGGCTTATCCTCGGGCATTGGAACGTTGACTGGTGCATCCTTCATCTGTGTGTTAGTGGGAGAATCTGTCAACTACATCTCGTACTGCCCTCCAGATCCTTCTCCCACTAGGGTGGCAGAAGGACCTGCCTCCATCGTAGTGGGGAACCATGCCTATGATGGAGCTATACCCCAAGACAATGATCAATCTTAAATCCAGGGCTGCGATGGATCCAAAGGATATGATGGATCTAGAACCCAAGATAGAGAGAACTAAAGATATCCTGTCAGGAAAGATGGATCCCATACCACATGAGGCACATCTTGAATTGGCTGATCCTGGACTACTAGAGGGCCAACCTCTGCCTGTGGAATAGGTGAAGCTTCACTTGCAACATGATTCTATCTATGTCGATGTGGTCATGGATCCTCATCCACAAAAGCAGCTCCAGGATGTTCATCTAGGGCAGAAACCTCCTCTCTCCGGGCTGGACATGTGAATATGTTCCCAGAAAGCACATGAAAATATACCCTCGCCTCCAGTGCTATAGCATGGAAGACTGCCAGGCTAAAAACCCCCTCCTCCTCTTTATCACTAATTCGAACAAGATTCTCTGTGTGACTTCCCTATAGATAGATTCAAATTTAATTAGAAAATAGTTCAATAAACAAAATAATGGAAATTTATTGACTTACCATCCTATGCATCTCTATTCCAGGTTTAGTAAGATATAATATAGACTTCAGTTTATACCATGACACATACTCAACCTACTCTGAAAGAGAGAATCAATTCATAAAAACACCCTGAATACAAAACTCTGCACATCTTTGCCAGTAGTCGATAAAGATGGCATGTACTCGGGACTAGTCATCATCCTGCCTCTCTGTCAGCTTCATCACATGAAACTGCTCTGTCAGTCTCGATGGAAATAGCATCGGCTGAGTATGGAAAAATTGGTGCATGAATCGTCCATGCTGCTACCACTCAATAATAAGGAAGTGAATTAGGGGTACTACAACTATATCATCCTCAAGCCCATCAGTGCAATATGCTGACAACTGGTCTGTAATACTTCAGTATGGAAGCCATGAAATCGAAAATGACAAGTGATTTTGTCAAAAAAGCACTTAACTAAAAACCATAATTGATTATATTATTAAACATGTTAGACAGTGATAGATTGTATATACATACCTAATTAGGTAAGATACAGTCCAACTGTAGCCGATATAGGCCCAAATGCTGTCTCGAAACTACGTCAAAATTGTGTCGCTGACACCACCTAAAAAATACATCACTGATAGTGAAAAATAATGAGAAATTAAATTCAATAACTCATAGTAGAATTATAAACCAATAGAAATGACTGATCATACCAGCTTCCATGCAGAGCGTCATGCAACACCTCTATCTCAATAGGCAGACCAGAACGCTCAGGGAGGAATGCTGGGATGCGATCCCATGCCCACATCTGAATAAGGATGACACATCCCCCGAGACCTGTGCGGTCCCTGTGGGATAGCCTACATAATGATCTATATGTGTATGCCAAGCAGGATGATCCCCAGTTATACATCCCAGCCCGATCAAAGTCTTCTAGTAGGGTTAGATACATCATGTTCATGTGCATCCCCGAGTGATCAATACACATGGTCCCTCCAATGAGCTGTAATATATATGAACGAGAATAACACATGATAGTCTACTCATTATCATAATCCTATAAATGTGGAATCTGTGACTCCAACCAAGGTATAGATATAGATTCTCCATCTTTAGCCTTACGGTCGAAGAAAATATCAATGCCCAATAAGCGCTGAGCAAGGTCTGGCGAAACTGCATGAGTGAGTCTAATAACGGGTCTCCCCTGGATAGGCAGACTGAGAAGCATTGAAACATCCTCGAGGGTGGTGGTCATATCTCCCTCAGGCAGGTGGAATGTATGTGTCTCTGGTCTCCACCTCTCAACGAGGGTAGCAAGTAGGTAATGGTCTACAAATGTGAAATATGATATGATAAGGCCAGATAATCCAACATGACATAATTATGGTCTAATGGCATGTGGAGGCTCCCTGTGATGAAAATGGTGCGCTCGACACACCCTAATCGATCGATCAACATAACCCTCTAACACAACCTGTGAAATATTGGTAGGCTACTGAGTGAGAAGTATGGTATCATCCATCTGCATATAAACAAATGAAATGAGTCGTAAGTGTAAAATGTAAATATAACATTATGGTTAGAATAATGTTATGACTTGTATAATTTAATACATGACATGTTTATTCACATTGTTTTATGAAGTTACTTTTACCAAAAGAAATATAATTCTCTATGTGTTTTGGTTCTGAATGAAATAAAGATAACAAGAGGAAATAAGAGAAAAAAATAGATGGAAAAGATTATGTTGTGAAAGAATTTTATTAATGAAAATATCTTTGTAACAATTTTATTAATTGATACATTCTTTAAGGGAATATATCTAGGGTTTTGGATTTTTTGGAAGTTTTTAGGGTTTAGGTATATCATTTTTGGGTTAGGGTTTAGGTTTGAGGGTTTTGGGTTTCGAATTTTGATATTAAGGTTTAGGAAAGATGTTTTTGGGTTAAGATTAATAGG
The DNA here is from genome assembly GCA_963277665.1 of Viscum album. Classification (NCBI taxonomy): domain Eukaryota; kingdom Viridiplantae; phylum Streptophyta; class Magnoliopsida; order Santalales; family Viscaceae; genus Viscum; species Viscum album. The sequence continues at coordinate 1,371,742,974 of OY728129.1, read as the reverse complement.
GTATTTATTTATTAGGTTTGTGTCACAAAGATTTACATTTTTGGAATAATGGAATACTAATTTTTAGAATCATAAGGACAATATTTATAAATTATTGGGTATTGAATTTGGTTAGACATATTTTGGAGGAGCTTTATGATTAACTAGTTATAGATTAAATTAAGATAAAACATGTCAATTACTAATGATGTTTTACGAATTTATCTAATTATATTTATTTAATAACTTATGCTAATCATTATGATACTATTATTTCATTATATAAAATTTTATTAAAATATCACACATAATTTTATCAAAAACCATGGTAAAGGGAATATTTTTTTGGGTTGGGGTTTAGGTTTGAAGGTTTAGGGTTTCGAATATTGATGTTAAGGTTTAGGAAAGATGTTTCTGGGTTAAGTGTTCTACTTTAGGGTTTTGGGGTTTATAAAACTAAGAAAAAAAGAAGTTATAATAACATTTAATTTAAAATATGATAATGTCACAATGAACACGATGCATCATTTTGGATGAGACTATGAACTCAACCCAACAACGTTAGGGCATAATTTCTGGTTACGACCTTCTTTATGAAATATCATGCATCTCAAACTCGGCCCTTGTTCTTGAGGGAAGTGAATCACATTACGCATCCTACTTTCCTTCGGTCTCCCACAAGGACACAACTGATTTATGTCAGGTATTACTATTGGCTGGACTTTGGGCATTGGGAAATAAAGATACTCCCTAATAGGTGTCCATGGTGCAACATAACAGTTAGCAATGGTATCAATCCATTACACTGGATCAACATATTCTTCCCATTATATGTTCACAGTGGCACATACTACGTTGGCGTGTTTGCATGGAAACCGTGAGGCTTGAAAGTTTCCACACTGACATTGCCTTGTTTCCAGTAATACCACTATTTTTTCACTGATGCGATTTTTGATGGGGTATGAATGCTCTTGAACTTAAAATCGGGAGTCTTATCATTGAAAAAGGTAGATATGATAACCAAAAGCTTCCTCAATATTCTTTTCAATCACTCATTTAAAGTGTCTTTCATATCTTAGCCCCTATTGTATTCTATATGATGCTAGTTTTTGTCTATCAATGAAGTAATTCAGCCATTGATATAATGTTTCCTGAACTAGGGAGGTTATAGGTATCTTGCGTAGCCCTTTGAAGACACCATTGATGCACTATACAATGTTTGTCATCATGTGTCCGTACCTCTTCCCCCCATCATATGACAATGTCCATTTCTGTTGGTCTGACTCAAATGCTACACAGAATAGATTATATTTCACATAGTTTGATTTTATCTTTATGTTGAAATAGAAAAAAATAAGAAATACAATGTGTACCAAGCCTCGTGATTGCCTTATTCATCGATTCACTGTGGAATTTTTTCTGCACATTTCTAGCAATGTGTCTAATGTTAAACCGATGATGTTCATTTGAGTATCTCTATATATCAGGATCCACATTGATTGCCTCATTAATTTCTTGATGGAAATAAGATATCAATCAAACACCCCGAATGTTGGTGAAATGGTTGCTGATACATGTTTGTTTGTATCCAGATAGAAGACAACTTGGTCATGATGCCTCAGTATGTCTAGCAATTGTGGCAACACCCGATATGAGTCAACCCAATCACCATAGACCTTCACAATTGCCTTCTGTTTCGCCATCCATGCCTTATTATAGGAAATATTATAACCAAATTTATGTTGAATCCTCTCTTGCAAAAGGGATATTGGAACATCTTGACATATCCTAATCATCTCAACAACAATATAGGACACAAATTCTTCATCTAATGTGGTATGATATTGTGTGAGGATTGGATGAATGAAAGTATGAGCTGCCTCAATCCTCAAGATTCTCCAACCCACAAATGTAATGTCCAGAATCTCCCTCAAGAAAAATCTAAAATCATCCACACACTTCTCACACCATATGATATATTTACTATGGAATGATTCTCGAACTATATATCAACAGTTCCTCTCAATATGAAGTCTCTTTAGTGTTCTTTTTAATGAATATTTACTTGGAAAATACCTTCCAATATATAAGGATTTATTTAGCTAACTAAACCTATTTGGTACAACTCTGGGGAACTCAGTTACCAGTGTGAGAACATTATTGTCGAATTCAGGCACACGTGTCATTGCTTTTGACCAATATGAAAGGAGTTGTGGATGATTTATTGTAAGTCAAGGTTGATATACAACTAATGAATTTCTTGAATCCTCCTTCCCAACTTCAGCTGACCCCTCCTCATCAGCACTGCTGTCACCATCTGACCCATCATTACGAAACTCCTCATCAAAAGTCATATTGACATGTATATCCAGGAGATCATCTAGGTTGTCCTCTTCTACTTCTTCATTTGGAATAGGCTCAATTTCAGGGGGTGGACTGTCTTCAACCACTCTTGTAATTCTACGTCTTTGTAAAACTGGACGTTGTTGTTGTACAGTAGCAACATCAACGTATAAATCCATCACGGTACCATCTGACTATTGAGAAAATAAATTAATTGCTTGGACTCACTGCACATCAGCAACCAATGGACAAGCTAGATGCCACATGTTGTCAAGAATTTCAAATGTCTATAGCTCATAGAATTGATATCTTGATCAGGTCCCAGTTTTAAGGAACCAGAAATTCTCTCTTGAAGGTCACTTATGGTTACACAATTAGATGTACTAACCACTGTTATTGGTTGTGTACTATAAGAAGCTGCTTTCTCTGTTTGAATAACCTCCCCATAGCAGTACACATTGGCAAACATTAATCTCAATGTCAAAAATGTTTCTTTCATCAGAATTACGATACTATAACAAATATTTATAGTTTTTTATAATTAACTAATCATATGTATTCAATTTTAATCCCAAGTTATCATTAATTAATCTATAATTTATCATTAATAATAATAAGTATCATTTCTAAACTATATATAACTAATTAAACTACTTAATACATGACATCTTTAATTACTAATAATAACTTTTTTAACTAATCACTCATTCTTTAATCACTAGTTAATCAATATTAAGTTATTCTTTAATTATTTATTATTTAATCCTAAATCATATTATATTCATTAGTTATTTATAATTAACTAATCATATGTATTCATTTTTAATCATATTTTATCATTAATTATTATATAATTAGTCATTACTAATAATAATTATTATTTCTAAACTATATATAACTAATTAAACTACTTAAACTGATTTAATTACTAATAATAACTTTTAGTCGTTAATGATTTTGTCCTTATTTCATTTTATAACTTCATAATTATCATTTTATCATTGATAAATATGAAAATTTGATTTATTTTTTTCAAATATATTTTATTAGTTTATAAAGAAAATATGAATCATCTTAAGAATATCCCCCGAGAGTGTCAAACCAGGAGTGCATCAAGGCCCATTGTCATGTACTAGGATACCCCAGGTAAAGCCAAAAACTCATTGTCAGAGTTTTCAATCCTAGGTATATATATGCCAGAGCCACATCCACTTGTTTGTATCTAGATAGAGATTTGATTTCTTAGATAACCACATAGTCTTTATGCTACCAAAATTTTACAATACTTAATCCTAAGTTAATCTATACTTAATCTATACTTAATCTATACTTAATCTATACTACTAAAAATAATTATTTCAAACTATATATAACTAATTACACAACCTAATAAACAAAATATTGATAACAACCTAAACTACTTAAAAAATGAAATATTCAAAACAAAAAAAATTGAATTAAATAAATATAAAACATTAAATTAAATAAATAAAAATACCTCTAAATTATGCTTCAAAAAAACCCGCATAGAAAACGAAATTTTTAGAGAGATACGAAGAAGATTTAAGAGAGATGAAGGCAAAAATTGAGTGAGGAGAGGGGGTTTCCCTTTTATAGGGAGCTGAGGAAAATACGACATCCCCCTCGCTACCTTTTCCATGTCATCGATCTGGGCCAAGGGCGGTGTGGGGGATCAAAGGTTGTATCTCCAATGCCACCTTTGCACATCCACATAAATGTGGCATTAGAAAAACTGCCTTTGTAGCATATTTAAAAAAAAGTAACCAATGACATTTTAATTTTTTTTAGAAAATGTATAAAAAAACTCGCTGCACAACATCCATGCCTTCAATTGAGTTCCAGCATCCTATAAAGAGATAATCCAAGTGAATAAAATTGGTGGAGGTAATGTGCTAATATTATAGTGAGGATAATATTCTATGGGTTTTTTCAAATCTAGAGGAATGTTAGAAATCAAAGATTGTATAAGGAAAAATGATCGGTGGTAAGCTGAGAGGGTTGTAAGTTTCCCATTTCATTTCCATTTCCTCATTTTTTTCATGTTATAGTAGTTCTGTTATTTATTTTTCTTTCCTAGTTCATATTTTGTAGTAATATTTTGTTTTTAGCCTAATAAAACACATGAGTGGGTGGTGTTATTGTTATCCATGTAGGACAACTAACATTTGAAGCATGTTGAATCCATACATCATTTACTACTTTTAGTTTTCTTTCTTTATATCCATTATTCTTTCTTCTTTTCTTTTTCCCATCTTATCTTGATTTTCCAAGATTTAATTCTTTATCAACTATGGCCTTTATCATCTCAATTTCTCCTTCAATTTAAAATATTGAGTAGAAAACAATTGTATATTCAGTGTCCCTTAACCTTTATTTGGTAATTACACTTTAATGCAATCCCTAATAGCAATAGTGTGTAAGGGCGTAGTGGAGGTTCATGGAAACAAAAAACACACAAAAACAGAAGAAAAATGGAAGATTGCTCAGATTTACATGGTTCGGTAGGTTTTCCCACATCCATGGGAGAAACGGGTCCAATTTATTTCTCTCCAAATCTCTTCAGAGAATCACAACACACCACTTAAAAACAATGGGATTTTAATCCCATTATAAAGATAAGAAAAACCAGAAAATTTATTCAGTTGGTGGGTAGTTCATATAACCATGAACAATCCTCCCACTGCCTTCTACTTTTCCACCACGTCAACTGTCCACCATGGAAGACTGCTATGTGGAGTAGTTACTGAAAAAGGAGAAACTTATGCTGAAAAAACTTATGTTAAACACATCTTCTGCTAATCACTATCCCAAATTGGGGGTGGCCCCAAAAAATCTCCCCTTACTACCCATTTGGTGTAGAAACAGGACCTACAGTATCCATGCAGGCATCAAAAACTTCATCATCAAATCGAACACGCTTCTTTTTACCATATGACATGGCACTACCATTTTCTTCAATTGATCTCAGGCTGTCTACAGTCACTATCAAATGATACAACCCTTGGATCACTTTTCTAGAAATCATTGCTGCATCCCCACATGAGACTTCCAACACTCCAACTTCTATGGAAATATTGAATCCATTTGCATAGATCCTACATAATGATACCTAGTTTTGTCTCATCCTTGAAATGAATTTCACGTGATCCAGTTTTTGTACTGCTCCATCGGGTGTCTTTATTTTCACCGTCCTGACTCCTCAAACATCACAAGTTGACCCATCACCAAGTCTCACTGAATCTCACACTTTCTAAAAAGTATGAAACGCACCTTTCATCATACATATGTATGCCGAGCTCCCTAAATCCAAAACCCATATGTCTTCATTTGTATTTTGAGCCCGCTCTTTCTTCCTTTTTAAAAATAGACATTCACACTTCTTATGCCCATATATTTTACAGTAAGGACACTGCACTTCTCCCCATTCAACTCTCCCATCTAAGTGAAAGGTTCCCATTATTACACAGACTTCATCATCTACCGATAATTCTGTAATATTCGCAACCTTCTCTTTGTCTTTCCCAGCAATGTACCATTTTCTCTCTTCACAGTAACTTATACAGTGACCCTTTTTCTCACACAAAAAACATTTGATTTCTCTAGGATCACATCCTCTCGATTTTAGCTTCCATTCTTTACCCCCCATCTTCCAATATCGGCTCCTCCCACATTTATCATCTTGTATCACCATGATTTTCTTGCCTGAGTGCGTCGCAGGTCTTCAGAATGCCTCTAAATCTTGAAGCGACATGATCACCTCGTTTAGCTTCAATGTTTCCTACCCCATGAGAAAATGAATTCACATGTACATCAAATTAATTTGGTAGAGACAACTAAATAAAAGTGATTTTTCTTCCTCTAACCTTCACACCGATCCCCAATAATTGTGTCAAGATCTTGTTGAATTTGTTAGTGTGATCCAACAAATTGTTTCCCTTGTCCGTCCATAACTAGCACAATTTCTTCTTTAAGTATAATTTTTTGGTGAGTAATTTCATCATATACTGCTACTCTAATGTTTTTTAGATATCCTTTAGTGAGGTCTCATACAACACCTACTACTTTACTTTGTTTACTAGAAACAATTGAATTGTGCTAATAACCCGCATCTCAAGCTCTTCCCAATCATCATCATGAGTTCTCTCGATCTTTTCTTCGATCAACGGTCTGATCATGACCTAATGCACAAGAATATATTTCACCTTTCTTTTACACAGGCAAAAATCGTTCTGACCATTGAAATTCTCAATATCAAATTTTTGAAGTGCACCGCCACCAGCCATCGTCGATGTCGCAAAACGTGATTACAACCATTGATGTCACACCCTTTCAGTACCACTTGATGGAGTGATAATGTTGAAAAAATAACCCTACGGATGTGTTCAGAATGATCAAAATAGTGGGAATCATCTCCTAGATCGTCAAAACTGGGCACTAATTGATCAAGATATGACCAAAATAGTGTCAATGGTTGAGATTGTCTGATGACTTGGTGATGATATGGAACACCGGAGAAGCTACTGTAAAACTCACCAGAAAGTCACCAGCACCATAAGAGTACCTTCTTCTCTATTAAGGTGGTACTGTATTACTGTGGTCAGATCATATCTTTTACAGAGCCTAGTAGGTTCATTTCAGCTTGGTTTTTGATTTTGGTTGCACCATTGAAATCATTTCGTTATCCTCTTCAAGGATATGCCCTCAGAAAGAATTTCTGACCAACTTTAATGTTTTGGTCACTAGAAAACTCGCTTCTTCACTGTTATTTTGAACTCCATCACTCTGGATCGCTCTAATACCACTTGTAATGGCACAACAGTGGTGTGTGGCAACGAAAATCACACAAAAATGGAAGAAAAATGGAAGAATGCTTGGATTCACGTGATTTGGAATGTTTTTCTACATCCACGGGAGAAATAGGGCGAATTTATTTCTCTTCGTACCTTATCAGAGGATCAAAAAACACCACTTACAAATAATGGGATTTTAATCCCATTATAAAGAGAAGAAAAATAAAAATTTCTTCATTTGGTGGGTAGTTCATCCACCCATGAACATTCCTACCGCCTCCTATTTCTTGTCCACCGCATTAGTTATGCACCATAGAAGAATACTATGTGGAGTAGTTGCAGAAAAAGGAGAAACTAATGCCAATAAAACATTTTTCACTACAAAACAATGACTACATTAGAGGGCGTTATTTTTGACATTAGAAGGGGTTATTACCCCTTCTAAAGACATTAGCCACGGTTGTCAATGAACCGCTGCTAATGTGGTCGCCTAATATCATTATAGGTGGTTTTGAGGAACCTCTGGTTAAATCATGGATAATTTAGCTGCGGATACATTAGAGGGGGTTTAAACCCCCTCTAAAGTGGATTTAAATTCAATGAAAATTCTTGCATTAAAGGCGGTTATAGTCGAAACCGCCACAAATGGAGTGTAATAGGGGCAGGTTAAACCACCCTGAATGGAACTACTTTAGGGGAGGTTGTAAAAACCATCCTTAATGCTTCTTTTTTTTTCACTAGCCTCACCACAAGGTCATCATTCCCCCACCCCTTCCCTCATAGTCTCCCGTTCAGTTCCCCTGCACCCCCCTTCGGTTCTCGGTGCCCCTACAGTTCCCTGATTCCTACCCGCTCCATTCCCTGCACCCCCATTTGGTTCCTGGAACCCCTATAGTTCCCCACCCTGCTCCATTCCCCGATTCCCAATCTACTCTGTTCCCGAACACCCCCATCTGGGCCCGCTCCATCACGCGCCCCACACCCTATGCCTCTCCATCGCCCCCGTGTAAAATAAATACGAGGCTGCTGTGATTCAAACCCAGCACAAGCCAATCTCTATGGCTCGCAAGTCCAAAGTGGGGTCCCACTTTTCCACTTTATATTTTTTAATTTATAGTAGATATGTGTATATTTATATATATATGATTTTCTATTTAAAAAAGTATTATTCAGATAATATATTTCAATACATTTAAATAATAACCTATCTATAAATTTATATAAACTATATAAATGTTTATATATTTATAAATATATTGATATGAATTATTTATATAGTTAAATAAATATTTATATATTATATATTTTTTTGTTCATATAATATATATAAATAATTATATTTACATATATAAATATATATTTATAAATACATTTATATTTCTCTATGTCTGTTTATGTATTTTTTAATATTTACAGATATAATATAATTATAATATATAATTATTTAATTATTTTTATATACTGATATATATGTGTTTGTGTCTGTATGATAAAAATAGTATTATTAATTATTATTATTGTTATTACACCTATTTTTTAAACTATAAAAATTATATATTGGTTTTATAAATACTATACATTTAGTTTATGATTTATATCATAAATATATTATACTAAATACATTTATATTATATATTTAGGTAAAATATTTATATACTTAAATACATATTTATATATTATATACATGTTTATTTAAAGAATATATATATATATACTTAATATATATATAAGACCTTTTAAAATATATTTATATAATGTATTTCAATACATATATTTATAATTATTTACATTAATATATATTTATTTTCTTAAACAATATAGTATTATATCTAATTAATATATAATAATTATTATATGAAATAGAATTTATACAAATATTTATATTATATACAATTGCTAGTTTATGAAATATAATTTATAAAAATATTTATAAAATGTTATATGAAATACAATTTTATATTATATATAATTAATATGTGTATTATATATAATAAATGTTATATGAAATATAATTTATACACATTTATACTTTATATTATATAAAATATAATTTATACAAATAAATAAATATTAATGTACATAATATTATACATATTTATGTATAAATATAAATACGATTAAATATAATCATATAAATATTTTATATAATATGTACAAATAATGTATTTAAATAAATTTATATACTGTGTTTTAATTATATATATGTGTGTGTGTGTGTGTGTGTGTGTATTATGGAAGTTTCTTTTTAAAAAAAATAATGGGGGTTCACAACCCCATGTAATATATTAAATTATATGGGGTTTTAAACCCTCTATAATTTAAAGACATTAGAAGGGGTTTTGAACCCCCTCTAATTTAAGACATTAGAGGGGGTTTTCCACCCCCTATAAATTAAAAACATTATAGGGGGTTTTGAACACCCTCTAATTTATGAAATTAGAGGTGGATTTTGAATCCCCTATAATTTAAGACATTAGAAGGGGTTTTCAACCCCTTCTAATTTAAGATATAAGAGGGGGTTTTAAACCCCCTCTAAAATCCAACTGGATATTAAAAAAACAATGTTAAAAAATTTAGATGGGCTTCAATTAGAGAGTGTCAATAACCCCCTCCAAATTCAATGATTATCGAGGGTTGTACATAACCCCCCTCTATTTTTTTTATAGAAAATGAATTTAGAGGGGTTTCATAACCCCCTATAAATTCGATGATTAGAGGGGGTTGTGAAGAAACCCCTCTAATGTTACATAAAATGAATTTAGCGGGGATTGTGAATAACTCCCACTAAATAACCCCCTCTAATGTGCTATTTTTTTTGTAGGGTTTGAAACACAACTTTTTCCAATCACTTTCCCAAATAGAGAGTGGCCCCCTCATGGTGGTCTGAGATTTTATAGTTTATTTTTGGTGGTCTCTACAAATATGGCATGGATTTGGTGGAATGAATTACAATGATTAGAGATGTCCTTTTATTCTTGGTGGGTATTTCATGTAAATTTTCCAAAGATTGTGTTTTAGTAGAGTTCCTAGCTCATAAAAGATATTCTTGACTATGATGGAAATTTCTCAGTGGTGAATGGGGTTTTAGATCAGCCTCAGTGGGAAGGTGGCCAGTAATGTTTTTCAAATTTTTTCATTGGTCTCGAGTTTTCTCATCTTGAAGTTACAGGCACGTGGATTGTGGTGATGGGATGTTGTTCTGAGCCCGATCAACCCATTTTCATTTCGTATGTTGTATTTTGAATTTTAAATTTGTTAGTGTTTTTATGGATGATTTTCTAGATGTGATATATTGATGCATGAGTTCCCAATTATACCCTTAAAAGTTGTTTTATGAAAATCCAAAAAAGGGTTCCACCATGCACTGCTGGAATTCATTATAGAATCCCTAACCAAGGAGAAAAAAAGAGAGGAGGGTAACAAAATGAAGAAGATAAGGGTCAGATAAATTACCTTTAATTTGGATCATAAACTCCCCCATCTATAAAATCCACATTGAATTAAAAAGCAAGGAGAATCACTAAAAGAGCTCTTGATTTATTGGGAGGGGAATGGACCAAATGAGAGGCCAAATGGGGATTAACATTTGAGATGAAATGAAAACAATTACCATATTCTATGAAAAATTCAGAATGGAACTACTCGGTATCCATTACAAAGCCATCGGGTACTCGACAATATACCCTGACTTAACCTCCTATTTTCCTAACTCAATGGGTACCCGGTGTCACCTGTAATTACAAAATACAAGTGTAACACCTTCTAGCCATTCCTAAACATCAAAAATACCTAATGAGAATCAAACCTCATTTTAAAACACCTAAAATTTCATCTATAAAGATCTGAAGTCAAGCTGAAATCTTAAAATGAAAAGCAACCTCTTACCCATAACCAAAATTTATTTAAAAAACCCATGGTTTCATAATCAAATTTCTCGAAGATAAAATGTTAATACTACATTTTCAAATTCCATAAGGACATGGGTCTCTATAGGCCTTAGAATATTTAGACTGGGGGCATCAACGATTGGAATATTGGGAACAAAAAATAATTAAAAAACTTAATTAAATATTTTTTATTTAAATTTTTTAAATATTAAAATATAAATAGCCACTAAATAAAAAAATTTCATGAAATAAATTTTTATTAAATAAAATAAACACCATAAAATGGTTGTTGACACATGTATATATAGTGGTTTAAACTAACTCTAATTGAAATAAACCAATGATAAATGGAACTTTTTCTATAGTTTCATGGTCAGTCTTGCAAAATATTGACCATTTACTTTTTTTCAAAATTATTTACATGTATCCACAATTTTAATTTTACATTCACCATGGTGGGGTCCTTTATTCCAAGACCTCAATCCTATTAATTAAGGTAAAAATTCATTGAAATATCCATAGGATTCTTCATGGTGGTATTTTCAAAATGTTACCATCACCTATTGTGTGAATTTTCACCTTGAACATGGCATATAGTGGTTGAAAATCATCTCCAATCAAAAAATTGGCATGCCTTGCAAAATGTTATGTGATTTTTTATTGAACCCAAAAAATGTGATAGGTGTGATTTTCAAAATACTTTCATCCTTCATAAAGACAAAATAAATTATTTTTATTGAGTAAAATAATTTTTTACAACCAATTTTTTTCTTAGTTTCCATACAAATTTCACCCGAAACTTCCATTAACCAATTCAACCATATGTTTGAGTGATGTGAACATCTTTCAGCAACATGTGTGTGGTTTCAATCAAAACCTATATATGATTCACTTATTCTCACCTCCCTAATTTATTAAGTCAAACTAGAGATTATCTACCCATTGGTGACTCCATACCATTGACATATGACCACTCCAACAACTCCCCTCTTATTCAGTGACCATTAGCATCTACAGCGCACCCCCGCCTTCACACCTCTGCCATGAGTAGTGTTAGGGAAATTTAAAAGGATACACCCACAATAATAGACTTTAATCTTGGATATATGATTGTTTTAAGATCATATGGTTGATAGAAAATAATCTAATCAAACAATAATGAAATATGTGACATCGGTATAAATTTTTTGGAAAATAAATCAAGAAGAATTGGAAAAAGAAATAAACGAATAAAGAACTATAAACAAAAGGATTTAACTTTATTTAGGTCTTTATGATCCTACATGCAAGAAAAGAACACCACCCACACACATAGTTTATTAAAATTCAAGAAATATTTACAAAGTACATACTAATATGGGAAACAAAAACAATAGAATAACTTTAAATGCTTAAATATTAAAGCTAAATTACATGGATAAAAAAGACTCACCGTTAGTGGTGGGGTGGTAAGGTCTTGGGGGTGAGGGGAAGGTCATGTGGTTAAGTCCCTTAGCCTACGTGTCTACTATAATTTCTTTCCTTATGTTGAGATCTGAGGTGGCGAATTTAATAGACCATATATACATCGATAGAAAAATATAAAGCATTGGACTCAGGTTACTCCCATCCCATTCTCTTCAATATGTTGTCAAAGAATATATTTCTAGTCTTGTGATCCCACACCCTAGGAAGCTCTCACCTGGCTAGGATTAGAGTTTTTTGGACTGGAAACTTGACCACATGTCTTTATAGAGAAGGATATTGTCAATAAATTTGCCATGAACTGGGAACCAGGGGTGCACACAGAGGACAATAGGCTCTATCACTGATCTTAGAGGATGAATAACACAACATAAGGATATGGTTTTCCAAAGATAATATAAGAGAAAACCCAAGGTCACATGGAGTTCTAGTATGAATTAGGTGAAGTGATGGAGAATCAAGGTTGAATAAACCACCTGATAACTGCAACACATTGAAATTTCATGCCAAGCTAACTGCAATGCACCACACCAATACTACCAAACAGAAATGAAATTCCACCACATGATAAGGCATACATATGGATTCTCATTATTAAAAAAAATTATAAATGAAAAACTAGGATCAAACAAGGAATTGCATATGAATTACATGGAATAATTAAAATATATGGTCCATGAGAACAATGCACGCCAGCGGCCAGCCCAGAACATAGGCTAGTCGGGAGGCCCACTAAAATACAGAAAGACTAGACTAGTAAAACTAAATTGGAGCATAATAATAAATGAATATAATTTTTCATTGATGTATAAATAGATAAATGGAATAAGTTAATGTGATACAATTTGAATATTAAAAACATAAAAATCACAAAAATCTATACCATTTTTATATGCAATTTTCAATGTTCATGCACCCATTATCATTAAATTGGAACTAAATTCAATAAACATAAGCTATGATTTAATTAATATAAGGTCACAACCTAAGTTAAACTATCAAAAAAATTATTTATAGTATGTATCTTATTGACACACATGGTTCCTAATTCAATGAAACCTCTAGTAAAATGTAACATAATGCCAATATGTTTAGATCAATCATGAAAAAATTAGTTTTTAGAAAGGTGTAAAGTAGATTTACTACCATAATTTACAATAATTATTGAAAAACTTAGACTATGTTCATATAGTAAACCTTTGATCCACATAACCTCTTTAAAAACCTCAATTAAGGATATATATTCGACTTCGGTGGTTGAGGGGTCCGAAACAGATTGCATATTACATTTCCATTAAATTGGTCCTCCAAAAGAAGTGAACACATAACCTTTGACTGTCTTATAATTATCTACATTTCCTTCATAATTTGAATCAACATATCCCATAGAAAGTTTCGAAACATTATCAATTTTACAATAACATAAGAAAAACATTTTTAGTGTGTGATATATATTGAAGCATCCATTTAAGGGTATACTAATGAGGCTTCCCAGAGTTACTCATAAATATAATGAGGGTGTTGAAAACATAAGAAACATCATCTCTAATAAATATAACAACATACATGATATTTAAAACTATATTGGAATATTTAATTATAAACATATACTCAATATTAGAATCTATAGTAGTTTATTAAGACAAGAAAATCTTAATGTGTTGTGCAATTGGGACATTATGAGGTTTAATACTTTTGAAAAAATATATCTTTAAAACTTTTCAAATGTATGTATATTGAGATAAGTATGGTGGATTTTTTCTTCTATATCTAATTATTCATATTCCTAAAATTTACTTATCAATTATTAGGGTTTTCATTTCAAACACCACCTTTAATTTTTACTTAAAAATATTGATGATTTTCATTTCCTTGTAAATTATAAGAATTTCATATACATATAACTATAAGAAAATCAGGGAATTCTCTACAAGATTAAAATGTAAACATACATCGTGATTACTTATTTTGAAAAATTATCATTCATGAATATATCAAACTTCTTATACCATTGTCCTATAGCTTACTTTTAACTTTACAAGTATTTATTCAAAATTCATAACTGACTGGATTTAAATTCTTATGAATAACCATCCTAAGGAAGAATATACAACTTTTCACCAATATCACCTTGAAGGACGGCTATTTTAACATCCAACTGTTCAATGTTTCAATCATTTTGATTATAAATATTAAGTAACAAAGGGATTGGTAAATTTTTAACCACTAGATAAAATATTTTAGAATAATTTATTCCTTCCCTTTAGAGGAATACCTTAGCTACTAATATTGCTTTAATATTGAGTCAAAATTATCCTACGTTACCCCCTTTCTATTAAATATCTACTTGAATCCAATAACTTTGGTATTCAATGTATTTTTTACAATATTCCAGGTGTTATTTATTTTAAGGGAATTCATTTCATATTCCATGGAAGAGATCCAATGTTTGAAATATCTATTAGTTATAAACAGCTTGTAAGTTTTGGGATCCTCATATTAAAGATTTAAAGAATATTGGAAAGTAAGTGATTCAGTTTAATATTGGTTGAATAGAGATGTAGTTCTAGTATTCCTACTAGTTATGTCCTAGGTAAGCTGGTAATTAGATTTAGCCCCTCCTATCTCACCATTGGATTAAACAATATAATTAGGTTTAGTATGGTCATGAGAGTAAGGTTCTGGTGGAGTAGGCTTGATTGGAGTCTCAAACTAGGTTTGATTATTTGTTTGAACAACCTAATTTGGAGGCACCTTATCACTATCTTCAATGAAATATTTGAATTTAGGAATTACAGAGTTAGGGAATACTACATTATGGATTATAATGCATTTCTAGTAACCTGTATTGTTAACCCAAAGCACATAACCCTTAATCCCTTTAGGATATCCTATGAAAACACATTTAATATACTAGGGTTTGAGTTTATCACCTTTAATATGAACATAGGATGTGAAACAAAAAACTTTTAAATTATTATATGAAGGGGGTTGGTTACACCAGAAATCGTGAGGATTTTTAAATCCATTTATTGAATAATGGAATTAGTTAATGTGGTAAACTATTTTGGATGCATATTCTTTCCTGTAGGATTTGGGCTACCCTGAGTATGGTAACATACTTCAGAATCTCTCCAGTATACTTCAGTTCATATTCTCTACCAAACCATTATGTTGGGGTTTTTCCCATGCAGTCAAATATCTTCCAACACTCTCTAACTCGCAAATTTGGATGAAGTCATATGAGATATTTTTTAATCCATTTTCTATCATTAAATATTTTATGATTTCTACCAGTTTGGTTCATAATAAAAGATTTCTAGGATTTAAAGGTTTCAAATAAATCATAATTATTTTTGAGAATATAAATCCAATCTCTTCTAGAGAATTCATTAATGATGGTTACAAAATAAGAACCTCCAACATGAGAGGTGATCCAAGTTTATATTCAAGGGTTGGAATAGAAATATTTTCAAGGGTGGACAACTTATAATGAATGCCTGTTAAAGATGACTCTCTTTTACTTTCCTTGAACACAATCTTCACATAAAGGAAGGCTTCTTGGTGAAATATCAGTAAACAATCCTTGATTACTCAACTCAGCTAAAACTTTAGAGAATACATACCATAATAGTTTCTTCCAAATCATAATACTATTCGAATTTTTTACATATGTAATACCTAACAATCTATGGTGTGCCTTTTCATATAAAACATACAACCTATTTTCAATACTCTCTTCGATCATAGTCCAAGAGCCCTTGGAGATCCATAGATAACCAAAACCATACTTGAATGTGTATCCTTTCTGATCCAATACACCTATGGAATTGAGGTTTCTATGTAGTTAAGGTACCCACCTTACATCTATAAAGGTTAATAGAGAATGATCATGAAGATACAACATAATTAAGCCTCTTCCCTAGACCGTACACCTCTTTTTGTTTCCTAGCATAATCTCTCCCAAAAATTTCTCGGATAGACCAAGGAAAACTTTTTAAATATGGAACATGTGAAAAGATAATCTAAAATATGAAACCCATTAAATAGATATATTATTAGCAGTAACATTTATCACCTTTTCTAAATCATAACCAACATCAATTAACAATGATTGGTCAGCTGATTCAGAAAATTTAGAATTTTATTTTGTTAGGGTTTGTGGAATTTTGGAACAATGTGGCCAGGTTTACTATAATTGTAACAAGTAACATCCCTATAATTAGATTTAGACCCATTATGACTATTTTTTAGTGTTTTTATGATTAACTTTATTCTTATCCTTCTTTTTACCTCTATTTTTGGGCTATCACCTATAAAAAATACTTTCTTATTCTAGTTTGGTTTTAGTTCTCTTATTAAATTATTTTGAAACCAATGTCAATTAAACTTATTTTAATTCTAAATAATATCATCTATACATCATGGTTTTATCCAATGTTATATAAGAACTATCAAGGGATATTAATCGAGTAATAACTTGATCATCACATTCAATATAAACATTAATATTTGAAAGTTCATGTATAATCTTGTTGAATTCATCAATATGTGCCTGAATTGGAGTACCCAAGCATATTTTGAAAGTAAAGAGCCTATTTTTTATATTGGTGAGAATCAAAATAAACATTCATATATATTTTTCCTAGTTTTAACCAAATACCAATAGTATAAAATTGTCAATCTACTTCCTTGAATACCTTATCTCCTAATGATAATAAAAGGGAACTATGCACCTCTTTTAAGATGTCTAGAGGGATTTCTTGATATGTAGTAATAGTCCATCCATCATTAGTTTTGGTCACTCTGATTTTTCTAGGGCCATTTAGAGCATCGACAAGACCATATTATATAATCAAGGATCTCATTTTAATACACCAAAGTTTTAAATAATTGTGTCTATTGAATTTATCTATCTCATATTTAGTGGGTTCCATCATTTATTCATATTCTTAGATACCAAGTTGTTAGTGACAATTATAGGGATATTCCCCTAAGAACAACCTGTATTTTTTGATATACGATTGGTTTCAACTAATATGGTAGATATAAAATAACTGAATTGAACAAAAATGAAATTCATGGAAGTAGTATTTAAAATTTTGAGAATAAAACAAGAATAATAGAAAAAAAATTAATAAATAAAGAAATAACTATCAATGTAGATATTTAACATGCTTTCAATCCTTGGTATCCTACATGAATGAAAAAAACACCACCGACACACACAGTTTATTTAAGCATAAACAAGATTTACAATGTACAAACTAATCTGGAAAACAACAACAAGATAAGATATTAAAATGATTGAAGATTATAGAAAAAGAATAGGGCTAAGAAAACATACAACAGACTCTAGGTCCGACTGTCCAATTATCTTCAAATTTTTATTGAGGAATCCAATTTTTGTCTTATGAGCACACCTTGGAGATAGGTCTCACCTATTCGGGATTAGAGGTTCTCGGATTGGGAACTCAATCACACATCCTGGTTAGAATCAGAGGTTTTTGGATTGGGAACTTGATCATATGTCTTTGTAGGGGAGGATACTATCAAAATTTCATAACAAACTGAGCACCATGGGTGTGCACAATGGACAATAGGATTTGGAACTAATGTCAGTGGATGAAGATCACACCAAAAGTATAGGTTTCCCCATACCATGACTAGAGAAAAACCATGGTGATAAGGATTGCCGGTATGAATGGGGAAAATAGAAGGAGGAACATGAGTGATGAAACCCCATGACAATCAAAACAAATCCAAACAAACAATCCAACCACAACACGCCACACCAATAACACAAAAAATAAATGAAACTCTCCTATGAGATATGGTGTACAAATGGATGACATGATTACTCATGAATTAGAAATTATCAGTAGCTATAAAAAAAAGGAAGGGAGGATGAATGAAATGACATAAGTAAAATATATGTTCCATAGGAATAATGCAGACCAATTGCCAGTGCCAAAAAAGGCCGATCAGGTGGCCCACTAAAATATATAAGCTTCAGACCGTAAAAAATAATTTTAGTATAATAAAAAATGAAAAGAATTTTATATTCCCATATAAATAGATAAATGATATAATTAAATGTGATATAATTTTTATATGAAAAAACACATAAATCACAAGAAGGAATACAATATCACGGTGGATACTCTCACATACATCTTCACCAGGAGCATTAGTGGAAAATTTAAAATCGTTGGGGTAGTAAAAATCATTGGTGATGAAATAAATTCAAACATAAGAGAAAAATTAAGAACAAACAAGGATTTAACATGGTTTAGTAAGTGTTTCCTACACCCATGGGATAAGGGGGGCCTGTTCTTGATTATTTCTCTCTGTATAAATTGTCGGTGGATCACATACACAAATTACAATTCATGGGATTTTGATCTCGTTTTAAAGATAAGAAATCAATACTGTAAAGGGTTGGTTTGGGGTGGGTCATCAACTGTTAAAAAAACTCCCACTGTTTGCCTCTTCGACATCAGATTCTTAAAAAATCCATTGTTTGGCTACCAAACCAGATGAAACATCTTCTCTTTGTCAAAAGAAAAATCCCGTGAAAATCTCCCATAATTGGGAGCACCCCCCAAAAATATCCCCCTCATGAACAATTTGGGGTACATGCTAGGACTATAGTCTCCTTGCTAGTTTTTAACTTCTCTTTTAGTAAAACCTTCATCATCATGATCCCCCATTATCGTTGGTTTAGAATTTCAAAACTTTCAATAATCTTTCTTCTAACACATTTCAAATCCAATGGTATCTCATAACAATGTTTCTGAACCTAGAATGAAATTTTGGATTCCTTTAAAGATGAATAGAACTCTGAATATCATAATAGAGAATATAATTCTCCTAACTCTATCTCATATACTATTAAAATTTATTTATTCATAGTATTTCCTTATAGCCTCCAGTGACCGAAATATACTGTGATTCTTTGGTAGACAATGAAACAAACTTATAAAGTTGGGATTTCCATGAGACCTCTCCCCCTATAATTGGTAGCAGGTACCCAGATATGGATTTCCTTATGTCTAAAATTCCTGCCATATCTATATTTTTGTATCAATAAAAAATTGATTTATCATTTCCAAAATATAATAAATGACTAGATGTACCTCAGAGATACCTCAATATCCATTTAAACACTGTCCAATGCTCTTTTACATGATTTGAAAAGAATCTGCTCATGCCGCTAACAACGTGAGAAATATATGGTCCAATGCACACCATGACATATATAAGAGTTCCAACTGCTGACTGATAAGTAACCTTTTCCATTTATTCTTTCACCTCCTCATTCTATGGATTCTGACTTTTCAATAGCCTAAAATGACTCGCAAGTGGAGTGATAAATAATTTCACCTTGCTCATGTTAAATATTTCAAGAACATTATCATTGTATCATTCATGAGATATCCAAATCTTGTGATTCCACCCATCATGAGTAATCACCATACCAAGAATTTGAGTAGTATCTACCAAGACCTTCATTTCAAAAGACTTGTTCAACTAATTTTTCGACCTATCTATATTGGGGATATCTCTACAAATAATCAACATGTCATCAATAAAAAACAATAAGATAATAAAATTACAATAAAAAAATTGTTTGATGAAAACATAGTGATCATAATTTGTCCCCCTATACTCATTTTTCTCTATGAATGAGTCGAATTTCTTATACCATTTTATCAGTGCCTATTTCAAACTATATAATCCTTTTCGAAGTTTACATACCAAGTTTTCTTTACCTTTCACCTGAAATACCTATGGATGCTCTATTTATATCTCCTCATCAAGATCACCATTTAAGAATGCTATATTTACATCAAGTTGTTGAAACTCTAGGTTCATACTATCCTTTAATTCATGAAAAACTATGATAGAATAAATTTTAACCATATAAGAAAAAATTTCAACAAAGTGAATACCTTTATTTTGACCGAATACCTTCAATTTTTTTTTGGATCTATATCATATTTGTGAGATACAATATTCTCCTTTGATTCTATACACCCACTTATTATTGAGTTCCTTATTTCCAGGTGGTAACTACACTAAATAAATTATACAGTTCTTGTGAAAGGATCACATATCATCTTTTAGGGCCTTTTTTCATTCCATATTGAGTTCCTCATGCTATGTGTATCTATGACTTATTATTCATTCTATGATGGATCTACTCAACTATGATTCAGGGGGAATTTGTTCTAGAATATCATTTGATGGATACATAACAGAATATGAAGACATATTACCTAGTATCGATGTATCATGAGTGTTACATGTCACTCACACACTAGATGTAATTGATGTTGGTGAGATCGGTTCCAAATGTTCTGGAATTTTCTCAAACGACAACTTGTCTACATTTTTTAGCTTCATAAAATCTTCAATCATATTATCCTCAAGAAATAAAAAAATTAATATTTTTAAGATTGTCCTACTAATAGGATCCCATATTCAGTATCCAAAATCCTCATGAAAAAATATACACTACTTTCCTTTTCCATCCAGCTTTTCCTGCTCATCTTTCAGGATGTGAACAAATGTCCTGTGGCCAAATACTCCCTAGAGTTTATTAAAACATCTTTACCTAACCAAACCATTTCTAGAACATCATAGTTTAGTGGAATTAATGGAGAAAGGTTGGTAAGATCAACTGTAGTCCTTATTGCCTCCCCTAAAAGGTGTTTGAAATATTCTCATTTGAGATAATACACCTGAATCTCTCACAAATTTTTATATTCACCCTATCAGCAACATCGTTATATTTAGGTGTCTTCAGTAATGATTTTTCCATCCTGATGCTGAAAATCTTATAGTACTCCTCAAATAGACCACTATACTCTCCTCTATTTTCTGATCCCACACACTTTAATCATCTTCCTATTTCTCTTTCCAACTTCACATGAAATTTCTAGAAAATACCCTGCACTTGATCTTTATTTTTCAAAGAAAGGTCCCAGACTTTTCTAGAATGATAATCTATGAAGGTATCAAAATAAACATCACCTCCCATTGAATTAGTGCTAATCATATAGACATCAGTGTGAATCAAATCTAAAACATTTTATTTTATTGAAGGTAAATAACCACGAAATGGTACTCTATGTTGTTTTTCCATGATGCAATCAACACATGTATCCAATTGTGTACCTTTTATTCCTAGAAATAGATCTTTCTTTGAGAGAATTTCGATTACTCTCTATCTCATGTGACCAAGCCTCCTCTATCAAACATATATAACAACATCTTTTATGGATATATTCACTTCTTCACCACATTGTCCGATGTCTATGAGATAAAGAGATTTTTATTTATTTTATTTTTCAATTACCATGTTACCTTTGATAAGTTTCCATTTCCCATCATCGAAGGAAATAACATATCAATCATATTCAAACATTCCAGTGGATATCAGATTGAGGAAAGTATCAGGAACATGCCTCACATCCTTCAATAGTAACTCTCATCCAATACTAATCTCTAGAAAAATATTACCAATACCAGTGATTTTGGAGGCACCATAATTTTCCATCCTCACAATCCCAAAACTCCCTAAAGTGTAAGATGAGAAGAAATCTCTTCTGGTGGTGACATGGTAGGAGGTGACCAAATCAATCACCCATGTCGAGTCCTGGCTTTCAAGACTAATATGATTATCTTTCTAAATAATAATGATCTCTTCATTGACAACTAAAACATTATTATTTTGGGTCTTAACTTCATTATTCATCTTTTATGACTTTAGACTCCTACACTTCTAGATGAAGTTTCTGAGCTTTCCACAGTGGTGGAAATTCATTTTGTATCTTGGTCGAGATTTATATTTATTACCTATTTTCATAATTTGGTCTAAAGGTTCTATTAATATATATTTTCAATTCCATTTTTTATTCCCATATATTTTAGAAAAAAGAGAATCCTATTCAAGTGTTTATCCCTCATCTTTCTATATGGAGTCTTCATTCAGTATTCTATGTTTCACCATCTCCACGGTGAAAGTTCGATCTAGAGTTGAATTGATGACTGACACAACTAGTGTATCCAATGTCTTTGGTGAAGAAAACATCATCAATCATCATTCTAACATAATTTAACTGGTCAATGGTATATTGGAACTCACTCGTGTGCTCTGATATGTTGGTCCTGTCATTGTACTTCAAGTTGAAATATCATAATATCAGGATTTCTTTGTTTTGTAAAGTTGTAGCTGTATACATCTTTTCCAATTTTTACCATATAATAGAAGCATCAAGTTCATTGGAAAATTATGGAAGATAATCTTAATGATCCACTATCTGATTTGGAAATCACACTTCCTATTGAGTATGACCCACTCCATATCAACTAGTAAGGTACTGGTAGAAATCTTCTGAAAGGATTGACTGCTTGTTGATGATTCCTCCACTTTCACTACAATGGTCTTATTGATTTCCACTATTATTTTCCATAAATATTTAATATATAAATGATACTACATTTTGGGTTTCCAGATATAATAATTAAAAGTGAAGAGTTAAATCATATTACTAGTGTTTTATTCCATTTATTTAGTGAGAATATAAAAAATCTAACAATACAAATGCATTCGGAAGGGTCTAAATTTCTAGAAATGACTCCTAGATAACTAAAAATGGATTCTGATTGGCCAAGATATAACCAATATAGTTTCAATAGTTTAGACCATCCGATGAGGTAGCGATGATGTGGCTCGCTAGAACAGTCACCGAAATACCTGCTGGAAAGTTTCCAGCAGTTTGAATAGTTCCATCTTTTCTAGAAAGGGTACTGTAGCACCTGAGGTTTTATCTAAACATTGAACACCTCTAAAAGACTCATTTCGTAAGCATTTTTTGACACTATTTGTGCTATTGGAATCATCTGATCAAAATATTCATGAATCTCTACTCAAAATATTTTTCTAACCACCTTCAATTTTTTGATCATCATAAAACTTCTTTTCACATCATAATGTTGACCCCAGTGGCTCTAATACCACTTTTTGAGGGTAGGATAACTCCTTGTCGATGAAATAAATTCAAACAGAAGAGAAAAATGAAGGACACACAAGGATTTAATGTAGTTTGAAAATAGTTTCCTACATCCATGGGAGAAGGGAGCCTCTTCTTGATTATTTCTCTTTGTATAAATCATCAGAGGATCACATACATAGATTAAAATTCTTGGGATTTTTATCCCATTTTAAGGAGAATAAATAAATTCTATAAAGGGTTGGTTTAGGGTGGTTCATCAACCCTTGAAAAAACTCCAACCATTGTCTTATTCAATTTTGGATACTTCAACTATCCATGGGTTGGTTTTCAAACTAGAGGAGACTACTTCTCCTTTACAAAATAAGAATCCCATGAAAATATCTCATAATTGGGAGTGTCCCATGAATTTTTTTGCAATGATTAAGTTGTGGTGGTTCATTGAGTCGAATTTATAAAAAATATAATTGGAAGAAGAAAATAATATTTGAGATTCATAAATGATGCCGGTGAGGCTGATAGTTGGGAGTTTCATGGGTGGTGGGGGAAGTGCATTGAGCTGGGGCACAACCACTCAATTCTGTGTGAACAAGTGAGAGGAGGAGCCACACGTGGTAGTATCACTCAGTTCGTCACATAATTCCTATAATTTTTTATGGAATAAATAGAATTTTGTTCCCTTCTATTGCTTCTAAGTTTGTATTTAAATGTTTCAAATATTTATAATTCAGTCTGATATATTATTTATTGTTATGTAGTCTTTATACTCATTATTTTTAATCATACATGATGAACATTAATAATTTGTGTTACTCTTATTTTAGTTTTTGTAATCTAATGTGAGGTCTTTACCCCATTTTTTACTCTTTCATTTCCTTTGTTTGATAATGTATCAGTATTTTATAGTTTTATCTCACCTTACTATTGGGCATGTATTGTCTCTACAATGCTCTATAAATTATGATGATTTTGATGCTCACAGATACCCTTATTTATTTTCTAATGAAGTTTTCTTGAGTGAGTTTTCAGGAATTTATATTTAGGTTAAAGTGATTTAATGTTATGATAATTACTCTCAAAACACTGTTTCAAAACCCTACATTTGGTAAATGAACATATAGTATCAACCCGATGTTATTCTGGAAAAGTTAAATGCTTGCGTATGGTATCAACCCTACGTTATGCTAGAAAAGTTAAACACTTGTGTATGGTATCAACCCTACATTCCACTAAACTATTTTTGTTTGTATTGGAATCCTTAAGTTTAGATAATCATCAAACGTATGAAATGGAACCCTATGTTGGAAGTTGGGATAACTATTCAACAACCCTATGTTTGGGAATTTGAATGTATAGTTAATCAATGCTATGTTCGGGATCCTATGCTAAAAAGGTGAGAGTATGGATTATTATCCCTATGATACTTTTGTTCCATACATTACGTAAAGATGAAGGTATGGTAAAGAAACCATATGTTGTTAAGAACCCTAAATTACATGAAGGAACCCTACGCTACATGAAGGAACCCTACTCTATGTAGTCCAACTCTACGTAGTATTTACAACGATGAAGTTTTTAAGACACAATTTTAGTCCGTGATTACTACAATGGTCAAGTCATAATTGAAGAACTATTCAAGTATCAATATGATTATTTCAAAGAACCATATTCATTTGAGAAAATCACTCTTGTTCCTATGAGAAGTAATGACTCCCCTAGTCAATTGGAATTTGAATTTTTGCTATCAATCAGGCTATTCTTTTGGATATAGAATACCAAAGCAAGATATCTTTTCTATATATATTTTTAGAGTATCTATTTAAATATATATTCATGATAAGAGATTCACATATGAGACTATATTATTGAAATTATCTTTTCTTGTGTTGCCGCAACAAAATATCAATTTTGAAAGAAGCTACACTTTAGATATATACATGTTAAATCTTTTACTACTATAAGATTACTACTTCTATTTAGTTACTACCTTATTGAATATCATTTATCAAAAAGGATAAATTTAGACTATTTAATTATTAAATATATTATTTTCTATAGAAGAAGATTCATCATATTTCAATAACATGCTACTACAACTGTGAAGAACATCCCGAATCAAAAAATCAAACTCTTTTGATTTGTTGGAGTTTCAACTAGTCATACTCAGTTGTGGTGGAGTATCAGCTTCTTGATCTAAGTTGTGGATAACCAGTTCTCTATTAAATAACCAAAAGGATTTTTTTGTCTTTTTATAAAGGTATCAACTACCTACACTCAATTATAGGTTTATTATCTTACGATAAGAGGACCATTCTAGTGAAATTTACCAAGCACGTAGAGGGAGTGATTTGCAGAGTGGACTAGGGGATATTTGTGCCTGGAACCACTATAAAAATATAAATTATTAATTTCTATTTATCTACAAAATATTCTTTTCATAGATAAGAACACACCACTTTTCTATATAAACCACAATGTGTGTCACAATTCTGAATTGTTGAAGATTTTTAAAAATACACAATTCAACCCCCTCTTGTGATAGTTTTTATATCCCGACTTGACAATTGGTATCAAAGGATATCTTTTTGGATAAAGATATAGCAATCTAAAAGTATAAGGTCTATACAAATATGAAAATGGATGATCTGAGAGAAGGAATGTGAATGGTATGTGTTATATATTTTAATGGTGAAGATTATAGATGCTAGAAATATCGAATAATTATCTATCTAAAAGATCTTGGATTCAAATTATACTAAAAGATAAAAACTCCATTTGAAATTCATGAAAAACTAGAAACATGGACTATTGAAACAAAAAAAGAGTGTGATATAAATTCTAAAGTAATTCATGCTATTATTTGTGGTCTTGGACAAGATTAATTAAATCATGTATCACAATGTCCAACTGCCTATGAAATGTGGAAAACTACAACAATTACTAATGAAGGAACAAATAATGTTAGACAAATGAGGTATGCTACAACTAAGCTAAAATTTCATACATTAAGAATGTTTTATTGGGATATAATCACACATATGAATGAAAGTTTTATAGAAATTTTCAACAATATTACATCCTTATGTGAACCCATCAAACATTCTGATCAAACTTTAAAAGTACTAAGAGTACTAACCTTTAAATGGGATGACATATCTACTCTAATTCACCAATCATCACATGTCAAATATCAGACAATAAAACAATTACTTGGGACACTTATGATGTATGAAGCAGAAATTGAAGAATGAAGTTGAATATCATAAAATTATTGTAAAAAAGGAAAATATTTCTATGAAGTTTACATCTTATAATCACAATAGAAGAACCAAGAAAGAAGTCAAAGAAGAGAAAAATTTAGATTCCTTATATTATGAAATGGAACTGGCTCAGCTAGCCATAAAGTTCAGAAAATTCTACAAAATGAAAAGAGGATTCAGAAAATCCTTCAGAAAGGATAAAAAGAACAAAGAGAAGTTTGATTATATGAATGCAAGAAATTGGGTCATATTAGAATTGATTTTCCTCAACTAAAAGATGAATGAAAAAGTCTAGAAAAGATATATTAAAAAATACTTATTATGAGAACAAAAGAGAAAGAGCAATGAAAGATACATGGAATGCATATAAAGTCTCTATCATCCCTTAAAATTATGATTTAGATAAATATTAATCAAATATAAAAGACAATATATGATTCATGGATGAAGAAGAAAAGTTATAAACATATTACTCTTCTGATTCTAAATCTGGCAGTTGTGCAAATGATAAATTGGCATCCTACTATTTTATGATAGAAGAAAAATATGATTCCTAATTAAAGAAACATAAATCATTGAAAAACATTCATAATGATATTTTAGGTGATATAGATAGCCTTTTAAAACAATATCAAGAGTTGATTGAAAAAATCAACTCATCTACCAAAAAATGTGTTCATTATGAAAAAAGGATTAAATAATTTCAGGATGATGTTGAATTCTATAAAAGGTCTATTATTGTTTTTACTAAAGGAGAAAATATTTTAAATAAAATTCAAGGAAATAATTTCATGAAAGGGAAATATTTGGAATATGAAGTAAGGGTGAGAAATCAAAATTATATAAAAATCATTTTGTACCCAATTCTAAAAATTTTACATGATATTATTGTGGAATTAAAGGTCATTTCATTAATATATTCTATTTAAAAAATCCTCAAATTAGTGGTATTAAAAGATCCTTTATTTATAAAAGTTCATCTGTAGCAAGTGATATGAGTTATGGAAACATAAAGTAGATCTAGATTCCCAGATCATTGCTTGCTAAAACTGTTGGACCCAAGACGATATGGGTACCGAAAAACATTTTTTAATTAATATTGTAGGAAACATGCCACAGAAAAAGAAAACACATATGGTATATGGATAGTGGTTATTCCAGAAATATGAATAGATACTCAAAAAAATCTCATACACTAACTCAAATGGATGGAGGACTGGTCACTTTTGGTGATAATTCCATTGGAAACATAATTAGAGTTAAAACTATTAGAGATCCAAAGACTATCTCAATCAACAAAGTACTATATGTGTAAGAGATAAAACACAATTTGATAATTATATATCAAATTTGTGATGATGGATTTTATATAGATTTTTATAACAATTCATGCTCTCGGTTTAAAGATAAGTTTCTTAAATTTAGAGCACCAAGAACTGATAATATTTATACTTTAGATTTAGATTTCATGTGTGAACAAAAAGTGAATTGTTTAATTTCTAAGACTAATGAATCATGGATTTGGTATAGAATACATGGAAAATGTAAGATATATTCTTTACATAAGTTATCTAAGAAATAGTTAGTTTCTTATTTTCCTTTTCTTAAGTTTGAAAATTATAGATTCTGTGATGCTTACCAAATTGGCAGGAAACACAAATATTCTTTCAAATCTATTAAAAAAATTTATACATCTAAGCAATTAAAACTTATCCATCTGAGTTTTTTTGGACTATCAAGAATATAAAGTTGGTTGGAAAATTATATGTTTATGTTTTAGTAGATGATTATTCTAGATTTACTTGGGTTTATTTTTTAAACTCAAAAGTAAAGAATTCACTATTATTGGAAGTTTTTAGTAAAAGTGTTGAAAACGAAAAAGGTTGTAAACTAATTTCATTGAGAAGTGATCATGGTGAAGAATTTGATAATAAATAATATAATTCTTTTTTCTTAAATCATGGTATTAAACAAAAATTCCTTACACCATGAACACCTCAAAAAAATAGAATTGTTGAAAGGAGAAATAGAACTATTCAATAAATAGCAAGGACTATACTGAATGAATACAGTCTTCCTACCTATATTTGGATAGAAGCAGTAAGAACAACCTACTATATCATGAATAGAGATTTAATAAAGAATATTTTAAAAAATACACCACATGAACTTTGTAATTACAGAAAACCTAAAGTAAAGTACTTTAAAACATTTGGATGCAAGGTTTATATCTTGAATACTAAGGAAAACCTTGGAAAGTTTGATCCCAAAGATGTTGAAGGAATATTTTTGGGATATTATGATACCTCTAAATATTATAGAGTGTTTAATAAAAAATCAAGTATTGTTGAGGAATTAGCTTATGTGAAGTTTGATGAAACTGACCCTTTTATTAAATAGAAAGATCAAGCAGAAGACGCCACTGAATCTATTGACAACATGAGACTTGAAACTCCAAAAACTTATTCTGAAAATAATGTTAATAAAATTTAGTCTAGTTGAGAAGAACATGATACTGAAGATTCAGAAAGTGTATTTCCTAGATGGTCTAGAACTTTAAATAACCAACCTCTAGAAACTGTTATACGAGACCTAGACACATGAATTAGAACTAAAAGAAATGTAGGAAACCAATTAGAATTATCTACCTTTCTATCATAGTTAGAACCTAAGACTACAAAATAATTCTTAGAATATGAGAGTTGAATGATAGCAATGCAGGAAGAGCTAAGAGAATTCCAAAGTAATGAAGTTTTGGAACTAGTAGAGAGATTGAATGATTATGTAGTTATAAGAACTAATCTGGTATTTAGAAATAAACAGGATGATCAAGGGATCATGACCATAAATAAATCTATATTAGTAGATAAAGATATAACCAGGAAGAAGATATAGATTATGATGAGACATTTTACCCTGTAGCTATATTAGAAACCATTTGAATCCTTTTAGCTTATGAATCTCATATAAATTTTAAATTATTTTAGATGGATTCCAAGTCTTCCTTTTAAATTGGTTATTTAGTAGAGGATGTTTATGTTGAACAATCTCATGGTTTTGAAAATTGTCAAAAACTGAACTCTGTTTTTAAACTTATTAAAGTTCTATGTGGACTTAAACAAGCACCTAGAGTTATATATGAAAGTTTAAGTTTTTTTCTTTTAAATATTGAATTTATAGTTAGATTGGATGATCCAACACTCTTTAAGAAGACTGTTTGTTCTAATATTTTATTAGTTCAAATTTATATTGATGATGTTATTTTTTTTTCAACTAATAAAAACATTTGGAATAATTTTTCAAAATTAATGAAAAAAGAATTTGAAATGAGTATTATGGGAGAAGTAATTTTCTTTTTAGAATTTCATATTTATCAAAAATATTATGGAAATGTTTTAAATCCAAGTAAATATATGATTGATTTACTAAAAAATTTTGGACTTGAAAACAACAAGATATATACAAATTCCATGTATACTAATATAAAACTTGATTTGGATAAAGTCGGAAAACTAGTGGCAAAACGTTATACAGAGGTATGATTAGTAGTTTGTTATGTCTTATTCATAGCAGAAAAATATTATGTTTTTTGTATGTTTATGAGTTATATTTCAATAAAATCCAACAGATTCCCATCTTACTGATGTTAAAATAATTTTTAGATATTTAAAAGGAACTTTTTTTTTCAATATCTTCTTTACCAAAAAACTTTTTATTTTAATTTAATTTCAGATTGAGATGATAATTTTAGAGGTTGTAGATTAGAAATAAAAATAACCTCAGGAACTAGTCACATTTTAAGAAAATCTTTAGTTTCATGGTCTAGTAAGAAACAATACTAGGTTGCCCTATGAACCGTTGAAGCAGAATATGTATCTGTTGAAAGTTTCTATGAACAAGTATTGTAGCACACCCAGTTTGAGGTATGTGGCCCTTGTTTATGCATTTTTATGTGTTTAAAGTGCATGGGATGAGTTGGGAAGAGGTTGAGAGAGTTTGGAATGATTTTGGATGAGTTTGGAGGCCTTTAATGGGGTGCACAGTTTGAGCACGGTTAGTGGAAACCATATAGGTTCTCCAGGAAACCATTTAGGGGAGGCATTAGGCTTTACACGGCCTTCGTATGGTTTTCCAAACCGTGCGAGGCAACCGTGCAGACCCTTGATCCCAAGGTAGTAGCGTGCGCACGGTTAGCACACGGTTTTCCAAACCGTGCGGACTAACCATGTGACCACTTAAAAATAGGGTTATAAGTTCCAGGCTCCCTCAGGTTTAACTTATTTCACTCTAGTCTTCCTCAAACTCGAGCCTCACTTAGGATTTTTGGTTCTCAGGGGTTAAGGGTGCTCTCCCACTCGATTTGTAATCATTTCAATGGTGTTTCAAGGTGGTTTGAAGTTGGTTTCTCCCGGGTTAGTCTTCTCTCATGATTTCTTTGTGTTTTCCTCTAGATCTGCTCTTCCCTCTTTCTTGGTTTTCTAGATCTACACTTTTTGTGTGTAGATCTAGGGTTTTTGTTTCCTTGGATGATGATTTTAATTCTTTTGAATGTTAGGGAAGGGGATCTGGAGAGGTTTCGGTGGTGCGTTCTCCGGATTTGAGGTACGATTGTTCATGGGTCGATTTCTTGGGAACCCTAAAGGTAGGTGGATTCTATCTCGACTCCACTTGGTTAGAACTAGTGGTTCCTTGTTACAATTAATTTTTGTGCTGAAAATTAATTGTGAATTGTTATGTGAAAGTGGTTGGAAATCCCTTGGGTGATGTTTTGGGGGATTTTTGGGGAAAAGGGTATTTTATGGTGAAATGATTTTCTTGTGGATTTTAAAATGGGATGATATGGTTGATTTGTGAAAATGTTTGATGGAAAGAGTTTTTAATAAAAGGGTTCTTTTTTGAAATGTTGTTTGGCATGGAAAATGGTTTTCAATAAATGTGTGATTTATTTAAGTGGATTGATATGTAATAGAATTGGTTGATTGCATGTTGTTGTGAACTTTGTGGGTTTATACATGGTTTAGTTTGATTGAAATGTTGTATGGAAGTGGGCGAGAAGTCTCACTATAAAAAAGGGGATGAATAGTGTTCAGAAGAACCACCATTTGAGTAGTGGTCGGGAAGTACAACTAGTTGCGAATGGGTGAACGGGTTGGGCGGAAGTCCCGCCATTTTGATTGTTTTGGTGTGAATGGGTGAACGGGATGGGCGGAAGTCCCACCATTTTGGTTGTTTGTTGTGCATTTCTTTGTAAGATGGAATTTTTGTGCTAACATATAAGTGGTGGAATGGTTTGTGGCTTGTTTTTTGGCTTTCCCTTGGTTTCTTGGGTTGGATGTGTTGGCTTGGTAAGTGCATGTTTGGCTTATGAAAATGGTTGCACTTGTGATTTAATTTATATAAAATGTTATATATAAATGTGCTAACGGTTTTATCCTAGTAGAATGTGTAGGGAAGTCATTTGGGGAAAATCCTACAGAGTTTTAGTACTCACCCCCTACTTTGGCCGTGTGGTGTCTTTGCAGATGTTGTGTACTGTGACGTGGGAAAAGGTAAGGCATCACCCTCCTTTAGTGGAGCATTTTGATCCCTTGGTGGATCTTGGATCTTGGAGCTTGGTGTGGAGCTATGGTGGTGTCATGGCTTGTGGTGTTTGGTTGTTTAGTTTCCGCAATGTACTCTGATGTTTTGTAGACATGTTTATCTGTAGTGGTTTTCAGTTGTGTTGTGGAACAACTTGGTTTCCTTTTTGGGAATGCATGGTTGGGTAATTGAATTGACATGCATCATATAGTGGCTGTTAGTGGATGATTTGGTTGGTTTTGTTTTAAGGGAAAATCATTCCCCAACTTGATCTTGAAACCCTTGGCATTTATTTCCAGCCTTTGGCATCTTGGGAACATCTCTTAAGGCCAAGTAGCCCTCACCACCTCCTCAAGCCAATGAGGTAGGGGCAGGGTGTTACAAGTGGTATCAGTTTTTCCGGTTCTTTGGAGTTGATTCTTGGATTTGGTGTTGACATTCGTTGTGTAACATTCCTTGATTCGGGTTGGTAGCAAGGCATAGGAATGTAGGAACTTGGAGTGTATAGCATAAAAAGATGTAGCTAACCCTTTTATGCTGAAATTCAAGTTTCCAGGGAGTTGGGTTCATAAGTGTTTTAGAGACACTTATAAGCATTGGATATCTCATTGTCGTGGGTGTATCCAATGAGATGAGCATGGAATGTATGGTAGAAATGAATTCCCACTTGGATGCATATTTCATTGGGTTATAATGATTTATGATGTGATATGAATGTGTGAAATTGTAATGTGAATAAATTGGTATTTTGAAAATGGTTGGGTTTTCATAATGGTGAAACATGGAACATGTGGAAAATGTGGAAAGCCTTGTTGTGATAGTGTTATGTAATGTGATTTGAAATGGGATTTCATGATGTCTATGGAAGTGAGACTCATGGTTTTTTGTTTTCTTTTTATAGAAATGGCACTGAGTAGGCGTCGTAGAGACCAACCAGAGGAGGCTGCAGAGAATATGGTAACACCTGAGCCTGAGGTGAACTAGCAGTTAGTGAAAAGCATAGTGCAAGCTTTCCAAGCTATGGAAAGTGGAAATAAAATGGATGAACCAAGGCATGTGGATCATGCGGTTCAGTTTCAAAAGCAGAATCCTCCCATATTTAGGGGTGATTCAGAGCTGGAGAGGGCAGAAGCATGGTTGAATAGAATGAACAAGATCTTCGAGTTCTTGGGAACTACGGTAGAGTTAAAAGTGAAGTTGGCCACATATATGTTGGAAGATCTTTCCCTTCAGTGGTGGGAGTTGGTAGTCCAAGCGGGGATGGACCAGGGTATGATGTGGGAAGTCTTTGAGGAATAGTTTAACAAACAATTCTACCCACATATGTTTAGAATTCAGCATATGACTGATTTCTTCAGTTTGAGGAAAGAGCTTATGTCTGTGACAGATTATGCAGCTAAGTTTATTTAGTTAGTGTGGTTTTCACCTGAGGTGCTGGGTAGAACGTCGTTGATGGAAAGGATCTTTGAAATGGGGTTAAGGAAAGAAATCTGTTCAAAGATAGCGGTTTTGTGTATAGATGATTACATAGAGATGGTAAATAGAGCCTCAGTGTCTGAGAGGGATTTGATGGGCTCTCTGGGTGGAGGAAGCATGGTGGTACCCATGGGGAATAGTGGGAACTCTAACGCTGGGTTTAAGCGAAGGAGGGACACTTATTCCTAGGGCGGGAATATGGAATATAATCCGACGGCAGGATTAGTAAATCTTCCTACGAATCCCCAGAGCAAGCCGGAATTTTTTCAATGTGGTTCTACGAGCCACATCAAGCGATATTATACGACACAACCTCGAGAATGTCATAATTGTAAGCATATGGGGCATCTGCAGCTTTATTGTCAGAATACTCCAAGTTCGGGTGCGCGTGACACTCCTCAGGGATCGCAGATGTCGTATGCTTCGACGGGACGTGGACAGTAGCATACCCCTCGTCAATAGAGTAAAGTGGGTTATAGTGATTCTCGGAATACCATGATGCCTCAGTAAGGAAATAAAGAGCAGAGTGTGGCAAGAAAACATGTGTTCGGAGCTGATCAGGTTGTGGAGGATGATCAGTCGGGACCATCCACGGTGCGAGGTACTATTATTTTAAATTCTACCTTGATGCAAGTGCTGTTTGATACGGGTTCTTCACACTCTTTAATTGCTGCACATGTGGTTGATTTTCTTGGTTTAAGGGTAGAAATTATTCCCTCAGTTTTGAAACTTCAAACTCCTCTGGGTCGAAGAGAGTTTCGAGCCTTCTAGTGTAGAGAATGTTGTATCGTTGTGGGAAAGGTAGAGATAATGTGTAATTTCTCAGTGCTTGAGATGGATGTCTATGATGTAATCCTAGGAATGGATTGGCTGGTGGCGTTTAAGGCCCAAATCGACTGCGATGAGCAGACAATGGATTTTACAACACATGATGGTGTCAGACATCCTTTAGAGGAGAGAGGCATGAACAGTAGGGTGCAACAAGTTTGTTAGCACCAACAGTGGGTACGTTATCATATCAGTTGGCGGTATTGTCATTGGAATCGGTAGAGGGTGTTGAGAAAACTTTTCTTCCAGCAGTGGTAGACCAGTTCATGGATGTTTTTACTCAATAATTCTCCGAGTTACCTCCCGTAAGAGAAGTGGAGTTTACGATTGATCTTCTTCCGGGGACCAGTCCTATCTCACTTCCATCTTACCAGATAGAACCTTCTGAATTGAAGGAATTGAAAGTCCAGTTGGAAGAGTTAGAAAACAAAGGGTTTATCTGGCCTATAATGTCTCTGTGGGCAGCGCCGATGTTGTTTGTGAAAAAATTAGATGTAACTTTGATGCTATGTATTGATTATCGTAGACTTAACCAAGTTATGATAAAGAATAAATATCTACATCCATGAATTGATGATTTTTTCGACCAGTTGAGGGGAGACCAGTGGTTCTCCAAGACCGACCTGAGGTCGGGATGTCATCAATTGCGGGCGAGGAAGGACTATATTTCTAAAAAAGATTTCAGAAGTAGATATGGCCATTATGAATATGTGGTTATTCCCTTTGGCCTAACAAATGCACCAGCAATGTTCATGGCATTGATGAATCATATATTTCAGAGATATCTGGATTCATTTGTGGTGGTCTTTATAGACGATATTCTGTTGTATTCAAAGACAAGGGTGGATCATGAGCAGCACTTGGCGATAATGCTGAGGATCTTGAGGGATCAGCGGTTGTATGCCAAATTGTCAAAGTGTGACTTTTGGATACAGGAAGTTTGTTTTCGTGGCTATGTGATTTTTGAAAGAGTTGTTTTAGTGGATCTAGAAAAGATAGAGGCCGTTATCTCGTGGAAACCACCAAAGAATGAGTTTGAGATATGAAGTTTTCTTGTTCTAGCTAGGTATTATCGGTGTTTTGTTCATGATTTTTTACATTTGGCTTTGCTGATGACAACTTTTACAAGGAAGAATGTTCCATTCCAATGGAATGAGAAGTGTCAGTAGTGTTTCGAAGAGCTAAAGGGTCGTCTTACATCATCACCAATCTTGGTTTTTCAAGAATCAGGAAAAGGGTACGTGGTGTATTGCGATGCATCAGGATCAAGGTTGGGGTGCGTTCTCATGTAAGGGAATCACGTGGTTGCTTATGGCTCATGACAGTTGAGGGTGCATGATAAGAAATACCCAACTCATGATTTGGAGTTGGCAGCAGTGGTCCATGCTTTAAAAGTGTGGCGTCATTATCTCTTCAGTGATAAATTCACGATATATACAGATCATAAGAGTTTGAAGCACATTTTCTCACAAAGGGATTTGAACATGAGGCAAAACAGATGGATGGAATATCTCTAGATGTTTGATTTTAAATTTATGTACACACCAGGTAAGGGAAATTCAGTGGTGGATTCATTAAGTAGAAAATCATATGCTCAGGTGGAGAAACAAGCATTGGACCAGTGGAAGTTGATGTCGGTTATAGCCGATATACAATTGGAATGTGAGGACCAGGGTGATAGAGTGGTCTTCTTTTCAGTTTTGTTGATTCTTGACTTGGTTGGCCCGGTTAGAAAGGCATAGATATCCGATTATGATTGTGTGACCATGGGGTCGAGAGTCAATGGTGGGGAGACCATTGAGGGTTGGCAACTGAATAGAGATTCAGTTTTGTGTTTTCAGAATCAGATGGTTGTACCAATTTCTTGCCAGGAGGATCTTCTCAGGGCGTACCATCATTTCAGGTGGGCTGTTCATCCTAGAATTCAGAAAATTTATAGAGCATTGAAAGCGCAGTTCTGGTGGGCTGGAATGAAAAGAAGAGTGGCTGAGTTTGTTTCGAGATGCTTGACTTGTCAGCAGGTCAAGGCAGAGCATCAGAGGCTAGTAGGAATGTTTCAGTCTTTACCAATCCCTGTTTGGAAGTGGGAGAAGATTACGATGGATTTTGTTACAGGTCTCCCAAGAAAAGTCAGAAAGCATGATGCCATTTGGTTGATAGTGGATCGGCTAACAAAGTCGACCCATTTCATCCCGATTCGTGAATCTCATACAGTGGAGGATCTGTCCAAAATCTATATCTGAGAGGTGGTAAAGAGGCATGGTGTTCTAGTTTCGATTGTATCAGATGGATATCCGAGGTTTACATCTCGTTTCTGGAAATCCTTACAGCAAGACCTTGGAACTCAGTTGACGATAAGTACAGTGTATCACCCTCAGACGGATGTTCAATCGGAGAGGATGATAACAACTATAGAGGATATGTTGTGGGATTGTGTCATAGATTTTGGTGGCTCTTGTGAGGATCACTTGTCATTGGTTGAGTTCTCGTACAATAACATTTATCATGAATCCATACAGATGGCTCCATTTGAAGCATTGAATGAGAGGACATGTCGTTATCCACTATGTTTGGTGCAAATGGGTGAGTCCTGGATGATTGGACTGATCCTTGTCCAGGAAACGACGAAGAATATCAAGTTGATCAGGAAGAGAATAGAGACGGCTCAGAGTCATCAGAAATCATATGCGGATCATTGTCGACGACCATTGTCGTTCGAGGTGATTGATCATGTGTTCTTTAAGATCTCTCCTAGGTTGGGACATCATCAGTTTGGGAAGTAGGGAAAGTTATCTCTGAGGTATGTTGGACCTTTTGAGATTTTTGAGCAGGTTGGTGAGGTGGATAATCGTTTGGATTTTCCACCTAGGTTCAGTGCGGTGCACAATGTGTTTCATGTGTCACAGTTGAAAAAGTATAAGCTGGATCATGACCATGCGATTCGATTAGATCATGTTGATCTACAACCAGATTCTTCATTGGTGCATGCGCCAGTCCGGGTTGTGGATAGGAAAGAGAAAGTATTTCATGGTAAAAGCATCGGTTTAGTTCATGTTTTGTGGCAACATGGTCAGATTCAAGAGGAGACTTGGGAGCGGGAGAAAGAGATGGTCGAGAAGTGGCCCAAGCTCTTTCGACAAAGGGCAAGTTCACTACTTTCTGAGGACAGAAAGTCCAATGGTGGGGAGAATGTAGCACCCCCAGTTTGAGGTATGTGGCCTTTTTTTATTCATTTTTATGTGTCTAAAGTGCATGGGATGAGTTGGAAAGAGGTTGGGAGAGTTTGGAATGGTTTTGGATGAGTTTGGAGGCCTTTAAAGGGGTGCACGGTTTGAGCACAGTTAATGGAAACCGTGCAGGTTCTCTAGGAAACCGTGTAGGGGAGGCAGTCAGATTCGCACATCCTGTGCATGGTTTTTCAAACCGTGCGAGTAAACAGTGTAGACCCTTGCTCCCGAGGCAGTAGCGTGCGCATGGTTAGCACACGGTTGTCCAAACTGTGCGGACTAACCGTACGACCACTTAAAAATAGGGTTATAAGATCCGGGCTCCCTTGGGCTTAACCTATTTCACTCCGATCTTCCTCCCACTTGAGCCTCACTCAGGATTTTGGGTTCTCAGTGGTTAAGGGTTCTCTGCCACTCGATTTGGAAGCGTTCCAAAGGGGTTTCAAGGTGGTTTGAAGGTGGTTTCTCCCAGGTAAGTCTTGTCTCATGGTTTCTTTGTGTTTTCCTCTTGATCTGCTCTTCCCTCTTTCTTGGTTTTCTAGATCTACACTTGTTGTGTGTAGATCTAGGGTTGTGGTTGCCTTTGATGATGATTTGAAGTCTTGTGAATTTTAGGGAAGGGGATCTAGAGAGGTTTCGTTGGTGCGTTCACCGGATTTGAGGTGCGATTGTTCATGGGTCGATTTCTCAGGAACCCTAAAGGTAGGAGGCTTCTCTCTCGAATCCACTTGGTTAGAACTAGTGGTTATTTGTTACAATTAATTTTTGTGCGGAAAATTAATTTTGAATTGTTATGTGAAAGTGGTTGGAAATCCCTTGGGTGATGTTTTGAGGATTTTTGGGAAAAAGGGTGTTTTATGGTGAAATGCTTTTCTTGTGGATTTTAAAATGAAGATTTTAAAATGGGATGACATCATTGATTTGTGAAAATGTTTGATGGAAAGAGTTTTCAATAAAATTGTTATTTTATTGAAATGTTGTTTGACATGGAAAATGGTTTTCAATAAATGGGTGATTTATTGAAGTGGATTGATATGAAATAGAATTGGTTGATTGCATGTTGTTGTGACCTTGGTGGGTTTATGCTTGGTTTATTTTGATTGAAATGTTGTATGGAAGTGGGTAGGAAGTCTCACTATAAAAAGGGAATGGATAGTGGTCGGAAGAACCACCATATCAGTAGTGGTCGGGAAGTACCTCTAGTTGCGAATGGGTGAACGGGTTGGGCGGAAGTCCCATCGTTTTGATTGTTTTGGTGTGAATGGGTGAACGGGATGGGTGGAAGTCCCACTGTTTTGGTTGTTTGTTGTGAATTTCTTTTCAAGATGGAATTTTTTTTCTAACTTATAAGTGGTGGAATGGTTTGTGGCTTGTTTTTTGTCTTTCCCTTGGTTGCTTGGGCTGGATGTGTTGGCTTGGTAAGGGCATGTTTGACTTATGAAAATGGTTTCACTTGTGATTTAATTTTTATAAACTATTTTATATAAATTTACTAACGGTTTTATCCTAGTGGCATTTGTAGGGAAGTCATTTGGGGAAATCCTACTGAGTTTTAGTACTCACCCCCTACTTTGTCACTGTGGTGTATTTGCAGATGTTATGTACCGTGACATGGGAAAAGGTAAGGCATCACCCTCTTTTAGTGGAGCATTGTGATCCCATGGTGGATCTTGGAGCTTAGAGTTTGGCGTGGAGCTGTGGTGGTGTCATGGCTTGTGGTGTTTGGTTTTTTAGTTTCCGCAGTGTACTCTGATGTTGTGTGGACATGTTTAGTTATATTGGTTTTAAGTTGTGTTGTGGAACAACTTGGTTGCCTTTTTGGGAATGCATGGTTGGGTAATTGAATTGACATGCATCATATAGTGGCTGTTAGTGGATGGTTTGGTTGGTTTTGTTTTAAGGGAAAATAGTTCCCCAACTTGATATTGAATCCCTTGGCATTTATTTCCAACCTTTGGCGTCTTGGGAACATTGCTTAAGGCCAAGTAGCCCTCACCGCCTCCTCAAGCCAATGAGGTAGGGGCAGGGTGTTACAAGTATTATGGATTAAAAACACTCTCCTGGACTTTAGACTAATTTTAATAGTATACCTATTTTATGTGATAATAGAAGTGCAATAAATATTTCAAAAAATCCTATTTTTATTTCTAGGACTAAGAACATTGATACAAGCCATCATTTTCTAGGAGATTATGTTCTTAAAAAAGATATAACTTTAGAATTTGTTAATACTGAATATCAATTATCTGTTATTTTTAGTAATCCACTTCCTAGTGAATGTTTTGATTTTATTAATGGGTAGTTATGATTATTTATTTTCAAATGAATGATTTATTCAATTTATTTTATTTTAATTTATCTTTTTATATTTTAAGTACTGTATATACTCTATATAAACTTTTATCATTATTGTTTTAATTTTTTTATTGTTAATTATATTTTAATATAATTTTATTTTATTTTTCTTTGCAAAATTAAATAATAATGAGTAAATTCTTAATCG
This sequence comes from Viscum album, assembly GCA_963277665.1. Taxonomy (NCBI): domain Eukaryota; kingdom Viridiplantae; phylum Streptophyta; class Magnoliopsida; order Santalales; family Viscaceae; genus Viscum; species Viscum album. The sequence goes on along the minus strand of OY728129.1, from coordinate 1,371,702,595 downwards.
GTGTGAGAAAACTGTTAGCCTTCTCCCGATCTCTTTGTCCTCTCCTACACGTCCCTTCAGTTTATAGACTGTCTCTCTCACTCTTTCAATTCCCATTTTTCAAAACCCTAAACCTTCAATCCATTCAATATCGAATCCTTTAGAGATGGAAACCTTCTGAATATCTAAAGATGCTGTGTTGGATATAGCTACTTATGCATCAGGGAAAGCCTGTAAAGTAATCCAAGGAAAGGTAATATATTTTCCTTATTTAGATTCTACAAGTATTTCTCTAAAGTAAACAATGAGATTTCATGTTTTGGTTTATGATTTTGAAGAAGATAACACCCTTGTAGTTTATGACATTGAAGTAAAGGAATTTTGTAGAAATGCTTCATTTAGTCTCAAATTCGATGAAGATACTATTATCTATAAGATTAACAATTTTGATCTTTCTTTGTATTCTATGGAAATGGATGAGTTTTTTTGTTGTCCCCATGAGGGGGAGTTTCAGTTAGATTTAAGGAATATAGGTAATGGAAAACATTTTTTAGAGGACATTATGTTTTCATTGTTTGGAACAAGAACTATAAAGAAAGTAAAGACAAAATAGATTACTACTGACCACTGGGTTATGATGAAATTTATTCAATGAAGAATTTTTCTAAAGAGTTTTTAATTAGATAATGTCCTATATCCTAACATGTATGTCATGTTTTTGTTTTTGAATCACATAAAGTTCAATTTCTATCAGTTTATGATATGTTATCTAAACCACTGCTGCCTTAAGGATTCCAAGATGGGATATTATCCCTATGGAAGGATTATTTCCTTTTTTCTATGAAGAAAATTAAAAATTGTTAATATGTATTTTGGTAAAACATGTCATCACATCAAAGTTTTTAATGCTAGGATTGTTAAAAAGTTAGGATTTGTTTCGAGCAATTCTTAAAAAACTATATTTCTAGTTTTTGCAAAACTATAACAAAGGTTATTGAGAACTACTCAGGGGGAGAAAATTATGATTGCTTTGGTTGGATATGTTAGACAGAGACCTGATGAAGAGGTTGAATCTTGTCCAGAAGGAAATATTTTTTAAAGAATAAGGATTTCAGTCAACATTCTAGAGACTATGGATGAATATACTATTTTAACTATGCATGAGGCTCCTGTGGGCGAGCATGTTGAGAAAGAGGCTCCCAGTCAATAACTTCACTAGGGATTTGTTCCTGATTTTGATGTTTATAGAGGATCTTTCTTAAGATACAGATCAGTTAATAATGAATAGCCAAGTTTGGCCTTGATATAAGTTTATAACTGGGAAGATATCCCTAACCCTAGCACTCAATCTCTTGAATCTTTTTATTGTAATATTTAAGCCTTATTTATAAAGCTAAATATATTGGAGGCTCAAAATTTATTTCTTAGAGAACAATTAGAAGTTGAGAAAATAAGTTTGAAGAGTTCAAAAGTACTATAGTTCTAAGATCTGAGTTTGAGGCTCTGAAGCTCTATCTTAGGCAATTAAAATAAAATCTTATTTATATTGGTGATCTTCAAGAGTGAATCAAAAAAATGTATAGAGAGTTCAATTAATTGATAGATGAATCTGTTAAGAAGTCAGATTTTGATGAGTTCAAGATGATGATAAGGATAGAATTTCAATCTCATAGGGAAAGAAATTGAGTATCAACCTCCTATTAACAGACACCTTCAGACCTGATCTGAAGGTTTGAAGCAATTACTTCAGTTTTGGATGATTTGAAAGATAGGCTACATACTCTTCAGTGTGAAAATACCCATTTAAGTGTTTTTTAGACAATCAAGGGCGTCAGTTTAGTCAACTAAATTCAAATTAATACTAGTTAGGAATAGTGATTAATCAATTTAGTGATAAGTTTAATTCATTAATTAAGTTAGAGGAAGCTGTTAATGAGTTATGAAGGTAAATTTGGTTGAGAATATGGAGATTTGTCAATATTAGAATAATATTCTTAAAAAGTGTTTAAAAGTATCCAAAAATCATTTCTACAGCTTAATGTTGAAGCTCATTGATATTAAGGGTGCTATCCAAGCCATTCTTCGTCCTACTGCACCTTCTTCCCCTGATGATTCTGATCATAGTCCATTATTTTAATGACAAATTTTTGTTGGTTTTGGATTTTAGTCTATTTTCAAAAACATTTTGAATTAATTTTCATTTATTCTTATTTAGGTTTATTCTCTTTTATTTAAGTTCACTAAGTTACTACCAATCCTAAATTTATTTCTCTTATGAGTTTTTATAACTATTCATTTATAGTTCAATGCTACATTAACTATGGTTTATATCAGTTATTCCTTCAAACCATCTTTTTAATATCACAAAAATGAGGATAATTTTTAAGGAATGGAAGAATATCTATGGGGGGTATATTTATAAACCACAACATTTCATTAGAGAAAATATTTAATTTAAATGTATCTATTTTCTTTATTGAAATAATACTGTGAAATCCAAATATCAAAATAGTTTCTATATCTCTTTTTATATGCTTAAAAATCCAATATTTGCTTGATTTTTTAAGGATTATGTTAGGGATTTTTTTATCATTAAAAAGAAGGATATTGTTGGACATGTATTGTCTCAACAATACTTTATTAATTATGATGATTTTGATGATCACAAATATCGTTGTTTTTTTTCTAATGAATTTTTCTTGAGTGATATTTCAGGAATTTATATTCAGGTTAAAGTAATTTAATGTTATGAGAATTACTCTAGAAACACTGTTTCAAAACCTTACATTTAGTTAATGAATGTATAGTATCAACCCTACGTTGTGTTGGAAAAGTTAAACACTTGTGTACGGTATCAACCCTACATTACACTGGAAAAGTTAAATGCTTGCATATGATATCAAACCTATGTTATGTTTAATAGTTTTCATTTATATCCACATCCTTACATTCAGATAATCATTAAATGTATGGATCAAAAATTCTATATTAGAAGTTGGTATTACTATTCCTCAACCCTATGTTCAGGAATTTGAAAGTACAATTAATCAATGATTTGTTTGGGATCCTATACTAAAATGATAAATGTATGGATAATTATTCCTACACTAATTTTGATCCCTACATTATGTGATGATTAATGTATGGTTAAGAAATCATACATTGGTAGGAACCCTATGCTACATGAAGGAACCCTATGCTACACGAAGGAACCCTATTCCATGCAGTTCAACCCTACGTTGTGTTTACAATGATGAGGTTTTTAAGGCCGTGTTTTTAATCTGAGATTGCTACAATTATCATGTTATAATTGAAGACCAATACAAGGATAAATATGATTGTTTCAAAGAACCGTATTCATTGAAGAAAATCACTCCTATTCCCAAGGGAAGTTATGACACTCCTAGTCTATTTTAATTTGAATTTCCATGATCAATCAAGTTATTATTTTGGATCTGGAATTCCTAAGAAAGCTATGTATTATATATATATATTTTTCAGGAATCTCTTCAAATATATATGTGTGATAAGAGATTCACACATTAGAATGTATTATTGAAATTATCTTTCATAGTGTTGCTGCAAAAAATGACTGATTCTGAAAGAAGCTATATTTTGGAGATATACATATTCAATATTCTACTACTGTAAGATTACTACTATTGTTTAGTTTCTACCTTATTGAAGATAATTTTTCAAAAATTATCACTTCATACTATTTCATTCTTAAATATATTCTTTTTTGAAGAACAAGATCCATTATTTTTCAATTTCTTACTTCTACAGCTGTGAAGAACAACCTGAATCAACAAATTAAACCCTTTTGATTTATTAGACTATCAACTGATCGTAATTAATTGTGGTGTAGTATCATATTCTTGATCTAAGCTGTGCATAACCGGTTCATTGTTAAATAAAAAAAATTCTTTTTTGTTATTCTTATTGTAAAAGTGTAAAATTCTTACACTCAGTTGTAGATTTATGGTCTTGTGATAAGAGGACCATTCTAGTAGAATTTACTAATCTCGTAGAGAGAGTGATGGTAGACTGGACCAGGGGATCATTGTGCCCCGAACCACTATTAAAATCTATGTTATTTATTTTTGTTTATCCACCACATATTCTTTTCATATAGAAGAAAACACTTATTATCTTCATAAATCACAGTGGGTGTCAAAAAAATAGAATTGTAGAAGATATTTAAAAAGATACAACTCACCCCCTCTTGTGTTACTTTGTATATTTCGACCTAACACTTACATTCATACTCATTAATCTTCTATTATATTTTTTTACATAATCCCGTGTATCTATTCCCTATATTTTTTTAATCTAATGTTAAAATATGTTAATCTTAAAGGAGCCATGAATTTTTTGATTTAATCTCTCATGAGTTGTGTTTTATACAAGTGTGTGGTTTCACCCAATGTGAGTGTTTGGTTTCACTTCACACAAGATTTTTTCCTAACCATTTATTCTTATATATCATACATATATTTTTGTTCATTCTCATGCAACAAGTTTGTTATCATGACATTGAAAATTGGTACTTTTCACAACTTGATGTTACTTTCTCTTCAATGGAGCCAAAGGTTTTTGTCTTCAATAGTTATATAGTGGTGAAAAAGTTATTATCTATTAACTTTGAATATGGACTATTCTGTAATCCTAAAATGGAGTTTTTAGATTTTTCTTGGAAATTTAGGACATGATCCCTTTTGGTGGAATCATCTAAATCATCATCGGATGATGAATGTTCCCCTAAAAGGACCAAGATGTGGCAGCATGGTCAACACCCAAAAGGTAAAGGGTGACATACAAGGAATATAGGATCTAGAATAGTATGAATGGACTGATTAATTGATCCTTTTCATTGGAATTTTATGTCTGTTGACTTGCCCTATTTATGTGTTGTACCTTCTTCTTTTATAAATAAAATTTGATGTCATGAATTTGTTTTTTCCAAATTCATGGATGGACTGTTTGGGTAATAAATATATTTAATTAATAAATATATTTATTATATCTATCATTATATATATATATAATTATATATATATATAAATATAATTATATATATATATATATATTATATTGGAGGTATAATTAAAATGAAATAACACATACACCTCACACCTATAGGCCGAAAGGGAAGGTCATAGCCCCCTAGGGATAACCCATCTATCACACCCTTAATAGTTAATATATATAGGCCTATATGACCCTTTAATTCAAGTCCCATAATCTCCCATCATATGGAACAAAGTCCCACAACAACTACAACCCAAAGGCCCTCTGCCTGTAAACGCATTGGTTTTCCTGGTACCTACCCTACTATCTTCAAGCTGTGTTGCTTCGTCATTGAATTCAATCCATATCTACCCCAAATACTTTTTATCCCAAACCCATAAAACCCACCATCACTACTTCCACTGTGCAACCCCCCTTTGACCCCACCAGAGTATAGTCGAGTTGCTCCCCGAGGCTTGTCGTCCACACTGAAGACTGTGAAAGTTGATCAGAGCACTTCTAGGTCACCCTAACAACCTCTTCCATGCATCTTTATGATCAAAAATAAAATTTTTACAGAGATAAAGATACATTTTTCTAGAAATATTTTAGTGGTGATAAAGATATATCTTTATCAGCACTAAAAAGAACTCATAAAGATCTGTTTTATTAGCACTTATTATTTTAGCACTGATAAAACCACTCTTTATCAATATTTTTTTTGAAATTTCTTATATAATCCCTAAATGATCTTTAAATGGAACCCCAATAGAGTTATCCTCTATCACAATATTCAATCTCTCGTAGAATCTAAGTGCTTCCATCACTCTTCATCGACCTTCTCGACAAAACGATCCTCTCAAAAGCTAAGACATGTGTCAATTTATTTTGTTTTCACTTGAATATACACTGCTCACCGCATGAAACCACCCTACCCCCATTGCAACACAAGAACATAGTTTCCATTATATATATATATGCTTATGGGAAGTCATTCCAGTGAACATAAATTGCAAAGGAGGTGATGATGGAGGCACTAATTAACATGAGTGATTGTGTGTCCACGCTTTGGGATCTACCAGAGCTATGCTTGTTTTCGATATTTGATGAGGCCACTTACTTCATTATCTCTGTCACTGCCTATGCTCTCTCCTATTTCTTCACCTTCCAAAGATTCTGAGCCAACACATTCATCAGCGTCGGGCCTGAACCCCCTCCATTAACCCCTTAGTGCTTTCACATATTACCCTTCCTTGACCTTTGGGATAAGATTAACCATCATCATCTAGTCAGGATAAATTCACCAAAGTTTGTAATATATTCTCATTTTATACTTATCACTATCTCTTCACTACAGATTTCCAATCCCCCTAAAATCTGGTGGATTTGGAAGGAATCCCAAAGAGCATGTGACATTTTTTGGAATTTTCTACATTATCCCTATGGATGTTTTATTCAATGTCTTCTTAAATAAATATTTTTATAAACTATCATATTTTTTTATTATTAATAATATAAAATATAAATTTTATGTATATATAAATATTTTGTTAAATGTAATTTTTAAATAATTATTTTTATAACTTTAATGTAATTTATAAGTAATGATAACAAACAACTATCAATAATTTTTATTATGTGTATATAAATAATTTTAAATAATTTATAAAGAATTTTTATTATAAATAATTTTTATTATGAATAATTTTAATTATCTTGAATTAATAATTTATATAAATAATTTTTAAATAATTTTTAAATAATTCTAAATTAATAATTATTTTGAATTAATATTTTTGAATCAATATTTATTTTAAGTTAATAATTTTAAATTAATAATGATTTTGAATTAATAATTTGGAATTAATAATTTTGATTATCTTGACTTAATAATTTTGAATTAATAAATTATATAAATAATTTATAAATAATTTTGATTACCTCGAATCCATAATTTTGATTATGTGTATATATATATAATAATATAAATATAAATATAAATAAATAAATATATTTATAATTATATAAATATTTTTAAATATATATATATATATAATTATTCAGAAATCGAAGATACACTTTAAAGTTATAATATATTTTCATGTGGAATAATTAAGTATTATAAAACTATATTTTTAATAAGGGTTATTATTGTTATATTTTCAAAAAATTTATTTTCTCTTATTTTTCCTCGATTTACCTCACTGATTATCCACCCAATCTCTCCTGCCTCGAGCCATTATTGATTCAACCTCTCCATCTCCTTGACATTCATTTTCAATCATTCATCACTATTTCTCAATTTGATTATATGGAGCTCCTAGTTGTGCACTACAAAAAATTGGCCACTTATCGGGTAAGGTGGTGACTACAAATGATTAGTAAACAGTGTTTTTGTGGTGCATAATTGGTAATTGGATCCAAGTTACAAGTATCCCTCCAAATCCCATAGACTAAAATCAAACAGTTATATCGATTCTCTTCCAAGTATTCCTCCTACTCCCTTTGGTTAAAACCGCAATGTCTTTTTAAAACATGTCATTACCTTGTGTATTTTATTTTTAGTGACCATTAGAGTATCATCTTTCAATATTGTTTCCTTTTCAGGAAACTGAAATATGGAATGTATATTGTGCCAAACATTGAGGGAAAAATTCTTAAATATGAGTAGTTGTAATTTTATATAAAAATATTTATCAGGCATTGATATAGATAGCTAGTTCTAAAGCTTTTTATTAAAATCTATAAGTTGACTACCTCTATGTTGGGTTATGATAGGGAAAAATTCTCCCTTGGGACCCAAATTAGTGGAAGAGATGATATGTTAGGTTCATATAATATAAAAAATATTAATGATAACCTACATTAGTAAAATCATAACCATGAAAAACCAATTTATGTATTTGAAATCATATACATTAATAATCTTACCTTACACTAATATTTTAATCATAAGATGAACATTTTCCCGGAAATAGTTTTTATGATTTATTTTTTTTGTTAATAATTTATATTATCGAATCAAATAATATGTATATGAATAAAAAATGGATAGATAACAATCGTATAAAAATGAGTATGGGGATGAGATGAAAGAGTTCATCAAGTTTGAAAAAGATAATGCATATGAACAATATCAAATCCTTTTTTCGTATTTATGTTGTTATTATTCAAGACCAATTAGTCTAGAGGAGTTATAAGAACAATTGATCTGTCATGGAATAGATCAATGTTATAAATATTGGACTAAAGACAAGAAAAAATTGAATGTAGCTCGGGACTGGTAAAAGAATGTATTTTATGGATCATCTGACATGATTACATGGGTGGAAAATTATGAAGACCATATCAAGGATATGATTATAGGTGTTAATGATGATAAGGATCGTATTAAGGGAAGGATAATGACAATTGATGATGAACTTTTTTATTTTCCATAATTGTTTGAGAAGTTAAAGAGTTTAAAAAATAATCCATTTCATGCTAGTTGTATTAAATATACAACATTTTCAGCCATACTAAAGCTGTATTATTTAAAATCTAGAAATAGATAGAGTGAAAGTAGTTTTACTGAACTACTTTATCTCTTGAATGATTTTCTCTTTGAATATAATGATCTTTGTTTTTGAACACATGATGCTAAAATAATTCTATGTTCAATGGTTATGATCTCTGAAAGAATACATTTCTATCCAAATGACTTTGAAATATTTCTTAAGGACCCCAAATCACTTAAAAAATGCGTAGAGTATAGTGCTTCTTGATAAAAGAATGGTGAATCGGGTCATATAGAATTTTCCTGATATTTTACAACAATTCCAAGGTTCATGCACCTATATAGAAGTGAGGAGACTATAAGACAATTAACATGGAACACAAATATAAGAAATAAATATGGGAGACTTTGTCACCTGACATACTCTCCCCAGTGGAAGAGAATTTATTGCAAGTATCTTTATTTAAGAAACATGGCAAAAAACCTTTTTCTTACTCTATCTATAGATGGAGAGAATCCTTTTGGTTTTCAAAGTACCACTCACAGTACATGGATGATTATGTTCATAAATTAAAATATTCCACCATGGTTATACATGAAACAAAAATACATGATTTTATTTATGATTATATTAGTACCAAAACAATCAGGTAATAACATTTATGTTTATTTGGATCTATTGATCACATATTTAAAATTATTGTGGGATTTGTGTGTTATGTTTTATGATTCTTACAAAAATGAAGATTTCAGATTGATATCCATGTTGTATGAGATGATAAATCACTTTCCTACTTCTAGAAAAGTTTTAGGATATATAATTAAAGGAACTCAATGGTGTCCTATTTGTGAAGAAGATACAGTATCAATTAGGTTGAAATATTCACCAAAGAATGTGTTTCTAGGACATCACATATTTTTACCATGATGAAATAAATACCAATCCTGGAATATATCTTTGAATATGAGTTCAAAATAATGTACAACAATGACTCCACTAACAGTTGACCAACTATTTAAGAAATTAAAATATGTGGACATGAATTTTGTTAAACCTTTTTCCAAAAACCTTACAAAAACTAGCTAAAAAAATAGATAAGTTTTTTTGAATTTCTATATTGGAATAGTTTGTATGTTAGAAATTTTATTGATGTTATACATGTTGAAAAAAATGTATGTGATAGTGTCATTTTCACATTACAATATTTACTCGACAATACAATAGATGAAATAAATTATAGTTCAAACATGATTGAAAAGGGAATACAAGAAGATTTAGTGCCAGTGAAGAGTGAAAAATATACTTTTCTTCCTCCATCTACTTACACACTTTCTAGAGAAGAGAGATATCCGTTTTGAAACTTCTTGGATTATGTAAAGGTTCCAGAGTGGTATTTATCAAATAAAAAGAATATCATTTCAATGAATAATTTTAAGTTAAATGGTCTGAAATCACATGACTGTCGTGTTTTAATGCAAGATCTAATTCCTATATCTTTACATTGAATTTTTTCCCAAGAATGTACATTATACATTAACAAATCTCTCTTTGTTTTTCAATCCTATATGCTATAAAGTTATAGAATTAGCAAAATTTCTAGCTATATAAAAGGGAATTGTTATCATATTATGTGAATTAGAGATTTTCTTCCCACCAAAATTCTTTGATACAACGGTTCACTTGATTTTTCAATTAGTAAGATAGATTCAACTATGTGGTCCTATACATTATAGATAGATGTAACCCATTCAATGGTATATGAATATTTTTAATGGGTTTGTTAAAAATAAAATTCAGCTATAAAGTTTTATTGTAGAGCAATATGTTGTTAATGAATTTATTGAATTATGCACCAGCTACCTATCCGATGTGGAAATCATTGGTCTACTGAAATCTCATCACACTGGGTGGGTTTTGGGTGAAGGAAATTAAAGAATATATCTTGTAACAATTACTATTATAGATCGTGATCAGACCCACCATTTTGTTTTTCATAACAATTTATATTTTTCTCGATATGTTGAAACCAAAAAATAAATTACTATGCATTTGAATCCATCAAGGGATGAAAGATAGAAATCAAATAAACATAATAAATAGTTTATAGGATGGTTTCAAAAGCATATTTTTAAGGAGTTATCTGAAAATATAGATTCAATTTTAGAACATCTTTTATGGATAGACATAGGACCAAGTGTGCAGATATTATCTTATAATGGTTATATTATTAATGGTTATACATTCTATAAAAATGAACATGATGAAAACAATACTATGAAAAATAGTGGAGTTACACTTATGGCTGAAGTGATGCCTATATCTAGTACCAATGAAAAAAAAATCTTATTTATGTGAATATTTCATACTTTGGAATCATAAAAAAATATGGGAGTTGGATTATATAACATTCAAAGTGCCAATGTTTCAATGCAGGTGGGTTGATAACATGCGTTCTGTTAAAATAGATGAATTGAGATTCCTAAAAGTGGATTTAAGTAAAGAAGGGTACAAAGATGAACCATTTATAATTGAATCATAGGTAATGCAAGTATTTTATATTCCAGATTTCACAAACTGAAAGTGATCAATTGTACTGTTATCGACCAAAACCACGGAAGGGTCAAATATCTATTCAAATGAGGATGACCCATTCATTCGTACATCATAATCATTTCACATTGGTACCAATGTAGATGGGGTATTTTAGGTTATTGGAGACCACAAAGAAAGGATTTGAATACACAATAGAGGGGTCAAATTCCATTAACCTTAGAAAAAGTGAGTTCAATAATCAGTTTATATATTTTTGTAATAAAAATTGCATTGGATCATATTATTATATTTTCACTATAGAATTTATGAAATATAAATTAAATATCCAACCAATTTTGTAGATAATGACTTATGCTTATCCTAATTATCCCAATCCCGAGGAACAACTAGTTTCTCAACATGCTGTTACTCCCATTACAAGGGAATAAAAACCATCTACACATACTGATGATACCAATCCATGGGAACTACATATTGATGATGTTATAGCTGAGGAAATGGTAGACGGTGAAAAACTGATGTCCTAAAAAAAGGATCTCCATTACATGATAGTGTTTGGAAAAATTATTTAGGTGAGAAATCAAGGCATCAAATTCAAGGTTGGATGGAATGCACACGACCAACCTATTAACTCCCAAAAGTCTATGTTCAGTAGTTAAATTGGGATGACCACTCACATGTGTGGTTTTATTGATGAATATTCATGGTACAATGTTGTTCCCACACTTAAGATATTGAGTTTGGAAAATATTAGATTAACATTATGTTATAATTTCTTTATTTTACTAAAATAACAATGAAATGATGACTTTCTCTTTATTATTCTTTTTAAAGTTCATTTATAGTCGATGAATACTAAATGAAATTTTTATTAATGCTATGTGGAAAGGCTCATAGAGGCTTTCACACAATTCTTTCGAAGTATCAACTTAAAGATGCTAAAGGGAAAATAAACCCCCACCTACCATAGATGTATGGACATTTGATAAACCAACAAGCATGGTATGCATTTATTGGTCATCATGAGGAGATATCATTTCCGTTACATTGTGACAGGAAATATATTTATTGAAAATATGCGTATTAATCACTTTGATTAATAATTGTTAGTTTTTGAAATATAATCTTAGTGCTAAATATAAGAAATGGATAGAAAAACCAACATACCTCTACTGTAAATCAAGAATGGGGTATGCTTCACTTTAAAAAATTGTACATATTTAAAATATACTAGATTAATTTCTTGTGACATGAAAAAAAATAATTATGTTTCTCTGGTTATATGAAGATTGATGAATCCAAATCGAAATACACTTCCATGATATGTCTTGTTCTATAGAATTAGGCACAAGTAAATAAATAAGGGATACTAATAGATGCAAACACACAAAAAGTGTGGTAAGAATGTGTAAGTGTGAAATAATGATTTTTTTTAAATCGTTATTACATAATATTGAATACTTATTTTACAATATTTTTTTTCCAATTTAGACACAAGAATCATCATCAATAGTACCTAAGGAACAACTGCTATTAGTGGTCTTGAAGCAACAAGAATTGTATGACCACATCAGAGGTGCTGGTTTTGGGGTGTCAACCCAAACATATTTTTGAAAAGAACTGAATAGGGGGATACATATAAGAAAATGGAAGTGTTACATATATATTTAGGTACTCTAGAAGAAAATTTTAATTATCAATCATAGTTTTTTGAAAATGTTATGTGAATGGATCAAAGAAAAGAAACAACATATGAATCGCCACTACATGAAGATCCCCTCACCCCCACCAACTTCTAGGTGATCCATTAACCCCAAATATATGTATTAGAAGAGGTAATTAATATTGTCATAATTGTTTTTGTGAAATGTGAATTAGGAAGACATTGATACCTTTCTTATACAGATATTCTATAGGGTGAAAATGATTGTGATTTATATCTTCCATAACCCACCCATGTCCTTGTTGTGAGGGGTAGCATGATCAATATCCAAGGGGATATTCTACACAATAGATAACTTCAAAAAGGTCATGTGAGAGTGGGGATTAATGTAGCTCATGATCCGAAATCTGAGATACCTATTACACTTGATTATCCAGATATTCATATGATTTAGGAAGCTATTGTAACATTCATATCATGACTATTATATCTTGTAAAAAACATATCGATAAGGAGGTATTCATTTCTAGTTTATTTTTCATGAAAAACATTTAACAATTAATGAAATAAGGTCTAAAAGGATGATTTTTTACAAAAATACTAAGATAACGGGGTAAAATGAGAGGTCTAAACAAAATGATGTAAAGGATCAACCAAAAAATCAAAAAATATTCACAATCTACCTTTACCCCACCTATTCAAATTACATATTTACTAACATTAATGGTTCATGAAGATACAATGTTAGTAAGTGATGGTATGAATATAGTTTATTTTCAAGAATAGATTTATGAAGAGGCCATTACATTATTTTGGTATTAAGAATGTGAATTTAATCCTAATGCATGAATTTCTTGGATTCATAGTTGTAAATGAATACATTAGTTATGTTTTAATGATTTTTTTATCCAATATCTGATCTACTTTGTTAATTATGATTGAACAATATTCCTTATTTTTACAGGAATATATATGAATAATATTTAAATGTAAAACCCAGTGAATTTAAATTTATACTCATTATTCCTTACATCACTTATACATAAGAATTATCATTGAAACTAAAACAATATGAAGAAATAGTGTAAAAACTAGCCACAATATTTAAAAGAAAACATACAGATGAAAATTTTTCTTAATACCCACGATGCATTGGTAAAAAAATACAATTAAATCATATAAAATTTATTTTTATTCATTTCATTACTTACTCATTTCTATTTTTTAGGCAGTAGTGATTACTTATTACAATTAATTTGGATACTCCAAAGATTTATTTTATAGACTAAAAGTATGGATACCCAAAAAACCGACCACATGTGATGATGTTTATCAATTTTTAATACATTGTACACAACATTTTAAAACAAAAATTTAAGTTATATATTTTATATTATTTTTTAATGAAAATTATTTTATGAAAGTTTGGTGTTTAAATATCATTAAAATCATGGAACGAGGACGGTCCGTGAATAAAAATATCCTATCAACCTCAATAAGTGAAAAAATAGAAGGGTATATATATAAGTATTTAACTATCAAAACACATTTCAAAGAAAATTACTTATTTTTATCAATGTTTCTACTTTTTTCGAAACAAACCAATGACAAAGATTGTGGTTAATATGTTTTCAAATTTATGAAAGATATCATATTCCATCAACAAAATAACATCCTCAAATATGTATTTTTGAAGATAATTAAAATTTAATTTAAAATAATAATTAATAATTTGTTTATTTATATTTTTCCATTATTATAAGGACTTTCAACAATCCTAATATTCAAAAGAAGAAATATAATTTTTTATTAATTAATGGGCAGCATACCTGGAGTTAGAATTTATGGATACATCATGAAGAAGTGACTACCTACTACTTCTTTAATTATTATTTTCATAATTTTATCAATTTTTTAGTTAGTTTCTTCATAATATTTTTGGTAATTGTTTAATAAAATGATCCATAATTCATTTGTTACATATAAGAATCAACTGCACCTCAATCCAATACATGGTGGGTTAGGTATGACTCAAAGTGTGTCTTTTTTTATTTATATTTTAGTAATGAAGATAAGTGACATACTAAAAACAGATCAAATGAATTCGGATTGTTTTGATATATCAGGACTATAATTTATAAGTCATATTTGAGATGTAGACATTAGATGCACCTCAATACAATAAACTATGTGGCCAATATTACTCAAAGTGACTATTATAAATATAAAATGGGTGTTTTAGTTTAAAATGTGTTTTATTCACTAAAAATTGAGAAAACATGCTTGGATTTTCATCATCATTTAATAAAACATTCATAATTTATTTTTGATGTGTAATAATTGGTATAATGTCAAACTAATGAAAAATGTGATCAGTATGACTCAAAGTACAAGTTTTCAAATTAAATTGACATTTTAGTAAAAAAGACAAGATACATACTCAAAACTAATAAGACACATCATTATTTATTTTATACTTTATAAAAAACCATCCATAATTCATTTTTGACTTGTAGGAATAAAGCACACCTCAATCCAATGCATGATGTGACCAGTATGACTCAAAGTTCGTCTTTTTATTTAAAATTCACATTTAGTAAAAAATACAAGTGACAGACTCAAAGCTAAGAAAAAAAATTCAGATTATTTTTATACTTAATGAAAACAGTACACAAGTCATTTATGATGTGTATGAACCAACCTAGCATTAATCTGATACATGATGTGTTCGGTATGACTCAAAGTGTCTATTATCAAATTAAAAATTGTAATTTTAGTTAGAAACCTTTTCAATCACTGGAAACTAAGAAAACACACTCATATTGTTTTAATAATTTAGGAAAAATATTCACAAGTCAGTTGTGACGTGGATAAATTAGTCTCACCTGAAACTGGCACATGATGTGACTGATATGACTTAAAGTGCATGTTTTTAGTTTGAATTTACATTTTAGTAAAAAATACATGTGACATATTGAAAAATAATAAAATTCATTCATATTGTTTTGATACTTTAATCAAATGATCCAAACGTAATTTTTTATGTGTATGAATCAACCTTACCTCAATTCAATGCATGGTGTGGCTGGTATGACTCTAAGTGTGTCTTTTTATTTATAATTGACATTTTAGTAAAAAAGACTAGATACATACTCAAAACTAAATAAAAATCTTCATATTTCTTTGATACTTTATAGAAATGATCTATAATTCATTTGTGACATGTTGGAATCAGACTCCCCTCAATTTGATACATAGTGTAACCGATATAACTCAAATTTTCTATTGTGAGTTTAAAATTGACATTTTTTTCAAAACATGTGTCACAATTATTACTTGAGAAAACACATACAAATTTTTTTGATACTTTGTATCAATTATTCACTATTAATCTGAGACATATAGGAATTAGTCTCACCTCAATCCAACACAATATGTGATTAGTATGACTCAAAGTGTGTGTTTTAAACTTAAAATTACATTTTAGTAAAAGAGACAAGTGATACACTAAAAACTAAGAAAACACATTAATATTTTTTTATACATTATGAAGATGATACATACGTCATTTTTTAAGTGTAGGAATCGACCACACCTCAATCTGATGTACAATGTGACTAGTATGAATCCAACTGTATATTTTTATTTAAAACTGGCATTTTCGTAAAAAAGACAAGTGAAATTCTCAAAACTAAGAAAAAACATCCATATTGATTTGATACTTTAGAAAAATGAACCATAAGTCATTTTTGATGTGTAGTAACCAGCTAAACCTCAATCTGATACACAATGTTCTGGGAAAGAATAAAAGTTCCTTGTATCAGTTTAAAATTGACATTTTTCTTCAAAACACGTGTCAATCACTAAAAATAAAGAAATCACACTTTTATTGTCTTTATAATTTAGGAAAACTATTCATAAGTCTTTTTTGGCATACAAGAATCATTCTCACTTCAAACTGACACATGATGTGGTTGGTATTACTCAAAGTGTTTGTTTTCCATTTAAATTGAAATTTTAGTAAAAAAGAAAAGTGACATACTCAAAAATGATAAAACAAATTAGTATTATTTTGATACTTTTGGAAAATGACCCCTAATAAATTTTTGATGCGTATGAATCATTTTCACCTCAATCTGATACAGAGTATGACTGATATGGTTCTAAGTGTACCTTTTTATTTAAAACTGATATTTTAGTAGAAAAGAGAAGTGACATAATTAAAACTGATCAAATGAATTAATACTATTTTTATACTTTGGGAAAATTATCCATTAGGTATTTGTGATGTATAATAATTATATGTGCCTCAATATGATACACGATGTGCCTACTATGACTAGAAGTGTCTATTGTCTATTTAAAATTGACATTTTAGTTCAAAACATGTGTCACTAACTAAAAACTAAGAAAAAACATTCCCATTGTCTTGATTATTTAAGAAAAATATTTACAAGTAATTTTTGATGTGTCGGAATCAATATCACATAAAACCAACATGAAATGTGATAAGTATGACTAAAAGTTTGTGTTTTCAATTTAAAATGAAATTTCGTTAAAAAATACATGTGACATTATCAAAACTGATCAAACATATTCAGATTATTTTGATACTTTAATATATGATCCATAAGTCATTAGTGATGTGCAGGAAATAACTTCACCTCAATTTGATGCATGATGTGACCAGTAAGACTCCAAGTGTGTATTTTTATTTAAAATTGACATTTTAGTAAAAAATACAAGTGTCATACTCAAAACTTATAATACACATTTATATTTTTTTGATACTTAATAAAAACAATCCATATGTCATTTTTTACATATAGGAATTAACTGAACCTCAATTCGATACACGACGTTCCCAATATGACTCAAAGTGTCCGTTATTAGTTTAAAATTGATATTTTAGTTCAACACATGAGTCACTCATTGAAAGCTTATAAAACACACTCATATTATATTAATAATTTAGGAAAATGATTTATGAGTCATTTTCTACATATAGGAAACACTCTCACCTCAAACTGACACATGATGTGACTGGTATGACTCAATGTGTGTGTTTTTAATTTAAAATAATATTTTAGTAGAAATGGAAAGTGACATACTCAAAATAGAGTAAATAAATTCATATTTTCTTTACTTTTAGAAAACGATCCATAAGTCATTTTTGATGTATAGGAATTAGCCTCACTACATTTCGATGCAAGATGTGATGAGTATGACTCAAAGCATGTCTTTTTATTTAAAATTGACATTTTTGTAACAAATACATGTTACATAATCAAAACCAAGAAAACACATTTGGATCGTTGTTATAATTTAGGATAATTATCCATAAGTCATTTTTGATGTGTAAGAATTAACCACACCTTAATTTGATACACGGTGTTACCAGTATGAAATATTGTCCATTATCAGTTTAAAATCAATATTCTATTAATTTATTGTTTAATATTTTTGTTTAATTTATTTATTTATAGTATTAATAATATAATAATTTTTTTCTTGTTTAGGTGGATTCTTTTTCTAGAATTGCGGTGTTTTTTCGGCAACTGATAAAAAGATTGAGCTTTTTAGGGGGGGGGGGGGTTGGGTGCCAAAGATAATGAAACCATTGATGTTTTTGAATGTTTATGATAATTTGTACCTTCTAATGTAATTTTACAAAACAATGTTTAAAATTTCTATAATATATTTTTTTTATTTGTGATGTAATTTTGTTTTAATAAATTATTAATTTTACATATCCTGTATTTGCTTCTACTACCTATTTTTATTACTGCAGTGTGCTCTAATATCAATAACACCCTGCAGTAGTATCGCCTTTATCAGCACTATGCTAGGGCTAATAATGGCCCACCTTTATTAGTGATTTTTTAGCACTGATAAAGGAAACCCATTATCATCATTTTTAGCACTAATAAAGTGAGACCCCCCTTTTAAAGGTTCTTAGGATAAAAATGATTTTTTAGTACTGTTAAAGGCTTTTTCAAGGGTTGTCTTGATCCTAATCTATAATAGTGTGTGTACACATTATTAGTGTTAATTTTTTTTAATGATGATAAAAATTATATTTCATAAAAAACACTTTTTGTACTATTAAATAACATATTGTAATACATTAATATATTTATATTGATATATATATATATATATATAATATTTCCTTAAATATGATTTATATAATACTAAATATGTACTTATATGTAATATATAATATATTTAGTGAAATATTTTGTCTAAAATAAATAATAAAAAATATTAAAAAAATATTATAATTATTTTTGATTAATAAATATTTAATAAAATTCTCATGATTGAAAAAAATTAAAAAATTAATTAATATTTTGGATAAGTTTAAAAAAGGTATCTAACATCAAACATTCATAACTTATGATTTTTGTATATGTTTGGGATCAATAAAATGTCAAATCAAAGCTTGGAAATAGATCTATGACATTTAATATTAAGTTTATCTCAGACCCCATTTTTTCTTGGTAAAAATTCACATAAGTCCTCCAAAAGTGAGTTTTTAGTTTGGATACCCTAATTTGTCCATATTGGATGAAATTTTAGCGTTGTTTAAGAGAGTCTTCTTGCATTTTTTTGGTGGGGACTGAATTTATTTTCTAGGATTACATTCATATGAAAGTTCTAATGTTGAAATTTTAACGTTTTTCTTATTATAGTATTATTTGTAAATTAAAATATAAATTTATATATATGCATATACATATTTTCATATATTAACATATAAAAACATAATTATATAAATAAATGTTTGAATATATTTACAAGTAAAATGTATTTTTAAATATATAAACCATAAAAAAATATACTTTTATTATCCATTTTATTTATAATAAAAATTTAACCATTTTATTTTCCACAAAAAACTTATGAATATTCATACCTATTCAAGTGTATATATAATGTTTATATATGTATATATATATAAATATATATATATATATATATATATATATATATATATATCTCTGTGTGTGTGTTAATAAATAAAATATATTTATATAGATATATTGTAATAATATATGTAAATAAATACTAACACACACACACAAACATGTATATATATATATATATTAAAATGAGAATATATTACAACATATATATACATTTATGTAAATATGTCAATATACAACAAGTAAAATCCTCTAGGACAATGGTAAGTGTGTTTTCTGTGTATCCATATATATGTATGTATCTTAATACATTGCAAAAAAAATATATTAATATATATATATATATATATATATATATATTCATATATATAGACACACACTTATACAAACACACACACACAGAGACATAGAGTCACATACACTCATATATAAGAACATGCACACACACAAAAATATATTTATAATAAATATGCATTTTTCCACACATTATAAAAAAATTATATGTAAATATAAAAATTTATATAAATATATTAATATATATGTAAATATATAAATATATATGTGAATATATAAAGATATCTTTTAAATGTATATAAAAATAATTATATAATTATATATAATTATCTTAATAAATATATAAATAAAATAGATGTATATAAATATAAATATATAAAAATGAATAGATATATCATAAAATATCGAAGAAAACAAGTTGGAGAAACAGTAAAGGCATTCACCGTGCCCAATGAGGTCATCGATTCGAATCTACACCAGCATACCTGGCTGATCAATGTTGTTGGAGAGTTAATTTGTGGCATTAGTGCATATATAGACTTGAATAAACATTGATGGGGGCTTTAGTGACTTTTGGTGTCCCATATTTTTTAATTTTTTTTTCAATTTTAGTACTTTTGAGAATTCATTGATAAAGACTATTATTGTTAAAGGCTCAGATGTTTATAAAAAATATTTTAAGTTTTATCATCATTGATGAACACAATATTTATCAGTACTAAAATATACATGGATAAAGAACCCCTTTATCATTGATTTTTTAGAGCTAATAATAGTAATTTTCATTTAAAGATGCTTAAAGTTCATCAATTATTAGCACTGATAATAGTGATTTCTAGTGCTAATAAAATATTATCATGTAGTTGTGATTTTATACTTGTCCTATGTTGTTTCATCATAGCCTTATCTACTGATACTTTATCATTACCCTTATGAAACACTGATTTTGGTGACAAATACAACACCTTAAACAATTCCACGGATTCTTTAATTTTCTCATTTGGATTTTTTGTCAACACCAATAACTTTCAAATTTTCATTTAACCACAAACTTTATCAAAGAGAAGTGTCATAACACCACACTGCTATATTAAAAAAAATGTTTTTAAGATAATTTCATCTATTTATAACAAGAAATTTGTAACATTCATGAAATATAAAATACAAAGTTGTGTACTTCTCTCCCCCTTTAGAAATAGAATCCAAAGTATTGTGGGGTATGCTATAAATTTCTTAACTAACAGGGAAAGTCCAAACATGATGTTTTAGCTTTAAATCTTCCAATACTTTTCTTGGAATATCTTTGGTGAACATATTAGAAATTTTATATTTTGTCGAAATATACTCTAAATTCATAACTCTATTAGTGAATTTATCCTTAATGAAATGATATTTGATATCAATATATTTGGATTTGGAGTGTGTAAATGTTTTGAATGAGTATAATAATGACTAACAGATGAATTGAAAGTGATTTAAAAACTTGTTTGAGGATCTCCCTTGTAAGATAAATGAAACTATGTATAAAACTTAAATGAAGAAATACTATAAATGTCTTACTACATATCGATGTCCATAAGAAACATCTTCAAACACCATTTCAGGGGTTTGATAAAGATCGCAAAAGGGTAGTGAAAAGACATGCCCTCTTCGTAGTGTTTCTATGGGTCGAGTGAATCATCTTATATTCAGATAGGATCTATCATTACTCAATTGCTTACTAGAGACTATAATGTAAAGGATAAGGATAAAGAGAGTGTTTAGGTACCATGGAGTTTTGAACAAGTATCATAGAAGAACCACACCCACTAATGTCGAATGAAAATTATATTTAAATCCATGATGATGCTTCTCAGGATACTGTATTTACTCATGCATTTATAACACATGAATAAATGATTTTTCAGCTAACTCAAGCATTATATGCTTGAATATATAAAACTCCCACATGTTTCATATTATTAAATAGTATCTTTAAATGAAATATTCCTTGGGAGAAAAATTAAATGATAAGAGTTTACCATTTTACTATATGTTTCATGGAGTGATATACTATGCATGAAAATCATAATTTGTATGCAATAAAAAACTGACTATATATATATATGTATCATATATATATATATATATATATAAGTATTTATGAAACATATACTTTAATATCCCACTCGAATTAAAGGCTAAAAGACTGTGTCATTTCATCTTGTATCGTATCATATATGATAACTTTTGAAACCATATCCAAAACTCATTTTGGATATTTTCCAAACTCTTTTGGAAAACCATCGTCAACTTCACTCTATATCACATCATATGAAATACCTTGTGAATAACCATCCAAAACAATTTTGGATTAACTTTAAAATAGATTTAGAGTATCTCTATAAGTCAAACTCAATCCCCATCTAGTCAACCACAAAGTGTGACACCACAAGCCTTTATAGCGTTGAAAACAATAATAATATCTAGATTCATATATGTAAGAAAATATTGGACTCTATAAAGAGTTAATAACACTCAAGATATAGAGGGATATAACATTATCTCTATCAAATATATGTTTATCTATACCTATTTCCACCAGTCTACATCATATACAAACATGCATTCACATATTTTCCCATTTTCTAAGACATTGAGTGAAAATGGGGCATGAAGAATGTAAATCCTATCTTGGTTGAGCTCCCATCGAAGACATGATCATCAATATACCCAACCACCTATTTATTAGCTAATCAATATGAAGACTTGTATAAGTAGGTTATCAAAGTATGATAGTTATCATGATAGTAGTCTGTCCACCCCTAGGTAGTGGGGACTCAAATATGATCCCTTCACCCCTATTATACCAAAGAAATATGTATGATAAACAATTTGGTATACCTAGTAGGTCATCCAACATATTCGAAGAATCTTATTCTATGTTTTATAACTCTATAGAATATTATGTACCTCTATTCAAGAATCATTCCCATGATATCCTTAACATTGTTTTATAACCTATAATACTCCCGGATGAACATCAGTTAGAGATAACAAAAAGTTGAACCTTGAGATGTAAATTGGAATTTCACTTCAGGAAATGTATATCAATATATATATATATATATATATTTAATTATCCAACATGAAATAATGATAAAATTGAAGTTTCTATTAGTATGATACATTTTAATAATCTTAAACTCTATTTGAATATTTTATAAAACCAATATTAGAACTAGTTTATCATATCACATATGATAAATTTCTAGATCAGTTTTACATTTTCTATAGTTTATATGTAATTACTCTAACATCTATATGTGAACACATAATAAAATTCTCCCACTAAATTCTTTAGTTATAAGTATATATAAATTAATATAGTTTTAGTAATGGTGAGATTTAGGGATCATAGTTCCAATTGTTCAATTTTTTGAACATATTAATCTTTTTAACTTCAAAACATTAAATTATATGATGTAAACTTCTTTTTTCTACTTAGAACTCTTTGTAAATTAATCATCATCATCCTTAGAACCCTATTACATCTAAATGTTTCCTTAGATTAATGTAAATATTTACATTATTGTTGAAATACCCCAATTTTCTTTAGAGGTAATAACTAATTTATTTTCAGTTTTAATATTTAGTTTTACTTTTATGAATGTACCTAGGAGTTTAAGGAAAGGCTCGAGAGAATTCAGTTCTTGTTTGGAGATAAAAACTCTAAATTTTGGAGAATATGTACGAGGTCAACATTTAGAGCATGGTTATTAGTAATCATGCAGCCCATATATAAGGGAGAACGATTTGAAAAAAATGTGCGAGGGAGGCCACATGGCCATGTGAAAGCTGCAAACATGATATAAATGGGATTATCATTGGATGCACATGGTTTGTAAAACTGTGCACCTAGAATATACCTCGTGATCCACTTAGGTAGTGACCCCAAAAGGTTGGATCATGGTTTTTACAAACCGTGTGGGGTAGCCGTGCGATGGGGGTGCCTTGGATAGTTCTTATCGCACAGTTGGGGCACAGTTTGGCCAACCATGTGGTCAAACAAAGAGAACACTTTAAAAGTATGAATTGACTATTTTACTCTTATTATTTAAACATATTTACCCTTATTATCCTCATAGTTCTCAGACATAGTGCCACCTCTTCCTTTGAGAGCTCCATGGCCTTCCAACCAATTCATTGAGATATCTACCTCATTTGGTCTATCATTAGAGCACCGTTCATATCATTAGATCACCACCAATAATAGATTCAATCCTCTTCCTTCATTTCATGGTTTACCTATCCTTATTATTAACTATTTTAGTGAGATATAATATGCCCTATTTTTAGGTAATTTTTCTATTAGTCAATTTTTTCGATTCAAATCAAACCAAGGGCCAATAATGGACAAGTGTTCATCTAGTTCCATAAGGTTTGTGGTCTATGACCTTTTTCTCAATTATTGTCGATTTATAATTATCACCATTATGCTGCATGCTAGTTTCACCCATGCTTTGACCCTGATGTCAATTTTTTTAAATTAAATGTTTAAATTAGAATTTAAATACCATATTATAACCTTTATTTATAGTTGGAGGCCGAGGAACTCAACTTAATCCACCCCTACGGATGTTCCATGCTCATGTCTATATTCCCCATTACATGTTAACAACCAAAACGCCATTGGTGTGTTTGGATTTAATTCCTCAATTACATAATTAATTAAAGTTGATGAATAGACCCTTGTAAATGAGAAATCATTTCTATCTTGGATTTTATTAAATTGGAAATAAATAATTGATAATATGAAACCTTACATATCCTTTTTCATTGTTTAATGAAATGGAATGAGATTGAATTATTTATATAAAGTGAATAAGTTGGCATTATTATTACATGTCATTGATTATTTCATTATGTTTAAGGTGTCTATTACTACTATAGACCTTTTTATTGTTATATAAGTTTTCTGACTTAAGCCATCCTTGGATTCCTAAGGGAATGACTTGAGCACTTAGAGGAAACCACTATGATTCATTGGACCGATTTCCAATGGAGATACCCACCATGGAACATTTTCAATGTGTTATTTATATGTGAATAACTCGACTTAGTCCAAATATTCACTTTAATATTTTTTTGAATATTAGAATTCCTCAGATACACTCCTTGTATTCAACTGATGTCTTAGGATAGGAGGCACCTTGGATTCTTTCCTTGGGCCCCAATCATTATTAGCCTAATATTTATTGTGCATGCTCCATGGACTTAGTTAAATATTATTCAGGTGGAATTTCTTGAATGTAACCCTTGTATTACACCCAGAGCCTTAGATAGACTGCATGGTTTAATGCCATGAGCTGGATCAATCTTCTAAGGTTACAGATTCCTTGTTTTTCTATAGATCTTATATTATTGTCACCGCTGCTTGGGAACAATGGTTACATCCTAGGTACCACTTTAGACATGTTTCTTCTACTTGGATACCTTTTTTATAAAAGTTGGACACTGGAACCTTTTCAGGTCCCTTGTTTATACTTACTAGCACGAGCCAAAGCAGGCATTGTTGGCTAGGCATCCCATGATGAGTCCGAGAATAATTTGGATATTATGTCACACATATCATTCCACTTAATATCTTTATATATGCTCCATACTGCTTTTATACTCATAGATTAGACATGTATAGATTCCATTGGTGGTGGCCTTCAGAGTATACCTCACTCCTTGTTTGGTATTCAATTTTGTATGTGGACATACTTCATAGATGTGGGTAAGGAAAAGGGTGGCGGCCCAATCTTGGATGATTGATTGATTTTAGCATGGGGGCTTGGGATCATGGGATCGAGACTTGGATCATGATGCTATTGGGTAGACGTTTTAGTATTCTTTTCATTTTTCTATACATGTATATACATATTAATTTATTTTTTATAGCTCCACGACATACTCGTTATTTTTTATATAGTTCCACTTTTGGTTTGATATATTATTATTGTTTGGATAATTTACTTCTACTTCCGTATCTTTCATTATTATGCTTACATTCTTTATTTATTCATTTATTATACCAATATTATACCCAAATCATGAGGGTATAGTATCCCCATTGTATAATCACAGATGAAAAATGAATTATCTGTGATGGAATCCCATCATAAATAGTAATTTAAGATAGGACCCCATAAAAAATGGCCCGTTGTAGATAATGGAATCTTAAATAATTTTTTATGATGATCCATGGAAAGAAAATTTATTTTTGATGGGTGGATGTCCTGTCGCAAATAAATTTTACCGATATTTAAAAAAGGATCTTGTGATGGGTATATTCTCCCACTGAAAATACATATTTGTGACGAAAGCACTTTTACAAAGGGATGGTTGACCCATTGAAAATAAGTATTTGTGATGGGACAACCTTCCCCTCACAAAAAATTAAAAAAATACTAATAATTAAATAAAAAATAAAAAATTAATACTAATAATAATAAAATAATAAAAACAAAAAATATTCACAATAGTATAAAAAATACTATATAGAACAAAAAATATATGAATTATTAGAAATAATACAAAAAATAAGTACATTCAAATGTTTATTAAAATAATTTGAAAAAAACATAAATCACTAGGGGTTATCCAGAGGAGGTGGTGGAGGGAAATCCATCCCTAAACCCGAATTCAGACATCGCATGTTTTTCATCATCTACTCATGATGTTGCTCCTTCCATCAATGAATCTCTTCTTGATACTACTGCTGCTGTCGATGAAGCTCTTCCCGCTCTCTACACATTGTATATATAGGCTCACTTTCTGCTCACAGCTGCTCCTCATACTGTGTAGAATATGATGATGACTCTCTATGATCTCCCCTCAAGCTGTAAGATGACATTGTAGTGGTACCATAATAACTCCTAGGCATCAATCAAGAGCATATACTAATAACTTGGCCTTTCTCAATGGCATATTGAGTCGCCTGTATCCACACTACATCATCAAATCCTACTGCACTGGTCCTTTGATCCTCGATCTTGACCTGACTCTCATCCTGTGTATGAGAAGTCACAACCTCATATGACCCCTTCAATTTCAATTTAAAATTAAAATAGTTATAATATTTTTTGTAGTTAATTTGAAAACTCAAAAAATATACTGACCATA
Organism: Viscum album; assembly: GCA_963277665.1. Classification (NCBI taxonomy): domain Eukaryota; kingdom Viridiplantae; phylum Streptophyta; class Magnoliopsida; order Santalales; family Viscaceae; genus Viscum; species Viscum album. The sequence continues at coordinate 1,371,675,521 of OY728129.1, read as the reverse complement.
ATATGACACTCGCGATCACTTATAATCTCTCAAGTGATAGGATCACTATAGATCCTGTTATAAACATAAAACTCTATAATATGAGGACATTCAACTGCCTATATGAGTAAAAAATAAATATATTACATTTAATGATATATAATTTTTTTCGAAAAAAGTACTTACCATATGTTTCCGATGTTTTCTGAATGTACGACTACCATCTCGATGTGTCAACTCGTATCTCTCCTAGTTTTGTCGACCTAATGATGGTCTCCTTTGTAAACTTCCACCCATCCAATATAAAAACAATCCATCCCAAACCTAAGATGAGATGTAATATGGTCGGTGTTCGGAGCAAGACTGATCATAATATGGGACTCCCACTTTACGCATGACTATTCTCCTTAGATTATGCAAACACTAAGGAAACTTCTTATGCGTATAGACCTACCATGCCTCCGAGATAGAGGCCCATGGGCTATCATTGATGCTATACCATAAAATCAAAAAAATAATTAATAATATCAAGGTTTTAATTAAATAAATTTCAAAATAAATATTATTCATTTACATACCATCGAATGATCAAACATGCAGTGCCGAACATTAATGGGAATCTGATTCCATGTCTCCCATACTCCAAAAAATAATTCTACAATATGGAACTACCGTGTCCAAAAACTATATGTAAAATTCCTTGAAAAAACAAAACAAATAATAAAACAATTGGTATATAAATAATTTAATGAAAATTAATGAATACTAACTAAAATACACAACTAAATTTACCTCTTGATGCATGGACTGAACACCAGATGAGGATATCACTCGGGAATAGGGTCAAGAATCCTCAATCATGCAAGACCACGACTCCTATGAGTCATTTCAAAACTACTAGTAGTCTAAGGGTCTAATGATGTAGCATCGGGCTCCCCACCTGGTTGTACAACCTCATCCAACACACTAAACAGATCAGATAATCATTTGTTGACCATCTAAAACCTGAAATGACTGTTGTCATCAAATAACTAAGAAAAAGTATTATATATAGATATATATAATTTATGATTATAACTAGCATTTAATTATGTCAATATTCATCTTCATCCTTATCTTTATATATGAAATTATCAATATCTTCATATTCCTCCTCAGTATCATCAATTTTTAGAGGATTTTCAGCTTCATCATCACCACTATTGACCCATAACTGTGGAGTGTCATCATAGATATTCATGTCTCTTTGTGAATTGGATGAGGGTGTACTACCTGGTGACAAGTCAAATCTTTGTTTTCCTTCATGATTTGGATGAGACGTGGTTAGTATAAATTTGTTTCATCACTTGAAGATTTTAAAATCTATGATTTAAACCTTATTACTAATTTATAATATATTTTATGACTTTATATTAAATTACACTAACAATTAACGATAATTAGTTGTAATTAGAAATAATCACCACTAATTACTGTTAATTTTTTTTATAATTTTATATAAATAAATAAAATATAATATACATTATTAAAAAGGTATAAATCATAGATTTTACATTCTTTAGGTGATGAAACTAATTTATACTATCCAAATCTTAATTTTTCATTTCACCAATTTATGCCAACCATGTAAAAATTTGTCATTTCTCATCAGCTGTAAATTGATGACCTATTTATTTTTTAGTTTTTTAGTTATTTATACTAAAAAATACTAAGTATTACTAAGTTCCACTAATTATCATTAATTCTTACCAAGTACAACTAATTACCACTATTTACTTCTAATTATTACTAATCACCATTAATTATTAGTAATTACCATTAATTAGTTCTAATTACTGCTAATTTTTACTTAATTATAGTAATTTACCACTAATGTTTTTAATTTTTATAGTCTCCCCCAATTTTTAATAATTATTGTGATTTATCGCTAGTTTTTACCAATTACAACTAAGTTTTACTAATTCAAATTATTTTATACTAATTATATTGATTTAATGTTCATTTTTACTAATTTTTACTAAAAAGAACTAGTTTTTACTAATTTTTTCTAATTACCACAAGTATTTGAAAATTATTTTGTTTCATCATTATTTATTACTAATTAATGCTAATTATTACTAATTATATATATTTATCAATAATTTTTACTATTTTTTACTAATGATCACTAATGTTTACTAATTTTCAGTCATTACAAATATTTTTTTCTAATTTTTAATAATTATTGCTTATTTTTATTAATTATTGTGTTCTATCAATATTCCTTTCTATTTACCACTTATTTTACTAAAGTTTAGTCATTAACCCTAATTTAAAATAATTATAGAAACTTTTCACTAATTTTTTCTAATTACCATTATTGTTTACAAATTATAGTAATTAACATTCATTTTTACCAATTACTACTAATTTCTACTAATAATTCTATTTTTTAAAAATTATAGTGATTTACAACTATTTCTAACTAATTTCTCTTTATTTTTACTAATTATAGTAGTTTAAAATTTATTTTTACTAATTACTTTTATTTATTAAAAACTACTCTAAATTATTATTGCTTATTACTAAGACATCTAAATTATTACTAAGTTGTTTTAAGTAATATATCAATTATAATTAATTACTATTAGTAAAAACCACTCATGGATAATTAAAACTAATTATTATAAAAATAAATTTTTAATTTTTAATTTAAAGCATTTAACCTAATTTAAAATAAATATTTCTAATTTAAAATAGCTTCTGATAATTATATATAATTAATTCTATTTGTAAATAATTATTTCTATTTAACTCTAATTACTACTAATTAATAATATTAAAATCTAATATAAAATAAAAAAAATCAAAAAATCTAAACCATTACATAAATACCTAAAAAATGAAGCTTTTATTTCCTATAAACCTCAAAATTTCTTTCCATATAAAAATTAAAACTTCTAATTTTACTATTGAAGTGAATAAGAGAAACGTTGATCAGAGGAAATCTCAAATGGATAATGAGGAAAAAAATCAGGGGGAGGGTTATATAGGTTAGATTAGTAGCGATGAGACTATTTTTGATGGGTACCGTCAGAAATAGTTTCCATAATAAATAATCAAGACTACAGTTAAAATGTTATTTGTGATGGTACCCCTAAAAAATATTCAACTGCCGACAGAGCATTTGCGACAGAAATTAATCCCTGTCGTAAATAACTATAATTTTGGAAGGTTATTTACGATGGGAGAAAGAACCCATTGCAAATACCCTTTCGCATGTTGTGGCAGGAAGACGTGCTAAAAGTATTTGCAACATCTTCTTTCTCCCATTAGAAATAAGTGATTCTTTAATTTTATTTGTGATGATATTTGAATTCCATTGCAAATAGTCTTCTAAAAGGGAATATTTGCGATGGACCTACGATATTTATCCCGTCATAACAAGTCATTTTTCCAGTAGTACATCGTGGATCCTCAGTACTAGTTAGCAACCCATGGCATATAGGGAGGTGCACTTGAGGCTATGTGACCAACCGAGTTCAGTAACTTATGAGTTTAATGGGTTCAAGTCATTATAAATTGGTATTAGTGGTTTTAATTTCACTTGGAATTAATTTTGGGAAATTATATAGGAGACTAAGATGTTTTAGGATTTGGTAATGAGCTTGTGCTTGGGAGTAGAAAACCCATGAATAAGGGAAAATCCAGATTGTCTGGGATGAAATTTTTTGTTCTAGATTATTCCTATTAGATTTTCATAGATTTCACCATTGGGTAACGCACATGGATTGATTCTTTTATAATTTTTGTGGAATCTATTTTTAACCTTGGTTAGTAGGACAAGGAGGTAGGGTCTCATGCATCATTATAGACACCCAATAGATTCACATTCCATGCATTATACAATGTCATGTTTACTTACTACATGTATTATTGATCCATATTTTTTGTGACTTGATAGTTATATTTGAAATTGTGCTAACATTTATTTAAGGGATAAATAATGGGAGTAATTAAAGTGTCTCCATCAACCTAAAGAGTATTTTACTATATAGTGTGATGATAAAACCTTAATTAGCCAATTATATTGAGTTTAAGCCATAAATCATTGGTTGCATGAGATGAAATGTTATTTGGTTGCAATTATATATATTCCATTTTAAATTTAATGAGTGTGCGTGCCTCTCTAAATTAAGATTGGTGATCCATATAATTGAACCATCTTAAAATAATAGTTGCAGTTAGATGTAGTACCGTTTTCAATTTATAAAGAATAGTATTTTATAACTTTAGAATTATAGATTCATTTAGATAGAAATTAGTATATATACATATGGATATACAAAATGAAATTATTAAGGACTGTTTGGTCTTAAGTCTATATGGAAATGGTTGTCATTTAATATTGATTCCAATTACAACTTAAAGGTTATTTTCCTCTATAACTTTCTACTGACTCATTGTATACCAGAACCTTAATATGAAACTGATAACTTGACCCATACCAAACCCTAGTATTGGGAACTTGGAAGTATAACAAGCATTTCTTCTGGGTCTTATACGATTCCCAATCCTATCTCTACGAGCATTCATAGTGGTGTGACACTTATATATGATGGCATATACATATCCTATTCTTGTATCTATGATTTTATTGTTTTTAATTATTATATGAGGCATGGGATTTTCATTTTTAGAAGTATTCCACCATGAAATCCTCATGTCAACCACTAGAAAGTTGGTCATGACTATGTTCCTAAGGTAGTGTGACCTAAATCGCCAGTAGTACCACATGTAGAACCTATAGTCATACCTTACATGGGTGTTGATTCTCAATTTCAAGAAGGTTTTCTATGGTTTATGTGGAATATTTAGGGAGCTCCACAACCTCTCTCTATTGTGAAAGAGATGACATGAGATTTTCAGCTGCAAAATCCTCCCATGTATTAGTGGGATGGAAGTTCATAGGCATCTAAAACATGGCTAGATGCCATAATGTCTATCTTTTAGTACCTAGAGACACCTTTATATAGGAGGATCGAGCTTGCATCTTATATGATTTGTGGTTCTACCAAGGCTTTGTGGGAAATTATTACGTAGTAAAACTATCATCGAAATATAGTATGGAGAGATTTTTAGGCAGCCCATTATGAGTATTTATTTCCTGAGACAGTGAAAGCTGATAGGAATAGGGAGTTCCGACATCCAAAGAAAGGATCCCTATCAGTTCTGGATCATTCAACTCAATTTACTGAGCTTAAAAATTTTATACCTTCCTTTGTTACTGATGAGATTTTTAGGGAAAGATACTTTGAGTACGGGATCAATAATTCCATCCAGTCTCAGGCGAATGTCTTCCTCATGATTAACATGTCAGGAATTGTGAATCAATACCTCATTAATCAGAATTATTTGATGGAATATTATAGTAAAATTCATGGTATTTTAGTTTTGAGATAGGGTGGCAGTTCTTCTAGTGGTAAGAAGCGATTTATTGGGGGTTCTCAAAATAGTAGTAGTAGCCAAAGTATTTGCATTGGTAGTTTTATTTTATGCTATTAGTGTAGGAGGTATGGTAATATAAAGCCTTAGTCTGATTGAGACCCAGTTGAATGATGAGATTATGGAAGAATTGGGTATCTTTTGTTGGTTTTCTATACCTTTCCATCTATTCCTAGTGGAAGAGGATCCACACTATATTCTCCTTTTGGAGGAAGATTAGTAGCTCTGTGTTAGGCCAGAAGTTGGACTACCACAAGCTGTATAGTCCGGGAAGGTAGATGTGGTCGAGGAGGCCCAACTCAGGATACATAGTTCCAGCTGAGTGGACCAACTTTGGGAAGTTAGGTTGTATCTTAGGGCCATGGATTAAGATATATGTATGTAGTCCATCCTTTACCTGAGGAGAAGGGTGTTGGGACATCAATAGTATAAGGTACGATTTTGGTAGCCTATACTTTAAAATCATCTCTTTTTGATACGTGTTCTTCACATGATTTTATCTCCATCGATATGTTGAAAATACTTCGGCTTCATATTTAGTACTTCTATGTAATTATGACACTTGAGACTCTATTGGGAATTCAATTGGAGAGTGTTCTCTAATGCAAGGAATGCCCCTTTATGTAGACAATTATCATTTCTTATGGGAACTATTCATCCTTGAGATGATGGGCTTTGATATCATTCTTTGAATGGATAGTTCAGTTCCATATTACACTTATGTGGAGTGATATCACAATAGGGTATTATTTATATTACAAGAGGGAGATAGTTATTTTCACAATGGTGAATGGGATGTCCTGAAAAGTAGATCTAGACTGAAGAATTGTGGGATGAGTGGAGTGACCTCCCAGATTTTTGTCCTTTATATGAATGATTAGGGAACACATCAGGATAATTTTACTCCTATAGTAGATCATTTAAAGGATGTATTATCTGATGAATTTTATGGATTACCTTTTCAGAGATAGGATATTGAACTAGTAATAGGCGCTGCACCGATATCCATTTCTCCTTACAGGATGACTACTACAGAGTCGTAGGAGATCAATAGGTAGTCAGAGTGCTTATAAGATAAGGGTTTTATATATCCTAGTATTTCAACTTGGGGTTCACCTATCCTTTTCGCTAAGAAGGTGGATGATACCCTAAATCTTTCTATGGATTACCGTCAATTTAACTAGATAATGGTTAGGAACTGGTTTCCACGACCCTATATAAACATCGTATTTGAGTAGCTTTGAGGAGAAAGGGTTTTCTAAAATATTTATTTGAGGTTAGGTTATCATCATATATGATTTATACCTTCATACATACCTTAAAAATCATTTTTTAGTAGTTATGGTCATCATGAGTATCTAGTCATGTCATTTACATGAATCTGGTTTCCATTTTTATCGATTTTATGAATCAAAGTTTTCACCCGTATCTAGATTAATTTGTGGTAGTATTCATGGATGATATATTAGTGTATTATCTCACCCAAAAAAAACATGTAAAACATATTTATATCATACTGAATACACTAAGATATCACCAACTGTATTCTAGGATCAGTAAATCTCACTTTTGGATTGATAATGTTCACTTCTTGGGTCACATTATTTCAGAGGTCAGAGTATCTGTTGATCTAGTGAAGGTGAATTCTATGTTTTTATGGGAGTAGAACAAGAATGTTTTGACATAAAAAGTTTCTTAGGGATGGTTGGATATTACATGCACTTTATTCAGGAAGTTTTTTTCCTAGAAGAACCTCTTATAGGATTTACTAAGAGGTGTGTGAAATTTTGTGAGACAACCTTTTAGGAGCTGAAAGGGGGACTAACTTCTGTTATGATCTTGATTCTTCCAGAGCTAGATAGAACCTATACAGTTTATTGTGATGTATTAGACATCGGTCTAGGATCAGTTTTGATACAGTAATATCAGGTTTTGGCATATAGGTCTCCTCATTTGAGGCCACATGATAGGAATTACCTGATGAATGATCTCAAGTCAGAAGCTGTAGTTCATGTCTTTCTTTGTTGGAGGAATTATCTTCTTGGAGAGTGGGTAGTTGTGTTTACAGACCACAAAATCCTAAAGTATATATTTATGCATTATAAATCCAATATCTGATAGAAGAGGTGGGCTTAAAACTGGTATCCATTTTACTTTGAGATTTCTTATACACATGGGATTGTCAAAGTTGTAGCAGATGATTTAAGCTGAAGGACTCACACATAGGCAATGAATGAGGCTATTAGTTAGTGGAAGATGATGGATTTTTTATCTGAGATGAATTTAGAGGTGCATGATCATCATGGATAACCTACCCTTACAAATTTGGTAGTGACTTCTTCACTTCTAGAGAAAGTGAAGATGAGGAAACTATTGGAACCTAAGGGACTAGTCCTAAGGGAGAGTGTTTCAGGAAAGGACCCACTTCCAAACTGGATCGTTTATGAGGATGAGGTCTTACACATCCATGGATGCATAAGTGTTCCTATAGACATCTAGGATGAATTGATGCGAGAGTCTCATACTTCTATATTGGTGGTACACCCTAGGCTTACAAAGCCATATCATGATCTACATCGCCAATATTGGTGGCCTGGTTTGACAAGAGAAAAAGTGAGATTTGTTACTAGGTGTTCTACCTATCAAAAGGTGAAGGCACAACACCAGTGATCATCAGGGTTTTTTAAGCCATTTCCTATTCCAGTGTAAAATGGGATGATGTCATCTTATACTTTGTTACCAGATTACTGAGATACCCTCAAGGAAATGACTTGGTATGAGTGATTTTTGATAGGATCACAAAGGTCTATCACTTTTTACCTGTCAATGATACCTTTTATATGGATGAGCATAGAAGTATCTATGTTTTAGATATTAAACGACTTCATAATGTTCAAAAAACTATTGTACCAGAGAGGGTTTCTCGTTTTACTTCTTGATTCTAGCATGGGATGTAGAGGGTGTTAGGTACACATATACTTTTGGGTACAACATAACACCCTAAGATTAAAGGGTAGTCAGATCGGATGATACAAGTTTTATAGGACATTCCTCAAGCATGTATCCTTGATTTTAGAGGTTATTAAGAGAAACACATACCTCTTTTCGAGTTCACATACCATAAAAATTTTAAGGAAATGATTTAGATGGATCCTTATGAAGCATTATGTGGTAGCCCATGCCAATCATCTCTATGACTGTTAGAGGTTGGGGAGGTAATGTTACTTTGAACTCATCTTGTTCAAGAGACTTTAGAGTAGGTTCAACTAATCAGGGAATGAATGGATACAACCTAGTTTAGGAAAAATTAATATGTCAATTGTAGTTGATTACCTCAATAGTTTGTGGTCAGGGATCATGTATTCTTGCATCTTTTTACTAGACTGGGGCATTGAATGTTTTGGGGGAAATTAAATATTTCACCTTATTTTTTTGGAACTTTTTAGGTTTTGGATAGGGTCAAATTAGTGGCATATCAGATAGCGCTCCATGAGAGATACAGATCTATGCATATCGTGTTTGAAATTTCTCAGTTACATCATTAGTATTCATACCAGAATCTTGTATTTCATCTTCGTGATGTTTAATTAGAAGTAGATGCATCCTTTGAGGAGTATCATATACGCATCATTGATCAGATCATGAAGGATCTATGAGGTCGGTCAGTTCCATTGGTCCTTGTGCTTCGATATAATGATCATGTAAATGAAGAGACCCAAGAAAGAGATAGAGAGAGGGAGGATATTGTATGTTCCCATTGGCCCTATATTTTCTCCTATGGTGTTTTATTACCCTTGGAAGGGAAACTCAGGGAGGAGTTGTCTTATGTGGGGGAGGCTATAACAACCCAGTTTTTATTTGGAGGTAAAAACCAATTTATTTTAAGTTTTAATCCTTAGTTTTTCTTTTTTAAATGCACCTAAGAGTTTAAGAAAATGTTTTGAACAATGAGAGGCTTGTTCGGATCTAGGAACTCTGAGTTTTGGAGAATCTATATGAGGTTCATGTTTAGTAGTAACCATACGACCCATCCAAGTGGCCCATATATAAGGGATCAAGGTATGAAAAACCATGTGAGTGAGGACACATGGTGATTATTCACTGAAAGTGGCTAATATTCATTGTTAAGATCTTAATATTAATGTGTTTAAAAGTTCATAAACATAAATTTTAGTCCAATTCAGAAATTGAACTTCATTTCCCATTATTGTGCAATTCATGCTTAAAATGTCAATTTGGGTCCACTCAATAATTTGCTTTTGGAAATTAAAATATTCATCATTTTAATTTGAAATTTTGGGATATGATTTATCAATTTGTTTGTAACATTTTATCTTTTAGGTCCGATGGATGAATCCCAAAGGAAGATGGAGAATTTTGTGCCTGAAGGAAGAAACATGCTGGAAAAAGCATAATGGGCCTAAGGCCCATCAAACAAATGTGGGGCCCAGACACCAATCCCAATGAAGCTCAAATTTATACAGTAGAAAGATAAAAATATGAGGATCATTTTATTCAACTGTGGCCGGAGCTAATTCTGATGTTTTCATGATGATAAAGGGATCTGAAGTTGAGATTTAAATGGAGGACTTGTCATTAATGCACAGAAATCCATCCCACCATTTCAACCATAACATTCACACGGCCGAGCCAAATGTCCTGAAATTTTGAGAGCTTCTATAAGACACATGGAAGAAGATATTTTATATTTATGACACCTTCGGATTCGTCCATATGAAGTGTCAAAAGTACACGTCAAAATGGAGGACGAATCTGGACAGTTTTCCGGGTCAACTTCGAAACGTCAATTTACTTTTGATTCTTCACCCTCCTTTTGACTCTCTTAATTGTTGGGGGGTGAATTTAATGTTGGGGGTGGACATAAGGCTCATAATACGCCTATATAAGGAGCTGGTGGTGAAGGGAATAATCATCTAACATTTTTCCTTGAATCTAACATTTTTCTTTGAATCCATATTTTCCTTTCAATTGTAATTTTCTGCTTTCCTTTTGTAATCGTATCGTCAATTTTTCCCATGTAAGCTTTTCTTTCACCTTGAGTATCTTAATAAAATTTGTTCTTCTTCTTTATTTTTTTCTTTTTATTTTATTCACACGTTGATACCATTGAATCTAGGTGTGAATTTATTCACACACGCACTTGTGATTTCAATCACACAACGGTGGAGTGTTTGTTCTTTTAATAATTTTCTTCTTCTTCAATTCCGCCCCCATAAGTCTACATCCTGCTTCCATTGGTAGAATAGCATCAATGGAGGGCTAACCTCTTAAGGGTTGATCCAAGGGAGTAGCAAGTTCATGGATTGAATGTTATTTCATGTACTTAATATTTAAATCTATTTGTTATTTTAGGATTTCCATTTGATGAGTTACATTCTTTCTCATCTTTGCCAACTTTAACGATGACACATTTTGAGTGCTAGTACGATCTATTTCCATTGAGTGCTCATTAAAGTGATCCTCAAAGTGAATTAGTGATTAGCCTTGGAATTGTGTAGGGATTAAATTGGTGAATGATTTGGAAGAATTATCTCATTGTTTGGATATGTCTTGAATTAATGACATGAAATTTTCTAAGAAAAGAAATTCATCCAATCCACCCCAAGCAAAACCCTAAGATCAACCCACCATCAATAATTGTTTAGTTCACATCATTTTTTATTATATATTATTTAAATTATATCTTTAGTTCTTCAATTAATATCTACCTCAAAGTTGGCCACTTCATAGCCAATCCATCAATAAATCATAGCGTCTCAAGGTTACTTCTTCGGTCCCTGTGGATTCGATCCCTACTTGTACTTCAACGACCGCTTTTACCAGTAGGGTAAATTTGGGCGCAACCAAATTTTGGCGCCGTTGCCGGGGACCCAAGTAAGTACCTTAGACACTCATCTTCTTTTCTCACCCCAAATTCTCTATTCTCACCATAATTTCTCTTCTCTATTCCCCTTTCTATTTCTGCGTGTCCAATGAATCCAAAAAACAACTTTCAATCAACTCCAATGGATTATCTTCAACATTACCCATTAATATACCAAGGCTATAATCAACTGGAAAATCAATATTTTGAATCACCTCACATAGAAAATTTCATTGACCAAACCAGGATTGAGTACACCACACCAGATAAGATGTAAAATCAATGGGATGCTGATTGTTTAAAGGATCAATTTCCATACCTCTCGAGGATGATTGAAGAGATCAAACATAATGAAGTTCATGATGTCCAAACATCTATAAATCCTAATTCTGAAAAAATTCTTGAAAAATTGTGTGAAAAAATGGATAAAATGAATTCAGAGGTTTCATCTTTAAGAGTAGAACTACAAAGCATTGAAATGGTTGTGGAACCCATTCCCACTCAAGTTGTCTCTTCCTCATTACTAATACAAGAATATTGTCTCCCACAAACCTCACAAGAATTTATTGAAGAACCAACCATTGAATTTGGGATAGTTGAATATAATCAAGGAATTTTTTATGGGTGCTTAAATCAAGAGGAAACTAATTTTTTGAATTCAAAAGATAATAACATGACATCATGGATTGAGTTTCCTAAACATGGCTCCATTAGTGAATTTTTAGGACCACCAATCACTGAAAAATTGGGAGAAATACCAAACATTGATCCCATACATACTTCTGATATTCAACTGGACAATTTTCAGGATGAATCTTATTTTCAAAATGAACCAATTCTTTCTAAATGTTTTGGAGAAGAAACTGATTTTGATTTAATTTGTCAATCTCCTTTAGGAAATTTCAATGAACCCGAGCTCAAAATTATTTTACTTTCTTCTAAACTCAAGAATCCCACTATAGGAGATAAGAAAAACCTTGTATTTGTAGTTCATTATTCTCAAGAAACCAATAATTTTGGAATGGTCATTGGTGTCTTAGGAATGAATATAGAAACAACTCGATCAACAATTTCAGATATTCCTTGGATTTTACCAATCATTGTGGAAAATATGATTTTACATGAAACAAATTTCAAAAAAATAATCAATCTCAATATTATTGAAGTGGAAAAATATGGGTTAATTAAAATGCTGAAAGTTGGAATTGGATAAGTTGGGGGGTAAAAGTCGAGCCAATGACGTTAAACAAAAGCGCTGCATGGGAGGCAACCCATGGTTTTCATGTTTTCAAATTATTTTGAATCATTTTTTTCATATAATAAATTACCATAAGCTGTTGACCTGTTCTTCTTTTATGAGTAAGGATGGGTATGAAAGGGGAGCGCCATATTCATCCGTGTCACGTGGCGTGATCTCTGAGTAATACCTTACCCAGAAAATATAAAGAAGACAATGTATCATCAGTTTATTTTGTTTTGTTTTATTTTTTTTATAGGTTAAAAAAAGGACATGTTGAGATCCATAAGGAAAATCCATTCACCACCATCCAAGCCGCTGAGACTCAAATCCAGGATTGAAGGGAGACTATGGCATGCACTATCATCATCAACCACCAGGTGACTTCATTCCATGATTTTTATTTTAAATTTCTTCATTGAACTCCTCTCCTACCCCCTTCTAACTTTTCTATTCTTTAAACACTGGGGACAATGTCATTCTAAGTTGGGGGGAGATAAAAAATGTTTTTTTAAAAAAAAAACATGCATGAAAAGAAAAATTCCATTAACCATAAACATGATAACACACATTGCAAACTCTAAAATTGGATATCAAATAAATTTTGAAAGCCTTGATTCTGATTTTAATGCAAGTTTAAGTTCATGAGCATAGTTTTTGGAAAGTGCGGTTGTCTGATGTGATTTTTCAATGTTTACATTTTCATCCTCTTAATAAAAATGCCACAATGCACGTCTACTGGATCGTGGGTGTAAATTTGAGTTCTCGGGTCCCTTTCATTATAGCATAGGGTTTTAGGGTCACTTTTAGTTTAATTTGAGTATCCAAAAAAAAAACAAAAAAAAAAATTGAAAATAATAATAATGACCACATAGAGCAATGTTTTGTCCAAATGCGTGGCGTCCGGCACTTGGGGATCATGACTCCATAGTTGTCTTGCCCAGAGTTAGGCTTTATATATCTATTTTAGAGCATGAAATTGACAAAATGTGTGGCGTACGGCACTTGGGGATCGTGACTCCATAGTTGTCTTGCTCAGAGTTAGTCTTTTCATATCTATTGTGGTTAAAAAAAATAATAAAAAAAATCAAAAAAAAAAATTGGATACTCATTTTAAGGTTTAATGTGATTCCCACCTAGCGCTTCCATTTTTTCCCCTTGAACAATAAAATGGGCCCCATATCTTTTATGATGCACAACACTTTATCATGCTTAATTGGAATTGGATGAAATGTGGCAATGAATTTGAACAATGGAATGGGTTTGGGCTTGGGATATGCTTATGGACCTAGCTTGTTTTAAATGATTTTGATGGGTTTTCATAATTTTTTTGGTATTAGATATTTGGGTGAGTAATGTGTATTTAAATGTTTTTGGAAAATGGGATTTGGATTTCATATTTGTAATTTATTTTGCTCGGGACTAGCAAAACTCAAGTTGGGGGGTGTGATTAGTCACTGAAAGTGGATAATATTCATTGTTAAGATTTTAATATTAATGTGTTTAAAAGTTCATAAACATCAATTTTAGTCCAATTCAGAAATTGAACTTCATTTCCCATTATTGTGCAATTCATGCTTAAAATGTCAATTTGGGCCCACTCAATAATTTGCTTGTGGAAATTAAAATATTCATCATTTTAATTTGAAATTTTGGGATATGATTTATCACTTTGTTTGGAACATTTTATCTTTTAGGTCCGATGGATGAATCCCAAAGGAAGATGGATAATTTTGTGCCTGAAGGCAGAAACATGCTGGAAAAAGCATAATGGGCCTAAGGCCCATCAAACAAATGTGGGGCCCCGAAACCAAGCCCAATGAAGCTAAAATTTATACAGTAGAAAGATAAAAATATGAGGATCATTTTATTCAACTGTGGCCGGAGCTAATTCTGATGTTTTCATGATGATAAAGGTATCTGAAGTTGAGATTTAAATGGAGGACTTGTCATTAATGCACAGAAATCCGTCCCACCATTTCAACCATAACATTCAAACGGCTGAGCCAAATGTCCTGAAATTTTGAGAGCTTCTATAAGACACATGGAAGAAGATATTTTATATTTATGACACCTTTGGATTCGGCCATATGAAGTGTCAAAAGCACACGTCACAATGGAGGACGAATCTGGACAGTTGTCCGGGTCAACTTCAAAACGTCAATTTACTTTTGATTCTTCACCCTCCTTTTGACTCTCTTAATTGTTGGGGGGTGAATTTAATGTTGGGGGTGGACATAAGGCTCATAATATGCCTATATAAGGAGCTGGTTGTGAAGGGAATAATCATCTAACATTTTTCCTTGAATCTAACATTTTTCTTTGAATCCATATTTTCCTTTCAATTGTAATTTTCTGCTTTCCTTTTGTAATCGTATCGTCAATTTTTCCCATGTAAGCTTTTCTTTCACGTTGAGTATCTTAATAAAATTTGTTCTTCTTATTTATTTTTTTCTTTTTATTTTATTCACACGTTGATACCATTGAATCTAGGTGTGAATTTATTCACACACGCACTTGTGATTTCAATCACACAACGGTGGAGTGTTCGTTCTTTTAATAATTTTCTTCTTCTTCAATTCCGCCCCCATAAGTCTACATCCTGCTTCCATTGGTAGAATAACATCAATGGAGGGCTAACCTCTTAAGGGTTGATCCAAGGGAGTAGCAAGGTCATGGATTGAATGTTATTTCATGTACTTAATATTTAAATCTATTTGTTATTTTAGGATTTCCATTTGATGAGTTACATTCTTTCTCATCTTTGCCAACTTTAACGATGACACATTTTGAGTGCTAGTACGATCTATTTCCATTGAGTGCTCATTAAAGTGATCCTCAAAGTGAATTAGTGATTAGCCTTGGAATTGTGTAGGGATTAAATTGGTGAATGATTTGGAAGAATTATCTCATTGTTTGGATATGTCTTGAATTAATGACATGAAATTTTCTAAGAAAATAAATTCATCCAATCCACCCCAAGCAAAACCCTAAGATCAACCCACCATCAATAATTGTTTAGTTCACATCATTTTTATTATATATTATTTAAATTATATATTTAGTTCTTCAATTAATATCTACCTCAAAGTTGGCCACTTCATAGCCAATCCATCAATAAATCCTAGCGTCTCAAGGTTACTTCTTCGGTCCCTGTGGATTCGATCCCTACTTGTACTTCAACGACCGCTTTTACCAGTAGGGTAAATTTGGGCGCAACCAAATTTTGGCGCCGTTGCCGGGGACCCAAGTAAGTACCTTAGACACTCATCTTCTTTTCTCACCCCAAATTATCTATTCTCACCATAATTTCTCTTCTCTATTCCCCTTTCTATTTCTGCGTGTCCAATGAATCCAAAAAACAACTTTCAATCAACTCCAATGGATTATCTTCAACATTACCCATTAATATACCAAGGCTATAATCAACTGGAAAATCAATATTTTGAATCACCTCACATAGAAAATTTCATTGACCAAACCAGGATTGAGTACACCACACCAGATAAGATGTACAATCAATGGGATGCTGATTGTTTAAAGGATCAATTTCCATACCTCTCGAGGATGATTGAAGAGATCAAACATAATGAAGTTCATGATGTCCAAACATATATAAATCCTAATTCTGAAAAAATTCTTGAAAAATTGTGTGAAAAAATGGATAAAATGAATTCAGAGGTTTCATCTTTAAGAGTAGAACTACAAAGCATTGAAATGGTTGTGGAACCCATTCCCACTCAAGTTGTCTCTTCCTCATTACTAATACAAGAATCTTGTCTCCCACAAACCTCACAAGAATTTATTGAATAACCAACCATTGAATTTGGGATAGTTGAATATAATCAAGGAATTTTTTATGGGTGCTTAAATCAAGAGGAAACTAATTTTTTGAATTCAAAAGATAATAACATGACATCATGGATTGAGTTTCCTAAACATGGCTCCATTAGTGAATTTTTAGGACCACCAATCACTGAAAAATTGGGAGAAATACCAAACATTGATCCCATACATACTTCTGATATTCAACTGGACAATTTTCAGGATGAATCTTATTTTCAAAATGAACCAATTCTTTCTAAATGTTTTGGTGAAGAAACTGATTTTGATTTAATTTGTCAATCTCCTTTAGGAAATTTCAATGAACCCGAGCTCAAAATTATTTTACTTTCTTCTGAACTCAAGAATCCCACTATAGGAGATAAGAAAAACCTTGTATTTGTAGTTCATTCTTCTCAAGAAACCAATAATTTTGGAATGGTCATTGGTGTCTTAGGAATGAATATAGAAACAACTCGATCAACAATTTCAGATATTCCTTGGATTTTACCAATCATTGTGGAAAATATGATTTTACATGAAACAAATTTCAAAAAAATAATCAATCTCAATCTTATTGAAGTGGAAAAAGATGGGTTAATTAAAATGCTGAAAGTTGGAATTGGATAAGTTGGGGGGTAAAAGTCGAGCCAATGACGTTAAACAAAAGCGCTGCATGGGAGGAAACCCATGGTTTTCATGTTTTCCAATTATTTTGAATCATTTTTTTCATATAATAAATTACCATAAGCTGTTGACCTGTTCTTCTTTTATGAGTAAGGATGGGTATGAAAGGGGAGCGCCATATTCATCCGTGTCACGTGGCGTGATCTCTGAGTAATACCTTACCCAGAAAATATAAAGAAGACAATGTATCATCAGTTTATTTTGTTTTGTTTTATTTTTTTTATAGGTTAAAAAAAGGACATGTTGAGATCCATAAGGAAAATCCATTCACCACCATCCAAGCCGCTGAGACTCAAATCCAGGATTGAAGGGAGACTATGGCATGCACTATCATCATCAACCACCAGGTGACTTCATTCCATGATTTTTATTTTAAATTTCTTCATTGAACTCCTCTCCTACCCCCTTCTAACTTTTCTATTCTTTAAACACTGGGGACAGTGTCATTCTAAGTTGGGGGGAGATAAAAAATGATTTTTTAAAAAAAAAACATGCATGAAAAGAAAAATTCCATTAACCATAAACATGATAACACACATTGCAAACTCTAAAATTGGATATCAAATAAATTTTGAATGCCTTGATTCTGATTTTAATGCAAGTTTAAGTTCATGAGCATAGTTTTTTGGAAAGTGCGGTTGTCTGATGTGATTTTTCAATGTTTACATTTTCATCCTCTTAATAAAAATGCCACAATGCACGTCTACTGGATCGTGGGTGTAAATTTGAGTTCTCGGGTCCCTTTCATTATAGCATAGGGTTCTGGGGTCACTTTTAGTTTAATTTGAGTATCAAAAAAAACAAAAAAAATTGAAAATAATAATAATGACCACATAGAGCAATGTTTTGTCCAAATGCGTGGCGTCCGGCACTTGGGGATCGTGACTCCATAGTTGTCTTGCCCAGAGTTAGGATTTATATCTCTATTTTAGAGCATGAAATTGACAAAATGTGTGGCGTCCGGCACTTGGGGATCGTGACTCCATAGTTGTCTTGCTCAGAGTTAGTCTTTTCATATCTATTGTGGTTAAAAAAAAATAATAATAAAAAATCAAAAAAAAAAAAAAATTGGATACTCATTTTAAGGTTTAATGTGATTCCCACCTAGCGCTTCCATTTTTTCCCCTTTAACAATAAAATGGGCCCCATATCTTTTATGATGCACAACACTTTATCATGCTTAATTGGAATTGGATGAAATGTGGCAATGAATTTGAACAATGGAATGGGCTTGGGCTTGGGATATGCTTATGGACCTAGCTTGTTTTAAATGATTTTGATGGGTTTTCATAATTTTTTTGGTATTAGATATTTGGGTGAGTAATGTGTATTTAAATGTTTTTGGAAAATGGGATTTGGATTTCATATTTGTAATTTATTTTTCTCGGGACTAGCAAAACTCAAGTTGGGGGGTGTGATTAGTCACTGAAAGTGGCTAATATTCATTGTTAAGATCTTAATATTAATGTGTTTAAAAGTTCATAAACATCAATTTTAGTCCAATTCAGAAATTGAACTTCATTTCCCATTATTGTGCAATTAATGCTTAAAATGTCAATTTGGGCCCACTCAATAATTTGCTTGTGGAAATTAAAATATTAATCATTTTAATTTGAAATTTTGGGATATGATTTATCACTTTGTTTGGAACATTTTATCTTTTAGGTCCGATGGATGAATCCCAAAGGAAGAAGGATAATTTTGTGCCTGAAGGCAGAAACATGCTGGAAAAAGCATAATGGGCCTAAGGCTCATCAAACAAATGTGGGGCCCAGACACCAAGCCCAATGAAGCTCAAATTTATACAGTAGAAAGATAAAAATATTAGGATCATTTTATTCAACTGTGGCCGGAGCTAATTCTGATGTTTTCATGATGATAAAGGGATCTGAAGTTGAGATTTAAATGGAGGACTTGTCATTAATGCACAGAAATCCGTCCCACCATTTCAACCATAACATTCAAACGGCTGAGCCAAATGTCCTGAAATTTTGAGAGCGTCTAGAAGACACATGTAAGAAGATACGTTATATTTATGACACCTTCGGATTCGGCCATATGAAGTGTCAAAAGCACACGTCAAAATGGAGGACGAATCTGGACAGTTTTCCAGGTCAACTTCGAAACGTCAATTTACTTTTGATTATTCACCCTCCTTTTGACTCTCTTAATTGTTGGGGGGTGAATTTAATGTTGGGGGTGGACATAAGGCTCATAATATGCCTATATAAGTAGCTGGTGGTGAAGGGAATAATCATCTAACATTTTTCCTTGAATCTAACATTTTTCTTTGAATCCATATTTTCCTTTCAATTGTAATTTTCTGCTTTCCTTTTGTAATCATATCGTCAATTTTTCCCATGTAAGCTTTTCTTTCACGTTGAGTATCTTAATAAAATTTGTTCTTATTCTTTATTTTTTTCTTTTTATTTTATTCACACGTTGATACCATTGAATCTAGGTGTGAATTTATTCACACACGCACTTGTGATTTCAATCACACAACGGTGGAGTGTTCGTTCTTTTAATAATTTTCTTCTTCTTCAATTCCGCCCCCATAAGTCTACATCCTGCTTCCATTGGTAGAATAGAATCAATGGAGGGATAACCTCTTAAGGGTTGATCCAAGGGAGTAGCAAGGTCATGGATTGAATGTTATTTCATGTACTTAATATTTAAATCTATTTGTTATTTTAGGATTTCCATTTGATGAGTTACATTCTTTCTCATCTTTGCCAACTTTAACGATGACACATTTTGAGTGCTAGTACGATCTATTTCCATTGAGTGCTCATTAAAGTGATCCTCAAAGTGAATTAGTGATTAGCCTTGGAATTGTGTAGGGATTAAATTGGTGAATGATTTGGAAGAATTATCTCATTGTTTGGATATGTCTTGAATTAATGACATGAAATTTTCTAAGAAAAGAAATTCATCCAATCCACCCCAAGCAAAACCCTAAGATCAACCCACCATCAATAATTGTTTAGTTCACATCATTTTTTATTATATATTATTTAAATTATATCTTTAGTTCTTCAATTAATATCTACCTCAAAGTTGGCCACTTCATAGCCAATCCATCAATAAATCATAGCGTCTCAAGGTTACTTCTTCGGTCCCTGTGGATTCGATCCCTACTTGTACTTCAACGACCGCTTTTACCAGTAGGGTAAATTTGGGCGCAACCACATGGCCATGTGAAAAGTATAGACATGCTTTAGAGAGGATTCTTATAGGCTACATACAGTTTGGAAAACTATGCGCCTAGACCACACCCTTAGTACCACTTAGCTTGTGACCTCACATGGTTGGAGTACAGTTTTTCCAAATCATATGAGATAAAGAAGTGAAGGGGGTGCCTCAGATTGTGCATTTCACATGGTTATCACATGGGTTGGAAAACCATACATCCATACTATACATCCTCTTTAAAAGGGAGAATTTACAATTTTCCCCTCATTTGAATCCATTTTTCCTTCTTATCCTATCATTTCTCATGCACAGTGCCTATTCCTCCTTTGAGAGATCCATGGACTTCAACCTAAGAATTGGGATATCTTCCTTGTCCAGAATCTGATTAGACCACCATTCATCTCATTGGATCACCACTATTAAAAGCTTCAATTTGATTCCTTCCTTTCATGGTTTATCTCACCATATTTTGTTCTATTTTGCAGTGAGCCAATATTCCATATTTTCTGGTCATTTTTCTATTATTTCATTTTAATCCAATTCATACCAAACCAAGTTATGATACTAGATTAGTGTTCATCTAGTAATATATGGTAGGTTCCATTTGAATTTTCCCTCAAGACTCATCGATTTATAATTTTCTTTGTTGTGCCACCCACCAGTTTCACTAAGGATTTGACCCTAAAATTAATTTACCTTAAATTTAATGTTTAAATTTGAAATTTATTGCCCTATGAGAAACTTTATTTATAGTTGGTGGAAAAGGACCTTAACTTTATCCACCCTTATGGGTGTTCCGTGCATATGCCGACATGCTCCGTTACATGTTAATAATTGAAATGACATTGGTGTGTTTGATTTGACTTACTCAATGATTAAATTAATTTAAGGGAATTAATATACCCTTATAAATGGGAAATACTACCTAGATTGGATATTGTTAAATTATAAATAAATAATTAATGGTATGAAACCTTACATATCCTTTTCCATTATTGAATGAAAAGGTATTGAGTTGAATTATTTATATAAAGTGAATGAGTTGGAATGATTATTACATGTCCTTGATTATTTCATTAAACTTAATGTTTCTATTTCTACTATGAAACTTTTTATATTTATAGGAGTGGTCTGAATTGATCAAGACTTGAATTCTCAAGGGAATTCCTTGAGCACTCAGAGGACACCACCCTGATTCATTGGGATAATTTCAAAGGGAGATATCCACCTTGGAACATGGTTAATTTCTTTTTTATACATGAATTCCTCAGTGTAGTCCAACTATTCACTTAACTCTTTTTCCATATATTATAATACCTCATATACACTCCTTGGATTCATCTAATTCCTTAGGATAGGAGGTGCCTTGGATTCTTCCCTTGGGCCCTAGTCATGCGTTGCCCGAGATTTACTTTGGACATGCTCTATGGAATCAGTTAGATATTATTCTAGTGGAATGCCTCAAGTGTACCCCTTGGATTAGACTAAATCCCCTTAGCTTGGTAGAATTTTTATATGATGTGAGCTAGCTTGAAATTATAAGTTAATGGATGCATTTTGTTTCAATTGATTTTATATTACTGAAATAACTACTTGGGTGGCATGGTTACATACCAAGTCCCACTTTAGACATGTTTCTTATAATTGAATTCTTTGGTTATAACTATTAGACCCTGACCCTTTTTTAGGTCCCTTGTTCAACCTTTACCTACATGAACTAAAGCAGGTATGGTTGGTTTGGAATCCCATGAGGATTCCGAGCCTGATGTGGGAATTATTTTCCGTATGTTATTCCACTTCATATCTCTATAAATACACACTAGTTATCTTATATTCATGGATTTGAATTTTATAGACACTGTTGGTGGTGGCATATAGAGTATATACCACACCCTATTTGGGCCACTATTTGGTACCCAAATAGACTTCATAGACACATTTAAGGACAAGAAAAAGTGCATGTCTTGGATGCTTGATTGATTTCAGCATGGGATCATGGGAGAAAGGGACCAAGCCTTGGATCATAATGCTGTTGTAGAGCCTTTTTGGACGTTTTTATTTTTTATTATACATGTATATATGTATGAATGTATTGTTTATAGCTCCATGACATAAAAATTATTTTTTATATGGCGCCACTTTGGATTGACATACTATTACTATGTAGATGATTTATTTCTACTTCCCTATATGTCATTATTACACATCCATTTTTTATTTATTCATTTATTATACCACTATTATAGTCTGATCATGTGGATATAGTCTCCCCATTTTACCATTACCGACCCTCTATACTATTCAGTAGCCTTCAACATACAGGGAGGAGTGCTTGAGGCCACGTGATTGGCTAGGTTTGGTTAAATATGAGTGAACCGAGCCCATGATGTTACAATTTTTGACCAATCATTCTAATTTTTTTTGGATAAAGTAACAGAAACTTTAATTCAATATCTAAAAGTAATCCTTACATTTATCTTTACCTCAATATTCTAAAATATTTAACAAGTTAAGTAGAAATAACTTTAACTTAAAATTGATGTAATCATTTAACTTTTAATTTCTCTTAATTTAAAACATACTCCCACTAGCCTCT
This sequence comes from Viscum album, assembly GCA_963277665.1. NCBI lineage: Eukaryota > Viridiplantae > Streptophyta > Magnoliopsida > Santalales > Viscaceae > Viscum > Viscum album. The sequence continues at coordinate 1,371,652,637 of OY728129.1, read as the reverse complement.
TAGACACTATATTCCTTTAATAATATCTTTCTAGGATACACAAACCCTTTCATGATTTAGAAATAAAAGTTATTTCATTTTTATGGGAGTATTTAACATATAAATTGTTGTTTCCATATTATATGTGGTATTTTATGTTTTTGAAGTATTTTTATTTAAAAATAACATTTTATTAAAATATACCATCGATGGGTGGGAGAAGCACATTCCCTCACATTTAAAAAAATATTTGGACAAACATTTTACCATGGATAAAACCTTTTTGTCCATATATTTTTCTAAAAACTTGTTATACAAATTGATGAATCATAAACCATGTATATAAAATTAATCATGTCATGTTGTTCATAACAACTATTTATTGTAAAATTTATTCTCTTATCTCCTAAGTAAAAAGAGTTGAAGATACATATATTTTACTTAGATTCATTTAAGCTTGATAATATACTTTACATTTAAATAATCAATGTAGTAACTATTTACTTACAAGATCAATCAATTATTACTTTGATTTTGAAATCATACATATTTACAAATCTTTATTAAATAAACATTTAGTATCTCATACCTTTAAAAATATAACAATTAATTTATATAGCATGTTTACCTAACATGGATATTACATTGAGTTTTACAAACTCCTTCAGGTATATCTTGGACAATCAAATCATATTGAATTATCACTCATGCTTCCCGACAAGCATAGGTTTTGTTGACCTTGGTTTCCTTCATAGTGAATCATTGTTGTACTTTTAAACCAAAATTTCTTCTTCTAGTTTGAAATTTTACCTATTTATACTATATATAAAATAATTTATAACCTATACATCATATGTCTAGCTCACTTATTCTCAAAATTTAGAGAATATCTAGAAAAATTTTCTTGAATTCATTCAGCGCATTCGAAAATTTACATAAATGAAAAGAGGATGAATTGCATTAATAAAAAATTCCATTTAATTATCCTATAAATAATGTTATAGAATAAAAAATATCATAATTATGTGTAACGGTAAAACCCATATCATTTCTTTAAATTAATTTTTTTTACTTTATATTCTCAAAATAAAAATGATATAAAGTTCACATCTTATGATAAGTTTATCCAAGCATGAAGAATTCCGGTTTTCAATGTAGAAACTCTTTTACTCCATTACTTCAAGCATCAATCTTCAATTTTTCTTATCTTTCCGACCTTATGAATATTTTATTTTGTTTTAAATAATATAGTTTATATAATATATTAGTCAGAATAGTAGAGTTTAATTATATATCAAATAAATATTTAAGGAAACCTTTAGTGTTGTCGAGTCATTAATATATTTAATCACATTGAATATCATTTTACACACCCAATAATATTGATCATATGAGACAAAAAATCCTTAGATCATTTATGTACCTAATGACATTGAGTACCTGAGTGAAGACTAATATTCCTTTTCTCATATTCCATATAATTCATTTAGAACCATAAATGAATCACTATATGCTTCCACAAGCATATATATTAAATTTTTGAAAACTTTCAACACTTGGATACCGAGTAAGGAACTGTTTAAACACATAGAATTTTCCTTATTATTTTTTCTTAATTCTCCAATCTTGTTTAAGAACTTTTCTTTAAGTTACCTTTCTTAAGACCCACTTATATTAAGCTTCTCCTTATGATGGACCGATCACAAATTTTATCTTGACGATGATGATTATATTATCTACCATATAAGATTCTATCATATTAGCATCATGTATATTATCAATAATTTAATAAGTACTTTTATCAAATGGGACCCCTCCTAAAATAGTGACCCATTTTTTTCATCATATCTATTAAAAGGTCAAGATCCATATTTCACTAAGAAATGAGTCTCCTCTAGAATTCCCATCATCACTTATCTATTTAGGTAAGGAATTATTCTAGTCATATTATATATGAATCTTGGATACTCAAGAAGAAAAATCTTTGTGTAATCTACCATATGGATAAAATTGTAACACCCCATAATTTTATAATACGTTATCTCTTTAAAATAATTCAATAGCATGTGTTGCACGTAACACCGAGTTCGAGCACACCACGACTTACCAAAATAGCAAATCAAAAAGTGGTTATGAATAGTATTAATCACATTTTGAATTATATATATATGTTATATAATTTTAAAATTCAACTTTTTTGTTTATTAAACATAATATAAGGACAAATTCAAATTTTCAAACAAAAGAAGTATTTTTCAAAAAATGCAATTTTACCACCATTTAATGGAAAAACCTATTTAAATCCAATATTTGAAACTTTTATATATTCAATATGACAAAATAAAATTCTTCTTTATAAGCGGGACATAAAAATTAAGTTTGGATAAATTTTTGGTACTTTTCTGATAACTTTCATATTTTGAGGAATAGTGAAAAATACTAAATTTTAATTGAAAAAAACCTTTTTAATCGAAATAGTTTATAGTTTTACATTATGAATTTGAGTGGTTTTAAAGTAAACTTAGATTATATTTTTATTATTTAATATAATTTATGTCATTATAAGTAATTTCACATTTAAATTTGACATAAACACATGTCAATCTTTTGATAGTTTTTACTTTTTAAAATCCGGCTTTATGGTTTTGACGATGAGAATTAATTTTAAATTAATTAATGAAACTTATATTTTTTAATTTGGTAAAATATAATTCATTGGTGAATTCATAATATCAAAATTATCTTAGGGTGAATTCTTGATATTTTTCTGAAAACTTTCAATTTTTGATGAATAGTGAAAAACGCTATGTTATTGTTTAAAACCGAATTTTATTTAAATATTTATTATTTTTATTTAAATTTATTTTAAAGTAAAAAGAGATAAATAATACCTATATTAGTCCAATTAAATTTATTAGAGTCATTTTATAATAATATTATATATATAAAATTTTATTGAACTTTTTAACGTCTTTTACCCACCTTCTAGACACATTTACCAATTTGCATAAAATGTAATTTTACCGCTTCAATGAATTAAAATTAAAAAATATGAGAGACACGGTTGACATCAATAAGTCAAATTTGGTTCAATAAGATGAAAATAATTTTTGCTGAATAGTAACTTTTGAATTTTATTTACCACGGTTAAAAGTAAATAGGGTAATTAAACGTAAAAATGATGTCATAATTACCCAAAAATATGTCCTAATTCTATTATATAAGTGTTTTTGACCAAAATAAACCTAAGGAATAAAATAAAAACCTCTTTGATCCACTTGGATTAGATTAGGATATTTATTATTATTTTATTTTAAGAAGAGTTAAAAGTGTTAAATTCAAATTTTAATAACTAAAACATTTTTAATATAGGGTTATAAATAATATAAGTTCCCTACTACAAAAACGGTCAAGGGATGTGCTTCACTTTTATCAGCGCTAAAAAAAGGACTGATAAAAGGGGTCTTTATCAGCGCTAAAAAAGGAAATGATAAAGGGTAGCCTTTATCAGTGCTAAAAAAAAAGCGCTGATAAAGGCCCCCCCTATATCAGCGCTTTTTTTAGCGCTGATAAAGGGGACCCCTTTATCAGCACTTCTTTTAGTAGCGCTGATAAAGGGGAGATTTATCAGTGATTTTCTCGAGTGCTAATAAATGTTAAGTTTCAAAAAAAATATTTTTTCATGAAGAATAATATTTTGTTATATAAGTATATTTTTATTGATATAAATACAATATATAGTTTTTAAATATGTCATAGATACGTATAAATAGACTATTACATTTAATATATAAGAAATTTAGTGAAAATGGCTTCAAAATATTTTAAAAAAATATTATTAATTAATAATTTTTTAATTATTATCGACTAAAAATCATTTAATAACAATTTGAGGACACAAAAAATCAAAAAAATTAATAAAAGATCTAAAATATGTTGAAAATGTTACCCAAAATTCAAACAGCCATAACTTTTGATCTAGGTGTCCGTTTGAGCTCTAAAACCTATCAAATCGAAGCCTGCGATGAGATCTACGCAATATTAACCCATAAAAAGCCTCTGTCACATTTTTCGAGCCCAAAAAGGCCCAGAAGGCCTCCAAAACTGAGTTTTTAGTCGGGATACCCTGATTTTTAAACATTTAAATAAGTATAACTTCTGATCCATATGTCCGTTAGGCCTTTACCACATATCATATCGAAGATTGTTTTAGTTTCTTCGATTTGAATGGTTGTGGCATTGAAACGAAATTTTAGATTATAAGTTATGGTCGTTTTAACATTCTATGGATTTTCAAATACACATATATATGTATTTATTCGTAAATATATATGTGTCTGTGTGTGTGTGCGTGTCTATGTGGGTGTTTGTGTGTTATATATATGTATATATATATATGTATTTATTTATTTACTTATAAACACAAATCAAAAACATTTTTTTTTCATAAATGTATTTAAAACTAATCTTATAAGTACATTCTATGGATTTTCAAATACACATATATATGTATTTATTCGTAAATATATATGTGTTTGTGTGTGTGTGTCTCTCTGTGTGTATCTGTGTGTTTTATATATCTATGTATGTATTTATGTATTTATTTATTTATAAACACACATGAAAAACATATTTTTTCATAAATGTATTTAAAACTAGTCTTATAAGTATATATATTGATTTGAGTAAATGGAGAATGGGCCTATAAGGGGCGCTGCGAAGCTAGGTTTCTCCCCCGTCGTCGCCTTCCTCCTCCGGTTGGCTGCTCTTCCCTCGGCTCCCAGGTCGGTGTGCTCTCGGCGTGTCTTCTTCCAGTCACAGCTCATGTGGATTCGTTAACATCCTCGGCGTTTTGCATCACGGCTCGGCCTTCTCCTCATTTGGAGGCGCGATGATGCCCCAGGGTGTGGGTTCTTTGCTGTGACTAAGAGTTTCCGTCGAGGTTTTGTGTCGGTTGTCCAGGATTTGGGTAGATCTGGTCTTCGGGTGCGTGTTCGAAGGCGGCGACGCGCTTTGTCTCATCTTTTGATGGTTTGTGTTGTGGTGGTGATCCCATCTAGGTATGTGGTTTATTTAGGGTTTCTCTTGCAAAGGAATGCTTGGTAATGGTGTGGGTTGTTCTCATCGACAGCGGTTCTGATGATGATTGGATGATGTTGGTTGCTCTGCGGGATGTTTTCTGTGTATTTTTAGTTTCTATTTTCCGGTTCTTTCACCGGATTTTTTGGTTTCGTGAAATATGGTGATGTTTTTGCATTGTGACGAGAGTTTCTGCCTCGCTGTAATCGGTGTTGGGGTGTTGGCGGTGGATAATGGTGAAGTATCGCCAGCGTCTGGGCTGTGGCCGCGAGTGATTGCCGAGGGTTTCTGCTTCATTTGTGAAGGGGTGACGACGGTGGTTGCCGGTGATATGTATCGTCGGCATCTGAACTGTGGCATCTCCGGTGACGACGCTACGTTGGTCTCGCCGACGACCTGCTGTGATGGCGACGTGGGATGACGAGCTCTCTGCCCGAGGTGTGGCGCGTGGAGGTTGATGGCGGGCGGTACGATGCAAGTGCGCGGCTCGAGGGATATCTCGCAGATTGTGGCTTTGGAAATTTGAATTTTGAAATGTAATATTTGTTTGGTGGTGTGGTTGCGGTGGATTGGTTTTGGTGATGCTCTGTAATGGGTACCGGGAACCCTTAAAACCGTCTTTTTGAAAATATAAAAAAAAATGATTTCCGGCGGTCTTATAAGTATATATTAATATACAAATTAATATACGTATAAAAATTATAACTAAAAATATATATATAAATATATTAAAATACGAATTAATATATATATATACTAGTATATGAATAAATATATTTATATTAATAATAATCTATATCAATATATGAATAAATATAACTATATATATATAGATATATCATTAAATAGAGAAAAAAATGAAATGACTTAGTGGTAAAGGTGCAACCGTGAAATGGGGGAGGTCCCGGGTTCGAGTTTGGGTTGAAGCGAAGGGGGTGCATGCGTATGAGGATGCGTAGGAAGGGAAGTGCGCAGGAGACCTCATAGAGTTGATAAAAGGAGTGTGAAGCGCTGATAAAAGCACTCCCTGCATTATTTTTAATTATTATTATTATTTTTAATTTTTTTTGACCTTTATCAGGGATTTTTAAAAGCGCTGATAAAGGCCCCTTTTATGAGCACTAAAAAAAGAGCTGATAAACGGGTCTTTTATCAGACCCTTTTTTAGCGCTGATAAAAGCGGCTTTTATCAGCGCTTTTCAGAGTGCTGATAAAAGGGACCCCCCCTATATTAGCACTGAGCTTTACAACGCTTTTTTAGCGCTTTTAAAGCCCATTGTGAGCACTGATATAGGACGTTTTTGTAGTAGTGATTCTACTATAAATATTCATTATAAAGATAAAAATATTTCCTAAATATTTTTATTTTATTTATAAATTTTAGACATTAAATAATTAAATTCATTTATGACACAATGATAATGAAGTAATTACTTTATTAATGAAATAATAAAATAATTGATGTTATAAATATCAAAATAAATGTAAATTGAAACTTTTGATGCATTCTATGAATATTATAGGTTAATATGACATGTTAGGGTTGATTCAATGAATTCATTTCTAAGTAATAATGTTTTTATGAATTTCACAAAAATCAAATACTAAATAGTGTCAAAATTGACATAAATGTGTTTTTAAAACAAATACTATTTTATTAAATGATACAATACTCCTAAAAATCTAAGGTTCCACTAAATAACTTAGATAAGATTATATATGTCAATAGGAACCACTTGGGGTTCACTTGGATTTTTATAGTAAGTTTATTAACCTTTTATTATAATAATATAAGAGGATGTGGTAAAAGTTAACCAATTTAACTAAGAGTTAAATCTAAAATATAGGGTTAATATGGTGACCTAAACTTCTCTAAAACCTATTGGTTGAGAGGAGTTCGACCCATACCCACCTTATCTTCTAATTAAATTAATTTGGATCCATTAGAAACTGAAATTGGTTTTATAATAAAATAATATTTCAAACTTTTTCTAAAGTGACCCTCACCTCTCTTATAAAATGGTACTTCCCCTTATCTCAAAACCACACCTCCAAATCTATTTGGATCGGCCAAACCCTACCCAAATCTCTTCACAAATTCCCTCACTTCAACCTAATGACCTTCAATTGAGCATAAGTCCAACCTAAGGGACCCTTTTGTTCAAATAAAAATGGAAACACCCAAAGAATAGGTTCAGGTGGCTTGGGCACAAATGTACCTAGGAGTGAAAACTCTGACAAGGAGTTTTGGATTTTACCCGGGGTATCCTGGTACATGAAAACGGGCCTTTTTGCACTCTCGGTTATGGAACTCATAGCGGATTTTATTAAGATAATTTACATTTTCTTTATAAACCATTATAAAGGATTTATGAGTAAATATACGAGAAAAGAAGCCATTTTTATGATTATGAGACTAGATGTGTGAAAATATTCAATTAATGTTGATAATTTTTGTAGTTTTGGATTATATATTATGATTTGATCTAATCTAGTGTATTTCGTCTTTTAGAAATGGAGCCCAGTCGAAGGAATGAGAACTCCAGCAATACGCATGATCTAAATAGTAAGAAGGAACATATCTTTCAGGGTCTTATGCCATCATTTAGAGGGGAAATAGTCTCCTATGTATACTCATTATATGAAGAAATTATATCATGTGTTAATAATATAAGTAAAGAATTATTTGAGTCATATGGTTTTGAATGGAAGCCAAAGAAGAAGAGGATGGTAGAGAGAAATATGGATATAAGTAAGAAGGGAAAGAAAGAGTTTACCATATGTGATAACTGTGGAAAGAATCACCTTGGTAAATGCTTGAAGGGAATGAGAGTTTGTTATTAGAGTGGATAAAATGGAAACCAAGTAGGTGATTGAAAGGGTAAGAAAAATGTTTCAAATGTACAATGCTTCATCTTTAAAGAGTTGGGACACTACATGAATCAATGTCCCAATCATCATAGTATACCACAAATGATTCTGTTGGATAATAATCAAGTTATGATATGACCGCAGATGAAGAGGAATGACCAGTGTTCTTATGTTGATGTTAAAGAATTATTTCATTTGAGTGTTGTATCAATGATGTACTTGTTATAATAATTACAGAGTATATAAGGATTGTACTGTAGTACTATTTGATTAAGTATTTTAGATTTTTTGGTACCAAGTAAAGTGACAAGGTTTCAAGTTAAACATGTAGAAAAATACATCGTTGGGGGAAATATAACCCTTAATATGTTTCTGAAATTGAGATAATGATTTCAGAATATGATATGATTGATTTGTAAAAATTATATTAAATATTATTGACTACCTTGAAACTAATTAATTGTTTTTTTATTCCATCATTTTTGGAGTTTACAACAATTTTGGTTATAAGAAGTATATCCAGTATTCTATAAGGAATAAGAGAGCATAAATGTAGTCCGTAAAGTTTTATGGTAATTCAGGGTGTTACCGTGTTTTAAGAGTATACATGATGAAGGTATTTACAATTTATTATGTAGAAAAAGAGATCTTTAATATGTTTACCTTCCTTATAAATTTCCGACTGTGAGTTTAGACAGAAGTATTTAGGACAAGTCCAAAGGTTGGAATGAAGTAAGTCGGACATTGGATACTGTTGTTTAATCTTAAAACATTTCTTAAGATTATTTTTGGATTGTTATAAAAAGGATAACCTGGAAGATGGGTGAAAATCCGTCACATCCATCAAGGCCATGATACTTGAACCAACAACCGAAGGGCGACAAGGTTGCATCACCTACCACTGGCCTACATGATTTTTTGGTTTGTATAATTTAGTTTTTTTAAATGATATGATAGATTAATTTTAAATTAATTTTTTTGAAACCCTATACGATTAGGATAAATAGAATATTTTTGAATTATATTATCTTTTGGAGTGAAATATGAGTTTGTGGTAGAAGTTAGTTGAAGGATGTAACTTTACTTGTAAAGTATTTTTTTCTCTTATTCTACGATGAAATTAATTCTTAAACATTAGGGAAGGGATCTTAAAACCAAAAATGTGTTATCATAATACCTTATGTTTGTTGACCCTATCGTATTTAAATCATCATAGATTTATGGCTTTGAGGCCCTCAATATTCTATTTATTGTTCACTTGTTTGTGATTGACGACCTCAATCACTCCCTATAAATATTTACGTTTTCCAACCAATTACATGTCTTTAATTTCCACCAATGATATCCTATTAGAGATCATAATTTGGTGGTGACATTTTCATTTCCCTTTCTATCTTATCAAGACTAACTTTTATTAACCCTATTTCTGATGTGGGTTTTCCATAAAGTTATTTTCTATTTTTAACCTTTTAATTTCAAAGAAAAATTTAAAATTGTGAGGAAAAAATTTATTTAAGGAGGGGAGAATGTAACACCCCAGAATTTCATAATAAGTTATCTCTTTAAAGTAATTTAATAGTTTGCGCTATATGTAACACCGAGTTCGAGCGCACTATAAATTACCAAACTAGCCATTGAAAAAGTGGTTATGAATAGTATTAAACACATTTTGAATTATATATTTAACCTATATAATTTTAACATTCAAATTTTGTGTTTTTAAACATAATATAAGGGCTAATTCAAATTTTCATATAAAATAAATATTTTTCAAGAAATGCAATTTTACCACATTTTAATGGAAAACCGTTTTTAAATTCAATATTTGAAACTTATATATTTGATTTGACAAAATAAAATTCTTCTTTAGAACAGGGACATAAAAAATTTAGTTTGGATAAATTTTTGGTACATTTCTGATAACTTTCATATTTTGAGGAATAGTGAAAAATACTGTATTTTAATTGACAATAACTTTTTTAATCAAAATAATTTATAGTGATAAATTATGAATTTGATTGGTTTTAAAGTATAATTAGATTATATTTTTATCATTTAATATAATGTAGGTCATTTTAAGTAATTTTACCTATAAATTTGACATAAACACATGTCAATCTTTTGATAGTTTTTAGTTTTAAATAACACGCTTTTCGGTTTTGACAACCGGAATTAATTTTAAACTTATTAATGAAACTTAAATTTTTTTAATTTGGTAAAATAGAATTAATTTTTTAAATCATAATATCAAAATTATCTTAGGGTGAATTTTTGGTATTTTTCTAAAAACTTTCAATTTTTGATGAATAGTGAAAAACATTGCGTTATTGTTTAAAAACTACTTTTATTTAAATTTATTTTAAAGTAAAAATAGATACATAACATGTATATTAGTCCAATGAAATTTGTTGGAGTCATTTTATAATAATATTATATATAGAAAATTTTATTGAACTTTTTAATGTATTTTACCCACCTTCTAGGTACATTTGCAAATTTTTATAAAACGTAATTTTACCTCTTCTGTGAATTGAATTTTAAAAATATGAGAGACACGGTTGACCTCATTAAGTAAAATTTGGTTCAATAAAATGAAAATAATTTTTTTGAATAGTAACTTTTAAATTTTATTTACCACGGTTAAAGGTAAATAGTGTAATTAAAGGTAAAAATGATGTTATAATTACCCTAACACATATCCTAATTCTATTGCATATGTGTTTTTCAACCAAAATCAACCTTAGAAATAAAATTTTAACCTCTTTGATCCACTTGGATTGGATTAGGATATTTATTATTATTTTATTTAAAGAAGAGTTAAAAGTGTAAAATTCAAATTGTAATAACTAAAACATTTTTAATATAGGGTTATACAAAAGATAAATTCAACTATAAATATTAATTATAAATATTAAAAGATTTCATATATATTGTTATTTTATTTATAGTTTTTAGACATTAAATAATTAAATTTATTTATGACACAATGATGATGGAGTAATTACTTTATTAATGAAATATTAAAATAATTGATGTTATAAATATCAAAATAAATATAGATTGAGACTTTTGATGAATTACACAAATTTTCTAGGTTAATATGACATGTTAAGGTTTATTCAATGAATTTTTTTTCAAAGTAATAATGTTTTTATGACTTTCAAAAAAACCAAATACTAAATAGTGTGAAAATTGACATAAATGAGTTTCTAAAACAAATACTATTTTATTAAATGATATAATACTCCTAAAAATATAAGGTTCTTACAAAGAACTTAGATAAGATTATATATGTCAATAATGAATCACTTGGGGTTATCTTGGATTTTTATAGTAAGTTTATTATCCATTTATTATAATAATACAAGAGGACATGGTAAAAGTTAAACTATTTAACTAATAGTTAAATCTAAAAGATAGGGTTCATATGGTGACCTAAACTTTTCTAAAACCTATTGGTTGAGATTATTTCAACCCATATACACCTTATCTTATAATGAAATCAATTTTAAGCCATTATAAATCGAAAATGATTTTATAATAAAATAATATTTCAAACTTTTCCAAAAGTTATCCTCACCTCTCTTATAAAAGGGTACTTCCCCTTATCTCAAAACCACACCTCAAAGCCATTTGTCTTGAAAAACCCAACCCATATCTCCTCCCAACTTCACTCACTTCAACCTAGAGGCCTTCCTTTGAGTAGAAATATAGCCCAATGAGCCATTTTTTTCAAATCAAAAAGGAAACACCCAAAGATGAGGTAATTACTTTATCACCTATTTCAAAGTTCTTTTCTTCTTCCACTTTATCTTTCTTTGTTATTTACACAAAAAAATCATAACTCTAGTACCTTATACACATTTTAATGTAATTATAAATATTCTATAACCATACTCATTATTATATCCATCCTATGAATGATAACGTGACCATGCGTGCGTACGTACGACTTACAATCTCCACATCGTGGTGTAATTTTTTATTCAACACTATATTATTTAGATGGATATACTGATGATTAATATGTATATAAATAATTAATATAACATGATAATTTATTGGTAAAATTAATATACCATCCAATTTCACACCTTTTAATCATTAAGAAAATGATATCCTCACTCGTGTGTACGTACGACTTACCGTCTCCACGACGCGATGAGATTCATTTCCAATTTCACCATTCAATGATGATTAAAAAATATATATTATTAATAAGTATTTAATATATGACATAATAATTCTACTGGATATATATATATATATGGATTTATTTATGTATGTACTTACATATATCTTATTCACTTAATTCCATTCAATACAATATAAAAACAGAAACAACGTTTATGCGTACGTACGAGCTACTGTCTCCAAAAATGGTGTTTTTAATTTCATATATCTATCTATTATACATATTTATGTTCTATATATATATTTAATATATATAATGTTTTATATTTTGGATGTATTTAAATCAGGATCCAAATGATATGATCAAGAATAATAGGTTAAAACACCTATGATAAAGAAAGATATTATTATCCAAAATGTTAATTTAACATGGAAATCATTGTTAAATGGGTAGTAAAAAGTAATAAATGGATAATTTATGATATAAAATATATAAATATGGTTATGGTATAATTTAATAACATACTATGGTCATTATATAGGAGGTTAAATGTACCCTCGACCAAAGGAAAGTGAAAGGTAAGGGTTAATTTCTAAATCTCATTATTATCCGATATTGTTTATGTGCAAGTATTTTCTAGGAAATATTTATTATACATGTATATTTTTCATATAATACATTTAAAAATTATTCTTTTAAGGTACTCTTTTACTAAAACATCATTTTAAATGTTTTAAATATTTATTCTTCTCAATCGTTCTCATCAATATCCATGTTTTCCAAATGGTTTTAAGGATTTATTTATATGGACATGATTGTTTTAAAATGTTAATTCCTTTAAAAATATTCAAAGTGGTGTGGGATAATTTGATTAAAAATATATTTTAAATAGGTTCCTTTACAAATGTGTGACTTTTAATTGATTTCACATAAATGGATATTTCTCTCAAAAAGTTTTATTGATCATTTTCAACTATGTCAACATTCTTCACTGGATATTATTCTTGATTAAGATTGATTTATTATAAAACAATCTTCCATATTGTATCGAATGAGTTGTGATATATTTGGCTATGGATGTTCTATTTTTATACCCTCCATGGTTTATGGTTTAAGTATTTACATTTTGTATGCTAGTTTTAATACGAATGTTTATGTTATGTTTCAACAATTTCATATGAGGAATGCAGTGGACTTAGTAAGTGATGGGTGGGACCCGCAATATCTCCTCGATGCATCAGTAGGTCTCACGAGACAAACTAGTGTCTTGACATAATGGGTTGACAAAAAATTTTATTTGTAGTCTTGATATGAGGCCTTGAATATCTGGTAATGATGTCTGACATTAGGCATTCCCTCATTATAAAATTAATTATTACATCTGATTATTCAACTAGTAGAATATACATGTTCAATTTTATATGGTAATGTTTGATTTATTTTCTCCATATTATGTTCAAGTTTTTGTTTAAAAGGCTCTTTTTTTATTACACATCTTTCCTTAAAAGTTTATAGCTTCCGCTAAATTATTTACCCTTACGGAGATTATATGAGCTCACTGCTTTCTTATGTTTTATTTTCCCAAGATTCCAAGAAGTGTATTATGATTGATATGTAGGGTTAATCTTAGGGAATAATGGAATTCTCAAAGGATTTTTTATGATGTATTGTATGTTATAAAGTGTAATGTAACATTCATGTATGTAATCTATTTTCAAAGAATGCTAAACCGATCAGTCCTTCAGGACTTGATTCCTTATAATCATGCCAATTTATTAAAATAATGCACTAACTATGGGCTTCTCAGGTTGGGGCATTACAAAAAATCAACTTTATTCACTTGATAACCTAATTTATTAGGACCTCGCAGCTAGTGCAACCTAATGAAAACACTAAAAACAAGATAAAATGGATAATTTAGGGGAAATTAACTTTGTAATGACCTACCCAAGGACATTATAGTGTCACCTGTCCTTGTTTTCCTTACTCAAGATAATCCATGGGCATCCAACTTTGGTATGACCTACATAGTTTGATGATCGAGGTCTTGATAATTGCCGATTTGGAAGGAATTTGGAACTTAGTATTTGTAGGTAATTTTAATCTCAACATCTTATATCATATCATTATAATTATTTATTTATGATTCTAGTGATTTTTTTGGAATCTTATTCCCTCAAAAAAATAAATATGTTTAAACCATATTAATGTGAAACTATTTACACAATCCATAAGTTTTTGTTACTCACCTAAATTTAGAAGCCAAGTATAATCATATATAACTTAAATTAATTATATGTATATGGTACATGAACAGTTCATGTAAATGCATTGATTAATATGAGATTGAAAACCTCCACATGAGTAATTCCAAAGTGAAAGATAGTTAACCCCATTATCTAGTCTTGACAAGGCATACGTCTCCAAGTAGGTAGGTAGTTCGACCCTAAGTCCCTATACTCGATGATATTTTACAAAAGATAGAATTCAAATTATCATAACTTTAACACCTAATATTAAAAAACTATATTAAATTACTAAATTTAAACTCAAAACCGAAATAACAAGCTGAGGTCAAGGTATATGAAAAACAAAATTCATTAACATACTTAACAGGTAATTCAAGGCTATATATCCAATAATTAAGTCAATATTTAAACTAAAGCATACCACATTCAACATATAAATAATTTATAACTATGAAAACATAGAAAATAACTTTTAAATAAATGAATAATTTATATATTTAAACATGGGATAAACATTTATGTACTATTCACAATTAAAATCAAATTATAAACAATTTTATAATTTCTAGATTTGACATTGAAAAATTCCATAATCTTGAATATAAAATATTTATATTCATTTCAATATGAACCCTTTCATATTCTTCATTATGTGGAATTTTAATTTTTAATACATGATATTTTATAAATCACAATCTACTTACAATCCAATAATCCAATATCATAAACTTAATCACTAATTAAAACTTGATCATATTATTCATCAAAATAGTTCTTATGTGGCTTAAATAATATTCAAATATGGCACAATTAATTTAAAAAATTAAAATTAATTAATCTTAAACAATTAATAATTTAAATATAACACTTTTATACTTAAAACTTATTTCATAATTTATAAACTATTATAAATAATTTCTTATGATTTATAAATAGAAACGTTTTTTCTAGATCATAAAAAATTCAATATAATTTGTTTAAAAAGAATTTAAAATATTAACATTTAATATTTTGGAAAAAATGTTTCATAAACATTAATTAAATTATAATCCTCTTATAATTAATTTATTAATTCATAAATTGTTTATAAATTATATATTCTTAAATTAATTTTTATATTATCTTTAAACAATTTATAAACAATTAAAACCATTTTATATGTTATAATTTTTTTAACAATTTTAAAACAATTTTCTTTTCCATTATGCACAATCCTTATTCCGTGTAAGGGTTACCTCATTCTACCCTTATATAGACACTCTATGTAAGGGTAATAAAATTTTGGAACCCTCACATCATGGTAAATCTGGATTTGTTAATGCTATATAAGAGTATACCTCTAGCTGCATCCAGGTAATGCATTGATTACTTTTATACAAATGTTAAATTTTTTTACTACCTCTGAAAAAATTACTTACACTATGTAAGATAAATTTAGGTGAATACCTTTATGTGAGCCTTTAACAAAATGCACTACCTTTTTATAAAAAATTTACGTAAATGTAAGAACCAAACTACCCTTTTGTAAACTCTTCACATAAAGTTTGGTCTCAAGTTTCTTTTAGATGACCTCTCATGTAAAGGTAAATGAATATGAACCTTAATTAGTCCAATCTATGTATGGGTAAAATCCAATGACCCTTGCATAGAATTTTTCTATGTAATGGTAGTCTTATTAACGTGACATTTTTAAAAAACAAAAAAAGGTTATCTGTTTTTCATTTTATTCATTTCCCATGCATGATTTTGAAAAGCTTAAAAAAGTATTCCATTTAATATCACTAAAGGGTTTCAAACAAGTCTAATAACAATTATCAAATGAATTAAAAAGTATATATACCCATGTTTTTGGATCTCCTATCCTAGATAAATGAAACTACATATAAAACTAAAATGACGAAATACTTTAAATGGAATACCTTACACTGAAGATCATTCATAACATCTTAAAACACCATCGTATGGGTATGATAAATATCAAAAAAGGGAAACCAAAATAAAACCCCTCTTAATAGTTTATCCATGAGTTTACAAAATTAACTATTTTTCAGATGATATCTATCGTTCCTCTATGGATTGCTAGAGATTCTAAAGAAAATGAGATAGATAAAGAGAGTATTCAATTACCAATTTTTTTACCAAGAATCATGAAAACACCAAACCCACTTCAATCGAATGAAAATGATATTTAGATCCTTGAGAATCCTTCTCAGGATACTATATTTACTCATGTGTTTATAATGCATCAGTAAACATTGCTTCACCCAACTCAAGCATCATGACATGAAGATATAAAACTCCCATATTTTTCATATTATGAAATAGTTTCTCTAAATTATTGTTTATGTTGGAGGAAAAATAAATGTTAATAGTTTATGATTTTGCTATAAGTTTCATGGAATGATATTCTATGAATGAAAATTATAATTTTCCTTCAATTTGAAATTACCTATATGTATAATATATATATATATATATAAGGATTTCAGGAATATTTCCTTCAAATTTATCATTCAATACTTAGAAAGTTAAATTACACTCTAATTACCATAAATAAATTTAAATGGTATTTAAATATTCAAATTCAAATCTTCCAGTTGTACTTTCCTCCACAACATTTTTGTACAAGCATGCATGATAACATAATTGACTTCAACTATACTGAAATTCATAAAATTATGTTTCCTACTATGGTATCTCAGACTAATTTCTCCCAAAAATTATGTTCATCTTAACATAGATATTCTAAAATTACAATATATATCCTAATAAACATCAGTGAAATATATCAAGTTTAGATATTTAGTTCATCTATACATCAGATTGTAGCTCAATGTTCCCTGATACAATAAGATAAATACATATTCTTGAAGTTCTTTTGATTCTGAATTTTCCCTTCTTTATATTTTCTATGCTTAACACTAAATATCATGGGTGTAAACACTTTGAATTTTTAGGTTAAAATTTTAAAATAATTCCTTATTATATTTCTTCTAAGATTAGAAGTTGTATTTTCCTTTTTGTACAACCTATAATCCTAAAAATAAATTTACCTCTCTAAGAATTTATATATCAAAAATCATCTTTATTTTATTTGAAAATTATTCACAATAATTCTCCCTAAAACATGAAAAAAATATTTCATCATAGTAGATAATTAAATATAGAGTATAGTGCTTATCTCATTCACATATAATCATCCTTTCATTTAGAAAAGTTCAATTGATTCATAAAACTATCAAGTTTAGAGTACTAAGATTTAGGGGAATTTATTAACCCAAATAAGGATTTCTAAAACCTAGAAAACATAGTTTCATATTTTTAAATAAAAACCCATTAGGTTTCTTAACAGAAACTTCTTCATTAAGATCACTATTTAAGAAATAAAATTTAAATCATTATGATAAAAATTATTTTTAACTAAAACAACTAGGAACATTTTAATAACCTCAATTCATGTAATTAGTGAAATATTATCTTCAGAATATGAACCTTACATTTTTTAATACCCTTTCTAGAATAATTTGTCTGTATTCATTGGGGTATAAAATTTTTCATTAATTTTATTACTAAAAACACACTTAGTTCCTATAAAATTTATTTCTTTTAGTCTATAAACAAGATCCTAGGTTTTTTTTAATTTGATCCATATATTCATTCATAACATTTATACACTCCATTTTATCAATAGTTTCTAAGACTGATTGTGATCTAACCTATGAAATAAGGGTATTTGATTTTCAGGCCTCAATCTAATTATATTCCACACTAGTTCTTCCTAAAATATGATAATGTTTTCAGGTTCAAAATAATTTTGTAACTTCTTAAAATTTGGTATTTTATCTTCATTAACACTTTTATCATCATTGATATGATTGGAGTAAGTATTAATATTATTAGGTCCACATTCAACTTTATTTTCATTGACTTAAAATTTTTTATGTTATCTTACATTAATTATTTAAAATATTATAGAAATTCTAAGCTCTTCCATTAGCTAAATAATTCACGAAAAAAACTTGCTCATATTTTTTCTGGAAATTTTCCCAAATCAGTATTTATTTATCTTCATTAAGGATAGAATCCCAAAAACTTTAGCTATTTTAATGTATTTTTATTCTTAAAACATATACTATAATTATTAATAATTTATTATAGCCTCAACAATCATATATTTTGAATATGTATGGTTGTAATTACAACTAATTTATTATTTTTTATGCTATTTTGTATTCTATAAGCGTGGTTCTTCCTATTTTAACTAAGCTTAAATTCTTCCTTTTTACAACTCCATTATATTGGGTAGTGTAAGGATAACTATATTATTGTTTAATCCCTTGATCATAATGAAAGGGTTCAAACAAATTACTAGGGAATATTTTCCATTATTTATTCTTAACTTTATGATATATACCCTTGGTTCTTTCTGAACTTCTCCTTTATATATTTTGAACATTTCCAAATCTTTATATATTTCTTTCATGAAATTCACATTAGTTATTCCCATGAAATAATTAATTAAAGTGTTAAATTAAATATCACCTTTTCGGATTCACTCCTCATGGGTTTATATAAATTATAGTGTATAAGTTCAAGTGGTTTGGTGCACCACATATCTACCATTGTCTGACTTCCTAGTACCGAATTCCCCTTTTAACATGTTTGATAGATAAAATATATTTCTATTTTTATCTTGTTAAATTTATCACCAGGCCTTCATTTGATATTTTACTCAAATTCCTTTGAAATGGATGAACAAGTCTCATATGACACAATTTATTTTAATCATTATCATTTAAAGAGTATGAATGACTCAGATCGCTGATTTGGAATAATTTACAACTGGTTTTTTATCCTTTATAGATAATTCTTTTATCCTTTATGAACTTGTTAATACAATATTTTTTTTATTAAAGATAAACTTATTCCCATGAGTAAGAATTATATTATACATAATAAGTTGTGTTTAATCCCATCAAAAAATAGATCAAATTTAAATTTCAGTTTCAAGGATTCAATCTCCGTCATACAAATTCTTCTAATTTTTAAGTAATTATAAATCACAAAGGTAAATTCTCCTCTTTTATGTTATTCAACACTCTTTAATATTTTAACATCACCTATTACATGAGAGGAACATATTCTATCAAGTATCCAAGATTTAATTTTTGTTCTTTATTTTATAGAAACTTCATTAATAAATGAATTTTCTTCCTTCTCACTTTGTTGAATTTTGCTTCCCCTTTTCACTATAAAGAAAATATCCTAGAATTGTATTCATAAAATCATTAAAATAATGAACATGTTGGACATAAAACATATAAAATTTCTCCTAGAAGTTAAATCTATTCTGAGTATATCAACATGATAAACTTTTTGTCATTGTTTTTTTCCTTCCATAAATATTTATTCATCTTCCTAGAGTTTATTATGTTTCTTTTTAAATATTATCCCCTTGATTTCATGAATACTTCATGGGAGCGACAAGTTATACCATAAACTATAGGATTAATGCCCTAATTTTCCATTAAACCAATAATAGTTTTTGTGTTTTTATATCTCATATTTATATGATTTTTTTAATAGAAAATATTATTGATGTCTAGTAATATTTTCTGCTTCCTTTTCCCTTTGGCGTGTTGAAGTATTTATATATGATTTAATTTTAAATTATTTCTATGTAGAGGAATATTTATTATGATTATTTATAAACCAAACCTTCCCAGTTTTAGTTTTTGAAGCTATATTTTTAGTAAAAACTGATTTACTTTCAAGTTTACAAGGAATAGATTTAACATGATTTTTTAATCTAACATTATCAGCAGCCCCATTTGATTGATCTCTAACTTCAAAATCCTTTTTTTAAATATATAAACATCTTGTTAGAGTATTTTCATCATTAATGCACCTTACATATGTCTTACACAAATATTATTCCCTTGAAAAACGTTTTTCATCAAGGTATTTCACCATTTTTTATACTATACAACCTTCACTTTGAGTTTGTTTAATTTATTCAATGTGAACATATTCCTTTTAGAGAATATATTATTTTCCATCATTATTATTCTCAACTTATTTCTTCAATAGTATGGATACTTTCTTGATTTTAGCAGTTTTCTCAAGACTGTCCCCAAGTTCCCCATTTAACATATGTTCTATGTATGTATCACCACCTTTCTTTTCCTCACCACTTGAAGTTTATTCATTTTTTTCATCATAATCCATGATGTTCTTAAACTTTTAAAGTACATATTCTTAAAAATTACCACTTGAGATTTATTATAATTATTATTCTTTAATTAATATAATTCTCATTTTCTTTTTGATTAAACTTTTCTTACCTTCAACCAACATTTTAACTTCTAATAAAATTTTACCCCATTTATTTATCTATGATATTTCTTTTTTACTCATGATATTCATACTCACAACCTTTGTTCCTTAAATAATTTACTAAAAAGTTCCCAATTCCACCACACTTAAATCATTTTACTGAAAGTTTACCTTTGTACTTAAATTTTCCTTTCTAGAAATTCTTTGACATAAGAGACATAATCTTATTATACTCTTCATCCTTTTATTATTAATATTTTGGTTCCCTAGAGTATCCACATTACTCTTCCCATATTTTAATCTTCTCCCTAGATTAAAATATCAAATCCTCCTTAATATTATTCTTAAATATTAGATATTTCTTTATCTCATAAGCAATATGTATGTTATAAAATCAATCAATAGATAAATCATCCATATCTTTCAATAAAGAAACTTTTTCAACATAACTATCAAGTATGTTTCTCATAAACTTCTTGATGATAATTGAATCTTATAAAGTTTATATGAAATTTATAATATTAATGATGATTTATTTCACTCTTGAGTATAATCAATAGTGTTTCCTTATATGTCCTCACATCTTTCAAATTATTTCTCTAAATATACATCTTTTTCCTTTAACATTCACATTCCATTCAAACATTCATTAAAGTTTTATCCAAATCTTATTAGTAGTTTAGAGTCTCATTACCTTTTTATATACTCTGTTATATAAGTACATGAAAATATCATTATTTTCCTTTACTTCCACCTCCATGTTTTTCTTATCAATAAAATTCATGGGATAATGTTTCTCCATAAGGGGTAATCCTATAGTACTTGCAACAAAAACTTAAAAGAAAAGTGAATAAAGAAAAAGAATCATACCATTCTTCTATCCATGATAAAATTTTCAATAAAAAGTATGAATACCTCTAATGTTAACTAAATTAAAATTCTATATCACTGTAAAATTAAGGATCTTTTATAGGGAACCTAGGTTACTCTAATACCTATTGAATTTCCCATGAATATAATGTACAACTAGGAAGGTTTTTGTGTGTGTGTGGAGGGGGGGGGGGTGGAGGAATTATTGTTACTATTTTATAATTTCCTTTCAAATAAATTTAACCTATGTGACTTGTTAGAGTCTTCATCCTCTCAAACATTATTTAATATCCTTAACTATTTATAGTAGAAATAAAATTAAATATAAGGCATATATTATGTTTTCATGGTTCTCCCCCAGTGTGGGTATGTGTTTCCTTGTTGTATTCATATCAATTCTAAGACACACATTTTCCACTAAAATCAATAAAATATTAAAAGTGGTATAGGAATGTATCATTCATTATGAAAAACTCTTACCTAATAATAATTTTACCATATAAGTTATTATATTAGTTCCCACTATGTCACAATGTTACCACTAAAACAAGTGAGTAAGATCAATATTAATCTCGACTTATTTTTCAAAAAAACCAATCTTTCTCCAAGACTTGAAAAATTGAACTTATTTTATGCTCACATTCACAAGTTCTAAAACTTAAATATCTAAAACATTAACTCTTAGAACTTCAGATTTCAGTTTTATCAATATAGTGATCTTATAGAATTTAAATACTTACTCAATAGATTTAAAATTTTATAGAATCATTACTCCTATAATTTTAATCAAATAAAAAATCTAGAAAACATAGGTCAGACCCTATATATCTATTATATAAAATTATCAACATGAAACTCTAAATTATTTTTACCTTTATAATATCTTACATTATTTTAATTAGATAGGGAACATGAACTCAAAACTATAATTCTTAAACCTCTCTAAAATCTCAGTAAACCCCCTACAATGACATAAAATATATTAGATTTTTACTATATCAAATAATCTAAAAAAATTAGAGTTAACCATCTTCAATGATTCCCCAAATCTTAGCTAGAATCACAAATTGAATTTTGTGATTTTTATATATTGAAGTCCATATATGCATCATGTCTTTAAGTTTTACTTCACATAAATGTTATGTGAAATATAATAGAGATTTTTGGTTCATTGATTTCTCCATACTTGAGTTTATTCTAACATGAAATTTATTCTACTTCAAGTTCTAGTTATTATATTATCTTCAATATTTCATAGACTTTGAACATTTGAACTTAATCATAAACTACTCCTAATAATATGGTGTTCATATTCTGTATCTCCAGCACATCAATCGAAATATATCTTGTAAAATTCCATCTTTTGATTTATCTTTCAATATCTAGAACTTTAAATCACATTTAACTTCCAATCCTTTGATCTTTTTTAGCTTCAAAAATTCCTAACTTATGATTTTTAAGTGATTTTGATCCTTTGGACTTAGGAAAATATTCATATAGAACCACCTTCAAAACTCTATTCAATCAACTATAACTCCAAATTAAGTTTTTGATTTATCTTCCATAGATGAACATAAGTGTTTATTAATTTGGTTACATTTATCAGCATCTAGATCATATAATCACTTGTATTAATCTTACACTTTTAAATTTACATCATCCAATTTTATCAGAATTACTTACTGCTTGCACTTCGAGTTCTCCAACAACAATATCCATAGTATGCATTGATTTAAATTCTTAAATTACCTTCTATAAAATATTAATATTGGTCTTTTGATACTTTTAGTTTTTCCAATTCAACTGATGTTGAATGATTTTTTTTCTCAAACCACCATGTTTTTTTTAATTTAAATGATCAACATAGAATTATCTGACACAAATTATAAACCTTTCAGATAGTTCGGTATTAAAAAATATCTCACTTTACAAATGAACTATTTCTCAACATCTTAAACACATCATGTAACTTACAGATGTGGACTTTCAAAATCCTCAATAGATAACCCACAAACAAAAAATTGTTAACTCTAATGTATGAAACAATGTTTTGGATTTATCAAAATTCCAATTTTCATACTAGTAAGACTCTTATATATTTATGTAATATTTTTTTACTTTTCCAAATTTTGTCATAATATTTAAAAATAATTTCCATATTCTAAAATATATTTTTTACCAAATAAGACTATTTCCTATGTTAATTTTCAGCACACTCTACCAAACCTTCCAACATCTAGATTAATGATACATCTGAACAATCATATGCCATAAAAAACACTTCATAATTCCCAATTCCATAACTTGGTAACTTCTATATATAGAATTAGGTTACCTAAATATTCATTATTCATATTCATACTTTTGGATATAACACGTCAAATATTTCTTAAATTTTTTTTCACAAACAAGGTTAATAACAAATTCAATACCTTCACGAATTCAATAGGTTTTTCATTATACAATATTTTTCAGAAAGTAAGATCATAATATTAATTAAAACCACTATTTTAAAATAAATACCTTGTTACTAATTTTTAACAAATTATAAGGGTGATTGAATATGAAATGTAATATTGAATATAGGATAATGACTATAAAATAGCATATAATGAAATTAGAAAGTAAAATAAGCTGATAAGAATCAAAAAGAAATTATGTAGAAATAAATAATTATTTAGTTATTAAATTATAACATACATAGGCTATATGAAATTATAGCCAATAATTCAGATTAAACCCTCATATTCTATTTCAAATTCAATAGTTATTTATCTCCAAATTAATATATGATTATGAAGTGTTGGAATATAAATACTTGAGATATGAAAGTTTGGAGTTGAGAAATAATAATCCCAATTCATTGGGAATGTTGACATATACAAAAATATTAATTTATAACACTATTTTCAAGATGTCATCAAATTTGTGAAATATTATTTTATTATTCACTTAAAAACCTCTATAATAAAAAAAAGTTACACTAAAATAATTGAATTTCATGAAACTTTTAAGTTGTATCTTTAAAAACATTATTAAGAAAAATCATTGGGAAAAAATTGATGAAGGTAAAAAGAGTAAAAATTGTTTGACTACATTAAATTATATCATAATAAATTTTACTGTTTTCACATCTCAATTTTATAAATCAACTTCCCAAAAGTTACCATTAGTAATACTTTTTTGAATAAACATGTAAAATTTTTACATGCCCAAATTTACTGGATATCCATCTCACCATTATTTTGAAGTTCATTGGCATTTTTTTAATGATATATGCTTTGTATTATAATCTTTGATATAACTACCTTTTGATTAGACAATACAAGCTACATTATCTTCCTGTAAAGTAGTGGTAATATCGTCTTTATTAAAATATATAATATCTATGAAAAATGTATTATTCTATAACAAAAACATTTTTTTAAATTTAAGAATAAGAAGTCATTTTTACGCATCAAATCATAATGAATATGGAATAACATTAACATTCATTAAATTTATCATAATATTATAGAATATTATTTTT
Source organism: Viscum album (assembly GCA_963277665.1). NCBI lineage: Eukaryota > Viridiplantae > Streptophyta > Magnoliopsida > Santalales > Viscaceae > Viscum > Viscum album. Next base: position 1,371,627,589 of record OY728129.1, on the reverse strand, counting down.
AAGGTACATTTGTACATATATGTATATATAATTTAGATATAGATAAATATACATTTATATTTAATCCTCTAAGGGTAAATAACTCCTTTATCATCTCTTCATTTATAAATTATGTCACTCTTGAAAGAAACATATTTAATTGTTTATTAAGGGGTTTTTTTGTGAATATGTAAAATCATTTTAAAATTTAATATTTCATCTTTTGGATAATTAATTCAAAACACATAGAAGTTCCTTGTAATATTATCATAAAAAATTCCATTGATTTTGTAAACTCAATAGTTTTTTTGATGTCAAACTAAAGAGTATCACATTTATTAGGTGGTGAACTTTAATATATTTTTTTTCCACAATTTTTAATGTTTTTTATATAATGAGAAAGGGTGGAATTTTTCATAAATGTTTTAGCGATGAGAAAGGGATAAAATGATTTTTAAATAAATAAAATATTTTAGTATATAAATATATTGATATTGATATAAATATATAATATATTTACTTAAATATCATTTATATGAAAATAAGTACATATATTTATATTAAATGAATAGATATGCTAATTTCAACTGTATTATAGTTATATATCTAATTATAATCACATAAGATGAATATATGAATTATTTATAAATAAATTGACACAAACTGATCCATCAAAATCCATCTTAGGTCAGTGATAAGATGAGTGTGACACCCCAATTCCACCTCTAATAGGAATGGAGTTGATGAATAATTCTAAAAAGTCATATCTCAACCTTTGAAGCCTTATCCAAATATTCATAGAAACAACTACATATCTCCAAGATAGGAAAAAATGAAATACTAACATAACCATCAACCATAATATTAAATACATTTGACACACACTATATATCCATTCCAAATGAAAAACTAAATCTATAGTAATAAAGGAAAATACAAAAGGATTAACACCACAATATAAAGACAAAACTCTCGGACTAAATAGGGAGGAATCCATATCATGTAAACTTTTGACGCATACAATGTTAGTAAAGATCACTACTGAGCACCACTAAGTTTTAGCTCAAGCTGATCAAAACTAACCAAAGTAACATCCAAAATGTGAATTATATACATGGAGACAACACATGGATGTATGATTCTAATGTAGGGGTGAGTATAAAGATAACTAGTATGATTCCTAAAAAATAAAAATCTGAAATAAAAGAATAAGTCAACTCAAATATGATAAAAAATATTCTTTAAGAACACACAAAAACTGAGAACATAGGTGAATCCCAGTCTTTACAATTCATCTTTGTAGAGTTTTTGTACTAAAGGGAACTTTGGAAAATTTAGAACACAAAAATACCCAAAGAAATATGATAAAACCACTTTTATATCTCATAAATCACTACTTAATAATTGTAGTGGGGGACCAGAAACTCATTGAGTAGTGCATGTTAGTTGAGGGGGTACAAACCTGTATGGTTAATCAGTGCCTCATCATGTGGCACATGCATCATTTAAGTGGGTTACCTACTCCAAAAGTAGAGAACCTATTCCCTATAATTACGGGGTTACGTACTTTATAAGTGTTCTAATAAACCACAACTTGGTATTAATTTGTCATCAGGGGGTTACTGACCCCATGTATTCTCAAAAAAACCTCACCCACTGGTTATCATCATCTCCATAAAGGTAAGAAACATTTAATAACCAAAAAAACTTATAGATGTCTCCCTATTATGAACATATTTAAAAAATACATTCAATATATAAAATCTCTTAAAATTGATTTTTATATGTCTCATTCCAACTCCCATATGAGAAGTTAGGAAAAAATCTATAGGTCGGTCAGTGCATGGCTTATAATCCTATGTACATAACATGTAAGACTCAAATGATATCCATGCATGTACGAACTCTATTTAGTTATTTGGAGTCACATACATAGGGTGTTCTTATAGGGTACATTTAAAGTAGGACCTATGGAATATATGGGCATGTACTACTATAGAAGCCCAAGTCATGTTGTTGAGATACAGAATGTGTCCATTGGACCATATGACACGTGGGGACTTAAATTCAGTCAGGCATGTACTTATATACACCTCGAGACCTGTGTTATGATATACATAGTTTATGACCCAATACCACACACCCCATGATATTTGACACTATTTATAAACCATCACTCACTCAAATTTTTATAATTGAAATACAACTTGGAGTTATGTGTCATATAAATTTACCTTTTGCAAAAACAATATCACTACATAGAAAGTGAAACATGGATTTTTCATGAATTACTACATTTCATGTGGATATGAACTCTTCAATATGAATCCTTCTATCTAGATATGATAATCAAATCGTAATCATTACCATCTCCACTGCCTTTGGTTTCACATATACCATTGAACGAGCATGACACCTCTCAAGGTATCCAACAAACCTTTCCAGAACACCTTTTCCACCATTCATCAATACCTTCATTGTTAGAAATATGGTCACACCCAGGAAATCAATTTTACCTATCAAATCTATACCTAATCCCCAGTGGATCTAAGTCATGCAACCACTACCCCATGTAAACCAACTATGGTAGTCACTACTTTCCAATGTGTAACACTAAACCACTTTCACTTCCACCACCATTTACCTCATCACTCACCCCTGTAGAAATCTGTTATTGAACCATAATGAGAAGAAAGGTAGAAGAGTTAGGGAGGAATAAGGAATGGTGAAAAATGGTCGATGGAGATTACATACACACAAAAGTTTGGTTCACAATAATGTTCATTGAGGAATATTGGCAATGGAATTTTAAAGATAACTAACCAATGATCAAGGGAAAAGTATCATTCAAAAAGAATTTTTTTCAAGAAAGATTATAAAAATTTAATAATAATTTCTTTGAAAATGTTTACATCTTGAACTCCAATAATAAATTATCTCAAACAATCAAATGAATTATCAAAAAATGTCAATTATCAAAAAATATAAAAAATATAATATTATGCTGATGAAAATTAGAACCAACATAAAAAATAACAACGAGGCATATAATTTAGATCATGAATATTTGAGAATTTAAATAAAAAATGATCAACATAAACCCTTGTTTTAATTAAGAAATATAACTCAAATTTAGTATACACAATAATGATTTATTCAGTTTTTATTAAACATGAAACTACTTATTCACTTTGTTGTTTCCCATGCAATTAGTCAATTTTCTAAACAATTCTATTACATTTTTAAATCAGATTTTATTCAGAAATATACCCTTTTAAAATCCACCTTAAAGTTAATAAACATACCTTTATTTAATTAACATCCAAAAACAAATTTCTATAAGTCAATCCCATAAGTTTCATTAAAAAACATATATTTTTAATCAAAAAATATACCATCCCAGTACACGTTAAAATATTATAACATATAATTTCTCTTTTATTTAATTTTCAAATAATTAAATATTTACTCAATATCAAAGTGATTTTGAATAATTTTTAATGAAATTTCACAACATCATTGAATTTTAGTACTACAGTTTTTTGCAAATAAAATCCCACTATTAATATCCTAAATAATAATATATTTCTTCTTTTATTTTATATCAATTATATTCACAAGTATTCAATGTTATTATAATGTTAGCATATAAATTCAAAAATAAAATTCAAATAAAACAAAAATATGATACTCATTAATTAATTTATCACTATTCTAATTTAATTGAATTCATCCACTAAATCATTTTTCCCAGAAATACCTAAAAACACTAATATAAATTCATATACCACATAAAAACTCATAAATTTACACTAAAAATGAGATAGTGATGGTAAGAAAACAATTTATCAAAATTTTAAACCTTTTCAGCTATAGTTGAAAATTATGATGGGATTGAATTTCGTAATATTAATATCTTTTCACTTATCATGTTTTAAATGTATCTAAGGAATTATTTTTCTAAAATTGATCAATTTTAGTCATTTTTTACAATCTAATGGAAATTCGAGGTGATAAGTAAATCTCCAGATGAATTTGGATAAAAATACAAAATCACACACTATGTGGTTTAAAATTACATTTCATATAGTTTAAAAAGAATTACTTGAAGATGATTTTAATAGTTAGAAACCATTTTCTTATATAGAAGCACACACCTTATCATAATAAGTCCAAACACATTGTAATCATGATTCAATGTGGTAGCTGGATGACAAGTACACTACACCCCAAGTTAATGAAAAAAATATTTGTCATATGTCTTACCAAATGATAGTTAAATGAATAAAATTAATTTAGTGGTGAAAAATCATAAATAAATGTGTGGAAAATTTTGAAAAAAGTTCTTTTTTACTAACTACACATTATGTAATTAATTACGCACCATGTAATTGAAAAATATTAAAACAAGTGGTTCAAGTAGTGGATCCAAAGGTTCGTCCACGGGTAAGGTGCTGCCAATTTTTAGTTATCTTACTTTTATATTTTATTTTATTTTCCCTCTCTTAAATTTCATCATTTAAAAGTCCTTTTTTATTTTCAATTTTATTTATTTATAATAAAAAATTATTTTTGCAAATGCATTTTCATTTTTAAGTTTTTTCTCTCAATTCTCCTTTCCCCATTCTTAACTTATTTTATTTTTTTCACTAATCACTCGATCCCTCTTACTCACCAATATAATGGATAAGTAAATCCACATCTCTATGTGGTGTTTGAAGAGTTTTTAAGAGAATAACACTTATAAAAATTTAATAGAAAACATCATCAAATACTTATAAATCCATTGGATCTATCTATTAATTTGAACTAATTGTAAATAAATGAAAAAGCACATTCCTATTTTATGATTATCTGAATCTACCAAAATCATCACCACAAGCTTGATAGTGATCACTAAGAAGTGTCCAATGATATCCTTCCTCCTATGGAAGCCATATATTAGACGAATGTTCCAACTTTTCAGAATTACCTCCTCTTCCTCAAGGTTTACAAAAACCAGATATTTTGAGATAGATAGATAGAGAATGATAGGATTTACTTTTAGGTGATTTTTATAAGAATAATCACATACACCATCTCATGGTATTTTCCTCCTTATATAGGGATTTATGAGATTCTTCAAAACCCAAAAAATTTCATAAATGTTTGGAAATAAAAGCTAAAGGTTACAAACCACTTGTAACTAATTAACGTAAATCCCTATAAATCACCGTGAATAACACTATAAATAATAAACTGATTGTGATAGATTAGATTAGGTGATAATGTTCAATCCATGCATTCTCACATAACTCATAAATCACCATGAATAACACTATGTTATAATGAAACTCTTCACAATATATTTCAAACCAACATAGGCAACGATTTAGTCTAAACCATCACACCACCATGGTTCCTTTAGTGTACATTTATAGTAATCTCAAACTCACACTAAATCCTCATAGAATTTGTTCCCTTTCACCTTATGTTGTATCATATATGAAAACTTATGAAATCATGTCCAAAACTACATTGTAAAAATATATAATTTAATTTCACCACATGTCAGATCATATTTAAAACATCATGATAATATATCCAAAAAATATTTTGGATATCTTGAAAAATAGTTTCGGTGTAACTCTCAAATTTTTTATAGGCACTATAGAAAAACATAATCCTCATTCAATCAAACAAAATTTTTGACTCCATGATCCATTGTATAATTTATAATAATTATGAATTTCCCAATACATATTTGTAGGAATGGAACAACGTCTATCAAAGCTTCAATTCTACTCAATCTATAAATGGATATAAAATGATATCTATCAAAAACATGTATCTCCATGACTGTTTCTAATAGTTATATCTTATATAAGTATGAATAATAATATAAACCATTTTTATAAGACATTGAATGACTATGGGACTTGGTGTGTGTCAATATTATAAATCAAACTTAATTTTTAAAAACTTTCTAAGTATAAATTAACTAAATGGATGAACACATCTCATATCAATCACTAAAGTGGATGATCATATCAAAAGACTCTCATCTTAATATACAAGTAGATCAAATGAAAATTATCTAGGTATGAAAATACACATCCTCAATCTATATCAATGAAGGTTCCATATGTCAAACATGTCATACAAGAGGTCAAATCTGATATTGTTTATTCCTCAGTTGGTGAATAGATCTATAATATACCCAATTGTAACGTCCCAGTTTCAGAAGCCACCCAAAGGCGCCCCGTACCCGGTTAGTCACATGGCCTCAAGCATATTTACCCAAACGCCAGAGGCTACCGACTAGAAGCGAGGGTCTTCGGTGTGATAGTGGGGAAACTATTCCCTCATTGGCAGAGTAAACAGCGGAAAATAAAAGCAAATAACAAAAATAGAGGAAGCAGTAGACATCCATACAGGAGTAAACACTGACAGACTGATAAATAAACAACTGGAACAGAAATGTATATAAAATGATGCATGATACATATGTCTAAGAAAGAATCCAAACAAGTCACAATGCTGAATACAATACTAAAACAAAGTTCAAAAGAAAACAGATAATCTAATCAGCATCGCAATCCACAGCTTGGTCCCATGCTCTCTAGCTCCACAGCAAGTCAAGTACCTGAAGTAGAAGGGCACTTTACCTTATCTAAACCTGTAACAATATAATCTGTTTGGGCCCAAAAACATGACCCAAATAGGGTGTGAGAAAAAGTCCCAATAGGCAACCACCCAAAGATCTGTGCCTAACAGTAAGTGAATATAAGGGAGGTAAAGTACAGTAAGCAGTAAACAGTAAGCAGTTTACAAGATAAAACAGAGCAGTAACAATCCACAGTTTCTAGCATATAATCTAAAAACAAGAAACAACCACTCAAGCAAGTATAATAAAAAGGTAACCTATGGGTAGTTCTCACAGCATAACCCCTAAGGTTCAACCTAAAAGTACTAGCAACCCTTTGGAAGGCACACACAGTCTCACCCCTCTAGTTCAACTAAAATAATAGACTCTCTGAGGAATCACTCACCATCAATTACCCCTATAGTACCGTAACTTACTAAAGGCTCTCTAGGGAATCACTCAACGTCTATTCCCCCTGTGTCCTGCATCGAGGAACTACAGACTCTCTGTGGAAGCCCTCAACGTCAATTCCCCTTGTGGTCTCACATCGTAATTTAAAGACACTCTGGAGAAGCCCTTACGTCCATTCTTCCTACGGTCCACTACACTAGGTTCTCACTGCCATATGTAAAATAAAAATGTATAGTGTGCATATCTTCCTAAATAAACCTCAAGAACTACTTGGCTATCATTCTAAGGCACAATAGTAATACAGTACATCAGTTCCACTATCATACGACTAGGCATGGAAATTGGAAAATGCCAAATAAGAAAAACAAGCATGGAAAAATATCCATATAACAGTAAAATTTACCCTATTCACAAGCAATGACCTCTACATAGACATATCAGCAAGGAAAGCAAACCACAAGGGGAAAACAAGAAACACACAATACCCCGTTTAAGGGTATTGGTGGAATTTGCATAAAATATTCACAGACTTCCTACGAAAAGGCACAAAACACCTACCTTGATGCTAGGAGAATGATATATGTGAACCATGATGATTGATTCTCCTTAGAATGTCGAGGATCTGAGAAAATGTCAAAAACACTCAACCCACGATATCTTAAGAAAGAGGATAAATTGGACAAAGAAGCTCTAGGAGAAGGAAGAACTCATCGCTGCGATTCCAACGCAATCGACAATAGCTGAAACAAAGATCATATGGAAGCTCGGGAATCCGTAGAAGAATCACATCCATACAGGTCGATATCAGACGAAGAACCTGAAGAAGGGGTGTGTTCTATCCGTTAGGCACGACCCCGGTGCATTTAATGAAAAAAAGTACACGGCGTGTAATTATGTGGTACACGGTGTGTAATCTGTTTTTCCGTACTCTGCTTTAAGCGGCCGTCACATCGCCTCTACACACCTTGTGTGTGGCCTAGACACGTCCAGCACATGGCTTCGAGTGGTAAGGGAGTACACGACGTGTACTCAGAAAGTACATGGCATGTACTTCAAAAATTTCAGAAAACCTATTTTTCTCAAAAAACCCATAAAAAGGAAATAAATACCTGAAAAGAAAATCCAGGTTCTTACAAACTTCCCCCGTTAAAGAAATTCATCCCCAAATTTCCCTAACGAGGCATAGAAGAAGAAATTCCGAACAGCTCCAGCCACTGCGATCGTACATCAGCCTCCCTCTCCTAGGTCTCGTCCTGTACTCGCCTGTGCTGCCATAACACCTGTACTAGAGGAACAGACTGCCCATAGAGAACCTTCATACCGCGATCAACAATCCGGATAAGACGATCCTGAAATGATGCATCCGCTTCGAGCTCAACCTCCTTGGGCTGAAAGACATGAGACGAGTCTGAAAAGTAACATCGGAGCTAAGAGACGTGGAAGACGTCATGCATGGATTGATAACTATGAGGCAACTGCAACCGATAGGCAACCGACCTGACTCTCTCCAATACCTCAAACAACCCAATGTACTGCGGTGAAAGCTTACCCTGTCTTCGAATCCTTTTGTGTCCCAACCTCGGTGCGACATATAGGAAAGCCTGATTCCCAACCTCGAACTCCAGAGGTCATCTCCGCTGACCAGCATAAGACTTCTGTCGAGACTGTGCTGTAGACATCCTCTTCTAAATCAACTTTATCTACTCTGAGGTCTCCTGAACAAGACGAGGTCCCATAAAGCTGCCTCTCATACCTCCATCCATCATAAAGGTGATCGGCATGACCTACCGTACAAAGCTTTGTAAGGTGCCATCTAAATAGTCTCCTAAAAACTATTGTTGTAGGCAAACTCCACCAGAGGGATATGCTTCTCCCAAGATCCACCAAAGTCTAGAATATAAGCTCGGTGCATATCCTCAAGCACTTGAATCATACGCTCAGACTGGCAATCAGTCTGGGGATGGTATGCTGTACTCAAAAGTACCTGTGTACCCAAGGCCTTCTGAAGTCCCTTCCAGAATCGATAAGTAAAGCGCACATCCCTATCTAAAAAAATGGAGTGTGGAACTCCATGAAGACATACAATCTCTCGAATGTATAGTCGTCCTAGATCATCCACATTGATGGTTTCCTTGATCGATAAGAAGTGGGCAACCTTCGTGAGACTATTGAAAAAATCCCAAAAAACATCGTTCCCCCGAGGCAACCTAAGAAATCCGATCATGAAGTCCATCGCGACATCATTCCACTTACACTCCGGAATAGGTAACTGCTCTAAAAGGCATGTCAGTCGCTGATGCTCCGCCGTCACCTGCTGACAAGTAGAACACCGCAAGACGAAATAAGAAACATTCCTCTTCATACCTGGACACTAGTACTGGCGATGAAGATCCTGATACATCTTGGTGACGCTAGGATGAACTACCCAAACCGAGGAATGAAAATCCCGCATCAGCTCCTCGTGTATGTCTGCTGGAACCCATTTGCGTCTCTGGAAATGCAATATCTCATCCTCGCCCACTGTCCATCCAAGAAGAGGGTCCTCTCCTGACACACTCTCCCGCATGACTAAGCCTTCTGAGTCAGATAGCTGCCTCATTCGTACCCGATCAAGAAGCATAGAGGTAACAACTATAGAAGATAATAAAGTCTGTCCCTATCTGTCGTGCACCTCCAGATGCATCTCAGAGAAAAGATCCATAAGATTCCACTCACTACTGGCCTCCTAAACATCCTGAATCTGATTTCTCTTGGCTCAACGCATATGCCACTGTGTTTCCCTTTCCTAGCATATAGGCAAGCTCGAAATCAAAAGACTGAAGATAATCGACCCACCTGCGTTGTCTCAGATTCGGATCACGTTGAGTGAAGATCTACTTGAGACTCTTGTGGTCGGTGAAAACCAAAAAGTGCTCTCCCAGAAGGTAATGTCTCCAAAAACGTATGGCATGAACAACAGCTACCAACTCCAGATCATGCGTCGGGTAGTTCTTCTCGTGTGACCCCAACTGCCGAGACCCATACGCAAAGACTCCACCTCCCTTCATAAGAACAGTGCCTAGCCCGATACCTGAAGCATCATAATAAATAGTATATCTCTTGCCTAGCCCTGGAAAGACTAGTATCGGTGCTGATGTCAACATTACCTTCAACTCCTGAAAAGCTAACTCACAAGAATCTGACCATAATAACTTCACCCTCTTCTTGGTCAGACCTTTCAATGGTGCTTCTAGGTTTGAAAAGTCATGAATGAAGTGTTTGTAGTATCCAGTCAGCCTTAGGAAACTCCTTACCTCAAAGTCGTTCTTCAGTTGCTCCCAAGAAACTACAGCTCTCACTTTCTCTAGGTCTACAGATACTCCTTCCTATGAGATGAAGTGACCCAATAAGTGAATCTGGTCCATCCAAAAGTGGCACTTCGAGAGTTTAGCATAAAGCCGATGCTCTCTCAGTGTACTCAGAACGATCTCAAGATGGGTAGCATGGTCGTGTCGAGTGTGAGAGTACACTAAGATATCATCCACGAAGACCACGACGAGGAATACAAGTAAGGATGGAACACTCGGTTCATCAGCACCATGAAAACTGTTGGCGTGTTCGTGAGACCAAACGGCATGACCGTATACTCGTAAAGACCATACCTGCTCCTGAAGGCTGTCAGAGGTATATCTGATGGTCTAACGTGAAACTTATGATAGTCGTACCTCAAATCGATCTTTGAGAACACGCGGGATCCTCGAAGATGATCGAAGAGATCATCAATCCTCGGCAAGGGATAACGGTTCTTGACCATCAACTGGTTCAACTTCTGATAATCCACACAGAGCCTAAGGGTACCATCTGCCTTCTTCGCAAACAGGACAAGCGAACCTCAAGGAGAAGTACTGGGTCAGATGAAACCCTTTGCCTGCAACTTCTCCAACTACTTCTTGATCTCCTGCAACTCAGGTGTATCCATCCTATAGGGAGGAATGGACATCAGTGCCACTCCTAGCATGAGCTCAATAGAGAAGTCCACCTCAAGCTCCAGAGGAAAACCTGAAAAGTCCTCTATAAAGACATCCCTGAAATGATCCACCACTGAAGGAAAGTCTAACTGAGAAGTCCCCTGGTCATCCAGATAAAGACTAGCAATCTGGGTCATAACCCCACCTAGCCCATGATTCTTGAGTCCTGCTCGACTCGCCTGAACATCTCATTCTCCTCTATGAGGAAAAGATTCACCCTCTGGTGAAATGAAACTCACCTTGCGATGATAGCAGTCGATGACTGCCTATAAGGGAACCAACCAGTCCATCCCGAGAATGAAATCATAGCCTGTCATCTCTTGGATATCGATATACCATAAGAAACAATACCCTACAACCTCGATAGGGAACTCTCTTCACTGAAGTATACTAGATGTCCTCATCCCTAAAGTTGTGTCTAGAGTCAATAAGTCGGTAGAAGAAAAGATACAGAGCACAAGGATCTCCACAACAATAGCAAAGATAAAGATATGCGTAGAACCAGTATCGAAAAGAGCTGAAGATAGAACTGAGGATACTAATATCGTACCTCGAACTGTAGAAGGTCCGGGATCCTGCTTCTGATAGGCCTGCTCCACCGCAAAAGTCTGGCTAGCCCCGGGGCCCTATGACCCTGCCTGACCACTCTGAGCGATCTTCTATGCTGGCGCTGAAGGACTGGTGACTGACTACCATGGCCTTGACCTCCACCTCTGCTCGAATGGCCGGAAGAACTCCAGTTCCCTAACTGGTGAGAAATTGTTGGTGCTGCTCTGGAATGAGGGGTCATGGAAGAACTCCCGTCACCAGCTACTGGTGAGATAACCTGGCAGAAATGCTGAAGGTGACCCATCTTGCCGCAAGATTGGCACTCCAATGGGTCTCTCTGGCTCTGCGGCCTCATGTTCCCTACCCTTCCACACTGGTAGCATACTACCTGGCTACCTGAAGATGTATCTCGCCTCCTAGGATCACCGTACGTAGTCTTCCTACGACGCTTCCTACTGTCAACTGGAAGAACACTAGCTATGGAAGCAGAACCGCTCTGTATCGCAGCTCTGGAGTCTCTTAGATTACGCTCCGTAATCAGTGCCTAGTTGATGATGGATGTGATGGAAGTCAACTGGAAGAGATTCACCTGCGAGCAGATCTCCCACCCGAGACCATTCTCATACTTCCTTTCCAAGAGCACCCCACTTCCATCCCTAGGGGTGTGAAATGCTGCAGCTCGGTGAAACGATAGGAATACACCATGACAGAAAGAGTAACTTACTCTAGACTCATGAACTCCTGGGATCGATCGGCCATCAGGGTCTCCGGATAGAAGTAGTCGTAGAACATGCATTGGAACTCCTCCCAAGCCATAACCTACTGATGACCCGCCTATGAGATCACGTCCCACCACCTCTTGGCGGAGTCTTGGAGCATGTAGGTAGCGAGCTTGACCCGCCTCTCTGGAGGTGTCTTCAGATACTCGAAGATAGTCAGCATGGATTCCATCCATGAATCTACAGCCTGTGGTCCTCCTTCCCCCGAGAAAGTGGGAGGTTGTTGCTGCTGAAAAACCCGCATCAAGTCTTCCATATACGTGGAAGGAGGAGGCGATCTTTGAAAGTTCTGCATCATCCTCATTAAACCTTCCCTGAACTACGCATCAACACCAGCAACTGGTATAACAGTCGGTGCCAAGGCTGGCCCGACTGGAGGATCGGTAGGAAGTCCCTGATCAGCCATTTCTGGTGTCTGATCACTACATGACAACTGACGAACCACTGGAGGACGTCTCAGAGGCATGACTCTGAAAGATCAAAAGCATACCTTAGATTAGAAAAAACAAATACATAGAACAAAGGAGTAAAAAACGGAAACAAGATAAGGAAACACTCAAGATTTAAAAAACATGACTACACGGCGTGTATAAAACTTACACGACGTGTACTTAAATCCAGTCCCCTAACCGTGTCTCCTTACACGGCTAACCCACATGGTCTTTTTAAACTGATACTACACAGCGTGTTCCCTTATAGACACGGTGTGTAGTAGGCAAGGTTTCAACGACCCGTGTTGTTAGTTACACGACCAACTACACAGTTGAGACTACACGGCGTGTTCCGAACAAACACGGCATGAACTTGAAGATTTTCCCGACCCGTGTTGTTTGCGACACGACCAAGTACACAACTTACCCTTACACTGCATTTTCCAAACAAACACGGTGGGTAGAAGAAAATAGAACACCGACCCATGTGGTTCATGACACGGCCGGGTACTGAGGACAATGATACACGGCGTGTTCATACAAAACACGGCGTGTTTGAAAAGAGCTTCCCCGACCCGTTTTGTTAGTTACACGGCTTGGTACACGCTCACTACTACACAGCGTGTACCTACCATACACGGTGTGTTCCTGGAGGTTTTTCACAACCTGTGTTTCTACTCACCCAGTTAGTGACACGGTTTAAATCTACACAGCGTGTATATATAGAGTACACACCCTGTACTTTGGGTTTTTCTGGGCAGTAGCTCTGAAACTGCACTGAAGCCCATAAAACACTGAAAAATGAGCATAAAGGTGCCAAATTCCGATTCATGAGGGCCCATACTCCCCACGAATCAATGCTTGGAATCCAATACAGTCATAAATAAGGAAAAACAAGTCAACGATTCACCAATTTTCGATTTAAGAGGGGCCATAACACCTCAAGAACCAAAAATCGGCGTTCATTTACACAAGGTACAAAACAAACAACCTTTCTATCAAAATTCAGATATTCTATCAAGAATTTATCACAACAACATGCTTAACCTACACAAAATATATCACAACAACATGCAATTCCTAATGCACCCTAGATGGCATGGAAAGAATGCATGGCATGTGATTTATAACAAGTGCCTATATGATGCATTAGATGACATACCCTCATCTCATCAGGTTGCGACAGAAATAGAACCAGAATAGTAACAATAGTAACAACACAAGGCATGTGGATCACTCTAGGTGAAATCATAACAACCGTAAAATCTCAATACCAGAAAACTACAATAATCGAGGTAGTATGGCTTTTCCCTGTACACGAGTTAGCTACTCCCAGGCACAACTTATTACAAAGTACCGAATCTATCTTTTCCCTGGCTAAAGGCTCCAAATAGTAAATCAAGATAAGAGAATCTCCTTTGATACCACTTTTTAATGTCCCAGTTCTAGAAGCCACCCAAAGGCGCCCCATACCCGGATGGTCACATGGCCTCAAGCGCATTTTCCATAATGCAAGAGGCTGCCGACTAGCAGCGAGTGCCTTGGGTGTGATAGTGGGGAAACTATTCCCTCATTGGAAGAGTAAATAGTGGAATAGAAAAGAAAATAACAGCAATAGTGAAAACAGTAGACATCCATACAAGAGTAAACACTGACAGACTGATAAATAAACAACTGGAGCAGAAATGTATATAAAATGATGCATGATACATATGTCTAAGAAAGCAGCCAAACAAGTCACAATTCTGAATACAATACTAAACAAAAGTGAAAAAGAAAACAGATAAACATCTCAGCATCGCAAGCCACGGCTTGGTCCCATGCACTCCATCTCCACAGCAAGTCGAGTCCCTGAAGTAGAAGGGCGCTTTCCCTTATCTAAACCTGCAACAACATAATCTGTTTGGGCCCAAAAGTATGACCCAAATAGGGTGTGAGAAAAAGTCCCAATAGCCAACCACCCAAAGATCTGTGCCTAACAGTTAGTGAATATAAGGCAGGTAAATTGCAGTAAGCAGTATACAGTAAGCAGTAAATAGGATAAAATAAAGTAGTAACAATCCACAGTTTCTAGTATATAATCTACAAACAAGAAACAACAACTCAAGAAAGTAGAACAAAAAGGCACCTCTGGGTAGTTCTCACAGCCTAACCCCTAAGGTTCAACCTACAAGTACTAGAAACCCTTTGGGAGGTACACACAATCTCACCCCTTTGGTTCAGCTAAAATAATAGACTCTCTAAGGAAGCACTCACAGAAAATCCCCCCTATAGTCTCGTAACGTACTAAAGGCTCTCTGGGGAAGCACTCTACATCTATTCCCCCTGTGTCCCGAGTCGAGGAACTACATACTCTCTGAGGAAGCACTCAATGTCAATTCCCCCTATGGTCTCGCATCATAATTTAAAGACATTCTGGAGAAACCCTTAAGTCCATTCTCCCTACGGTCCACTACACTAGGTTCTCACAGCCCTATGTAAAATAAACATTCATAGCGCACGTATTGGCCCAAGTAAACCTCAAGAACTACTTGTCTATCATTCTAAGGCACAACAGCAATACATTACATCAGTTCCACTATCCTATGACTAGGCATGGAAACTGGAAAACACCAAATAAGCAAAACAAGCATGTAAAAACATCTAGAGAACAGTAAAATTTCCCTTTTCACAAGTAATGAACTCTACACAGGTGTATCAACAAGGCAAGAAAACAACAAGGGAAAAACAGGAAACATGCAATACCCCGTTTAAGGGTATTGGTGGAATTTGCACAAAATATTCACAGACTTCCTACGGAAAGGCACAAACCACCTACCTTGATGCTAGGAGAACGATATACATGAACCACGATGATTTATTCTCCTTAGAATGTTGAGGATCTGAGAAAACATCAAAAACTCTCAACCCATGATATCTTGAGAAAGAGGAGTTGGAAAACGAAGCTCTAGGAGAAGGAAGAACTCACCGCTGCGGTTGCAACACAATCGACGGCGGCTGAAACGGAAATCAGACGTAAGCTCGGGAATCCGGAGAAGAATCGCGGCCGTACGGGTCTCTCTCGGACTAAAAACCTGAAGAAAGGGTGTGTTCTGTCCTACAAGTGCGACCCCGGTGCGTTTAATGAAAAAAAAGAAAGTACATGGTGTGTACTTCTGGGTTACAGGGCGTGTAATCTGTTTTTCCATACTCCGCTTTAAGCGGCCGCCACATCGGCTCTACACACCGTGTGTGTGGCCCGGACACGGCCATCACACAGCTTCAAGTGGCAAGGGAGTACACGGTGTGTACTCAGAAATTTCATGGTGTGTACTTCAAAAATTTCCAGAAAACCCATTTTTCTCAAAAACTCCATAAAAAAATGACATATCTGAAAAGAAGATCCGAGTTCTTACACCAACCACCCCTGATTAGCTCAACATTAAGGTTGTCATAAAAAAGGTATCAAAGTATGATAGTTCTCAAGATAGATATCTTTCCAAACTTAGGCATAAGGTTTCAAAATGAAACAAAAATACCTATTATACCAAATTCATGGCATGTGACATTACATATGGTACATTTATTAGGTTATCAAATGGATAAAACTTGTTTTGTTTTCCATGAGCATATACTATATCGCTATATGAAATTATACCCAAGATATCCTTAATATTTAATTATATCCTATAATACTCTATAATTAACATTAGTTAGGTATAACTCAATTTTATACTCTGAGAGGCCAATTATCATTTCACTTCATGCAATATATGAAACTAACATTAAGAAATAATAAAGTAGATAATAATCTTTATAAAACATGATACATTTTACATTCTTAACATATTTAATAATACCCAGAAACATACAAAAAATCCCATTAAATCACATCCTATATGGAATATTTCTAGAAATTCATTTTATTTGTTACATTTTTAAGGTTTTATTACATGAATTATATCTACACAGACCCTTAACCAAAAAACTGAATGGTACCTGAGTCAAAGTTCCACTAACACCAAGAGTTATTCTTAATCTCTAGAGACTTGTTTTCCAAGCCTTTATAAGTATTTTGGGAATGATTTACCATCTTTAGTTATAAATGAAATTCCTTGATGAATTTTATTGGGAATCCAACATGATCCATTCTTAAATAAATCATTATGAAAAAAATTACTACTAAACAAGGAATACAATATTATACAAGTATATAAACATAATATAAATCTCTAAATGAATTCATATAAACCCAATACATGTGTATACCACCCCATATAAAGAAATCCATGATAAATTCTCAAGACAAAATAGGTTTAAGATAATGGAAAACAAAGATGAAATATGCGATGTTTCATGCATGACCTCCAAAAATCACACCATCAAAACCAACATAGTCGTGGGATTTAAACTACCCAAGGAAACGATGAATAACTTTCCATGAACATACTCAACGATTAGTAAAATTAAAAGTAGCTAAAATACAGTAAGTGAAGATAAATTTTCAACAGAGATTCCACCCAGGGAATGATCATAAATACTAAGTAGGGAATAATAATACCCAAATATTTTTTTATATTTTATTTTTTAAAATTACACTACATTTGATAGTGTGGAAATCACACAACACCAAGCTTAAACTAACTTCAAAATAATATTATTTCAATATAACCATTATAACCTGGTTATTTAATTAGAATGTATGAATAAGAGTGATCATATTATGAATTTTATATATAAAGGTCATAATAAATACTAATTTATTTATTAATTATTAGTAAACCAATAATCAATTTTTAGTCAAGTCATTTAATACTTCAAGAATATATTTTCTTCACAAATGGTTTTTATATCTTTTTGTGAGAGAATATTATAATTAATTTTTTAAACTTTTAGAAATTTTATTTCATAAAAAGGATTTCATTTTTGAATTCAACATATAAAAATTTTATTATGGTGAAATTTTAATATTTTTCTTAAAAGGTTGATTTTTCAGTGAATATTGAAAATACCAATTTTATAAAAAACATTTTTTTCTTTTCAAGTACTCACAAAATAAAATTTTGTTTTGAATTGATTTTAAAATTTAAAATTTTAATTTTTATTAAAAATAATCCAATTAATTTTTTTTAAATTTACTTTATTCTTTATTTTATATAAAATCATTTTTATACTAAAATTCATTTTGATGGAAAACTGGTTTTTATTTTTTTTTTAGGGTTTATTATAAAATTAATTCCTTCAACTTATTGGAATTGAATTTTATAAAATGGATTCCATATTTTAAAGTGGAATGTATAATTTTTTTAAATTTCCCAACTTTATTTTTTCATTATTAAAAGTAACTTTTCTAAAAAATCCAATTATCAAGGTAAGCGTTAAAATGGGTTAAAAGAATTAAAACTAAAATGATAAAGGTTAAAATAACCTAAAAAATTATCTAAATCCTATTTTATGTTCATATTTTGACCCTATATAATCTATTATTCTAATATGTATCATTCTGGATCCATTTCAATTGAGTAAAACATTAATATATTTTAAATATTTGAAAACTTCCAAGTGTGTCCTCTCCATCACTTATAAAAGGACATCACCGCTCCTCTCTTATCCACACTTCAAGTGACACTTAGCTTAACCAAGTACTATCCAAATACTTTAATAAAATATCTATTCAAATATTATAGGTATTGTTTTTATCATAATACCATCCTAAGAAGGATTTTGGTATAATCCCAACGTGGATGTCTGAAGAAGCTGTATAGTTTTTAACATTGTATTTTATTTTAAATTTATTATTTTAATTCCTTTAAACCCATCCTAACCATTATAATATAATAAAATCAGTATATAAAATATATTTACATGTTATTATGTTTATGTTACCACCATGTTTCATCTACATATCATTCTAATGTAAAACGAAAACATCTTTCAAGTGTAAGTGCAGACTACCACCTTATGAAGACGATAAATTTCATTTTTCATATTCTCATCTTATGGATGGTCATAATGATGGATCAAAATTAAATAATATGAAATATATGATTTAAATTTAATTATATAGTGGTATATAAATATTCTAATTATTTCTTTACTATCCAATAAAAAATAAAAACATCGCTCGTGCGTACGTACTACCTACCGTCTTCACGTTGATGTGTAATTAATTTTTCATCACCACTTCACTTATTTGGTTAAAAAATGAAAATAATTAATATATAGGTTATTTATTTAAGAATTATGATTTTTTGAATATAATATTTCATTTACCTTCTTACCCATACACCCTTTAAAAAATGATATCACTACTCATGCATACTTGTGGACGACCACCTCCACAAAATGATACGATTCATTTTTCATGTTTTACTATAAAAAATGATTCTAAATAATTAGATAATGAATTTATAATTATATAATGATTAATTATCTGAATGTTATGTAACCATGAACAATATTAATGTATTGGAACTATGAAACCAAAACATACATGAAAAACTAAATAGTTAACACTCCGAAATGACGATTTTAATAATGAATTGTTATCCAAATGGTTTGAAATATTATAAGTAATTAATATATGATATTATATGTATATTTATGGTTTTTTAATAGAATTATAATAAATTTAATTTAGTTATATAGTATTTTAAAATCACTTACAAGGCAAGTCGAACTTGGGGTAAGAGAGTTCTATTGCAATCTAATTTTATTTCGGGACTGTTTATATTCCAATTTACTTTGGGAAAATTATAAGATCCTAATAATTTGAACCCCATATATTTTATTATTCACTAGTTATTATGGGGTTTTCAGGTTTATATTCCATTTCTTCTACACTTGTATCAAGATTCAACTCGTAGCATACATGTAAGTGGATTTCGTTTTTTAAAAACTTGTTTTGATGTTTCCTTCCAACTCTTTTTCTTCAATGTCCATGTTTTATTTAAAATGTTTTCAAGAAACTTTTTAATATTCTCCAAATATTTATTAAATTCATTTTTATCCCTTTTTAAATTTCTATAAAAAAAATTTAAAATCAATATTCTTGTTATTTTATAAATGAGGCACTTTTTACTAAAGGTATGGATAAAATCTATGTTTTAATGTACACCACACCAATGAATTTTACTATTGTCATAATTATTCTTTTATTTGATGATTAGTTTAAAAATTTACAAGGTTATTTTGAAAGAAAATATTTTTCTCAATATTTTTTTGAATTTTGTTTTTAAAATTATATCAAAAGAAAAGGGTATTATTTTCTAAATGGGATGGAAAGAATTTTGAAAATGATT
The DNA here is from genome assembly GCA_963277665.1 of Viscum album. NCBI lineage: Eukaryota > Viridiplantae > Streptophyta > Magnoliopsida > Santalales > Viscaceae > Viscum > Viscum album. The sequence goes on along the minus strand of OY728129.1, from coordinate 1,371,607,528 downwards.
TATAGCCCCATTATTATATGAAGTTATAAGGAAGTTATTTTTAATGTATTTCCTCTACTTTATTTAATAAATTCTTGGGTTTACTAAGAAAACATTATTTATATTGAATAAATGGTATTATATCTTCCTTTACTAATATACCTTATTTTGAGATTGTTCACTTTCTTGTGATCATGTTTTGTAATACCCTCCATTATTTATTGGGAATTGTTTTCTCATTAATGTACATATATTAATATTGTGTATGAATTCAATAAAATTTATCACTTTGATATTGTCATAACCGTATTCCATTTCTTTATATGGTATTAGTTGAAAGAATCTAATTAGTACTGTTTTTTCATTTGCTATGGAAATGTTAATATTACCTATTCTCAATTTAATAAAAATAATTATTGATTTAAAATGAATTTTTATAATGAGTTGTATTGATCCTTAAATATATGAGGAATTAAAATGAAGTAGAAGTTATGGGTTGAGGCCAGTTATATATATCCCCTTGATGCATCGACATGTCTCATGAGACAAAATAGGTGGCCACATTAGATGGGTATTTTGTTTATCAAAACCTATTTATTAAGAATGATGTCTTGGTTGAGAGGACTTGATTGTAAGACTCATAATATCTTAGTCGAGTGGAATATATAAAAAGATTATATATTTCTATATTTATGCATTTACATTATTGAAAATTTATTTTTCATTATCCATGGGATATATATGTTTATATTATCCATGGATGTTCTTTGAAGTCAAGTTATTGATTAAAATGGCATGTGTTTTGATTTTTACCTATTGCATATTGATTATACCTTATTTACTCATGATAGTTTATATAATACATAACCCTTACTAAGCATATGATCTCTCTCGTTATTTGTTTTCCTTTCCCCATGATTTGAAGAATAAATATTTGAATGATTTTCAATTATTTAGTTATGTTTTTAAGATATGTTTTTTTACCAATGTAATATTAACATCATAAATATATCTAACCTCATAAGATTGAAAAATTGATCCATCCTTCATGGTATGATCCCTTGTATCTTCTACCAATGTAATAAGTAGAAACAAAGTATGGGTTATTTGATTCGACGAGTCACATTGGGTATCAAATTATTTTTATTAGGAACCTTATGAACTCTATTTTAGATTGACATAGTTAAAATAGCACAATGATAATGCATTAGTGTATTTGAGAAAATTTTAGGGATTTTATTCCATGGATCAATATTCATTATGAATTTTGGATAATTAAGTGAGTTCAATTGTTTTGGGATAAAGACTAGATATATGAATGGAATCATTACTAATATTCAATATAGGGAATAATCTACCGATCATTTTAATACAACTAGTGTTAGAGATGAGATGATCCTGGAAATATTTGTTAAACTAACTCAGGTTATTATTAATATCATTACCTGTGTAGAGCTACCAAATAAGAGAAACTATAGAGTGAAGTATCTTATGATTATGACTAGAAAACTCTCATGTGTTATTTCAAACAATATGAACTTGGATGAGTTACCTGTAAAAAGATAAAAATAGAGTTTCATATTTTTTTTTGTGGTAAATAATATGGAATGAAAAAGATTCAACATCACATGTGTTATGAATATTGAAGGAATCACTTGGGTAAATACTTAAATTGAATTAAAGTTTGGTACATGTGTGGAAAAAAATTATGTCATTCTCATAATTGTAAAGTCAAGAATGAATCTATTATTGTCCAGTGCTTTAATTTTCAGGATATAAAGAATTATGAAAACCAATTCTCTAAGAATCAAGGATGTCCCTGATAATTTTTTATTGTTGATATCTTGAAAGTAGTATAAAAATTATGAAGACAATGTAAATAAATTGAGAATTTTTCTTGAGAATTTTATTAGAGGAGGAATTATATGAGAAATATAATTATATGTTAATGTTAATTTTTGGAAGTTTCTTTTCTTATAAATATTGTCTCTATGGATGGAATATATTTTGTTCTTTCTAACACAAAGGTCTATCAAGGAATTTCCCTCATGGATGAATGCAATCATTGAGGATTTTAATTCAAGGTAAATAAAGTTAAATTGTAGAATATATGCTTATGATGTAGTGGTATTTATCAATTCTACTTTGGTATCAGGATTAATAGAAAATATTCAAGGATCTTTCTAATAATATTTATTTGTATGGAATATTTAGAAAATGTGAATTTGGGAAACAGATGATGAATAGTATCAATCACCCAAAAAGTGATTATTATGAAAATGTGATATTTATAGAAGAATATGTGGTCATAAATTTATGATTTTTGGGTTTAAATTTAATCGATGCCATTTGGGGAGTTTTAAGTTGATCTTTGTTTGTTTTTGAGATTTTGGAGATTAATTTTTATAAAGGTTTATTAATATTGGTTATTATTCTATTTTATGTCAATATTTGATTTTTAAACATAAGAAATAAAAATTCATCATTTTTTTGGATATTCTGGTCAATTAAATATTTTATTTTAGTGCTTGAGGTTTAAAAATTCATCATGATCCTGATGATGTACATCAAAGTTTGAAATTATGCTTATAGAATGTCATGAAATCATGCAAGTATATTTTATCACATTTTATATCCAAATAATAAAGGAATTTATAAAACTCAAGAAAAATAAATATAAATATATGAAGTATTATGTCAAAAGTAACACTAAACTACTAATATACATTTTTATAAACTCATTTTTAATTATTATTCTTATAGAGACACATGAATAATAAGTTTCCTATACAAAACTTATAAATTAAAGTTCATGATAAAATCTGTACGTGACTTTATTAAAATTTTATATTTAGTTTTAAAAAAAGAATCATAATTGGATTTATGAAAAATGAGGATAAAATTAAATACCTCAAAATTTTATTTTTTAGTTTTTAAAAAAAGAACTATATTTTCCATAGTGTGAAACACACATAACTTCAATCTCAAACAAACCATGAAATAATGTTATTTAAATATGACTGTTATAACTTATCCATTAAATTTATTGGTATGAATATTAGTAACAACACTGAATCATTTATATTAAAATGTCATAATAAATAAAAATTCATTTATTAATTTTTATGAAATAAGAACTCAAATTTTAGTAAAGTCATTTTATGCTTTAAAAATATGTTTTCTTCAAAAAATGGGTTTTAGTGCTTTTTGTAAGCGAATAATATAATTAATTTATTACAATTTTAGAAATTTTATTTTATATAAAATAAATAATTTTCTAAATAAACATTTCAAAATTATATTATGGTCAAATTTTAGGAATTTTTCGAAATGATTTATTTTAATGCAAATAGTTGAAAATACCAATTTTATAGAAAAGTGTCATTTCTTTTGAAGTATTTAAAAAGAACCACTATGTTTTGAATTGGTTTTAAAATTTTGTTAATTAAATTTTATTAAATATAATCCAATTAATGTGATTTAAATTAACTTTATGGTAATTTATTATATAAAAACATTTTTATACTTAAAACACATTTTTTTGGAAAACCATATTTTGTTGCATTTTGTGGTTTTATTTTAAAAGTATTTTTTTAAACTTATTGGAATTGATTTTTTTATAATGGATTAAAACTTTCTAATTATAATTTACAATTTTTTTAAATATCTTAACTTTATTTTTGGTCATTATGAATGATATATTTGGTAAAAAAGTCAGTTACCATGATAAGAGTTATACCAGATTAAAAGGTTTAGAATTAAAATTAATAGTGTTAAAATGACCTAAAAACTTGTATAAATTATATTTTGTAGTCATATTTACAACCTATATTATATAATATTTTAATATTAGTCATTTTGGACCCATTTTCTTAATTAATACATTAATATTTGTTAATCGTTGGATAAATTCCAAGTGTGTCCTCTCCCTCACTTATAAAAGGACACAACTTATCCTCTACTATAAACACTTAAAGATCCTATTATATAGGAAAATATGTTACCAAATACTTTTGAAACATCCATAAACGCATTATATAGGTCATTTTGTTTTTGTAATACCTTCTTAAGAAGGTTTTAGGTATAAACCTAAGGAGGTTGTCCCAAGAAGTGATATAGTTCTTAAAAAAGTGTATTATTTTTTATGTCTTATTTTACATCATTCAAACCTATCATTAACATTATGATATAATAAAATAAATATATAAAATATAATAAAATATTATTATGTTTATTTTATAACCATATTAATATACTTATCCATCTAATGGTACATCAAAACTTCTTTCACGCGTTCATGCAGACTAACACCTCGTGAAGATAATGTATTTTATTTTTCATCAACACCTATTATGGATGCTCACAATGATGTATAAAAATGAAATAATGTGATTTAAATGATATAAATTTCAATATTTAAGGTTAAATAAATATTATAATTCTTTATTTTCCGTCCAATAATAAAAAACACCACTCATGCATATGTACGACCTACCATCTCCAAGTAGCAGTGTAATTCATTTTCCCTCACCACGCCACTTTGATGGATATGAATAAGGAATATATTAATATATATTATATTTATGAAATAATTATTATTTTTTAAATATAATATATAATTTAACTTCTTACCCTTCCACCCATTAAAAAATGATAATGTCGCTCGTGCATACACGTGGACTACCATCTCCATGAAGTGATATGATTCATTTTTAATGTCTTCCTTTCAAGAATGATTATAAATATTTATATAATGGATATATATTATATTAATATAACTATTATAATTATTTATATTATGTAACAATTATAAATATATAGTTACCAAAACTACTGAACTAAAAGTTACATGAAAAATGAAATAGTTATAACCCAGAAACGATGATTTTAATACAGAATTATTAATAAACGGGTCTTGAAATTTTATAATTGTATAGTATATGATATTTTAAGTATTTATGTTACTCTGTTATATATTTATAATGAATTAAAATATACTATAAAAGAGGTTTAAATCACTTAGTAGGTGAGTTGATCTTGAGATAAGGGATTTCTGTTATAATATCATTTTATTTCGAGATTGTTTATGTTCAAATTTACTTTGGGAAAATTATATTATCCTAATATTTTAAACCCAATCTATTTTATTCACCTTTGGTTATGTTGTGGTTTACATTTTTATACCCATCTCTTCTTTCACTGGATCAGGAATCGATAAGAAAGTTACACGTAACAGACTTTCTTTTGAAAAATCATATTTCGATGTTTTACTTCCAACTATTTTTCTTCCATGTCCACATTTTTTAAAATGATTTAAATAATATTTTTAAAATTATCCAAATATTTATATTTTTTTTCATTTTTTAAATTTATTTTAATTGTTTTTAAAGGAATCTTCTTATCATTTTCTGAATGATGTAATTTTTAATAAGGGTGTGAAAAAAATATTTGTTTTGCATACAATGCACAAATATATTTTTCCATCATCATGACTACTTTTTTATTTAAAGATTAATTCACAATTTTACAATATTTTACTCAATATTTGATAATTTTTTGTTTAAAATGGCATCGAAATAAAATGGTGTTTTTTTAAGGAATGAAAAGTATTTTGAAAATTGATTTATAGCCCTGTTCTTATACTAAGTTTCAAGGAAATTATTTTTAACTTATTGTTTATATTATCTTTTATAATGAAATAGTTTTAGTAATAAAATTTCATTTCTAATGAATTTATTTTCATATGACATCCTTTACTGATTTACCTTATTTTGATATAATTCACTTTATTGTTATCATGTTATCTATCACTCTCTATTATTCGCCAGAAATTATTTTTTTCCTTCACATACATATATTTTTATGATGGATAAATTTATTATCTTCTCCAGTATTTTGATATTTTATTAAGTGTATACCATTTTTTATATGGTATCATTTGTAGGGTTGTTTAATAATAATGTTATTTCATTTACTAGGGAAATATTTATGTTTGATATTCTTGATTCAGTACGTATAATTGTTGGTTTATAAGGAATTTTTAGAATGAATTTTATTGATTATTCAACAAATGAGTAATTAATATGGTATTCTAGAAATGGGCGGGATTGGGTTATAGATATCCCCTCGATGCATCAAAATTTCTCATGACCCAAAACACTTGGCCACATTAGATGGGTATTTGGTTTACACCTACCTATTTATTTATAATGATATCTTGGTTGAGATGACTTGATGGTAAGATTCATGATATCTTGGTTGAGTGGACTTGATGGAAAGTTCATTAATATTCATATTTGAGTATTTCATTTATTGATAATTCTGTTTTCATTATCCATTAGATCACTATATTGATATTATCCGTGAATGTACTTTGAACTCCAATTATTGATAGAAATGGCATTTTTTTGTTATTATCCAATTTTCCATATTTATTATAAATTATTTACTCATGATAACTTCCACTATAAATAACCCTTGTTGAGAATCTAATGTCACCCTTTATTTTTTTCCTTTCCCCCAAGATATGAAGAAGAAATATTTTAAAATTTTCAAGGATGCAATAAAGTTTTACATGTTATGTTTTATTTTTTTTCTAATATAATATGAAATTAATATATATATATATATATATATATATATATATTCTCACCATAACACTAAACTGATCAATAATTCATGGTGAAATATCTCATTACTTATACTAGTGTAATAAGTAATCACTAATTATGGGTTAGTATATTTAGGGTGTTAGAGGAACCACCAACAGTGAATCAACATAATTATGATGTCATAATGTATGAATATAAATGTCTACACATTTATATACATATATAGGTAAAATTGGTTTAATATCCAAAAACACTGTATAACATTAGATTAATAGAGAGGAAATTCATGATCATTATTAACTAAAATCAGCATCTTCCAATACTGGGAGGGTCTATAACATAATTATCTACTTCAGGCATAATATTGAGATGAGATAATGAATAATTTTCATCCTATAATGACCCTGGTCTTTATTTCACATTAAAACTATATTTTTTTCATACAATTATGAATAATACAACCCTAAAGATCGATAATTATACTTTATTTTGGAATTAGGTACATATAATAACATCTTGAACATGGGATATAACAACTTTATTGAAATTTTTTTTAACATGATTATAAAATTACATAGCTTTTAAAACTACATAGGATAACTTGGGGACATACATAAGAAAGTGGTGAAATATATAGCCTATTAAGGGAATAAACATGTAAGAATGTGATACAATTTAGATAATACACATAAAAATTGGGAATAAAAAGTGAAATAATGATAAATAAGAATAATAAGGCATGATATAACATGATAATCATAACATGGAAAGTGTGGAAACAACATAAAACACTACATCTTAAACATAAGTCAAGGATGACTGACAAGACATAATGATAAAAAAAATCCCATAAACGTTTTAGGTTCACTTCCTATTGAAACATGATGTCTCATGTGACTAAACATTAGCCAATTCATTGTAGTGCTATATAATTGTGGGGGTACTCATCGTATTCATTTAATTTCCACACTAAAGTGTTCCACATATATCATAAAACATGGAATCATTTATAATAAAATTTTATTAAAAAATATAGTGTGGTATACATACATGTATGTCCCAAGTAAAATTGGTACAAGTAAATATATGTGACCACTATTTATAGAAAATGGGTGTGGTAATCACAAAATAATTGTTTTCTCAAGGAAAATTACGGTGAAATTTCTACTGCATAACAACATCACTTGAAAATTAATAAAATTATTTGATGAGATCAAAAGGGGTATCTAATAATTTTATCATACAATTGGTAGTAATAGGGATATTTAAATACATATCCCAACCTTAGGAATTGAAAATATAAGGCATAAGATAATAAATAAACTTGAGTAAAGGAGAGAAGGTGAGGACCCCTTACTTGAGTGTGTGACTCCAAATTCTTGGGAGGAGCTTCTTGAGAGATTGGGGGAACCTTGTGAGGAATCTATATAAGGGAAAAAAGATTAATTATGTGCTACAAGTATTTTGAGTGATGTCAAATGGGATCTTGGGTGGTTTTATGTAGGAAATGAGTGTGAATTTATTTATTATTTCTCAAGCTTCGGTTATGGACTCTATATAATAAAATAACCAAAACCAAAAGAGTTACGATGATTTTTTCCCATGGTTTCAGCCAAATGGGAGTGATTATAATTATTTTAGATGGCCAATGTCTGAACCTTATAAAATAATACACTTTTATATATTGAATTGAGTCATTCTATTAGAGAAATAATTTTAAAACATTCAAATATATTAATGGTTTTGGAGGATTCATAAAGGCTTCATTAAATTATCCAAATAAACATAAAATAAAATTATTTTAAATAAAAAAAATATATTTGGTCATAGATCCCATTTATAGTATTTATTACACCAATTTTAGGTCATTATTATTGTATAATATATAATATATATTTATATGGTATTTCATTTTTACTATACAATTTTACTATCTTGTAAAATTATGAAAAATTAACCATTGGATAATTTTGAGATTATTATTTGAAAAATAATAATTATTTTATCTAAATAATTTTATAAATATGTTCATTTTTACTTTATAAATAATAATCGATATTAATTGAGAAATTATGGGTTTTTTTTGACAATAATAGTTTTTGAACTCTTATAAAAATTATATTTGACTTCATAAAAATTATATGATCATTTATATTTAATAAAATTTATTGTTTAAAATATTATTTTTTATAAAAATTAATTAATTCCACAAAATAAATTACTTAATTTAATTTTAATGTTAGAAAAAAATAATATTTGTGTTTTATTAAGTCGAAAAAAAATCATTTATAAATTAACAATAATAAGATGAAAAAATATTCATTATTCTATATAAAATAATTTATATACTCATATTTTTTGGGTCTTTCTACATATACCTTTAATACACCATCAAACTCCCTAAGAGTAAGGTGTGCGATAGTGAGACTTTCCTAGGGTGGTTCGGCGTACATGGTTTGGGTTTTGATATCGATGAGCTTAAACTTATACAATAAACAGTTTAGATCTTGCTTAATTTTTTGAATCTCATCTTGGGAATTGTCAAGGGTAAATCCTAGTGTTTCTATCCACCTCAGACACTTTGATTAATGGGCTTCAAAGGGTATGATTCTTCTGGTTTTGGGCATCTATTACTTTTTCTGTGTCAATTGGATTTGTTAAAACCCTATATTCTTACTAATCATGTGATCACGGTTCAATGGCTATATTATCAATGACAATGATGCTTAACAGTCTTTTAAATTCATTATAATGTAAAAAAAATCAAATAATTTCATGTGTTTTCTATAACCATAATACATAAAAAGACATTTAATTAAATCACAAGGGAAGTTTTAATTATACCAGTTTGGGTGATTAAAATCTTCCCCCTTACGAAATTTTGACCTCAAAATTATCATTTTCCACACTAAGAAAGATGAGGGTAAGTCTGTTTCATCACATCCTCCTATCCCTACATTGTTTTTTTCAAAATTATGGTTTCTCCAAAGCACTTTGACATGGTACATTGTCTTACTTTTTAGAACTTTTTCTATATGATCTATGGTCTTCACCGTGTGCACTCACTAGGAAAGATAGTTATCTAATGGTACCACGTATGAATTATGTATTTTTGAGGGATCTAGTACGTACTTCCTCAATAGGGATATATGGAATACATAATGTGCATGAGATTATTTAGGTGGTTGTGCTAGTCGTTAGGACACCACTTTATTGTGATCAAGGATCTCAAAGGGAATGATGTACCTTGGACTATGCTTTAAATTATTCCAAAATATCAGCACTTTATTTCCTAGAGATATATAGAGAAATACCATGTCTCCAACATCAAACTCTGGGTCTCATCGATATTTTTCATCATAGCTCTTCTGTCAACTTTGAGTAGCATTGACATGGTGCTAAATGGTATTATCCTTTTCCAACATTTCCTCAACCATTTCCAGACCTAGGCATTTTTGTTCCCCAAATTCATCCTAACGTATAGGTGTTATGCACCTCTTCACATAGAGGGCTTCATTGGGATACATTTGGATGCTTGAATGGAAACTATTGTTGTAATAGAACTCAACTATAGGAATATGTTGGTCCCATCCTCCTTTTTAGTCAATTAAGCATGATCTAAACATTTCCTAAAGTGTTTGGATAGTCTGATCAGATTGGAAATCAATTTTATGGTGTTAATACATACTGAAGTACAACTCAGTATTTAGAGCATGTTGGAGACTCTTTCAGAAGTTAGAGGTGAGTCATGGATCTCTATCAGATTCAATCGATAGTGGAATTCCCTGAACCCTCACCACTTATCTGGATTATATTCTTATAAGATGGCCGAGTGAGAAATCTTCTCTAGTTGAAATTAAGTTCAAAATATTTTTAAGGAGATCCACCACAAACCATATATAATTATTCCCTATTGATATTTTTGGAAGACCAATGAAAAAGTCCATGGTAATTGTTTCCTATTTCCAAGTTGGTAGGGGTAATGGTTGCATCATCCCCTTGTATTTTCACCTTTCTTCTTTCACTTGATGATATATAAGACATATTGATGTATATTATATGATCTCATTATTTATATTGTCCCACCAAGAGTGTTCCTAGAGAACTAGAGACATCTTTGTGCTTCCTAGGTGGATGGAGAAGGCTAAACTATGTGCATCATCCAACAACTCCTTCATTAACTCAATATTTGATGGTACACATAGTCTTGAACCAAATATCACAACTCATTCTTCATTAACATTGAACTTAAAGGATTTCCCTTTCCTTATAGATTACTCTTTCTTCTAAATTCCCACATAATATCGTTGAGAATACATTTTCTTATCCACAAGGGATGATTGAGAATTCGTTTGTGAAAGGATTGATTATGTTCCTTACTTTGGGATTCCCATGTCAATACCTTCCAAATATAAGAAGATCAAATCCCTATCAATTATAATTAATAATATAATTGATAAAACCTTTCTACTTAGAGTGTCTATCACTTTTTTTACTTTACTGGGATGGTTGTGGATTGAAAAGTGATATTCCTTCATCACCTCTAAACATATTCATCAGAACATATTCAGATCTTTCTATGTGAATATATATTTGAGACCTTTTTGATCCATATATATTTCACACTCCTACACAAAGAGATAATTCCATAAGGTTTTCAAAGAGAATATCATTATATCCAACTACAGATCATGCATTGGGTAGTTTTATTCATGAACTTTAAATTACCTTGAAGTATATACTGTGACTTTTTCATTCTTCATTAACAAACTTACCAAGCCCTTCATTAACAAATCGCTGAATACCCCCAAAAATTTCTCCACTTGTGGTTAATGTGGGTATAGGGACAATGATAATCCTTCTTTTTAGTTTATTAATTCCCTCTTCACAATCATAATTCCAAGAAAAAATGGACCCCTTCAGAGTTATCCAGGTTAGAAGGTTTGTAAATCATAATAAATTTATCACAAATCGATGATAACAACTAGATAATCCAAGGAAACTATAGAAATATGTCACAGATGTTGGCCTCAGCCATACTTTAATTGCTTATATATTTAAAGGGTCTATAAATATACCCTTTCTTGTGATTATATATCCCAAGAATGATACTTCTGTCAAACAGAAAACACATTTTCTATTATTTTCATAAACCTTCTCCTTTTGAAAGTTCTCTAGCACAATTCTGAGATTCTCCTCATGCTCCTCCTTGGTTATGGAGTATATTAGAATATCATCTAAAAGGACTATAGAAAATTTGTCAAAATAATCTATAAAGACTCTATTAATCAAGTTCATGAGGATTTATAGAGCATTAGTGATCCCAAAACGCATCACTATGAACTCATAGTGCTCGTACCTCATATGAAAAGAAGTATTGAGAATATCCTCCATATTCACCATAACATGGAAATATCATGACCTCAAATCCACCTTGGAAAAGAATTCCACTCCACGTAGTTGATTGAACATGTCATCAATTCAAGGTAGAGGATACTTGTTCTTTGTCATGATCTTTTTTGAGCTAATGATAATCAATAAAAAGGTGAATTGACCCATAATTATTCTTGACAAAGAGGATTGGTGCACCCAATTGTGAAGCGGGTATTTATATGAACCCTTTATCCAAATTATCTTGTAGTTGTTTCTTTAGATCCTAAACTTCTACAAAAAATATTCTATATGGATTCTTTGATAATGTAAATGACCCTTGTATAATATTGATTGAAAATTCATACTATTTTCAAGGGGGAAGACTAGGAGGTTCCTTGGGTAATACATCAGTGTATTCCCTGAAAATAGGTATCTCTTATAGGATGATTATTTCTTTAGACTCAATCATCTGTCCTAGATACACTTTATTTTAATGTAATAATACCCCTGATTGTGATTTTGGTGTAAAGGTAGATTCATCCTCCACCTTTCCCTTGTACAAAATCGGGGGAAGATTTGTAATATTGAGAGTGATTTTCTTATCATGTAAATTTATGTTGTATTTATATAGGGAAAGACAATCCATTCCCAAAATTGTATCAAATTATACCAAAGGGAGTATAACAGGGTTTTCTGGTATGTTTTTCTTGAAAATTATGATAGTATAAGAGCAATATAACAAGGATACAATAATTACCCCATTTCTTTTTCCACAGATAACTCCACTTCCATGATTTATGGTTGTGTTTGAATAGTTATAATAAACCTTCATGATATGAAGGAATGCATATAAATAGAATTGAAGTGTGTGTTTTCTGTTATTTAATGAATAAATAAAATACCTATCACCATTTCATTTTCAGGATCTACCTCAGTAGTTGTGATGGAAAAAGATCACCCTTGATACCTTGGAGGTTGTTGGTTGCCTCTGAAAATAAGTGGATTAGTGCATTGATATGAAAAGTGCCTTAGTTTCTTATAGTTGAAGCAATAAACAATATGCTAAGGGTTAACTAGAATATTCTTTTCCTCCACCCTATTAGTGATTTTCTCCTATCATTAATCTATATCTAGGTTCCCTTCCTTACCACACCTAAATCATTTCCTCGTCCCCATTATGTAATTTTTGGGGCACTTTTTTCTACACCTTTGACAAGTAGGATGTTGATATTTCTTTTCACCAATAGATTTCTCCGTCAGACCATCAGAATTAAAATACACTTTCCACTTCTTGTCCTTATAACACCCTTGAAATTTTCTGATGTCCATTTTGAATTTCTAGGAATATTTTATAATTTCCTCATATCTATCAAAGTCACAGATTTCAAGGGATTTTGTAGAATATGTTTTAGAAAACCAAAGAAGTGTTAAACCTTATATTTGGGGGTAACAACAAAGTCGAAGGCATATAATGTATGTCTTGTGATGTTTTTCTCATACGTCCTGATAGATTCATCATTTTTTTCTTTAAGGGAAGGAAATATCTTTCTATTTTAAGTGAGAGAGTTCAAAGAAAATATTTATCAAAAAACATTTTATAAAATTACTTCCACCAAATAAGTTTGATCTCTTCCTTAGGATTCATATTCCTGATCAATGTACACAACTGATCAATTTATCCCTACAGATGATAAACAACTATTAGAACATTTTCCTGTTCAAAACATTGAAGGAATGAGAAGATTTTTTTCAATGGAGTTGATCTATTGTTCCATGATTAATGGATCAGATGATCCATTGAAATTCAGTGGTCTTTCTCGTATAAAGGGACCAATTATAACTTATTATTTCTTAGTTGGACTTAGAAACTCCTCTTTATCTAGGTTTCTATTCAAAACCTTATTTAACTAAGATATTATCATCACAAAGTTTTCAATTCCTACTCCCATCGAGTTGGGCATCTCATTGGGGCAATCATAACATTACCCATTACGTTGATTGTTTACCTGATTCCTCTTATTTTTTTACCATTGGATAGAATAATGAAAAAATTATGGATGATTATTTTTAAACTATTAAACACATAAAAGTTAATTCAATTACATTAAATGGATAACTTATAAATTACAATTATTTCCTTAAATTATAAATAAATAGGATTCAATCTATGTTATCCACGATATATTTCCTAACACATATTCTTATGAGTATTTTTTTGTTCCCTTACTAATGGTTTATAATGATATTATGAATTTACCAAAGAACATCATCTAGAAGTTTCAAACCGAGTATTCAATAAGACCCATTTTCATGTTTCAGGTTATACTTAGTTTGACCCAACACACCTTGTCGGAGTTTCCACCCTAAGACACATTTGTTATAGAACCATGTCCACTTATAGTATCTATAAAGGGATATAATTGCTTGATAAACCAATTAATATATACTTACAAATATATAGGGATGTTTTCTTACAATTAGTCCTATTCATAAGTCTTTCTGTAGAGTTTTCTAATCCTAATCCAAAAAATAACTAAACATTTCCTCTGATACCAACTATTACAACCATACTCTTTATTTAAAATTAAGACATGTTTTATTATATAAAATTGTACATAATAAAAACTAGATGATCAATAATTCTAGTGTATTTTAGAATTAGGTGCATATCATAACATATTGACAATGAGATACAAGAACATTGTTTAAAACTTCCTTAAGATGATTCTAAAATTTCCTAGATTTTGAAACTACATGGGATAACTTAGGGACATACATAAGAAAGGGGTGAGATATAAAGACCGGTAAAATAATAAACATGGAATAGGGTGATACATGTTAGATAGTGGATATATCAATTGTTAATAAAAGGTGTGATAATCATTAACAAGAATAAAAATTCATAATATAGAATGATACTCAGAACATTGGAAATGTGGAAACAACTTAAAACACTACATCATAAATATAGGTCAAGGATAATTGCCAATACTTCTAGATAGATAAAGTCCCATAAAGGAATCATTTTCACCCACTATCCTAACATGATTCTTCATGAGACTAAACATTACCCAATGCATTGGAGCACTATATAATTCCAGGAACACCCGTCACATTCATTTCATTCTCATGCTTAAGTGTGCCACATAGATCAGAAAACATGGAAGCATTTATCATCACATTTTATTCATAAAACATGAAGTTTGGAATAAGTACATATAAGTCCCAATTCAAATAGTTATAATTTTATGAAGCTGAACACCCTTAATAGGAAATGGGTATGGTATTCACTACACGATTATTTTGGCATGGAAAATCTCAATGAAATTTCGGCATCATAATGGAGTCACTTAAAAATTCATAAAATGATTTGACAAGAGATAAAGGGGTATATAATGATTTAGAATTAAAATGGGTAGTGAAAGTTATATGGAAAGACATATCCAACCATTTTTAATTAAAAATAGAAGTCATAATATAATAATGAAACTTGAATAAAGAAGAGAAGGCGATGACCCCTTACTTGAGTCTGTTACTCCAAATGCTTGGGAGAAGATTCCTGGGAGCTCGATGGCACCATAGGATGACTCTAAAGAGGGGATGGAAGAGTAATAATGTGTTATAAGGATTTTTAGTGAATAGAAACGAGAACTTGGGCAGGTTTATATGATAAATGAGTGGGGATTTCTTTATTATTTCTCAAACCTAGGTTTTGGAATCTATATAATAAAACAACCAAAACCAAAAATCATCAAATGAGTTTTCCTGTGTTTTCTAAAAAAGGTAGTATTTTTAATTATTTTATAATGCCAAGGTCCAAAATTACTAATATAATATCCTTTCTATGTGGAGGTGAGTCATACTCTCATAGAAATGATTTTAAAACCTAAAATATATCAATGGTTTTTAGGATTTCTAAAGGGTTTATAAATTAACCAAATAAACATTAAATAAAATTAATTTAAATTAAAAAACTTTTATTTTTTTGTGTATCCAATTTATAGTATTTATACATCACTTTTGGGTCATTATGATGTCATAATACACAAATTATATTCATACGATACTTAATTTTTTCCTGAAATTTTGAATGTATCAGAAAATTATGAAAAATTCACCATTTGATAATTTCGATGTACTGATTAAAAATATAATATTAATTTTATCTAAATTATTCGATGATTTTTTGTATTTTACTTTTAAAATAATGATGACATTTATTGAAAAATTCTAGGTTTTTTTACAATAAAAGTTTTTTAACCCTTATAAAAATTATATTTTACTTTATAAAAATTATAAGATCATTTATATTTAATAAAAATTATTTAGTAATATAATTTTATCAAACTATTATTTATTTCAAAATTCCATTAATCCATCAAAATAATTTCCTTAATTGAATTTTAATATTACCCAAAAATGCTATTTGTTTTTTATTATATAAAAATAAAAAATTTTATAAAATAATAATAGTAGGATGAAAATATATTCATTATTATATGAAAACTAATATACATACTTATATTTATAGGGTCTTGGTATATATACCTTTAAAATACCTACAAACTCCTTAAGAGAATGGTGCGCGATGATTAGACTATCATGGGGTGGTTTGGTGTACATGGTCTGGACTGTGATCTCGATAAGCTAAAGATTCTCTTGTAAATGGTTTCACTCATGATTGTGTTATTGAATCTCAAATTAGGATTGGTCAAGGGAAAATCACAGTGATTCTATCTTCCTTGGAAGCTTTAATAAATGGTATTCATACGTTACAATCCTTCTGGTTGAGGACATCACTTCCTTTATCTGTGTCAATTGGATTTGTTAAAAACCTATATATATATATTGATCATGTGATCTCTTTTCAATGACTATATGATCAATGGTAATGATGCATAACTGTATTTTAAATCTGATAAAATATAATAAAAATAAATAAATTCATTTGTTTTCTATAACAATATTATATAATAATACACTAATTAAGTCATAAGGGAACCTTTGTTTATAACAGTTCGTGTTGTTACAAATCCCCTATGGGAGGGAGTTTGAAAACCTATAAATCCACCACGCATGTACATATATACACTCAAACATATATGTATATATGTGTAATATAGTCATAATCCTAGAACCTTGTCCCATTGGGGGAAAGGGAATCATGAATACCAAGTCAGAGAAATCTTACAGCCCATTCCTCAATAAATAAGGGAATAGGAATAAAAAGATTGTGTATTGAGAGTTCATACCATACCACGCTCATATTTATTAACATGTGGATAGTTGTATAAGAATTCTATGGTAACTATTTAAAATATCTCTATATGAAATACATCATAAATTCAACATGCTCATTATCTATAGATATGATTTAAGTACTTTACCAAAAATATCAATAAATAAAATTTATAAAACAAAGAAATACCATTCTTTAAATATTAATGTTGTGGGCATGCTGAAGATTAAACTATAGAAAATATAAATTCACACAGAATATACAAAAAAATAGTGATATAATCAACAAGTTAATGTTATATCCATGATGTGAATACAAAAAAAAATAATGATTTTTATAATTTTAACCAACATGAAATTAAATCTTGTAAAAGGTGATAAAATATTCCAAAAATTGAAAAAAAATAATATATTAGTCAAAGATTCTTGTCTTGTTCCAAGTGAAACACAAGCTTTGACCGAGTTAACTCCCAAGATATACCATGGATATGTTAAACAAAGAAATAGTCTAGACGTAAACAATAGATTATAGATGGTATGAACAAGAAAAATATGCACTTTCTAGGGTAAACTAATACTAGTAATAAGAACATTGAGGGTAAGGCATAAATTTTGAATAGAATTACAAGGTTTTACAGGAATATTCATTAATACTATGATGTTATAAGGTCCATTAACCTATTTTCCCAACTCATCAAGTACCCAACACCTCCTTATAGGTCACATACTACCACTTGATCTTTTGAACTGGCTATGGAACAACCTCAAAAATCACACCCAAAACCCCTAAAATTCCAAAAAAACTAAAAATATGTCCAAAAAACCAAAAATTCATCCTAAATTTTGTAATATCATATCTAAATCTTCAAATTAAAATTGAACCCCAACGAAAACCAAAAAAACAAATGGGAACACATGTTAACTATAACAACTTGTATCTTTTGTACATGATTATTACATCATTTATAAGATGTACATAGAAAATAATACAACTCACAAAATTGATAGGTTTAGTGTAATTGAAAAATTAGTTTTATGCATCTTGAATTCATATAAAACTTTATAATTTATTTAAATCATTCTTCATAGTCCTCTTAATGGATTTGATAATACTCTTAGTACAAGTATTCAACTAGGGGAATACATCAAAGAAAGGGTGATCTAAAGCACTCTTAAGGTGAGGAATAATTATGATGATCCTGATAGATGAATCAATATGAGTAGATGGGTGAGCATAATCATCAACATCATCATATATTAAGGATAAGATCATAATCATTAGAATCATATGAAGAAGGTATCGAATGTGGACCATGAAAAATAATGAAACATCATAAACATTGTGGAAAATTCCTACACATAGAATAAGAAAAAATATAGAATTATGCTCACTCATAAGTTTTGTGTACAAAACTTATGAGGTAGAATGTCAATATAGACAGTATCATGTTCACACAAAATAACTTTATGAGATATAAAACCTTAAACAATGCATTTAAGGGATATATAATTCTAGGATCACCTATAAATTCATAATATTTTCATAATCATGTATTCCATAGGGAAAATAAAAACATATCAATCATAAAGTTATAAAAATAAAAAATATATTAGGTGAGTATAAATAAAAATGAAAGAAAGAGGATGACAGTGTTACCAATTCATTGGTTCTTATGCCATTGTTATAGAATTGAGGCCCTGCGGATTTGGAGTTGGATGACATCATAATATATCGAAAGATACTACTGGTTTTAAGATAATCGAATTAAATTTATCTTGGTCAACAAGAAGTTTTTAGGAAGTGATTTTTTAATGGGGAGAGGGGGTATATTTATACTAGAAGGGGGGGGGGGTATTTTTGGGATAAAATATTGAAAAAAATATTATTTCAATACCATGAATTGTAATAGTGGTATTATTTGAGACTATAAGTAGTTTTTGGTTAAAAATAAAATTTTAATGAATTTAAAACCTATTAAATACAGAATTAATTACTTTATTCAAAATAAAGAAATAAAAAAATGAAAAAATATTATTTAATTGGATACTTTATCTTTTTAGACATCAGAAATTACATTTTTAGTTGCACAATTATGGTTATTTTTTAAAAACATATTCATTTATTAAATCTATTTTGGGTTGATCTAACCATTATATAATATATTATTCTATTATTAAATCATTAATGGGTTGTAAAATGTATGGTATTTGAATTACTGTATTTTTTATAATTCACAAGAAATTCAAGTTTTTCAAAAAAAATCCAAAAAAATTACTTTTATATAATTTTGATATACCGATTTCAAAAATGAAATCTATTTTATGAAAATAATTTTCTAGCATATTAAATTTTAATATTTAATAACTAACATAAAAATTAAAGTTCTTTATGAAATAATTCATAATACACTTTTTTAAAAATATACCAGTATTATTTATTTGAGTTTACCAATTTAAGTATTTTTATTATATCACTCAAATATTTATATTTACATAGTTTATTCATAATAAATATTATTTATAATTGATTTTATGATTTTTTTGGTTAAGTTTTTATTATAACAATCAAATTATTATTATAAAAGCTCCTACTATTATCTAAATATTCATATTACTGTTCAAGAATTCAGATTTTTGTTCAAATAGTAATATTGGAATTATAATTCCTATAAATACCTCTTATTTAATTCATTAATCATTCACTTAGTTTTCTTACAATATTCTCTACATCTTTTAAAAAATTCCAATCATATTCCTGTTGTTTTTTATTTTTTTATAGTATTATTCACGGGTGTGATATTTTTCGACCACAATGGCCCAATAGATTTTCAAATACTCCTTAATTTGTTTATTTTTTTATTATACCATTGTAATATTTTTAATTCTATGGGACATATTTTTCATTATTTTAAATATTCTATATTATTGAAATAATTAAATGTTGGTTTTTATATACCTTTTATTTCTAGGATCATACATACTAGGATCCTGAACATACCTTATATACTAAACCATATTCCATTTACATATTCAGAAGAAATATTATATAATATTCTCAACATTAACTGATACTTAAACCCTATTTTTATAATAAATTATAGGTATTTTTAAGTGTAAATTTAATATTTTAATATTTGTTTCTAATATAGATTTACATAAGGGTAAAAGCTCTATTATGATAACAAATATGTTTTTTTTGTTATGGCGCTTTGGAATATTCTATGAAATATTTCTACTGTTAGGCATAGAGTCTATATATAATTTTATATCCTGTAGAGGATTTCTATTGATATAATAAAAACATTAGATATATTATTTCAAGCATGGATAGTTTTTTCTAAAATAAGAGAATATCACCTCAATGGGGTCTCATATGAGAAATCTGAGATGGCCATTAAATTTGGAAGTTAGATTTTATCACTATTGAAGTATAACCTTTATACTCATCAAGTGTTTGGTTAAATCACACGTAAGGGTAATTATTTACCCATTTTTCTTTTATTTTATTTATTTTTCCTTTTTCTTTTACTATTTATCATTCTCTTACCTCATGCTTTCTGTGAATGCTATAACTCCCCTCTTATTCATGAAACATCAATCCAAAATCCATGAAATCACTCTTTATTAACTAACTAAAGTTTTAAATTCTTTAATGGGGTAAAAATAAACACTCCACATTCAAGTTTCAAATGAAACAAGAATTAAATTAGTAAACTTTCATCGATCTGATTCAGGTATTTTTTTCAGATCTAGGTGCACCACGATTCTTCCCCAATTCCCCCATGCACTATTCCTATGTGTTAAATGGGATGGTTTTATTTTTTCTTTTATTTTATCCCTCTATTTAAATTCTTAAAAAATGGTGGAATTTAAAATAAAATGATAAAGCTTATATTTCTAAAAGTATAAATCATAAACAAATTATGAAGCATAGTTGTGTGAAATTATCAAAATTTAATAATAAAAATTTATCAAATGATAATTACATCGAATTATCAAATAATAATTACATAAAGTTATCAAAAGATTTATCAATAAAGAAAAATTATCAAAATATAATTATGTGATGTTATCAAAGGATAAAAATCAAGAGTTATCAAGAGATAATTGCATTGAATTATCAAAGGATAATTTATAAAAAATTATCAAAATATAATTTTTAAGGTTATCAAATGATATTTTCATCAAATTATCAAAGGATAATTTATGAATGATTATAATAATATAATTAAGAAGGGATAATAACATAAAATAATCAATGTATAATTCATTTAAATTATCAAATGATAATTATGAAAATTATCAAATAATAATTTTTTAGATTTATCAAGAAATAATTATAATGGACTACCACATTTTTTTTATTTAATCTAGATAAATAAATATTTTATTATGTTTGGTTTATAATTATTCTTGAGGAGAATATTATTTGTTCTTGTGTTGGTCTTAAATGATTTTTTATAAATTATGCAAGAGAGGGAAAGTATGATCACATATGATATTTTATTTATTTTTGAAATAAAATAACTGATTTTGGTTCTAAGAACTATTGATGAACCTTGAGCACTCAACTATGATAATAATTCTTGGAGGGGGTGTTATTGATTATTGAGGACTCTAGTCTAGTTTCTCTTCCACATAGGGTGGTTTATCATTATTGTTGGCATCGATGACTTTGAGTTAGAAAGTTCCTCAACTTTTTGGGGATCTTATTTATAAATTATTCCATGTTATAATTTTTTTTGGCAAAATTGATGACCATGCTTGATTATGATCGTGTGTGGGTGAATTTTTTTAGCCCATGATACCTGTTGTGATATTTGTTTCCATGCAAATTTCTAGAGTATGTTTTACCATGATTGATGTTTATTCTTATTTAGTTATATGATACTACTATATTTCTCATGATGTCAAGATATGTTTGTTATTCATGCTAAACCATGGGGTGTGTAATATTTCCTTTAAAGGTTTTGTTCTTAGTACATGTGACCAATGAAACTTGAGGATACCGAGTGACATGCTGATATGATTGAGGGAGAGTATGCATGAATCATGATAATTAAGATGATAGATCATGAGGAATTATGAACATAAAATCACTTTATGCATTGAGGATTCTGAGAAAAATGTCGAATATCAATTCCTTGTCGATACCGAGTAACATGTTCACTCTATGCCTTGAGGATTATGAGGAATGTGAAAAAACTTGATTCCTTGTGGATACCGAATAACATGTTCACTCCATGCCTTGAGGATAATGAGTGAAATGTCAAAAGCCTCAATTCTAGTTTTGATCTTTAACTACATCCATATTATCCTTCCAACATGGATCCAAATAAGGTACAATTGGGGTTTTTTTGGGCTTGGTTAGCAAACAACTGCTCAGTTTTGGATTATATGATGCTATTCTTGTTTTTCATTTTTTATATCCCTTGATACACCTATTATACTTGGGACCACTTGGATAAAAATGCATTGGTAGTATCCTACCGAGTCTTGTACTCACACCCTACTTCGCCATTTCGATGCGCGTTTAGATATCATGACTAGAGATCCAATAAAGGGAAAGGGACCTATGGTGGATGGATAATTAGTGGATCATGATACTTAAATTAGACCGAAATATGATTTGAGGGACCCACTGTTTATTTATTTGATTATCTTAAATTATTACTATGTTTTAGATTTCCACTTTAGGAGCCCATTTATTTTTATGACATGTATGCCATCTTAATACTTATTCATGTACTTTGATTTTATATATTATATTTTTTATTATTGTTTTTTATCATGACATGAGATATTGGGTGTAGTCTCTCCACTAATTGATATAGAACCTTACTGATAGTCGACAACCTTTTGTGTATAGGGAGGTGTGCATGAGGTTATGTGACCTTCCTGCTTGGACCCAATGGTTTGAGTTAAGATGTTATAAATTCTATATATAAATGTTTGAGTCATTTCATTAACCATAAAAAATTCTCACTCATGACCTTTTTCATTGAATAAAATGAGAATTTATACAAAATAAATTAAATATAGAAAAATTAAAATTAGAAAAATGATGATAGATAAACCAATAACATATGAAAAACAAAAATGATAGAATAAAACATATTGTTTTCATTATGATGAAAATACTCAGATAAGAAAACTTGTCAAACTAAAATAAATTTCTTCAAAAAATAAGATTTCTTTTCAAATTTAGAATAATAAATATCATGGTTTTCCACCCATTAATTGTTAATAACATAAAGAAACCCTATGAATATCCTAATTGGTTTTTAATCTCTAGAATTAGGAACACCACTAATTGCCTTCAATCTAATCATATGAAAAAAGAAGCAGTCTGATTGTAACTGACTTGTACAGTAGATGAATTTGAGATTCAAGGAAATGATCAAAAAACCTGTTAAGATCCAATAAGGAGACAAGAATAGTATTTTTTTTTAAAATTGTTAAAACCATATAATTAATATAGTTTTTCACCACTCTCTCAAATATTAAATGAATTGAGTTTTAAGAATGTATTATTCTACTTGCTCTACTATAGTTAAAGCAAGTATAGCTTCACACTTATGAAGCAAGGATCTTCCTTGGATAGCAAGCAAAGATAGTTCACACAAAACACATTTTTTCTCCTCCACCCTTGAAGAGAAATAACTTGTAAATGTTTATATTTCTAGTATCAAATTAATTTATGAATACACTACAACCTTCATAGCTATGATATTATCATTTGCAGCCATATCCTATTCGTGAGTGCAAGTATAAGCATTATAGCTTATAAATATTTGATAACCCCACACAAACCACTCAAATGGTATCTTTTTACTAAATCCCAATCATTGAGGAAAATAATTTGGTCATTCAAAACTAAATCAAGCTTTAATTTTAGTTTTTTCTATTGGAGGGTGATCCTTTTACTCATTAAATAATTCCATAGTTCCTGAAGGCTACCCCACACATTGAAAAGTGTTTTTTATACGAGTAATATTTGAACAAGAAATCATTTGGTTCAATTATCCAACACCAACTATGACCAGAATTATACATCCTTGGATTGGTAAATCCTTGGATACTTAAAAAACCTTTAAATAATAAAACAATTTGCTGGAGATCTTCAATAGGAAAGGTAAGAGGGAGAGTATTTCTTAGAAACTCAGAATATTTTTACAATGTGTCAACGTTGAGATGTGAGAAATGGTAGAATCTGACGTTGAGAGAATGAGAGATATGGTATGTAGGCTGATAATAAGGATTTCTCACTCAAGACCTTAATAACACTTTAATCATTTTAATCAAGACACATTTAATTTCAACCTCCTAACTATATTAATTCTCATTCTTTTGAAGTCCCAAGTGACATTTACCCAAAGAAAAATTACCACTAAGTATCAAATACATGGAAAATTTGATTCATTAAACCCCTCATGTACAACTCCCATGTCCACATCAAATCACCAAACCATGATCATATCACCTATACATAACCCAAAACACACCTCAAAACGTATCTCAAACATACATATCACTTCAAATCCTTAACACCCAAATCATATTTAAACCACATAAAACCATAAAATTATTACATCCACAACAATAATACTAAGAAATAACCTAATTATCTATCTTGATTCTAATGCATGACTATTACAACCAAAGAAAAACACTAAACCACCGTATGATATCGACACCAAATGACATTTAACCATTCTTATTCTTCCCCTAAATACTATCAACAAATCAAAAGACACACTAAGATACCCTACACTATAGAAATCTACTAGGGACTACCTATACCTAACCATACATTATGTTTCAATTTATTTAAAATATTAATTTAAAAACTATTTTATAAATAACTATTCCTCACCCCAAAAACCACATGTTTATTAATTTATGGAAGTACTACATTTAACATAAAAAACCCATTATATACATAGGTTAGAATTAATTCTTTCCATTTCTCCCTTTAAAAAAGTCAAATAATTTAAAATATAAGTTAAAAAATAGTCACTCATTGAATCCCAATATATTTAAATGTTAAATATAAAATAAATTTTAGATAACTTTCTCATTCTGTTTCAAAATCATCCATTACGTTTTCAAAACATTTTCCAAATTTAAAAAACATTAGGGTAAAAAACTTCTCCACAAAATCCTATTTTATTTCAATATATAAAACTAATGTTCTATATCTAAACCACCAAGTTTTTCCTAATGCTAAACAACATGAAAAACCCATTTTAAAGATACATGACCCCATTTTAAAGAACATAAAGGAATACATTTAGATCACTTTATTTCCATAGCTTCTTAAATCATAAAATTATAAAGTAATTTCATTTACTTGAAAACACCAAAAAACACCCCATGATTACCCACACAAGGTAACATAGACTCTATTTAGAAATGACGAAAAAAATAAATACTAAAATTATTGAGTTATTCATTCCTTTTTCAAAATAATTCAATAGTATATATTTAAATAGAGAATTATCCGCATAATCAATAGTAGTATATTAAACTGAGACAAAAAAAGATTCATTCTTGATAATATATAGCAATTAGAAAAAAGTATCATTCTTGGTAGATATCACTAAATAAGAAGTATATTACATCCTCAATGATAGTAAATATATCATAGTATCATGCTCAATTATATAATATAATGAATAAGACATGTTTTGAAACTATCACAGTCAAAGAAAATAAGAATTAATTTATATTAATTTAGTCATCACTGATATATAAATAAATAAAACACTATTTATGTATTACTTCTGATTTAGTTAATACAAAACTCTAATTAATTCCAACTATAATGTAAATATATATATAAAAATATGAAACATGGCATTAAATCCTATGTGTTCTTATCATTCTATGCCTAACATGATGCATGAACTAAAATAGATGGTTTCTCTTAATCATTCCAAACACATAGTTCTCGAGTTCCATTTCATCATACTGAGGGTGAAAAATATGAAATCCTTACTCAAACATATAATACCTAATAAGTTCCTCTGCATCATATGGTAACCTTAGGTTCCACCAAAAAGAATCTCTGGAGGCCTTTTTATTGATTACTTCTTAGATCCATAGATTATAGATCCTATTAATGAAAAATTAAAATTTCATTAATCCCATTCTCACTCTAATAAAACTTCTGGTGACCCTAAATAGAATACCCAAATGGTACCTGAGTCAAGGTGCCACTAAGTCTAAGAGAGTGGTAATTTAAGAGTTCTTATTAACTACAATTAGTAATTCTTGATACTAGGAGGGTGCACACCTAAATTACATGCTTCAGGCCTAAAGCATATATGAGATGATGTATCAGTGTTATACCCTATTGGAGGTAGTTTCCAAACTTTTAAATCCACCACACATGTATATATATAAACCCACACATTTATGTAGACGTGTGTAATAAAGTTGATGGTCCAAGTTACCCTTATCATTGAGGGAACACGAATTATGATGTCTTTAGGGATGTCATCTAATGATCATTAATAGTACAATAAAACCATGGACAAGAAAAATCAATCTTAAATAGATTTAATATGTTTAAAATGAAGAAAAAAACAGGAATAATGTATTCTCAATGTGTAATCAAACTTTTACTCTTTGATTTATTCTTATTGATGATCACCTTTGGAGTAGCTAAAATCATCCTCCCACTATAGTTAGTACACCATCCTTGGATCCAAGATCATGTTTTGAGGATTCTTGATCATTGAAGGGGTGATAGAGACTTATCCTTGAGAAAAATGATGACTAAGGTAGAGGATATTTTTGGATTAGATTGTATGTAAATATGTTACACAAAAAGGAGGGATTACACCCCTTTTTTAGTTACTCTTTAATAAATGAAGACTACATGAGCCTCGATGCATCATATTCTATCACATGGCAGTTTAATGTTACTATCAGCTAGTTATTTCCATTCATTGAACACTTAAATGAATTTATTTATTATGAAAATCGATTAAATCAATCACTTAGATTTATAAATAAAGATAACCCATAGCAGGACATGGAAGTGGTCCATGCACTCACATCCCATACAAACTGTATCATATTTTAATCCTATGATATGATATGGAAAAAGGCTACATCCCATGCCAAATTATGATACAAGAATATCATATGATGGGAAATGAATTTTATTCATATTACAACTTGTGATACAGGGTATGTCATTAAATATGATATGCCTTTTTAGTGCATTGCCAACAATATCCTACTGGCACTAAAAGACTATAAATAATTTGTACAAAAATATCACAACTTTGGGTGAATACATCCAAAAAAAATTGGACATGATTTATCAAACTCTATTAAGTCTGAAACAAACACTTCCTACAAATATTTATCCTTATCCAAAGGCCTAAGTATTTGACCCTTCAATCCTTAGTATAATTGGAAACAAATATAAAATGAAAATTTAATAAATTTAAGTAAAAAAATCCTCCAGAAAAACATTAGTGCTACTCAATCTACCAAGGAGTCTATAGCGATGTCAATAAAATATACTCACATATCCACATAAACATTCAAACAAAAATATTTATCATATACATCACATGTATAGCAATATATTACCTTCATAAATGATACTGAATTACCACTAGACATGGAACAATATCAATCTAATATTAGATATGTCATTTTTTCTTTATTCTATGAAATAGATTGACCTTGTTGGTGAATAAATTAAATTCCATGTATCTAGTAGATGAGTACATCACAATTCCCTCAAAAAAGTAGTTAAACACATTATATGTGACCTACCTAAAATAGACATACATTTCCTTAGGCTAGAAGGACAAATAATAATCGTACACCCCTAAGAATATTGATGACTGTATGACATTCTATTGGATATACTTTGTTGATCCAATTTAAATAATTATTATCCAATTATTTTATAATTATTCAACCATTCATGCTAATATCAATAAATAAACTCAACCTATAACACTCCCTGATGATCATTGATTAGGTACAACTCAGAATCATACTATGAGGTTAATTTATCATTCCAATGTTCATGTAAAATAAATTACAACACACATAAATGAAGGATAAATGAAGATTTTATTATTATTATAAAATCACGATACATTATTGAACTATAGAATGAATCTAGTATGTATTTTATAAGAATAGATTTAGCATGAACCTCATGATTTTTTTATGTTGGTTTCTTTGTTGGATTGATAATATTTTCATTTGTAGCCACCCAACAGATCCTAAAATCTCCATTTCAATGATATCCCGTATAATGTGGTATTTTTTAGTGATGTGTTTTGTCCTTTTTTGAGTTGGGTTTCCTTGTACGAAGGAATGAATCCATCATGGTCATAGTAAATACTAGCTACTCTCTCAATGATTGGAACTAACTCAAGTTTTGAAAAGAAATTTTTGATCCAAACAACCTCTTATGAAACATATTATTTAGAAATGTACTTTTTTATTGTAGTTGATTCTTCCATGGTGGCTTATTTAGAACTATTACTACTAATTGATCTATCTTTCAGGAAAAACACAAAACTATATTTAGATCTCATATTGTATTTAATAGATTAGAAACACCATATGTGTAACCCATTACATAGTTATCATCCTCTCCTCAAAATACCAAGAACATATCATTAGTTATTCTCAAGTACTTAAGGATGTCCTTAACAATAATATAATGATTCTCACTAGGATTAGATTGGTATTTACTGGTTACTCTAAAATAATAGATGACATATGTTTGAGTACACAACATGAAACACATAGTAAATACTATGAAAGAAATATAGGGAATTATATCCATACCTTCTCACTCAATAGAAGGATCATGTATCATTAAAATATTAATTCCATATAACACCAGTAAATACCCCTTTTAGAGTTCTCCATTTTAAACCTATTTAAGACTTTACCAATGTGTTTTTCATGATTGAATCCAAGAAACCACTTAGATCTATCCTTATATATCTTCATATCTAGAATACAGGAAACCTCACCCTTTACTTTCCTACAGAATTATTTACTCAACCACTTCTTTAAAAAACATAAATTTATGATTTTTTTGATAATAAGTATGTTATACATATAAAAAATTAGAAATAATACAACACTCCCAATTATTTTTTGATATAAAAAATAATTATCCATATTTTTAATGAAACACAAAACTTTTATCACATCATAAATATGGGTATTCCATCTCTAAGAATATTTCTTCATTATTTAAATAGACCATTAAAACTTATATACCTTAGTAGGATCATTCCAGACTTCAAAAAATTTGAGTTGTGTTATATTTACATACTTGAATAAATTACCATAATGGAAATCAATTTGTATATCCATTTGATATATTTCATTATAAAAATGAGTTTCCATTAAAATAAATTCCTCAATAGACTTTATCATTATAGTTGGTGAAAAGGTTTCTTCATAGTTAATACCATGAATTTTCTTATAAATTTTTTCCTCTAGTTATGATTTATAGGAAGACAATCTACCATCCATGTTAATTTTATTACATAAAAACCATTTTCCCCAAATGGGTCACACCCATTTAGGTGAATCCAAAAAGTTTAAAACTTGGTTAGTGTAAAAGGAGTCTATTTTAGATTCCATGGATTTTGACCATTTCTAAAAACTTGAACCTTTGATAGACTATTGATAGTTAGAATGTTCATCTTCTATGAATGTTACTTAATCGCCATTTTTCATGAGAAACCCATATCTATTAGGAACTTGATGAATCTGACCATACCTTGGAGGTTTTTTTCTACTCTTATTCTCAATTACATGAATGCACACTTTAAGTATTAAGAATCAACCATCAATTAAATTTTAACTCATATAAAAATTAACAATAATTATTCAATGTATAGTGGATATCATATACCCTTTAGAATATATGGATTGATTCTATGACATAAATAGCTGACATGGACACTCCATAGAGTTCCTCACACCCTTCTATGTATTCTAGACAATTCCATATCAAATGTCCAGTTTTCCTATAGTGAAAATACTATACATCCTATGAAACTCCTTTCATTAGTTTAGAATGTGGTGTAGAATCACCACGACCGCTATTCTTCTTCTTTTGGACAAAAATTTTACCCTTTTCTTTTAATAAAATCATCACGACACTAGATATTAGACCACCCATGTAGTTATCAATCATATTTAATATAGTAAATACATTCAGTAAACATTTTTCGAACTTATTCATGTTATAATTCATAATAAAATATTCAAACCTTTTTGAAAGAGATTGAAGAATGAAGTTTCTGGATAGATAAAGCCTAAACGGTGACCCCCATCTCTCAAAGATATATATTCACCTGATCATATTGAGTATATGATTCAATGTGGAAATACCATCATCTATCCAAAATCCAAAGATTTATTTTTAAATCCATATATATTTTGCATATGTTGGGCATGGTAAAGTCTAAAAATAATATGATAAAGATCTTATTAATTTGAGAAAACCCAAAATCAAATTGGATGAGATATTCAGAGAGATAAAATCAGTAAAGTACCAAGAACCATAAAGTGTCCTATCTCTTTATCATTGTACACACACTATGCATGACCACCACTCCAAATAGCTCTCCAAAAAAAATCATTTATAGGCCGAGGCAGAAATGATAGGTCCCCAACAAATGAATTTCTATTTTTTTGGAGTATGCCATAAAATAATGCCCCCAAAAATTAACTTCTTTAATTCATTGCACTATGAGATTTCCTTTTAATGTCCCCACAAATGAAAATCATTTTCAGGGTGAAGTGGTCATTCAATAAACACCGAAAATGATTTTATTTTTTATGGTGAAAATCATCCTTTTAACTAACCTGCAAATGAGTTATCATTTTTGTGGTGTGAGGTAGTCACCCTACCACCTTGAAGAAAAAAAATTATTTGTCGGAGACAGTTTTATTACTCAACTACATGGAGATGGTTATACTATATGGAAAACTATCCATCCATGAAAAATAGTTATTTAGCGTGCCTATAAATAACTATTCTTTGAAATAATAAGTGGGTAATAAGGTTGTCCAGATAGAATATAAGACTAGAGAATATTTTTATAGATAATTCTCTAACCACATATCAAGAGGGAGACCCAGGAATGGGATCCCTTGTGAGAGGACCTACCATGACACCTAGAAAGGTTTCCCTCACACCCACAAAAGAAGACAACTATGAAGTATTCAACTTCAAAGAAGAACAAACTTCATGATCTTCCACCCTACATAACAATGGGAAGTATATAGAATGGGATATCCTTAGGGAATTTTTCCCTTCTGACCTTCCTGCCCAATTTACTCATAGTGTTTGGCCACATATTGGGGCCTTCACAAACTTTCCAAATATAT
This sequence comes from Viscum album, assembly GCA_963277665.1. NCBI lineage: Eukaryota > Viridiplantae > Streptophyta > Magnoliopsida > Santalales > Viscaceae > Viscum > Viscum album. The sequence goes on along the minus strand of OY728129.1, from coordinate 1,371,575,921 downwards.
TCATATCCCTCGTACAAAAACCCATGAAATACTTCATTAATACCTCTACCATGGTCTCCAGATTCATTTGACCTAGGGATATGACACACTAGCTTATCCCCCATCCAGTCTTTCATTCTCATGGTAATGTAAATCCCTTATTTAACCTCCCCGATAATTGGGATCCTTAGAATGTTCGTACTATTTCATTCCAGTAGTAACAAGGATATCAACATGAGGGATGTTGGTGTATGGATTCTTGGATTGGGTTGTGACATCTATTAACTGAAATGTGAATACAATAAGATGACAAAGCTTCCATTGTCATCCATCACCTCACCCTCACCTACTCTTCCACCTGTTATAAGGGAAACCACAAGAGAATCCCTCTTGGAGTAAGCCCCTAATCATTCTTACTGAACATTACTAACCTTATAGACCCTTACTCTCATCCACCACTTGGAAAAGCAGATCACAAAGATTTATTGATCTTCTATTACTCCTGTTTATCACACTAAGCATGAATCAAGTGTTCTTAGAGGTTAGTGGTGATCATGTCATCGACACGATCAAATATTATTTGGGGCTACTACTGGGCTTAATCCCCAAAACCATGTTACCATACCCTCAAAGGACCATATTCCCTAAGAAGTAGAAAAATGGACATTCTCCCTAGGTCTATGCCCCAACCTCTTCAAAATATATGGGATTTGATTCCTATCCAAAAAAGATATGTAGGAAGTCTCCCTGAGGTTCAAACCTAGATCCCCAAACTCAAACAAATATTCTCTAGGACATATTCCTTTTAGGGTCATATCAAACATAAATGGACATATTCCTTCCAGGTCCTTCTATCACCATCCTTACTGGGTCATATTCCTAGTAGGGTTTTATCCAACCAGAAGGGCTATGTTCCTATTAGGTCCCTCCATCACCATTATTATTAGGATATATTCCCAGTGGTGTCATATATAACTCTAAGGGTCATATTCCTTTTTTCTCTCTCCATAACCATCCATACTAATCCATATTCCTAGTAGGTTCATATCTAGTCCAAAGGTCCATATTCCTTATGGGTCCCTCCATCACCATCCTTATTGGGAAATATTCCCAGTGGGATCACATCCAACCTACATGGAAATATTGCTTCTAAGTCCCTCTATTTCCAACCATGTTGGGTGATATTCTAAGTGGGGTTATATCCAATCTGGGAGGCTATATTTTTTATGGTTCCTTTGATATGTTTTTCTATAATTTCACAAAATCATTTTTGAGTAATCTTCAACATATATGTCCTTGTTTTATGATGTCAAACTTCATGGTTTGTTCCTTTTCAAATGACCTTAAATGGTATGATGTATCCCGTGAAGTGGCACCAAACTACATGGGTTCTGATTCCTCCCATGAGGATATGTAGAAAGCACCTATCATGGGCATAATCCTAATATCGAAATAAATCCTATATCCCTAGATGACAATAAATTCCAGATCACCTAACTTTTTTGATTAAAACCAGCATCATGAAACAATGAATGTACCCAATATGAAGAACCTTTGAAATATATAGATGGTTCCCTCAATGAATAACCTTAGATATATATAGATATTTCCATTTATGGAGAACCTTAGATACATACATGTGGTTTCCCATCAACAAATTCCTATAATTGATTGTTAATACATAGGGGTGATCAGTTCCATTTTTTTAATATAAGAATAGATTCATGAATATGCCTTAAATATTAAAGAGTGTCACAAAGTAGGTAATAATTGCCCTCAAAATGGTGTGATGATCCTGACCTTCCATCTTCTTGACTAATGTGAGGTATTATGTGTCGTTGGATAAATTCACCAATGACCATCTTCCAATGGAAATTAGGATCATGAGATATCATTGATATGATAGTTATTGCATGTTTCTAGTTCCACAAATCAACCCCATTAAGAATTGAACCTCAATTAAAAAAGGTGTGAAAAATTGGGGATCCTGGCATGAATGATTGTGCAATTATACTCAACCCCCCCCCCCCACAATCAATTTTTGGGCCCTATTTTTTTTTGGAAAAAAATGGTGGACCCGATGTGAATCCTTTTATTAATCAAAATCGATGTGTTAATGACATGTTAATCCATTTTTTCTTTCAAAAAACTAGAAGTGGGAAAACATGGATCTTTTAAGTCAAACAATTTCACATATGTTCATTTATTGGGATGTTATTTTGATGGGTTTATTTATTATGTTTGATATATATACATATCCAGTAATTTTTAATTTAAATCTCTTCAATTCAAATAGAATCCTATCAGCTAAACCAAATTTATGATTTAGCTATTTCACAAGATGGGAACTCATCTAGTCAGAGGATCCCATCACTAACCCAACATCTTCAATATCATGTTTTCAAGACACAAGTTTGTGAGTAACACCTAAATGGTATAGTTTCAAACTTGGTTGCTTCATGAGAATACCCCTAAGACATGTATCCCTACCAACTATCAACTTAGTGATGGATGGTTTCCAAAATTCAGATGACAAACATTTTCATCTCATATCATTTCAAGAGACTTTACTTGGAACAAAACAATATTTTCCTCCCTGACCATAGGGGGTGTGATAGGGAGTTTTATAAGGGCCCAATCTAAACACCGTAGGAGTCACTATGAAGGGATACTGCCAGCAACTTTCACTAGCAACACTGCTTGGCAACAAGTCCTCAACATGCTGGGGATGTCAGCCTACGGTATCCAGATCATGTCAGTTAGACCCAAGAACAAAAGAAAACCCATTGAGGGTGTTGATAAAACCACCAAGAATAGTCTTACATCACTATTCCATCCAAATAATCCTGATAATGAGACATTGTAGAAAACTACGAGCAGGCTCATATACCTACTTTCATACATCAATCATACCATCATAGTTTTGTAGTAACTGGAGAAAACTATCGGTATATCCCAATATAAAATAGGGTTAGAACTATATACCTTCCCTCACACATGGTGGTTTCTAGTATGTACTGAAATGAAATGGAGGATATTAGTCAGAATAATTCCCTATTCTATCTATGGAATGGGAATATATAATTGTTCTAACTATATAAGTCACTCCTTGCATCCCAGAAATGATGGAAGAATAGAAATATATAACTTTCCAAATTATACAAGTCTACTAGGATATAATTATCACATAGAAAGTGATTAAGATTAAAATACACAACACCACCTCTACATTTTAAGCAGTACATCAACAGGATATGATGGTAAATCAAGAGAGAAAACCTATTCCTACTCCTATACAGGAGTGACATTGAAAAAATAACATGATAATGGTCAATAGTATTGGGAACACACATCTATTCCAATAGTAGATTATAAATCCACTTTAATGGACACTCTAGGATAGGAATATATCCCTTCTAAAACTCCAAAATCATATCAGCATATTCTGATAGCATCATGGGAGTTACCGAAGTAATTTTCCTTGCATGATAGTCACTGTTAATAACATATGACTCTGACCTCCCTATGAAGAATGTATAAAAAGATATCTTACCAAAGGAAATAGGAAATCAAATATTAGGCCAGGAATCCCAATATCCTCAAGCTTGGTGTTCTTGAGACCATCATACATATATCAATAATGGACCAAGATCCTACACATTCATTACCAAATTACGAAAGAAGCATTCAAAGTTGAAAAATACCTCCTCAGAACATTTCTACCCAAGTCTCTAGAGGTCCACCCTAGAATATTTATCATGAATCCCTCATTCATAGTTTCAAAATGATCGATCATGATAATCAGTCTATTGTTTGAGTCCCATATAATCCCTCATTGTGACCAGAAGGTCATGCAATAAGAAGTTCCTCCCCTTACCATCGTCCACCCTGAAGGCCCTCCCCAGGGTATACACTGCAAGAAATCCTTCTATGGTCAGATTTTAATCCATGATGGTAGTTTTCCCCATAATAGAATTCACTATGATAGTCCAACCCATGGTGATATTTTATCTCGACAAGAAGGTACTCCCCTTAAAGAATCAATTATGAGAAAGACCTCATATTGTTTGGTGATTGAGAATATGGGGTCAATCATTCTTAATGCTTTATCATTAAAAATTGATATCTTTTCTCAACTAGAATACATACCAAGGAAACAATAATTCTCTGAACCACCCCTGGATTTTCTGCCTTCTAACACAAAAAAGATATTCCCCCTAATATTTACACTTACAACAAGGAAGATGGAAAAAATCCATTTTGGTCAGATCAGGTGGTGGAATCTTCCATATAAGATGAAGATGATGTATTGATCATAAGGAATAAATTGGATAAAGATAACATACCAGTCATGTTTTGGCATATCTCGATCCATTAATATAGAATTCTAGAGGTGTTTTCAGAAGAGTGTATGATTGAAATTTTTCTGAAGCAATGAATATATATCCACCAATTTAAATATAAATTATTACCTTATAACAGATATGTAAATCATGTTAAGGAAATAGAATAAATTAATCATCAAATTGAATTTACTACCCTTCAAGGTACACGATGCCTAGAATTCGCGAAAAAATAAGAGGGTCTCTAATATACATGTCCTTATGAATTAAAAAAGTTACAACAAATGATCATTGATACCCTGCCTAGAGTTCTTATAAGGCAATGTGGAGATCATGGAGAATTTCACTTCACCCTATGACCCAATTTGTAAATCCCCCCAAAAATGACATAATGTAATTTCATTTTTCCAAGTTTACTCTTAGAAGTGAGTTCCATTCATTAAATATGGTATGATCAGCATAAATTGGACCTGAATAAATAATAGAAACATTAGGCTCAGTGAGATATAGCCATGGAGACAGTCTTTCAAAAATAATATGAGAAGGTTTAGCAAGATTCTCACTTAAGGAAGTATAATCATTAGACAACAGAAAGGACTTCAAAAAGAAAGTATCCCATATGCATATTATAAAATTCACCCAAATGATGTTTGAATTAATCTTAAAAAAATAAAACGGGATAATGCATTAGTTGTAGCCACATAAATATGGGGAAAACCCCATCCCAAAAGTATGGTGTATTTTTTACCATAACAGTCCCCTCTTGGACTGATAAATCTAGTTCAAAAAGATCCAACAATGGATCAATGGTAACCCCATCTTATATGGATGGGAAATTGTTTCCTCAACCTTCTACCCAATGGATATTATTATTTTATTATTTATGAGGACTTTCATAAGGTGAAACATCCCAGTTCATCCGATCTCGCAACCCGTCTTGATCATTGGGCACACATATGATAGAATTGTCAAGAGATTCCCTCTAAATGACCCTTCTTAAAATGGAACAGAGAAGCTCCTTGAAGGGTAGGATAAAACCCCACATTGTTCATAATAAAAAATGATATAACAAAAGTAAAAATGCACCTGAAGATCACATATCCCCCTGTAGATATCCATGCATTAGTCAGAACACCTTTAAATCTAGCACTAATGAGACACTTGTAATGCATTATGAATCAGTGAACGTCATTAGTACCACCCTTGAGGGTGATATAGAAGATGAATCCAATATATGGGACATGAGGTGGGTGTTTACATCAAAAATATGGTCTACATGGAAGTGAACAAAGATGGTGTGCATACGCAAAACCAGAATCTTGCTAAGAATTTGGGGACACCCTCCAATGATCCACTACAACCTCCCTAGAAATCATAAACCAAGGAAAAGGGTAATTGAACAACCACATATCACCCTCCACCTGAAGAGTTTGAACCACTTTTTCTCATGGATAGATTTTCTCAGTATGAGGAAGTGATGATGGAGTTGTGAAAACATAATGAAAATTTACTCAGGGGAAACATCCTTGCATGGTATGTTCTTCATGAAGATCCTTGTCTCACTCTCACAACTGACATACCTTAGTAAATAGAGCTCATCATTAAAAAAAGTATATAAAAAACTACACTCAATTTGGAAGTTAAATAATCGATATTTTGGACCCCATAGTGGAGAGATACCATGATTTACCACCATTATTTATGAAACCAGATATTTATCAGGTGTAGCCTCAAAGGAAAACCACTGTAGGTCATCATTCATGGGTATGGGAAGGGACACCATAACCAGATCAACTTATTGTTCCCCTAGTTTAGGTTGTCACTCTTATTACCATTCCCCCAAGATCATCTATATAGTCGTGTCATTAATAGCCTGGTTGGAATCTATGGAAGGTCGATATGCACAAGTACCACTAGAGAGGAATCCTTACCCTGAATGTTTGGATTCAACTCTTCCCCAAATAAATTTTTAAAATCCTATGTTTACTTTATTTAGTGGTTCAAGGGATATAGAAAACATACGACACAATTTTTAACCCAATGTGGTCCCATGATTAGAAATCTTGAGCCGAAAGAGGCATGCAAGATCAAGTGTTTCATTTTGACCTTAAAGGGACCGACCTTCATCTGGTGTACTAGTTTACTAGCTAGATTGATATCTGGGTGGGAAGATCTTCACCAATGTTTTCTTTATCAATTCATATCTATGTTGTAGAAGGTAATATTCATTGACATCTCAAATGAAAAACAAAAAGGAAATTTGAGGGTCATATATGTTATCACTAGGTGAAATATTTTGACTTACTCCTTGAACATACAACTTAATTGGGTCTTTTCATCGAAAACCTTCATGATGAGATAAAAATGAAACTTATCCCGATAAAGTATCCATGTGGGTTTTGAAATATTAACACAATTTCATAGAGGTTGAATGATTCTATTTTTCAATCTAGCATCAAATCCATACTAGCGACAGTGGATCAAGGAAAAATAACGGGCATAGTGGAAAATTCAAGAATCAATTTAAAAACATATCCTACATCAGCTCTGGCTCCAAATCTAATGAATCTTTACCAAAAATCTCCTCCTAAATGACAACATCATCAATAATACCCCCATCAGGATGGGGTAAAGGAGCAGAAATAAGCCATTTTTTGAGAACTGGAAAAACAATATTTATTCCTTCCAAGATGAGAAAGTTAAATTTTAATTTATATCATCCATGGAAAAAAATTATGTAAACTTTTAGAGGCCAAGAGATTCGATCTAATTAGTCTTGATTATTTTAAAAAATATCATACCTTTAAATAAACATTAGGGCACACCATGCATGATTTTTTTATCTTTACAAACATCTTTCAAATAATGGTTGATTTTAGGTAAGTGAAGATGAGAAAACCACCATTTCAAGTTTCATGTGTTTCTACCACCATTCTATAAGAACAATGTAAATTGAAATAAGTTATGAGTAAGGATGAAAAAAAGTTCAATGATTGGATGATAAGAAAAAAATCAATCAGATTCATGTTATCTTCCAAGAATAGTTAAACCAACCAAATGTGCTCTCAGTCCCTTCTTCAATGGTACAACTATTTCATCAACACTAAATTTCTCTAAGAGTTGATCTTCCAATAAGAAAAATTTATGAAGTGGTAAAAGTAAATTACAGGTATTTGAACCTATACAAATTCAAAATCTATACCAGACTCTATCATTTTTTATACCTTCAATCCTAGGAGAATAGGCATCGTCTCACCAAATCGTATCATAGGAATAATCTATAAAGTTAGAATCCTTAGCAGATGAGTTTTTCTCCATGTCCTTATTAGAGTTGATTTCTGGATCGAGACTTGCAGAAGAGCCCATTAGAAAGCACAAAATGATCTTGAAAACACACCCAAATTTACTGACTATATTTAGGATTGATTATTTTGAGAGATCTACTGGAAGGGGTGAAGTATTCTTTTTATCCTAGATAGGTAGGCAGGCTAAGTCAAACTATTCCAACAGAAGCAGAAGTTCCCTCAACAGCTACTCAATCACCCAACTCACCTACCACAAGCACTTAAACCTCTAAAGTTCCTACTGGGGAAAATCCCTATAGTAAGGAAAATACCTTTGACACAAAAGTATGATATCCTAAATTATTTGGATGTAGTTTTAGTGAATCTGTCAATGCTGGATGCTCTTAACCTGTCAAAGGATCTCCAAAAAGCACTTGTAGTGGCTCTACGAAGTCCTCAAGATTTTGAATATGAGTTCACTAATACTGAGGTATTATGGGAATAGATCATCCCTATGGAATTTAATTATCTCATCTCTTTTACCAAACATGAAAAGAATACTAGAATATAGGGACACATCATGACCTTATTTGGTTTTAGAAAACCAGATGACATTGATACCCATCAATCTTTCATTAATAATGTCTTCAGATTTAATGTCATTATGATCTGAACAATTAATCAGTTGGGATATAGTGAAGTCGACCTATCTCTTTCTCCCATATCACTCTAGTGATATGACATGACAAAACAAAATCCACTTGGACAGATCAAGACCAGAAGTTAATTTGGGGACCCGGTATCAAATCTAGAATTCCTGGTCATTTTAAAAGATACAACTTTAAACGTCTTGGTTGATAGACCTTGGATACACTAAAATGAATAAATCCCTTCATCAAATCACCAATGTATAAAGTACCATGTTAATGGGAAATGTGGGAAATTATTTGATTGTAAATAAAATTTTGAATCTTATGAGGCTCAATACATTACTATGGGATTTTATTAGAGAGAAGGGAATAAACCCATGAAAAATGATGTTTCTTGGTTTAACAACCTGAGTGGTCTAGAAATGACCTCATCCAACCCATTCCAGGAGCTTATTGATGAATATGCTCTACCCATTAACCAGATTAAAGATTTCATTTCATAATTGGGCATGTACTAGCGAACCCTAATGATATAAGTTAGATTAGTTGATCCTAACTGTAATGAATTGGTCCCTGATCCTCCAATCAAAAGTGGAACTTTAGTTGAAAATACACTCTCTTTATCCTTATGAATCCAGAAAAACCAAACATCTTCTTCAAAATCTGATAGAATTATCTCAACACCACTGGAGAATATAGATATATATTCCTCTAGATCATATAATTCTAATCCTCCTACTAAATCCGGAGATTCCCCTACATCACTCATCCATAATGATGTGGACTTAGTGGAAGATAATGTTGATGAGGAGGAGGCATATGAGGATAATATTGAATATATGCCTCCATAATTTGAGGAAGGTGTCTCTAACACTGTTGATGAACTCCAATAAATAATTTTTTGAATGGAGGTGGTTCCATGATCTACACTAATCAATGCGACTATTCCCATTGAAGATAAATAGGAATATACTTCCTTCTTAAAGGAGTATCAATATGTATTCTCCTAAAACAAAATAGAAATTTCAAACCTCAATCTAGATGTGTCCACCCACCACCTGGGTCTTCCAGTAGTCCATCATGGCTAAAAGTATTCATCCAGAAGAACTCATATGACACTTGCTACCAATGTTGATAATCTCAAAAAATCCAACTTAATTTGGGAAGTTCAATACCTAAAATGAATCTCAAATATATTATCAATCAAGAATAAAAATGATAAAATTATTGTTTTAATCAATTTCAGAGATCTCAACTAAAACTATCCAAAATACGAATTTCTGGATCCAATTACATAACTTATGATAGATGTGGGGGCCATATATCATTATTTTTCCTTCTTGTATGACTACTCAGGGTATAACCAAATCTGAATGGCCCCTAAATATGAATAATACATGTTATTTAAGACAGACCAAGGTGTATATTTCTAATGGGTAATACCCTTCAACATGAAGGATTATTATGCTAAATACCATCAGGCATAGACCATATCTTTAAAACCTTTCTGTTGATTTCTTTTCCGATGATCTGGTGGTGAAATCCTAGAAACATTATGATCATCTTTCCAACTTGAGATGGGTTTCAAAAAAATTTGAAAACATATCTTGAAAATGAACTCTTTAAAATGTGACTTTGGTGTAAAATCAATAAGGTTTTTTCATATTTTATCTTTCTATCATGGAATTAAAGTTAATTCTTGAGAATAAAAAGTCAATCCTTGATATGTGAAATCCTTGAAACATCGGATATTTGAGAGGAATATAAAGAGATAGTGACTACATTTCACACTTTATAGAAAATCTTGCTGAAAATTTCTTTCCCTTATCCATGTTGATGAAAAAGTGGCCACATATTAGTGGACTAATGAATTTCAAGAAGAATTCAGCAATATCAAGAAATATTTTCTGATTCCACTAGTGCAAATGCCACTTTTCAAAAGAAACCCTCATATATTATATGGGATAGATTTATAGAAATCTATGGATTATTTTATCTTGAAAAATAATGATGTTAGAAATTAAAATAGTATATATTATCTTCATAGAACCATGATCAAAACTGAGAATCATTATTCATATATCAATAATAATTATTTGTCATTAATATTTGTGGTTTGGAAATTAAGGCACTACTTATAGCATCATGAGGTCTATTTGGTCTCTCAAACAAACCTGCTCAGTTATATACTTAACCTTCATATGTTGAATAGATGTTTGGCATGGTGGTATGTTATCCTATAATAGTTTGACGTTTAGTTCATACCATATAAGGAAATAAAAGTGCATTCTTTGGTAAATTTCTTCATAGAGCACCCTTCTTTAGAATAAATGACTATGAATACCAAACTATTGGATGAAGAAATATTATTTTTACAGGTAAAACTCAGAATATGGGAGATTTATTTTGATGGTGTATCCAAAATCCCAATGGTAATGAGGATGGAACATCCTAGGCTCAATAGAGTAAGCTTGGGAGTCATTCTTATTTTCCCGACAAAGCCTGCCTACCTTATTCTTTCCTATTTCTTGTAGGTTGTGGAAATAATGAAGAAAAATAACAAGACCACATTGTAGTAATAGAACTCATGATTCAAATACTAGTGGCCAATATAAACGTCAAATGTGTCTTATATCTAGTAATCAAGAAGGTAAATAGTGCTTACACTGTTAGAAAGAAGAGTTAATTCCCTTACATGATTATATCTATGGGTTGATGAAAGAATTACCATTAGATACAAGGTTTTCTCACATACCACATTCATATAATGCTTAGGTAGACGTATTAGAAAATTCATATACAACATTCATAGATATGGATCGAGAAGAAACAATCATCAACATTTAACATCCTTGAATGGTATCGTCGTTTGTTCAGAATAACATGAAAGATATCAATGATCTAAATTATACGCCTAAATAAGATAATCCTATGAATGACTATATGAAACCCCTTTTATACTACCTCTAGAGTGGGATTATTCTATAAAGAACTCTATGAATAAGAAAATATGATGAAGGGATGTCAACTTCATCATCAATGATAGTCTAGGTCATCAAAAGGCCTTCTATGAATGAGTCTTTGATGGAGTTATCCTTAGATGAATTAATTGAGAAGAGACTATCACCATTATGTGATAAGTCTATGTTGGTGATTGTGGTTCCCACTAGTGAGTAACCATGATTTCTCACCAAATTATGAGGCTTGTATATTTATGGCATTTTGTGAAAAATGATTGCACCCAATTCACCAAAAAGTTATATCCTTATCAAGTGCATTCCAATTTCAACCATCAACCCCCACAGTTATTACATATTAAAAAATACTCATGGTCATTCCCTATATAAGGATTGGATGTTATGGGGTCATACATTCCCACTATATCCAAGTAGTTTAAATATATACTCACTAATACAGAATTCTTCTCCAAATGGGATGAAGCAATACCCTCTAAGAGGTCAAGACAAAATGCATTATCAATTTCAGGAAGTGCAACACCATCACCAGGTTTGTTGTACCTCATAAAATACTGACGAAAAATGACACCAACTATTATTATTCCAAATTAAAAAGTTTTATGGGTTGTATAACATTGAATATTACCATTTATCTCTCTATCATGAAACAATGAATAGACAGATAGAGACCATCAACAAAACCATATCAAAAATTCTTTAAAAAATGATGGACAAGGATAAGAAATATTATCCAAAAAGACTCTACATCCCCTGTGGACCTACCATATCACCACTCGTAGTGCTGCACATGTGACCCCATATTCATTGGTTTATGAGATAAGAGAAATTTCCCCTATATAATTCAAGTTTAATTCACTCCATATTTCCATATATGATCAATTTTCCGCATATGAGTTGTCCTAGAATAATTGGGATGAATTAGAATGGCTGGATGAGAAAATTATACATACCTTGCATCATTTAGAGGTTCACCAAAATTGAATAAATTAAGATTTCAAAAAAAATTCCCCATCTCACATTTCTTCAAGGGTAACTGGTTTTGGTTCTCAGGGCCCCGATGATACTTGGGAAGAAACCACCCGTGCCTGAACCAAAATAAGAAGGGCCTCTTTTCATACAGAATCCCTATTCCAAAGAATTATATTGATTGGATACCACAGACAGAGAGCATACTACTCCCCCTACCAATTCTATATAACTTAATAAATATTTTTGTAATTAATGATACATGGTACTAGTCATATTACCTTAATATACAAGACACTATTCCTCCTTATCACATGACATTTAACTCCATAGAACCATCCTTTTTGAATGAACCTAAAAGGAACGACCCATACCAACCTATTCATATAACATTAAATTGTATAACAAAATATTCAACACATGATATTAAAATATAGTCTTACCCTATGTATCAAGCATATGATGCCCTGGGTATCAAAAGTCTAAATCCTTATACAACAACCACAAGATTATTTTCATATGAGATGATTTCCTGAACTCCTCGGTATCTCTAACGTGTAATCCTTGCATCCCTTATTTTCGGTCCTTCATTGAAACATTAGTCCTATATACATGACCATAAAAATAAAATTTAAATCATTACCATGAGTTATTAAACTAAATGGTCAAGTTCCCCTTTAACTTGATAAGGGAAACCCTCACTATTCTTTATTTCTCACCTCAAACATAGTTCACATGGGCTTAAGAATCTTGGTAACAACCTCCTCAATTGATTGGGTCACTTCTCTATACAAACACCATAATCATAAAAGATGTGTATTTTATTAAAAAGGTGTTTATTCAATGTAAAATATTGTACCATTTCTTCACATTAGTTGACCACACGTGTTTTCCACGTGATGTTAAATAACCTGGTCCTTGTCTCTATTATATGATGTAAAATCACATGTTGTTGTGATTATCTCCTGAAAGGACCACCATTCTAGGTGCCGATTTCTCATAAAATCTTGACTTTAGAACTACTTGTGGCTTGATTCTAATTCCATTTAAATATATAGGGATTCCCAAATTCTATATCTTCATTCAGTTGTAATATGATAAAAATGAACCATCCATTTGAAAACTGTGTGTGTCTTGATTCCCTCTTTAATGAGATACCAGGTGATGCTTGGATTAATTATTCTTGGCCCAACCAAAACAATTTCACCCAATATCCTATGTATAACCTAGATCTTCATGGGAGAGTCCAATGCGGGTTCTAATTTCATTCACGAACATGTATTAAAAAAATTCCCTCCCTATATAGGGACTATACCTGTGCAATGAACTTTTTTATAGACTATGTATGGATTGATTCTCATCCCTATGAGATATATAGATATTTCTAAGTTATTTAACATAGAACTAGCCATAATATAAAAAAATAATAATATTCCCCATTCCCTATGTATGAATTCAAATTTATATGGGGAATTTTAATCTCTCTAGAAATAAGAATAGTTTGATTCTCATCCTAATTAGATTCTTAATGACACTTGAATCTTTCATTTTAGGATCACTCATTTATGAAACACCAACTATTTTATACTACATATGATCTTGGTCTATATAAAAAATCATTCTTTCAAACATGGTTGATGTTGGTCTAAATTACTTCAGTATGATATAGGAATTTTTCATTCAAAAATAAACCTCAGTATCTGGGGAAACATATATCCCCATAAGATTCATTTGGATATCAGTTATAAAATAATATGACTCTGAAGGAAACTTTTTTTTACTATGCATAATTTTCATAGATGTGGTTATGCATAATTTGTTCTCTAAATGTGGCCGATCAACTAGAGGTATCATCATCTTTGGGAGGAAACTTTCTTATTTCCATATGCCCTGGTGACATTCTAGTGTAAGACACTTTTAGAATTTGGTCCATGGTTACCCCTTGATTTTTTCGCATTCCACCCTTTTGGATTCAAGTTCCCCTGAAGACATGATTTACAACTTCATTCACTTCTTTTCCTTCATGTGTGAGCTATGATGGAATAATTTTTGTGACTGACCCAAAACTGGATAATTTATAGGATGTTGTATTCACTATAATATAACAAACCATGAAATTTTTGTTAGAACCAACCTTCACAGAACTACTTGTGGCATGATTCTAATCCCAATGAGATATTTAGTGGTGTTTTGATTCCTTATTCAAGGCTCATCAATAAAAAAATGTGTGTCCCGATTCGTGCAAGGAATCCTATCATGGTTTACCCTCACTTGAAAATTAATGATTAAAGAAAAATACCACCCTTCGTTTGAATCAAAGTTATGTAGGAAAATTTCCACCCATGGCCAATGATGACTGAAATTCCTCCCATCATAGTTTTTGGATTAATCCATTTTTTAATAATCTGTATTCCTTATCTTAGGAAACTAAAATTTCCAAAACCTTCCTTGGATATCTATGATAGGAACATCCAACTTCAAAGGGCACCTTTGTTTTGACTATGCATAATATTCCCAAATGTGGCACTGTATTATGTGTTCCCTAAATGTGTCCTCTCATCTAGAGGGATCATAATTCTTAGGAGAGAATTATTTCATTTTCATATGCCTTTACAATATTATAATGTTGTACACAGTTCAGCCATAGTACATAGACATTCCTTTCATACCCACACCATGTTATCCTCTCCATATTCAAGAGTCGTAGGATTATGATTTATGATTCCTCTCCTTACATAAAAAAGATGTCAAAGTATTCTTAACTGAAAATATTTGTTCAGGTAATTCATGGTCAATGTTGTTCAAGTTAAAACATATTTTGTATCTGTATAGATTTCAAGACCTTAAAATATCAATGGATGAGATGTAAAACTCATCAGTTTGAAAACCCGAAAAGGGAAACCTGAGAAAAAATCAATTCATTCCTATTATGTATGATTCGAATAATATTTAGGAAAAAATTATGTTGGTGATAGAATAGACATAATGTTTATGGGTCCTATTACGTGACTCCAACAATAGTCAAATTACGCTTTCTAGGTCACTCAACCTAAGAAAAAATTAGAGCGTGGTAAATGTATATTCATAAAATTTCATTTTTGATATTAAAAAAGTTTGACACAATATTATTCATTCTTTTAAACAAGACAACTCTAGCATTAAAATGATGGTAATTATACTTATATCCATATGTGAGCCACACTAAAAGAAAAATAAACTGAGTACTTCGTTTAAAATATTCATAACTATGAATGATGTTGTTACTTGATAGTCGAATGATTCAGGATATCTTAAATTTGAAATTTTGAAACACTAAAGGATGATATGAAGTGAAAATATGAAAAAAAAACTAGGAACAACCAAGTTTTCATTCATTTTGAAAATTTGTAAAGGGGTAACATCTACAATTTAGGATCCTAAATACATAAGTAAACTAATGATATTAAAAATCTTGATATATGGATTTATAGAGTTGAATAATTACCTAATTAGAGTCTTCTTAGACTAGGCATTGTTCAGACAACATTTCAACCTATATTTACATGTTAGGTCATGGCACTTCTTCCTTCTCAATAACATCTAGCTGGGATTTCTCCACCTCGTGCATTATCTATTTCTCCCTACACCCACTTATTTAACATGATCATGTTATTGATTGAGTCGATCCATCTTTTAGAGGATCCATTTGATCAAGAATATATATTTTTCAACTCATATTTTGTGTTGGGAGGCTACTATAGCCTATTTAATGGCCTCATTAATCAGGTTATTATTGGTTTTAGAAAAATGGGCTATAGGATCCATAGTTGTGAGATGAGATTGAAACTTGATTTCCCTTTCTTGGACAATAACCACCTATTTCACCTTGGTGTGTATTACGTGGTATTCAAAACCCAATAACCAAGAATATTGATCATGCGACATCAACTATTAAATATCACTGGTAGACTTGACAAGGGGGTCTGAGAAATCAACTTTTATATATTCCTCCATACCATTTGAAAATCAACACATAATTTTTCAAGGGTTTATTAATCCACTTCAGAATCACTTTTAGAGGGGAGTATATGTTTTGGAACTAGAACAATGAGAAAATTTACACACACTACAACAACTTGGCCTTTTATCAGCGCTAAAAACTGACATTAAAAGCACTAGAAAATCCATGTTAATGCCGGTGTAGATAAAGGGTGGGTCCCCTTTATCAGTGCTCTGAAAAGCACTGATAAATGGGTGCCTTTATCAGCGCTAAAAAACGATGATAAAGGCACCTTCCCCTGCACCTGCACAACCCGCACCTGCACACCTGCACACCTGCACAAACTAGCACACCTACACAAAATAGCACCTGAACACCTACACAAAATAGCACCCGCACACAATATTTTGACAAACAAAGATATATACCTTTACTTAAATCATGAATACAAAAAAACACACTGCTATATACATTTCAAATAATGTTTTACATGGTTACAATTAAAATTATCCAATAACAGTTATAAACATTAATGTTTCATCCTTTGATATATGTGATCCTCTCTCAAAAATTGTCGTCCATTGTATTTTTTTCCGAACAAAGCATCCGAACTCAAGGAAAAAAATTCACCTATATAAGAAAATAGATATTATATTAGTAATACAATAATGAAATAAATTAAAACATTAATATGAAAGAATAAATTTATATGGAAATGTTAAACTAAAATATGGAAATGATAAACTCAAATGTTTTCATTCTGATAACAATGAAAGGAAATAATTTAAAATCAATATGTTTTTGGATGATTTATCTCATTTAATAAATACTGATTCTTTATCTAATGAAAATCTTTACCGGTCACCCCATGCGTCAGATTGAGGTGTGGTGGATTTATACTCATCACAAATGACTCATGGATCATTTTCCTAAAGTGTCAAAACAATCCGAATGCATTTTCTCAGTTTGTCGTATGTCACTTGTGTTGTTTTCTAAAGTTTATGTCAATTTGAAACTGATATCAGACATTTTTAGCCATACCGGTCACACCGTGGGTCGGATTGAGGTGAGGTCGATTCATACACATCAAAAATGACTCATGAATCATTTTCCTAAAGTATCAAAACAATATGAATTCATTTTTTCAGTTTTCCTTATGTCACTTGTGTTGTTTTCTAAAGCTAATGTCAATTTAAAACTGATATCAGACACTTTTAGTCATACCGGTCACACCGTGCATCGGATTAAGGTGCGGTCGATTCTTAAACCTAAAAAATGACTCAGGGATCGTTGTCCTAAATTATAAAAAAATCTGAACACATTTTCTCAGTATTCTGTATTTCACTTGTGTTGTTTTCTAAAGTTAATGTCAATTTCAAACTGATATTAGACACTTTTAGCCATACCGGTCACACCGTGTGTCGGATTGAGGTGTGTTCGATTATTACATATCACAAATGACTCATGGATAATTTTCCTAAAGTATCAAAACAATATGAACGTGTTTGATCAGTTTTCCGTATGTCAGTAGTGTTGTTTTCTAAAGTTTATGTCAATTTGAAACTGATATCAGACACTTTTAGCCATACTGGTCAAACCATTCATCATATTGAGGTGAAGTTGATTATTACATGTCAAAAATGACTCATGGATTGTTTTACTAAAGAATCAAAACAATCCGAATGCATTTGATCAGTATTCCGTATGTCAGTAGTGTTGTTTTCTAAAGTTAATGTCAATTTCAAACTAATATCAGAAACTTTTAGCCATACCGGTCACACTGTGCATCTGATTGAGGTGTGGTCAATTCTTACACGTCAAAGTTGACTCATGGATCATGGTCCTAAAGTATCAAAACAATACGAATGCATTTTCTTGGTATTTTGTATGTCACTTGTGTTGTTTTCTAAAGTTTATGTCAATTTGAAACTGATATCAGACACTTTTAGCCATACTAGTCAAACCGTGCATCAGATTGAGGTGAGGGAAATTCATACACATCAAAAATGACTCATGGATAGTTTTACTAAAGTATAAAAACAATCTGAATTCGTTTTCTTGGTATTTTGTATGTCACTTGTGATGTTTTCTAAAGTTAATGTCAATTTCAAACTGATATGAGACACTTTTAGTCATACCGGTCACACCGTGCGTTGGATTGAGGTGAGGTCGATTTGTAAACATCACAAATGACTCATGGATAGTTTTGCTAAACTATAAAAACAATAAGAATTCATTTTCTCTATATTCTGTATGTCAGTAGTGTTGTTTTCTAAAGTTTTTGTCAATTTGAAACTGATATCAAACACTTTTAGTCATATAGGTCACACCATGCGTCGGATTGCGGTTTGGTTGATACTTACACGTGAAAATGACTCATGGATCGTTGTACTAAAGTATCAAAACAATCCGAAAGTGTTTTCTTGGTTTTCCGTATGTCACTTGTGTTGTTTTCTAAAGTTAATGTCAATTTCAAACTGATATCCAACACTTTTAGTCATACCAGTCACACCGTGCGTTAGATTGAGGTGCGGTTGATTTGTAAACATCATAAATGACTCATGGATCATTTTCCTAAAGAATAAAAACAATCCTAATGCATTTGCTCAGTTTTTTGTATGTCAGTAGTGTTGTTTTCTAAAGTTTATGTCAATTTGAAACTGATATCAGACACTTTTAGCCATACCGGTCACATCATGTGTTGGATTGAGCAACGGTCGATTAGTACCCATCACAAATGACTCATGGATCATTTTCCTAAAGTATAAAAACAATCTGAATAAGTTTTCTCGGTATTCTTTATGTCAGTAGTGTTGTTTTCAAAAGTTAATGTCAATTCCAAACTGATATCAGACACATTTATCCATACCGGTCACACCATGTGTCGGATTGAGGTTTGGTCAATTTGTACATGTCAAAAATGACTTATGGATCTTTTTCTTAAAGTATCAAAACAATCCAAAAGTGTTTTCTCGGTATTTAGTATGTCACTCGTGTTGTTTTCTAAAGTTTATGTCAATTTGAAACTGATATCAGACACTTTTAGCCATACCGGTCACACCGTGCATCGGATTGAGGTATGGTCGATTTTTACACATCAAAAATGATTCATGGATCGTTTTCCTAAAGTATCAATACAATCTGAATGTGTTTTCTCGGTATTCCGTTTGTCAGTAGTGTTGTTTTTTAAAGTTTATGTCAATTTGAAACTGATATCAGACACTTTTAGACATACCGGTCACACCGTGTGTCAGATTGATGTGTGGTTGATTATTACACATCAAAAATGACTCATGGATCATTGTACTAAAGTATCAAAACAATATGAATTCATTTTCTCAGTATTCCGTATGTCAGTAGTGTTGCTTTCTAAAGTTTATGTCAATTTGAAACTGATATCAGACACTTTTAGCCATATCGGTCACACCATGCATCGAATTGAGGTGCAGTTGATTCATACACATCACAAATGACTCATAGAACATTTTCCTAAAGTATAAAAATAATATGAAAGTATTTTTTCGGTTTTCCGTATGTCACTTGTATTGTTTTCTAAAGTTTATGTCAATTTGAAATTGATATCAGACATTTTTAGCCATACCGGTCACACCGTGCATCGGATTGAGGTACAGTTGATTTATACACATAAAAATGGCTTATTGATTGTTTTCTTAAAGTATCCTAACAATCCTAACTCTTTTTCTTAATTTTCCGTATGCCACTTGTGTTGTTTTATAAAGTTAATGTCAATTTGAAACTGATATCAGACACTTTTAGCCATACCGGTCACACCGTGCATCGGATTGAGGTGTGGTCGATTAACACACCTAAAAAATGACTCATGGATAGTTTTCCTAAAGTATCAAAACAATCCGAACCTTTTTTCATGGTATTCCGTATGTCACTTGTGTTGTTTTCTAAAGTTAACGTCAATTTCAAACTGATATCAGACACTTTTAGACATATGGGTCACACCGTGCATTGGATTGAGTTGTGGTCAATTCATACAAATCAAAAATGACTCATGGATCATTTTCCTAAAGTATCAAAACAATACGAACGCATTTTCTCAGTTTTCTGTATGTCAGTATTGTTGTTTTCTAAAGTTTATGTCAATTTGAAACTAATATCAGACACATTTAGACATACCGGTCACACCGTGCGTCGAATTGAGGTGCGGTCAATTTTTACATGTCAAAAATGACTCATGGATCATTTTCATAAAGTATAAAAACAATCTGAACATGTTTTCTCGATATTCTATATGTTAGTAGTGTTGTTTTCTAAAGTTAATGTCAACTTCAAACTAATATTAGACACTTTTGTCTATACTGGTCACACCATGCGTTTGATTGAGGTGTGGTCGATTTTTACGCGTCAAAAATGACTCATGGATCATTTTCCTAAATTATCAAAACAATCCGAACGTGTTTTCTAGGTATTTTGTATGTCACTTGTGTTGTTTTCTAAAGTTTATGTCAATTTGAAACTGATATCAGACACTTTTAGCCATACCGGTCACACCATGCATCAGATTAAGGTGCAGTCAATTCGTACATGTCACAAATGACTCACAGATTTTTTTCCTAAAGTATCAAAACAATCTGAATGTGTTTGCTTGGTATTTTTAATGCCACTTGTGTTGTTTTCTAAAGTTAATGTCAATTTCAAACTGTTATCAGACACTTTTTTCCATACCGGTCCCACCGTGCGTCGGATTGAGGTGTGGTCAATTCGTACACATCAAAAATGAATCATGGATCGTTGTAATAAAGTATCAAAATAATCCAAACGTCTTTTCACAGTATTCTGTATGTCAGTAGTGTTTTTTTCTAAAGTTTAAGTCAATTTGAAACTGATATCAGATACTTTTAGCCATACCGGTCACACCGTGCGTCGGATTGAGGTGAGGTTGATTCGTACACATCACAAATGACTCATGGATCTCTGTCCTAAAGTATAAAAACAATCCGAACGTTTTTTATTGGATTTCTGTATGTCACTTGTGTTGTTTTCTAATGTTAATGTCAATTTCAAACTGATATCAGACACTTTTAGTCATACCGGTCACACCATGTGTCGGATTGAGGTGTGGTTGATTCGTACATGTCATAAATGACTCATGGATCGTTTTCCAAAAGTATCAAAACAATATGAACGTGTTTGATTAGTTTTCTGTATGTCAGTAGTTCATAAGAGTCTCTCATTAAGTTATTCTTTACTAGAAACTCAAATCATTTCTAAAACCATTTTTCATAATCTAAGGATATGAAACATAAGAACTGGTGATCATAGATTCTCAATAATTGTAAACAAGGGAGATATCAATGATCATATATATATATAACATAAGTAATATTAATTCACCTTCATTGTCATATTTTTTTACATTATTCCATCAGGTACACTGCCCATTCATTTCTAAACACATCTATATCATCTTGTGAATAGGAGTTTTGTGACAGTCATAGTAGTACTGAAAAAATATAAATACACAAAGGATTAATAAATATTTTAAATGAACTAGTAATTATTTTTAAAAATACCTTTTCAGGGATGCTAGTTTGTTCAGGAAATATAATCTCTTTCATAAATTTACAAACATAATAACCACAATCATTTCTATTTGTTTGTTTCAGAGACTGTAGAAACATCAAGAAAAATAAGTAATCTGTTTTGATATGTATTTGGATAGTGAAATATAATTATATATACCCTGATACTTGTCCATTTTTAGATCTCTTGTTCCTTGTCATCCTTAGACCCTAGATTCATTCCAGCCTTTAGATGATATTCATACACCGCCCTATCATAACAGAATCCTCATTAAAATATAATATAAATTATATAACTAGATATTTAGTTCTAAAATGTTGGATATAGTGTATTACAAATTAAAAATCTCCATAATGTGTGGTTGGTTTTTTGGATATCCATGCAGTGAATCCAGGAAATAAATCTTTGGAGTATCTAGATTGACCGCAATGATCATCCAATGCTGCCTAAAAACACAAAAAGGAATAAGTAATGATAGAAAAAAAAATATAATTGATATGATTAAAATGTAGAGTTTTACCCTTGAAATGTTGGTATTAAAAAGATCCTATTAGTCATAATTTTTCATTGAAACGTTCTGAGTAGGTTTGACATTAATTCAGCCAAAAAATCAGAATCTATTTCTTTTTGTCATGTAGACATGGTGTGAGGACTAACAACTCCAAATTTTTATTCACAGACAAATCCCTTCAATTGTTTTTAATATATACGCCTGAGAAAAATATGAAATGCATTTAGCCATAATTATCATAGTATATCATCTTCTGTAAAATCAAATCATGAAAACATACCTCATGTATACATTTATAAGTGAGGCACCTAGACAGTCGTATGTGATGATTTCAAATACAACGTCAGCACTAACGAAATCTAATGTTTCCTCTCCATACATGTATTTTTCACAAAAAATTGTGTGTTTATATCCTCCTTTCATTTTTGTATCCACATGAGCTTGCAATGATATTAAATGTGGATATAGAACGGGAGGGGTGAAGGTGCCCTTAATAAATCATTTTGATTGGTTGGTTGAACTGTTTGATCCGTTATTTCATTTTAGCTCCTTCCTTTTTTCAGTCTATAATAACATTCATCGGTTCAGCCCTTTTATAATTAAATGTTAAAGGTTATTCTTGAAAAATGAATTTGAAATGAATACCTCATGGTCGACATGTTTTTTACAAGATTCTACGGCCATGTAACGAATGTTCCAATAGATTTTTCCACCGTATGAATGTCATCATCGTCATTTGGCACGGGTAACTTAGTGCTCGGCTCATGAGCTACATTAATAAACTCTTTGACATGACCGATTGGAAGTGGTCTGCAGTGTAGCGTGTCATTTTGTATGTTGAACACCATATCCCTCTCTACAAGGCGATGGGTTGGAGTTGACAGATATAAATCACAGTCATTTTCACCCATTAGAATATCATTATAATAAAGGTATCAGTGTCTATGTGATTCACATTACACATAAAAAAATATTATAACATTGATTACCTCGGTTAAGTTAGGTATTTGAGGGGAATGGATCACCTCAAAGATGATGGGGGGTGGGGGTTATTCTTGAGTTATTTCTTCTCTTCGCCTCTCCCCCATAAACTTTTCTAGCAACTCACCCTAACTTTGGAATTTTTCTTCAAGGGTATCTAGTCTAAATCTCATCATTTTCATTTCTTTAGTTTGTTCCTCCTCTTGTTTTTTTTTTGAAAATATGTCCGGGGTGTAACCCCAAAACCCACACCTTTGATGCGGCCATACTGTTCTGGTTGTTTCAAGACCACTGAAAGTCTATCCGCATCTGGTGCGGGTGTTGTTGATTCTTGTGACTATGTCAAATAGAAAATATGGGAAAATAAGTAATCATCGTGATTTAATAGT
The DNA here is from genome assembly GCA_963277665.1 of Viscum album. Taxonomy (NCBI): domain Eukaryota; kingdom Viridiplantae; phylum Streptophyta; class Magnoliopsida; order Santalales; family Viscaceae; genus Viscum; species Viscum album. Next base: position 1,371,552,305 of record OY728129.1, on the reverse strand, counting down.
GATTTAAATCAAAATAAATTTATATTATGTCATACTTACACATGTTTCCCACACTTTTTGTGTGTTTTCATCTACTAGTTTCCCCTCTTTATTAACATGCACCTCCTTCCATAGCACATTGCATGGGATGGAAGTGGCTTGGGATTTTGATTCATCAATTTGCATATAAACAGAGAAACATGGTTATAATGTTTTTTTATGTAACATAAAAGTATTACATTACTTCTCAAATACGTACCAATTGTTTTTCAATTGAAGAATACCCCAGCTTTGCTTTATGGCAGGGGTACGCTATTTTTGCTGCCCGTTCATTATTTTCAGCACTCAGTTACTGTTTCATAAATAAAAAATGGTCAATTAAAGTGATGAATACAAGCAATGTTAAACAACGTGTTACCAAACACAATGTACCTGAAAACTCTGCTCCACACGATGGTTGCAAAATGCATCACATGCTCCTTGGGATATCAAGTGTGTGTAAAGAGGAGGTGGGTGTGGCTTGATTTTCCCTTCAGCATCTTTAAGATGAAATTTCGTTAAAATGGTACAAAATTCTCTATGAACCCTTCCTTCCAGTCTTAATACATATTCTTTGTGCGATACATCTACTATAAATGCACTTTGAAAAAGATGATGTAGAGTTAGTCAATATTTCAGTATTTTATTTTATTTTATTTTAATAAATTAAATAAATGATATCGTAATGTTACCATAATCTCTTCCCACATTAATGTTTTCATCCCACTGACAACATAGTGCCACGACTCTATATCAATCGGCACATGTTTCCGAGTGATGATTTCAATGTAGCTACTAAACATGGATTTGTTGGGGTTTACATGCTGGCCTCACTTATTCCATCCCACCTCATATTTGATTCCTTTTTCTTTTTCCTTAAAGATTTTGGCTAAAACTGTCAAACTACGGCGCACCTTTTTTTTTGTGCCATCGGGGTTTCATTTCCTAGCATGTACTCAGTTTCTACATCATAATTATGTTCCTATGAAGCGCTAGCATCGACACTGGGACCAGCAACAACAGGTTGAGAAACCTGTTGTACCTCAGTAGTGAGACCAACAGTAACAGGTTGAGAAACCTGTTGTACCTCAGCAGTGGGACCAGCTGGAACAGATTGAGAGACCTTTTGTACCTCAATAGTGGGACCAGATGCAACAGGTTGAGAAACCTATTGTGTCTCGGGATTGGTTGCATCAGTAGGTGCAAAAGTCATTATCTGTAGAAGTGGTTTAACATTTGATTTAGATCACATAAAAGTATCAGCGAATAGATAATAAAATAATGTAACACAATCTATATTACAATAAAAAAATAACCTGATTATTAAAATCTCTTTTTTTTAAAGGATGAAGGGATTTGACCCCTCTATCGACTATCCATATCCCTTCATTATGGTCTCCTTTGACTTAACAAATGTCGTCTACATTGGGACCACTGCGAAATGATTGTGAAGTCCCAATGAAAGGGTCAACATCCGTTGAATTTTCATCTGACCCTTCAGTTGTTTTGTTCGATAACAGAACGATTGACCAGTTTTGGTGTGCGGGATCTGGAACATAAAATACTTGCACTGCATGTGATGCCATTATAAACGGTTCGTCTTTCTCCCCTACCTTAATGAAATCAACTTTCATGAATCCTAATTCATTTATTTTAATAGCTCTCCAGTTATCAACCCACTTGCATTGAAAAATCAGAACTTTGAATACCGTATAATCCAACTCCCGTATTTTTTGGATGATGCCAAAGTATGACATATTCGCATAAATTGTATTTCTGTCCTTAACACTGGAAACATGCATCGCTTTAGCCACAAGTGTAACCCCACTATTCTACATGGTATTGTCTTCATCATGTTCATTAGTATAAAATGTATAACCATTAACTACATAAGCATTGTAATATAATACATACACACTTGGTCCTCCGGCTAGCCATTGAAGTCGGTATGAAATTGACTCTAGATTTTCATTTGACTTCTTAAAAATATGGTCTTGAAATCATCCTATAAACTGTCGATTATATGTATCTGATATCCATTTTTCAGCCCTAGATGGATTCGAATGCCTAAGAATTTATTTGTGGGTTTCAACTTATGGGTCAACATCGAAATTATTATGCAAAACATAAAGGTGGGCCTGCTACCAATCTGTAATATTGATTGTGACAACATGTCTTCCAGAAATGCCTTCACTCTCAAGCCGCCTAGTGTGACGAGATTTCAGTAGGCCAATGCTTTCCACACCAAATAGGTATTCGGTACAGAATTCAACGGCTTCCTCAACAACATATCACTCTACAATACAACCTTATGGCCGACTTCGATTTTTGACATACCCTTTCAAAATATTCATATACCGTTAAATGGGGTATATCCATCTATAATGTACAGGACCACATAGTTGAATCTCTCTCACCAAGTGGACCATCAAATGAACCATCATATCAAAAAATGAAGGCAAGAAGAACATTTCTAATTCACATAATATGATGACAATTTCTCTTTCCATAGTTGGAAATTTCTCCAGGTCTATAACTTTGCTGCATATAACTTTGAAGAAGAAACACAATTTCGTTAATGTATGGTGGACATTCTTGGGAAAAATGAAACGTAAAGCAATAGGAATGAGATCTTACATCAAAACATGGAAGTCATGTGATTTCAGACCTTTTATCTTTAAATATCTCATTGACACGAGGTTCTTGATATTTGAAGAATACCCCTCTGGAACCTTTACGTCATTCAAGAAGTTGAAAAACTGATATCTCTCCTCCCTGGAAAGAGTGTAAGCAGCAGGAGGAAGAAATGTTTGTTTTTCACCCTTCACTGGTGACAACTCTTCTCATATTCTCATCTCAACCATGTCCAACCTAGCCTTAATTCCATCTTTTGTTTTTCCAGGTGTATTTAGAAATGTGTCGATGACACTATCAAATAAATTCTTTTCTACAGGCATAACATCAAGAAAATGTCTGACATACAGACAATTCCAGTATGGAAATTAAAAAAACTAATCCCTTTTTCCAACTAATTTTTGTAAGGTTTTTCGAAGCCGGTTTACCAAAAGTAGTGTCCAGATTTTTAAATTTCTCAGACAATTGATCGCCTGTTAGTGGAGACAGTGTTTTGCGTTCTTCTGAACATCCATCAAATGATGTCGTCCAAGATTGGTACTTATGTCGTCGGGGTAGAAATCTACAATGTTCTAGAAACATGGTTTTCGATGAATGTTTCAACCCAATTGAATGTGTACCTTGTTCACAAACGGGACACCCTTGAGTTACTTTAATACTATATCCTAAAAAATTTCCATAAGCATGGAAGTCATTTATCATCCCGTATAACATGGCTCTCAAAGTGAAATCTTCCTTTTTGTAAGCATCATACAATGTAACACCTGAATCTCACGATAATTTCAAATCTTCAAAAAATGGAGCTAAATAAACATCAATATCATTACCTAGTTGTTTTGGTACTGATATAAGCATAGATAACATGATGTATTTTCGTTTCATTCATAACCACGGTGGTAAGTTATAATTTACCAACATAACCAGCCATGTAATGTGACTGTTACTTTGAAAACCAAAAGGATTCACTCCATCTGTAGATAACGCAAGACAGATGTTTCTTGACTCATTTCCAAATTCAAGATACTCATGATCAATTCTCTTCCACTGAGGAGAGTCTTCCGGGTGACGTAGTATCCCATCTTTAATTCATGTATCTGCATGCCATGTCAATTTTCCTGTAGTCTCCTCACTTCCATATAGGCGCTTAAACCTTGGAATGATTGGGAAGTACCATACAAGTTTAGTAGGACTGGATTAATCTTTCTTGTATCAATAAGCACCACACTTTGGGCCTTCTTTAAGTGATTTGTGGTCCTTACGAAACAGTATACAGTCATTCGGGCAGGCGTGTATTCTTTCATAGATCATACCCATCGAGCGTAGCATTTTTTTGGCATCGTATGTTTTTCTCGGGAGCTCATTATCTTCTGGGAGCATGTCATTCAAAAGAGAAAGTAGTTCGATAAAACTGGCGTCACTCCACTAGTTGTCCGCTTTCAATTTATACAGCTTCAGTACGTCTGACAGTGCTGTATATTTAGTGCAACCAACATATAATGACGTCTTTGAACAACTTTTTAACTTATCAAACAATTTTGGGCAATCACGAAGTTCATCTTTGACGGTCCTTGTCATTTCATCAATACGATCTTCATCATCAATCACATATGTAATCACATCCTCTATACGGTCATCTTCATTGTTAATACTTGTAATCATATCAGATGATCCATAAAACACAGTGTTATCCCAACCACTACCTACATTCATTTTTTCCCCATGTTTATTCCAACATGTATAACTCTGATCTATTCTGTGAAAAATCAAGTGTTCTCCCAACTCCTCTGGACTAATTTATTTTGAATAACAACAATTTAAACATGAGAAAAGGATTTGAGAAGGGTCATATGCATGATATTTGGCATACTTGATAAACTCTTTCACGCCTTCTTCATGCTCTTTTATCAACCGATTGTCATTCATCCATTCTTTATTTATATTCATCCTGTTTGAAATCCAAAGGATAAGTATATAGGTTAGGGGAGAAGGAATATGAGTATAATTTAGATAAAAAAACTAGATACTTTAAAAATGGTGGGGGGCGTGCTCATTAATAGAAAATCTTGGGTGGTTCTTGGGATTCATCCATTCTCTTCCTCTCTTCGATCCCCCCTGATGAGGGGTAGTTCTTGGGAGTTTTTTATAGTGTGTTAGTGAGTTCTTCCCTCATACTTCCTCTATTACTATTATCATTTATTTCCCTATTATTTGGGATGATTTTTACTAGGACTTGTGTGATGATTTCACTATATCATCTTCAAATCTATTCAGATGATGTTGATTTTGTTTGTATTGGCTAGAGGTTATCCTCGTATGATGAACAAACCATGTTTTGTGTGGTTTTGGTGGTGTTGTGTTTCCTAGTGAGTTTTTAAAAGATTAGTACTAATTATATTAAGTTGAATAATTAATTATAAGTTTCTATAATTAATTATTTGGGAATTCTGCCTTGAGATTGGGTCTCAATCATATCTACAAGATTAGATATGGCATGTATAGTCTTGGTTGAGGATGAGTTGATCTTGGTGAGGGGGTTACTCCATTTTTTGAGGTAGGTGGACCCTATAATACAAACCCCTATTCCAATTTATGCATGATTGTGCATTCATGCATGAGTATATGTGTTCCAGTGAAAGGGATATAAATCAAGAGAAACCTAGGTAAATAAATAGGGTGTTTTTGATCCACTAAGAGATAGAGTGAGGGTTATATTGAATGTTTGTGATTTTGTGATTATCCAGAGATTATGTCTCCATGGAGGTGAGGTTTCTAGTTGTGTTTATGAGAGTATCGGGTTTTTTATGAGATTTTTATAGCGTAGTTAGGTTTTCAAAGGCTATTTGAGTAGGTATTAGAGTCTTAGGCCTAAAGAAGATGGATAATATAGTTTATATATAACGTATAATGGGGAACACCCTCTTAAGGATATATAAGAGTCATGGTGAGTGTTATGAGTAGGATATTCCATATAGGGATTGGTGAAGTGTGACATAGATGATTTCCTCCTTATAATTGGATTAAGAGATCTCCAAGGGGAGATATGATATAAGTTAGGGTCATGGTAATAGTTTGGATGACTTAGCATAGGGTATCCAAGGCCCACCTAGGCATTTTATACATATTACCACCAACCTACTCTTGTATGATCACTTATAATATGTGGTAAGAATCATTAATCTTATATAAGGTCCATACAGACACTAATGATCTTGTGTAGGTTGAATGATAAAATATTAGTAGGACACCAATAATGAGGAAACTAATATAAATCATAATATTCTAGGTTTATCTATATGAATGCAAATAAATAAACAACACACATTATGAAAAAAATAAAGTAAGATTGTTGTATGGTAACTAATAAAACAAAAAAATAAATAACACTATATTCAGTGAGAATCAATACATTAAACCATGGGTTCCAAAAAACAATATTATCTCTTAATAAAACCATACCACATACATCACAGATATTTTATGAAACCTAAACATACCCAAGCCTTAGGAACTGTGTATCTCATATGGGATGATAAGAAACTGATACACATAAACCATGGATCCTATTTAGGAATCTAAAAACCCATACCTTGAGGACCATGGATATTATCTAGACAATTAAAATCCAGACACCTCAGTCACCATGGATCCTTTCTTGTCTCCTAACATACCACAAAATTGGGAACCGTGGATCTAGTTTGTGACCCAAACATACCAATACCATTGTCACTATGAATCAAGTATATACCCCTAATATAACAATACAATGGCCACCATTGGTATAATCCATGGCCGTAGTGTACATATAAGGGGAACATGGATCACGATTATCCCCTAGAATATGAACCCACATAAATAGAGAAATGTCACCTTATAAGCATGTTGTATTATCATGGCCTGATGAAAAACCATCACACATATAAGACATACACAAACCCTTGCCTAGATCTCCACTATAATTTTTTAATCTTCCTTTTATTGTTTTTAAACCCATACACTATAACATAGTAACTCCTGAAATATACCTTTATATATGAAACACAACCGAGTACTTACTAATCCGTATATTTCATCTCCACTATAAAACAAACAAACAAAATAGTTAAACTGAAATGGTCAGAAATCTCATCACATTAATGGGAATGAATTCCACATTCTTACCTAGAAAATCTATTGGGTTTTTACTTGTGGAGGATGTCCACCCATATCCATCATCTATTTTATAATCTCATATCTCATAAGCTTTACCTGATTCGCTCTCAATACAACAATTCAAATTCCACCTTCTAAATACTATCACTGTTATTATGGCCATTATACCCTATGACCATTTCACAAACAAATCATGAACAATTTGTAATGGTGAACACATCATAATTCCAACCACCCAACTATAACTTGGAAGGATAGTTACCCATGCATACAAGCAAAAAAACTAGGTGAGAGTAGAAAACTACTTAAAGGTGGGGGTGAGTCAATGGTTACGAAAAACTCATAATCTAAACGAATTTTTGAATACTGATTAGTGAAAAAAGGTTCTTGATAGTGATGGTAAACTGATGATAGTAATTTAATGAAATAACTCGCATGGATCAAGGGATAATTACATGGTTCACAAACTCTTGTTATAGATTTTCTTATCCATAGTGTTCATGATGTCCTGAATCTTGTTCTTGGTTTATTATCAATAAGAATAATTAACGGAGTAAGGATATAACCATATAGTCCCATGTATGTGATATAATGATCTAAATCTATAAGTTCATCGATTTCCCCTTCATCGACCACAAGTGCCTATAGAATTTGGATTATGTGTGCACCCCTATTATTCCCCACAAATGTTAACTAAACCATAATTGGAACAATCTATGGATTGAATGGTTGGTTTACTAAAGGATTATTAATTGAAACCCAATCATTGATTCGGGTCATGTAACACTATATTTATAGAGATTAAATGTTCTTTTATGTGAATTATTTCCATAGAGAATGAATACTAATTCCAAATGACTTAAAACTAAATCCCAAATATCCTTCACCACCTTTATGGCCTAACATAACACATCATGAAATGTGATTCATGTCTGCTCATATTTACCAATATCTATAGAATACCATTCATGGTGTGGCCCTTATAGTTGTATAATGGTATGAAATGTCCCTTTAAACAATGATACACCAATTACTAATGAAAAATATACTATAGTATGAAATAACACTATTATAGTGTGAGCCTTTTCATTACATACTGATACCATTGGACCCCCAAACCAGTGTAACATTTATTTTCATGAGCTAGGAATCCCAATGAAATTATCTCTTCATATTACCTTAGAGACATCCATTATAGTTAAATGTTCCATATTAAAATATGTATCTATTACATCTCAAACCCTTCATAGTTACACCATCCCTACTATGGTGTGATATATTACACCAGAGTGAAAATCATCATTTGGAAGACTCCCATAAAAGTGTAATCACGTCCTCCTTGTTCTGGGACACTTTTTATCCACAAAAAACATAGTTTTTCATATTTTCTCACCATTAATGAACCGCTAACTCATATATGATAATGTTTTCAATAAATATATTGGTAAAATACATCTAAAACCCATGACTAAATTTCCTTTTGAATCTAGTAATAATATTTTTCCAATTTTTACTCCGTCTACTCACCATACCAAATTGTAGAATGGTTGGTGGGAATACTCATACTCTTAGTGTAATAAAAATTCTACTATGATCATGACTTTACTAAGATCAAATTTCATATCACCCTTTTCAATTCACTTATTGAGGTGCTTCTTCAAACCACAAAACTCATTAATTACCCCAAACTATCAACGGCACTTAAATATCCCAATGGACCCTCAACCAACCTATATAAGTAATTCACTTAAGTTCTATCCCTTTTGGATCATAGGATGAACCTATAAATGGATCCTATATCTCTTGAACTATATAATTTTACTCATCCATTAATAAAACCCATGAGGTAGAACTATATTTTATCATTAACCAACCAAATCGCTCAAGTGGACCTCTTTTAGAATTTATAATAAGATATGGAGGAAATACACCACTCGACGTAATATGAAACCTTCCAATAATCATTTAAATTTTTTTTCTCAATAACATTCAAGAAAAACTCAAACATATCATCAATTATTGAATTTAATAATCATTTGAGAAACCTTATAATTTCTTAATAGAATAAATCATTGGATAATCATAATTTCTGCTAGGAATAAGTACCTATTTGAGTTTTGAAACACCTATTTATTTCCCAAAACCCTTGATCAAATATTCACCATAGGATAATAAAAGTAACAAATAAATAGAAGAATATATATTCATGTTATATTTGACTCTACCTAATTATGTCCAAAAATTATAATCTCATAATCCACAATTTAGGTCACCCTAAGACGATCCTCCTTAAACACACACATGAATACATCAAAAAATGTAATATATAGCATGATATTAAAGGCAACACCTACCTCATTGAAAAAATAATTTCCCCATATGTTAATAAGGTTAAATTCTTCCCCATTAATTATAAATCATATAATCTTACAAGGGGTTTTATTTATTGATTTATGGTTGACCATATTTTAGATTAGTGAACTGATGTCAAGTATATATAGATTAAATTAGACATTAACATAAACACCCAATTTCATTACAAGACTATTGGTCATGATATTTAGAAAAAATGTGTTTTCATTGAAATATGGAAGGAGAATTCAGAAATGGGAAATTGGATATATTAGTTGGGTAGAGTCATTCCACAGACAGGGTTGTAAATTTACAATATTTTTAATTGTAAAATAAATTAACATTAGCTTTTTAAAAAAATTATAAATTAACCACAAGGTACCCAGTGGTCCACTAGTATCTTAATCATTTTATGTTAGCCATATGCTGCACAACATGGGATTTAAAAACTCTACCAACACCCTTGGAACCCAATAATTCACCACTAGGTACCTGGGGGTATCTATATTTTTCAAAATTCAAATTACCACATGGTACATTTTATAATTGGTCACTTAAAACTATTAATATTACTTCCATGAAACAGTAAAAACACCTAGATATGTTATTTTAGGTTGTAGAAATCAAATCCATATATAAAATATAAATACACCCCTTACTCCAAGGTTATCAATGGTTAAAAACATACCAACTGCAACACCTTGTAATGACATGATCCATTAAAAACATTATACCACATAGTATTTCATCCTATATATGATTCCATAAACATTTCCTCAAATTTTTTCTATCCAAGGAATCTAATTACACTGCTCATTCATGATTCTATAAAGGTAATAGTCATATGGTTTACACCCCAAATCCTGATGAACTGTCACACACTCAAGCATCACACAAAATAATCACACCAAATCATAATTAATCCCAATATTGACAATAAATGAAAACATAATTAATTCATAAAAATTCAATTTTACTCACCTTAAGGAGGAGGACCTGGTGGCAGAGGAGGAGGAGGCGTCGACAGTGGAGGCAACGGAGGCAGCGGAGGCACAATGGAGGCAGTGTGGAGGCAGCGGAGGCAGTAGAGGCAGCTCAGAGGCAACAGAGGTAGCAGAGTAGACGGAGGATGAGGAGGAGGAGGAGGCGCCGGTGGTGGAGGAGGAGGAGGCGGCGGTGGAGGAGGAGGAGGAGGAGGAGGAGGAGGATCCATAGTGGAGGAGGAGGATGAGGAGGAGCCACGGTGGAGGAGGAGGAGGAAGAGGAGTCGCAGCAGAGAAGGAGGAGGAGGAGGAGGAGAAGTAGGTGCCGGAGGAGGAGGAGGAGGTGGTGGTCACGGCGGAGGAGGAGGAGAAGGAGGCGGCGGCCGCGGCGGAGAGGAGGGAGCAGCGGAGGGGAGGCAGCGGCAGAGAGGAGGTAGTGACGTAGGGTAGGGCTTCCACAAAAGATTGACAGGGTGCGGGGAGGAGGAGAAGGACCTGATGGATTTTATAAATCCCACGTGGACCTTTATCAGCGCTAGTAAAAAGCACTGATAAAGGGTGACTTTATCAGGGCTTTTCATTTTTGCGCTGATAAAGACCCTTTTTATCAGCGCTTTTGTAGCGTTGATAAAGACATACTTTATCAGCGCTAATAAAAGCGCTGATAAATGTATAAATTTAATAATTTTTTTATATTATTATATATTTATTTAAAATGATATTTATAATAAATATATATATATATATATTTATTAATAATTATAACTCTAAATAAATATATCTTTATTTACACTTATAAAATTATTTGAAAGGTATATTTATATATATATCATTGAAAATATAATAAAATCTATATTTATTTTTTATATATAATGTAATATTAATTATAAGTGTACATTTTTAGAACGTATATATTATATGGGTAACATAATGAATTATAAATCAATAACACATCAACGTGATAGGTAATTATAATCTATAAATAAACATTATTCAAGAACATATATATACTCATGATATATTCATTGACCCCAATTCATTGGAAAACACATATATATTCAATAATTTTAATTATACATATATATTAAAAAGTATTATATATTTATAAATAAAACAAATACATTAAATATAAACAAATATAATAAATATATATATGAAATATAATGAATTAATACCTCTAATAAATATAATGAATTAATAAATATAATAAATCTTATAAATCTAATAAATATATTTATTATTAATCTTATAATATTTAATTATATATATATATATATATTTAGTTATAACATGTGTTTTTTATTTAATTTATATAATAAACATTATCATTTCTAAGAAAAGTGCTAATAAATGTAACCTTTATCAGTGCTAATAAAAGTGTTGATATAGGGCTATTTAAAGCGCTGATAAATATACCCTTTATCAGCGCTTAAAAAAGAGCTAATAAAGGGTACACCTTTATCAGCGCTTGTTTTAGGGCTGATAAAGGGTAAATTTATCAGTGCTTTTTTTAGCGCTGATAAGTCCTACCCCTTTATCAGCGCTTTTCCGTTAGCGCTGATAAAGGCAGGCGCCTTCCTTGCACAGTTTTGTGGTAGTGACATTAAATATGTTTAAAATGGGTAAGATCTATAATGGATGAATTCCTAGAATCCTCAGCTAATTGGAAATGGAAAGTATCTCAAATTTTAGACACTATTGTCGATACTCATAAAATGAGCATTCAAAGAAATTATTACCTATCAAAGAAGATACTAAAATGATCAAAAAGTGCTAAGAGACTCTTGTTCACCCACTTGAGCACTGATCTTGGTGTTCTTCATTGACTAACTGGTGGTAGTGGTAGGTGTTTCATCTTCGATGCAAGGATTGGTTTTAGAGGGCACTCATAGTTTAAACATTTATCATTTTTATAAGTTTCATAATAAAGTTGAAAATAATCAAAAGTTGAAGAAATATCTTGTAAAATTATATAGAAACTGACTTCCTTCAAGGTATATAAACAAAACATGTTAATATTCTTCTAAATCAATAACCTCTAAAATACCACTCATAGTCATTAAGCTTGCATGAATAACAATAAACAAACTTGGAGTGACAGTTGGGCTCAATCCACCTAGAGCCCAAGTCACTACATCCTCCATAATTCTACCTTATATAAGAATGATATCAGTGCACCCCAAAGAAGTGGAAACCCTCTCAAGACCATCTTGTAAGGAGGTAAAGGTCATTTGATCTTATGGAGCTGATTCCATGGGGATCATAATCTCTATAATGTCACCAACTGGACTCATATCCATCTATGATCCGGTCCTCCCCCAAGACACCTAATTTTGAATGGTTGGTACCTATTGACTAGTGTAATTTGTACCAAATCTTGTAGAAGTTTAACCATAAACATGATAGGACATAAAAAATGAAAATTATGTGATGGGGGGTAAAATGATCACTTTTTGTCCTTGATCGAATATGAATTTTCATATTTTTTCCCTATATATCGCCCATGATTTTCCATGATTATTTTACAATAGGGAACATTATATATGGAGTATGGGGTGGGAATTCTCTTGTTGGGTATGGAATTACCACCAACATATGCTTAGTTTCCCTAGAAGATCCTTTTTCCATGACCCTTTCCTCCACATGAGTATCCATCCCAAAAGTCGTTCCACCCTCAGTATATTCTGGAGAAGGAATGGGTGATGGCCCAACCCTTTACTCCGATAAAAAGGGAGTCTAAATAAGGATTACAGATTTTGGAAATAGTGCAAAGAGGGTTTAATCATGCTACCTATCCATCAGAATCAGTTGCTTCTACCCTTTCCACCAACATTTATCATGCCCCATCAGGCTAATTGATTCTACCTTTAATGGAATGGATGGAAGAATCCATCTCTTCAGTTTGTGATTTAACCTCCTCAGAGTTTTCTCTAAAGGAGATATATTATGGTACTGTAATAATCCCAAATAAAGAAAAATTAACATCCTTTTCCTGAATCACTCCCAATATTTCCTCGCCATAAACATTCTTTCTCCAGACATCCCATTTTTTCAAGCCCTGTGGAATAGTTTTGTGATTGGGATGGATATTATGGAGGTGGTAAAACTTTTGGATTTTGTAGAATAAAGTCATTGTACATACTTTCAAAGTATCTCAGGTACCACTCCACTTGGAGTGGGGTGCTTTTGAGTCTCTAATTGAAAGGAAGAGGACATGTCCTCATGTCGAGGGTTAATAGATGAATCTACCTCATCAGTTTCCAATGAGGCACTATCGTTGTCTTTAATATAACTTTAATATGAACTAAAAAACTCATGTACCCATCCGGAAAATTTGAATTGACTATGAAGTGAGTTAGTGGAAGCATTGTTATCCTAGATATATTCTTCCACCGATTAGAATTCTCCATATAATAAATGATTTCAGGTGAAGAGGTTCCATTATACCTAATTAAAGCAATTTATTTACCCTGAAGAAAGTTTTATTTTATATTTATTAGATTATAACTTCTCAACGTGTCCCACTCCCTATAACTCAGAGTATATATAGCCAATGTTGGGACAAACCCTTGGGGATATGGTTTGAAAACTTATTATATAGAAGAAAAAACAATTTTTTAGGGGCTAAACCGCAAATCCTAAACCTATCATTTTTTTATTATAGAGATGAGTGGTTTTCTTAGTGTTACCGCCTTTTAGGATTAACTATATCAGTTGCATGCTCATAATCCTCTCTAGACTAAGTCATAGGTGAACCCTCAATAATGGGTAGTAATTTTCCCATATAGCCATTGGGGTATGAGCGGATCCAAGCTTCATTATAGGACTTCACAATCTGGAGATTTATTATTGTGGGTGGGGGCTCAATTTAGGATCATGTTTCCTCCCATGTGAACATTAACCAAATCTGGCAGGTTTTCATCAGATTATTTTCCTTACATGTACTATTAACCAATAAATGGAACCTATTTTGGATGTAATGGAATGGAAAATGAAATATACATGGTTAATACCCTTTATAGATTAGTTTTTTTTATTAATTCTTCTAACCATAACGCCTTACATTAAAGAAATTAAGTATCCTCTCAAAGTATTATTTCTAGATACATCATTTACTAGGTCAATAATAGGATAAGAGTAAGTGGAATATATAACATGGTCACGATAGTTGGGACTTTTCATTACATCACTTTGATCCAAAATAAATGGATTCACCCTTTTTATACAATGAAAGTGGGGCCTAAATTGAGTATCTAGAATTAATTAATCATTGATAAACACATAGCCACCATGTGAGATACTATCCATCATTAGAGCGGTTGGAATGGGCCTATGAGTCTATGAGGGGGCTTCCCTCTACTAATCTATCCCAAGATATGATATATATGTGCTAATATTGGGAATTCTAAGTCGACATGTCTCCCATTCACCAACAAGTCCACCATTACAAAGGTTGTAACCCTAAAAATATTACTTGATTCGTGCATCGGTATTATACAACTTCCTAAAATAATTTACGATAAAATTTCTATTCAAACTAATTGATCAAAACTAGTGAAGAATTTATAACCCCATTGATCAAAGGGACATTATGTCAACCAATAATTTCTAGTTTGCCTATGAGTTTTGTGAGTAGGACACATTCTTAGTCTCCTTATATATGGATCATGACCATTTGGTGTGAAAAAAACATGAATCCAGTTGGAAAAATAGACATCCATCTTGAGATGAGTGTTGACCTCCAAAATATTATATGATGTGTTAAGAAGTTCCTTTATAAGAGGAATGGTTCTATCTATATAATCCCATAATGAGGAGGGAGGAAGAAACTCATTATATATATACCCCTTGATCGGTGCTCCCGTAATCATGCGTACATCCCAAATAATGATACTAACTTCCTCACGTACCAAATGGAACATATTCATATCCAAAAATATCACATTTTAACAACCATCCCACCTTTTGATTTTCTCATAATTGATTGATAATAATGCATACATGATTTTAGAACTCGTGCCTCTTCCTCCAACGATAAAGGGGTATAACCTAAAATAAAACCCCCATAAAATGGTTCAAGAGAATTCAAAAACTTCACCAAGATATTATCCTAGGATGAATTTTTATACATGTTTATACAATAAAAAGGTTATGTTTTTTGATATTTCATCAACATAGGGATGATAGAAAGTAGTCCATGTCTATAAAGTGGTAGCCAATTTGAGACTGGATACTTTTTTAGGCTAGTACCCATGAGATCCACCAAGAATCAATGATGTGAGTTAACATAATGTTTCACACGATCTTCAATTATTTTTATCAAATATTTTCTACACTAATTAGAAAACGAAAAAAATTGAGTAGGGTCCATTTTTTCCCTCTAGAAAACAAATTCATTAAAAAATATTAGATTTATTAAAGTGAAAAAATCCCACATAGTGTGATGGGTGAACCACATAACATGTTACATGAACCACATAACAACTGAAATTACTATGGGGAATTTTAAATCTCCATGTGAAGATTATCATCCCATGAGAAGTGATAATTAGTTTATGGATATACCAATTAATGGATGGGAAGGCTTCACTGTGCGGAATAGTCCATTCACAAAGAAATTTTTTTATGCATGGAAGGATGGAAAGCCGTAACCTAAGAATGATTCATGAAGAACCTACAAGTTTCTAGGTGAAAAATGAGTCATCCTAACTACAATTTCTTGGTATGGTCCCTCCTCTGGGTATGCATGAACCCTGAAAAACATTCAATCAGGCTGACTTCTTCATCAAAATTGACTCCTCTTCATGCCGATCAAACCCCATTCAGATGGGGGGCATTTTTTGGGGCCTTGTAAAGTCTAAAAATAATATAATACTGATTTTATTAATGTGAGAAAATCCAAAACTGAATTTTCTAAGCTATTCATGAGGTTTGGTATAGTACACAAAACAACAAAGTTGCACATCCCTTCCACATATCGCAAACACTACATGGGACCGCTAATCCACAAGGAGTTCTCACAAACAAAAAATTGTTTATGGGGTGAGGAAGTAATGATAAACCCCCCAAAAATGAATTTCCATTTTTCACTACTACAAATCCGGCATTTAACAGAGATGGTATTTATCAGCGCTAGAAAAAAATGTTGATAAATGACATATTTATCAGCGTTAAGGATAGTCCTGATAAATTTTACCTTTTATAGATGCCTTTTTTTAGCTCTGATAAAGGGAATCATTATCAAAGTTGTATTTTTAGCACTAATAAATGGTATCCTTTATCAGTGCTTTATTTTTAGTGTTGATAAAGGGTACCCTTTCTCAGTATTTTATTTTTATCACTGATAAATATTTCTTTCATCATCAATTTTTTAGAGCTGAAAAAGGTTTGAATAAATAAAATTAAAAAATTAAATAAATAAAAAATAAAATGTGAGTTTACTAAGAAAAATATTAAAATTTTAATTAATTAAAAAATTATTGTTAAAAATGAATAAATTGATTATATATTATTAAATATTAAACATTTTATAAATCAGATAATTATTATTATTAATGTTATTAAATTTTATATATTAAATATATTGATATAAATTAATGTATATAAATATGATTTATATATTACAAAATATTTATGTGCTTTACATTAAATATTCAAATATTTATTGAATAATGGTTTATAATTAAAAATTTATATTAATTAATAATATTAACTAATTGCATAGTACTCGATATATAATTGAATGTCGTTTGATTTTTTAATTTAACATAGATCAAATCTGTGTTATATTGATTTCACCTATACATAATTAATGCATTTTTATATACAATTCATGCACATAAAACTTATCCATTTTTTCAATATTCTTAAAGTGTACTTATTCTTAATTTATTTAATTTTACTAATTTTTAACATATATGCATGCACTTAAAATTATATATTCATTAATAATGTTAAAAAGATATTTGTAAAAAAATATTTATAAATAAAAAAACTTATAAATTTATATTTACTATATTTATACAATTATATATTCATAATTATAAATAAATAAATAAATTTTTAAGAGTATTTATAGGATTATAAATATATATATATATATATATATAAATAATTGTTAAATTTATAATAAATATACATAAGTAATGAATATATTTACTATATTTATATATATTTATTAAATATATATTTTTATAATTATGTAAATATATATAATGATATAAGTATTATTTTTCAAAAATATTTCTTAATTATAATTAAATAATTATAAAATTATAATAAATATATCTAAAAATGAATATATTTATAATATTTATATATATATATATTAAGTATATATAAAGGTTCACAATTTTTTATTTATAATTATAATTATAAATATTTTATCATCCCTAAAAAGAGTGTTGATAAAACAAACATTTATCAGTGCTATAATTTTAGCGCTTATAAAGATTGATTTTGTCATTACTTTTTCAGCGCTGATAAAGACCTACCTTTATCTGCACTAAAAAAATGCCGATAAAAGTGTCCCGATCTAATTAAAAAACCTAACTACTTGCTAACCATTCATGGTATCAGAAGCTTTCTATGGAAGTCGCATGCTGCCATCACTCCTCCACATTAAATTGAAGCTCAAATCACATCCCTCGACTACCTCTCGAACACCTCGTCCAACATCTAGTGTTCTATTGAAGTTAGGGTTTCTGAAGAGGGTTTATTATTTTCTTCAACCTAGAAAGTTAGGCCTTCCTATTTTCTTTTTGTATTTTTGGTTTTTTTAATTTCTTCTTTGAAATTGTCATTATTTTTGGTCTGGTGATTGTATTCTTGCGAGGTAGGCCTTTTTATTTTCATAGTTTCCAATTTTGTTTCAACTATTGATCATTCATGTAGATTTTATTATTTATAGACTCGATGGTGATAGTTGGAGTTTCATGGAGTTTATTTGGTTGTTTTATTTAGTTTACATTTCCCAAATTGACCGCCCAAAGCTATCATACTCGATGTGACTCTTAGACACTCGACTAAATGATCAGATCAATATGTTTACACACTTCCCTCTAACACTACTGATAGAGAACCAATAAACATCCCATTGGGGAAGTGACCTACTGCATATTTATTGTTATTGTTGTAAAGAGATGGAGTGTTGTCCTAAATAAGTCACTAAATAACTAGTCTTGTGTGTGATTTAATAACAATGAGTGATGGGTAATTTATTTTAAAATTGTTGAAAAAAAATTCATCCCATTCTTCCATTTCAAATATTTTAACTTCCATTTAAAAACAAAAACACAGATTTTTAATCAAAACATGCCTTCCCCAAGATAAAACCAATGGGTTTCTATCAAAACCATTTTAAGCCATTTTTCACAGATACCACAAAAAAATAAATTTCACAATTTAAATTCAACAATCATATTATCACAATTTAATTCCACAATTTAATTTAAAAAATTACCATTTAATTTTACATCACACCCCAATTCAATGCAATTAGGGGGTTTTCCAAATTTCATTTCAAATACAATTTCAAATCCTTAATTCAATGTAATTTAATTTTTAACAGAATAATTGAAAGGAAATATATTTAAATAAAAAAATTAATTTAAATAAAGAAATTTAGTGTTAATAAAATTGTCTATCAGAGATGGAACAAACAACTTAGGGATCACGAGATATTTCAAAAAAATCCCTAATCAGGAAACTACAATAAAGTATGTAGATAAAAATAATATGAGAATAAAAAAAAATTCAAGATCCAAAATAGTTGGGATTAGATCCTCCAATGGTACAAATATCTATAAAATCATGAGGAGGAAATAGTATATAATAGGAGAAAGATATTGGGAAGATGAAACTTATTGGGAAGAGATCACACATCATTCTCATTGACTCAATATGCTTATGGAGGGGTTTAAAGGGGGAAAATAACCTCTTGGGATCCTCCAAGGAAGAATAAAATGTAATAGGTATATTTTGGCTCATTAGTCACTTAAAATGAGGGTTTCAAGGTTAAAAAATAATTTTTGGATTAATTAAAAGCTACTCATGGTTTCCAGGGTAGGATCACACTTCTTAAAAAAATTGTGCACCCTAACTATGTGACCCATTAAATGGGATTGTACAGTTTATCCTAGGTGGGTTCATGGGATTTAAAACCATGCGCTATTTTTGGAAACCCCCACAATTTTTCTTTTCACAATTTCCACTGATATGTTTAATTGTTTGGGGAAATCATGTACCAATTAAGCACAACCCAGAAACATTCAATATTTTCCAAATTATAACCAAGACATCCCTGAACAGAAACCAGCCAGAGCATGATTAAGAGAAGGGTATATAAATACATTAAAATAATAACATTATGTTACAATATATCAAATGGAAGTATATATACACTACACATAAGAAATAAGTGGTGAATAAGGCATATCCCACAAAAATAAAAGTGAGATGAGAAACCCCTTACCATATTCTGAAAGCGTACCACAATTTTACTTAATGTACTATATAATACAATTATAATCATTAATTACTTATTTAAAAACCTCTTCAATATATATTTTATTTATTATAATTTTATTAAGTTCATTTATGTCCATTTAAATTCGTTATAATGTTTAATTTCTTTGTTTTGGGAGCGTTCGTTTCATGGTTTTATGGTCGGTTTCATTGCGTATAATTGTGGGAGTTCTTGTCAAATGGGAATAAATTCTCCAGAAGTGATATTATTTATTATAAATTAACTTAAATAAGTTTAAATGGTCTTGTATATAATTTGGTTATAGAGCATTATAATGATTCATTAGATAAAACATTAATGAACATGTCTTAATTTATTTTGATGGTTTTTCACATCATCATGAACTTGTGTCATTTTATATAATATTAATTGTATATAGCGGATCTAGAACCTGATATTACTTATAATATTAATATTAAAATATTATTTAACAATAATAACGATTTTATGACTAACCTTGAAGGCATTAATGGATAATAAAACCTCATCATCCATGAAGGTAGTGAACTGATACATCATGGATGAT
The DNA here is from genome assembly GCA_963277665.1 of Viscum album. Lineage (NCBI taxonomy): Eukaryota > Viridiplantae > Streptophyta > Magnoliopsida > Santalales > Viscaceae > Viscum > Viscum album. The sequence continues at coordinate 1,371,532,117 of OY728129.1, read as the reverse complement.
GTTTTCATTTTTAAAATAAATGGATAAGAGAAGAGGTATGGTGAAGGATTTTCCATTATAATATATTATACTAGAGTTTCCATGCCACTTTTTATAGGTTAGGTGAAGAGAGGATAAGAAAAAAATAAATTTTAAGGAAAAGAAGGAGGATTTTACCTCTTGAATATCATCTCCTTGGGAACCTCCTAAGGAAACATGGATTAAGTATTTTGGTAATGCCCTAAAGTCTTGGACATGGTAATGAGTATTAGGAAGTAAATTGGACATAATTAAGGTAATATTAATGATTATAAGGTGCGAGGAGAAGGGGTAGTGATGGTGGTATTTATAGGGAGGGGAGAGAGGTGTTTTTTATTATTTTTTTCATTTGTTTATTATTTTGCATCAAAATTATCAATAGTAACTAGAGCACATTAGTTAGAAATAATTATTTATTACCCCATACATACATCATAAATTACTCAAAAATTTATTTATTTGAATATAATGTTAAATACTTTACATTACTGTATCTCACTATTCACTAAAATGAAACTATTTTTAAAAAATACCAAAAATTCACCCTAGCCATTTTTAAATGTCTATAATTAAAAAGGGTAATTTATTTTATAGAAATAATTTTATAAATAAAATAAATTTAGTTTCAAATTAGAAATATCTTTTATTCAAAAAATACTGATTTTAATATCATAACTGATTTTAGGACACTTTGAAAAGTTAATTTTAGTCTCATAAAATTATCTTATAATTTTAATACAAAAAAATATTAATTTATGAATCTATTTTATGAAAATTAATTTTATTTTAATTCATTATATTAATTATAAAATTATAAATAAATATTTAAATTTCATAAAATTAAAAACACTTAATTTATCATTTTTTTAAATATTTATTTACTTATTCAATGATATAAATATATCATATTTTAATTTATGAGGTACCTAAATTTTTCTTATAATTTCATTTGTGAGGTTATTATTCTAATGGACACATTACTATCCCAAATAGTTATATTACTATTCTAATGGTCATGTTAATATTTAATAGTATATCGCAGTTTGTTTAAGTAAGAATTTGTGTGAAATGTAAGATATCAAATGAATGGAATTTGTTTAAGAAGGAAAATATTGAAATATATTAGGGGGTTATATTCTTCCCATATTTTAATATTTCATCCTCAAAATTTTTCATGAATATTTCATTCAAAATTGATGAGGGTATTTGTTATTCCTAACATCCTCAGATTTCCATGTTGCTTCTTCCATTTTATGGTTTATCCAACAAACTTTTTCTACTAGAGTCATCCGACATCTAAATACTTTCTCTCTAGTGTCTATAATCTTGATATGATCTTCACAATATGATAAACCAGGTTTCAGTTCTATTTCTTCATAGTTGATTACATGCATTGGTTCTGACATGTACTTCTATAGAAATGATATATAGAACACATAATGAAATATGGAGAGAATTGGTGTAAATAATAATCAGTAATCTAAAACTCCAATTGTTTTCAAAATTTCAAATGGTCGGACATTCATGGGTCTCAGTTTCCCTTTCTTACCGAACCTTATGACACCCTTCCATAGATATACTTTCATAATGACATGATTTCCCAATTAAAATTCAAAATATTTTCTCCTATTGTTAGAATAACTCTTTTTCCTAACTTGAAATTCTTTAATATGATCCTTAATAGCCTTTACGATTATCATTCTCTCTTAAATAAGTTCTGGTCCTATAAGTTTACTCTCACCATCTTCACCCCAAAAAGTTTAATTATGACATCACTTTCCCTATAATGCTTCATATGGAACCATATGAATACTAGAATGGAAACTATAATTGTAGAAAAACTCTACCAAAGGTAAATATTAATACCACATAGCCTAAAAGTCAAGTGAGAATTATATGAACATGTCTTCCAATGTTTTAATATCCCTTTTAGACTATCCATCAATTTTATGGTGATAAACATTATTCAAATGAAGCTTAGTATCCAAATATTTTTGATGACTCATCCAAGATTTTGATGTTAAATGGGTATCTCGATCATGAACAATCAATATATGTGCAATATGAAGTTTTAGGACTTCATTAATATAGAGTATTTATAGGTTCTTAAGAGGTAAATCTTCTCTTATATCCAAAAAATGTGTTGATTTCGTAATTTGGTCAATAATAACCCCAATTGTAACATTCTTTCTATGGGATCTTGGCTAAGTAGTGATGAAGTACATAGTAATTTCATGCCACCTTGAAATAGGAATAGGTATAGGTTGCAGGACACCTCTTGGATGGTGTCTCTCAGGCTTCATTTGTTGATAAACTAGACATCTTGACACAGAGTTAGCAATTTTTTACTTCATATTATCCCACCAAAAATATTCCTTTGGATATCTATACATCTTGGAACTACTAGTGTGTATAGAGAAATTTGAGCTATGAGAATCATATAATAGTTCATGTTTTAGCACAGGTATTGATGGAACACATAACATATTTCCAAATTTCATAATTCCATCCACACACTTGAATCCTTCCAATCTTCCATCTTAAAAGATTTAATTTTCTTTTGAAAATCTTCATCGTCAGATTGTGATATTTTTATCTTTTAAAAAAATGGTTTTGCAGTCATTTGAATAAGGAGTGATGTTTCCCCTTCCTTAACAGTTACCATATTCATCTTTACTAAATCCATGAACATTTGATTTTTCTTAATCCTCATTTGGGATAGAGGTATATGATATTTTATACTTAATGAATCTTCTACATTATTTTCTTCTCCAAGGTGGTAGTGTTTTGAGAAATCATAATATTTGACTAACTCGAGCCATTATCTTAGCCCCATATTGATTTATTTTTGTGTAAATGTGTATTTCAAACTCTTGTGATCCATATATATCTCACATCACTCACCATAGATATAACATGTCTATATCTTTAGAAAAAATATTACGACTTCTGACTCAACATCATGAGTTGGATACTTTTGTTCATTAATCTTCAACTGGCTTGATGCATATGCAATAACTTTATCATTTTGTATAAGGACAAAACAAAGTACTTTCTTTGATGCGTCACTTTATATCACAAAACCATCATTTACTAATGGTAGATTAAAAATCAGATCATTGACTAATATTCGCTTCAATTCATTAAAACATTATGCAGATTCTCTTGTCCAAAAAAAGTTAACCTCTTCACATATGAGCTTGGTTAATGATTTAGACAATTGTACAAACTATTGAATGAAATGGTGATAGTAACCATCTAAACCAATGAAATTACATACCTCATTTATATTCATTAGAATATGCCATTATTTTATTGAATTTTTCTTTATAGGATCAATTAAGATTCCATCTTTAGAAAAAATGTGTCCAAGAAAAGAAATTTATAAAGCTAAAATGAACACTTACTAAATTTACCATATAAATATTTCCTTCAAAGAGTCTCAAGAATTATTATCCAGTTATTATCATGGTCTTCATATGTTTTTGAGTATACTAGAATATGATCAATTAATACCACAACAAAATCGTCAAGATATACCTTAAATATTATCTTCATCGTATCCATAAAAATAGAGTGTGGATTAGTCAATTCAAATATAATTACTATAAACTCATAATTCTTATACCTCATCCAAAAAGTTTTATTTTGAATATCTTCTTTCTTTACTCATAATTGATGATATCCAGAACAAAGGACATTCTTTGAAAAATATCAATCTTTGTGACGTTGATCTAATAAATCATCAATAAAATATAGAGGATACTTGTTTTTTATTATAATAATATTGATTTCTCTATTATTAATAAACCACCTAGTGTATTCAAATTTCTTTATTACAAAGAGAACATGGGCTCCCCATAGAGAAACACTATGGAGAATAAATCCATTATTACTCAAATCCTATATTTTTTTCTTCAGCTCCACTAATTTCATAATGTTCATTCTATAAGGAGTATTTGATATTATTATTTCATCATGGACTAAATCAATGGAAAACTCAACTTCATGATCTAGGTGTGTCTAGATAATTCCTCAAGAAATACATCAATGATTCCTATAAAATTGGTAAATCCTCAATTTGATGATTTCTTTCTCCATCACTAGATGTTGTTTTCTCTTCCTCCCCAAAAATCTCATTCAGTAGTGCTATAGGGCTGGATCTAGATAATAATCAGATGATAAATTTTTTAATATAAAGATAAGGAATTTTACATCTTCTTTCATCATATTTTTGATCAATTAACTCCATTGATTATAATCTCTAGAGATACAATATAATACTAGTACCACGTTTTCATTTTCATTGCATCCCAATTCCAGAAATATCATTTCGTGGGACTTGATCTATAGCTCAACTACCACTATATTAGTAGTCCCACTAAATTATCGACACTTTTTTTTCATGAAATAATCTATAATAGGTACATTATAGTTATTCTTCATAACCAAAGCCTAATATGGCCATGATCTGCTCAACTATAGCACCAAGTGTGTTGACTTACTCAGTAGAGAAATCTCTACATTATCTGTAAGTATTTATTCTCTTTATTTTGATAGGAATCATCACTAAATTATAGCACACACTGAGTTATCTCATAATCATCATGAGTATTGAGCCAAAAAATCACTTTAAGGAATTATTATAATTCTCATGTTTATTTAACATCTAGTTCCCATGGTTTCTACTAAACCTACTCTGATACCATCAATGGAATAGATACAAGAGATTACATCACCATGGATCAATCAATTTATTAGTCTTTAAGAACTAGATACATAAATGGTTCCCTAATTAAATATGTAATTAAGTAAATAACATAATAAATGAAAATAAATTGCTTCCTTGATACTTATTAAAATATTTAATCTTTATATCCCAGGGAAGGAAAAAAATAAATGGGTGAGAAAAAATGCTCAGTAATGGTAATGTATAGCAGAAATATGAATAAATAATAAAAAAATCATAATAAAAATGGATTAATCAATATGTAATGGTAAATATCTTTAAAACATGTGCTATTTAATAAATAAACTGAGAATGAAAACTCATCTGTAGATTTTTTTCATACTGAAAATATTATGGATAGTAATAAATAAATACTAAATGAATTAATTTCTTAATTATTAGACATCATGTATCTAGAACATGAACCACTACCTTCAAGACATTTCACAAGACAGTTTAATTTTGTGGATAAAATTCTATCTAATTCTACTTTGATACAAACATGAATTATTTGTCCCCAATAGTTTTGTCTCATGAGAACTGTCGATGGATCGAGGGGATATATAATGTTGGGACCCAACCGTTACCTCAAGTCCAAATAATTATTAACATATAGATATAATTCATGAACAATATTTCTTATCAAAACAACTATATTGAGTAGAGGATGTTGATTTATCAATATTTCCCTAGTTAAAATAACATTCAAAGAAAACACTTTTGGTAAAAATTGCATACACCTTAGACAACAATCATATACATGAAATAATAAACATGAATATTTAATGAAATATTAAATTATTTATGATCATATATAAAATGGGGAGTAGACCAAGGTAATAAGTGATAAATATGGAATATGTCCCATAAAATTAAAGTGATATGAAATACCCTTACCACTTATAATCAATCGAATTGTATGACCCATAAAATTAATATTAACAAAATGAAACATTAAATAAAATAAATATAAAGAGATTAATGATATGATATATCAAAGGCCAGTATACATGCAACACACACAAGAAATCATTGGTGAATAAGGTACGTCTCACAAAAATAAAAGTGAGATGAGAAACCACTTACCACTTGTAATCAATTGAATATTATGGCCCATAAAATTTATATTAATAAATTGAACCATTGAATACCATGAATATAAAAAAATTCATGATATGATATGTCAAAGGGACTTATAAATACACTACACATAATAAATAAGTGGTGAATAATTCATATCCGATAATAATAAATGTGAGATGAGAAACCCCTTACCACTTGTAATCAATCAAATCATATGCGCCATAAAATTAGTAATCATCAAATGAAACATTGAATAAAATGGAGATAAATAGATTTATGATATGATATATTAAAGTGAATTATACATACACTACACATAATATATAAGTGGTGAATAATTCATATCCCACATAAAGAAAAGTGAGATGAGAAATACCTTACCTTATGTCCAAAAGCATTCCACACTTGTACTTAATGTCATGGATAATCAAATTATATTCATTAATTACTTAATTAATCACCTCTTAAACATATATTTTACGTAATATGATTTTATTAAGTTAATTTATGGCCATTTTTATAAGTTATAATGTTTAATTTCATTGTTTTGGGAGCATTCATTTGATGGTTTTATTGTTGGTTCCCCTGTGTATAATTATGAGAGTTTTTTTCAAATGGTAATAACTTATACGAATTGAAATTATTTTTTAGGAATGAAATTACATAAGTTTAAATGTTTTCATGTATCATTTTTTATATGGTATTAGGATGATTCATTAGATAAAACAATGATGAAAATGTCTTAATTTATTTTGGGGGTTTTTATGACCATCATGAACTTATGTCAGTTTATTTAATATTTTATTTATATATTGGTTTTAGTAAATTATATAACTTATAATATGTATATTAAAATCTTATATAACAATAATAATATTTTTATGACTATATTTGATGGTGTTAATTGAAAATTAAAACTCATCCTCCATGAAGGCGGTGAACTGACACATCATGGGCGATGCTTTCATTTATAAAATAAAAGGAGAGGATAAGAGATTTGATGATGGATATTCCATTATCACAATAAAATTGAATTATATATAATATAATGGAGTTACCATTCTACTTTTTATATTTGAGGCGAGGAGGTTATAAGTAATGAAAATAAATTAAAAGAGAATAGAGGATGATTTTACATCTTGAATATTGTCTCCTTTGGAACCTCTTTAAGGCACTTGGGTTTGGTCTTTTGGTAAGAACAGTAGGTCCAGGACATGTATAATAGGATTATTAAGTTAATTTAACATAATTAATATAATATTTTAGGCTTATAATGTGTGAGGATAAGGGGTTGTGAGGAGTGATATTTATAGGTAGAGGAGAGTGGTGTTTTTGATAATTTTATTCATTTGTGTATTATTTTTTATTAAGATAATCAATAGTTCCGATTAACATGACTAAATACATTAACTAGATCATGTGATTTATAAATAATGAGTGATTACCTCATCCATATATCATAGAATATTCAATAATTCAGTTATTTACTTATATTGTTAAGTATTGTAAATTACTATATTTCACTATTAACAAAAAGATAAAATATTTTAGAAAAATCACAAAATTTATACCCTAACCCTTTTTCAATGTTTTTATTTTTAAAATTAACTAAATTTTATGAAAATAATTTTCTAAATATGTAAAATTTAATTTCTAATTAAAATCATCATTTATTAACAAAATACTGATTTTAATATTATAACAGATTTCATGACACTTTGAAAAATTAATTATGGTGTTATGAAATTAACCTATAATTATAATAAAACAATATAATAATTTAATAATATAGTTTATGAAAATAAATTTTCTTTTAAATGACTATATTAATTATGAAATTTTATATATACATTTATGTTTCTCAAAAATACCAACACTTAATTTCTCATTTTAAAATTTTTTTTTACATATTCCATGGTATAAATATATCATATTTTAATTTATTAGGTACATAAATTGTATTTATAATTTCATAGGTGATTTTATTATTTCAGTGGCCACATTACAATTCATAGCGGTCACATTACTATTCCAATGGTCATGTTAATTTTTAATAGTATATCACGGTTGGTTTAAGTTCGGTGTTGTGTGAAATGTAATATATTGAATAAATTGAATTTATTTAAGAAAATAAATACTTAAAAATCTTGAGTTGTTATATTAAAGATTTAATTATGAAATTTGGTAACCTTTTTATCAATAATTCCTTGTTAAAATCACATTTTGGGTAATAACTACTTCGTTTTTCTTGTATGTTTGGGTTTGGTATTTTCGGTCCTTTTAGTTTCATCATTGTTAGATCATCTACATAATTTAAAAAATGATATAAATATTATATATTCATCATATTTTTATTTATTGTAATCTATAAAAGGTAGAGATATAAACTGAAATACACAATTAATGGAGACGGTAGGTCGTGCGTAGGCATGAACTCCATTTCCATCTTTTAAGGGATGAAATGAAGAAAAGTTAAATGACATATTAGATTTGTAGAAACATTTTTAATGTCATATATATCACATATATTTATTAATTTAATCCTTTTTACCTTCCACGTTAAGTGTTAGTGAAAAAAGAATCACATTCCTTTGTGAGGCGGCGGTCCGTCGTATACACGAACGACGTTGTATTATTCTTTATGAAATGGAAAGTAAGAGTTTATATATGATATTATAATCATATAAGTATTATTATATCATAAATATAATTTTTAAAAATTATATTCATATGTTTATCTATCCTTTAGAAGCAGTGATAGAAAACAAATTTTGTTGGTTCGGGATGTGGTAGTTCATCGTAAACACAATCAACAATTTCATTTCCCAATTGAATGAAAAGGAAATGGTTGTAGGTAATTTGATTAGAATAAAAAAATATTAGTATATAAAATATAATTATTTTATTATATCATCATCTTTTAAAAAATATTTTAAAGATGTTAAGGAATAAATAAACTAAAATACTCAGTTAACGAAGTTACCTCTTCTTCAGAAAACATCTTTTGGTTAGCACCAATATTCTTCCTAGGATGGATTTATGTCTGAAAAAAATATTCTAGTAATATTTAATGGAATTAAGGAATTAATTTGGGTATGTTTTTTCAGAACCAATGGGTTTTGGAAGTGTGTAAAGGAGAGGATAGTTGGTGAGCTTTTATAAGTGGGGGAGATGACACACTTTGAATCTTTCAAAAGAATGAATTTTACCCACATATTTATCATAAAAAAATGTCTAAAATGGAACATCTTAAAAATATTGATGAGATAAGTTATAAATATGACTAGACAGAAAGAATTAGACATGAATTGGCATTTTTTTACCATTATCGTTTTAATTTAACCCCTCAGTAAAACCATTTTTACCTTAAAAGGTTACTATTTTTTCTATTCCTTATGGTCAAAAATTATATTAAGATTATTAGATAATATTAATTATTATAATTCAAAATATTTAATTCAATTTTAAAAATTCCATGAATGTAAGTGGAAAATTTAAATTTAAAACTAAACCCGCATAAATGATGAAAAATGGCTTTTTAAAGAGAAATGTTTCAAAAGTTTAAAAAGTTTTTATATCAAAATTCAATATGAAATTTATTCTAATGATCTGTATTGGTTTAATTATAATATATATAAACTAATTTTACTTTTAAATCAGCATTATAAAAAATTTATCCTTAAAAATTCTTAAACAAAAAGGCAATTTTCAATAAAAACTAGTATTTTTCAGTAATTATCAAAAATCAATCTTTAAAAAAATAACAAAAGTTCACCAAAAGATAATTTTGACATGTCAATTCTATAAACTCTGGTCATTTTTTCATTTAAATTTTTTAAAAGTTTCAAAAAATTAAATTTATTATTTTTCAAAAAAAGCGATATAAGTATTTTTGGAGAAAATAATATTTTCAAAACACATAAAGACTATACAAAAAATTAAGTACATCTATATCAATATTTTATCTTTATATAAAACCTATATTATTAATATTTAAAATTTTGTTATTCTAATTCATACCACCAAGTTTTACTGTTAGGTCATAATAGAAATGTTAAATAATGTTATAAATAGTATATTGCAGGTCGTTAGAACTCAGTGTTTCATATAGCACAAGCTATCAATGAAATTAAATCTAGTCAAACAATATATTTCATAATATTTCACAGTGTTAAAAGAAAGTTGTTTTTAATTATATACTGAATAATAATAAGAATACATATAGAATTACTTTTTTACCACTAAAGATCCTACAATCAATAAAAAAAGAATAGAGAAGACTAGTATGAAATATTGTAAGGTCTGAAGAAGAGAAGATAAAGTATCTTGTATTGATTCTCATTGAGGAAGGTGATTAGACACATCCTCTCAAGGAGGTATATGATTATTCACTACTAATTAATCATACTTAAATTGTGTACAATCCCAATATTGTATTTAAAGAACTATAATGTGCTTCTATCATTATACCTGGTTGGCTCAAGGAATACATGTCCAAGGATATACCCTTACTCAAGATTTATCTTGATAAAAGTGGGGAGTTTATTGTGCATGGGATAATAACCACCATACATTAGGGAAATATTCTTCCATCTTAGAGTTAAAACTCTTTAATAAATCTTGTGTTCCTTTTTTGTTTTTGTATCCTGTCTATTCTATATGTATTGTAACTAAAGGTGAGAAAAGGAGTGAGAGAACCATTCAACTAACCGGGATGAGGTAAATAAGGGAAATGGTTTTCATTGGTAATAATACACAAAACACTGATTTACCCACCCCCCCCCAGTGTTGGTAATATCCCAAGTGATCCTAACACTAACATTCCACAAGAACACATGATGCAAGAATCTATAAAAATTGGTTATGTGTTCATACATAGAAAAAATTTTAGTCACACTTGGTTATATATGAGACATTCAATAAATGTCTCACTTAAATTTATAGTGCCAACTCAGTTCACCAGTAACCCCCAGTAACTTGAGCATCCACCATCAAGATGCTGACAAATCTTTTTTATGGGATAATTCATGTCCTAAAATTCCTAACCATTTTATATGAAAATTAAAAATCCTAGTAAACCTAAAACTACTCTGTTGTTTTTTTATAACGAACCTAACCCAGATACTTGAACTATACCTGAATCGACACTATCTTTGACCCCAAGGGTCTTCCCAAATCTCCATGGGCTAGTGACTAGTGTCACATATTTCAATTTGATGTTAGGGAATGGTTTAAACACTTTTATTTGAATGATTAATCAATATTTATTCCTAATAGATGACTAGCATGACTTATCCAGATATAACATATTCTTAATGCAAGAAAAAAAATAATTAGCCTCCATTTACCAGATAACAATAATAGAGAACAAAGGAATTTCTATATGAATGAACTTAGAAATAAAAAATTACTAAACATGAAATATATAAATATTAATTGCTAAAAACTAAAAAAACTCAAAATAATTAAATTTAATATGTGTAACAGTCCAATATTTTAAAAATAAAATTATGTTCAACAGTGTGTACAACACGCAACACATAGATTAAATGGACCATGAAATATTATTATTTAAATGTGACCATTACAACCTAAGATATTGTATTGGTAGAAAAAATTATGGAAACTTGAATAAATATTATTATAAGTCATCTATTTATAATATATAAGTACACAATTATTTGTAATGTCATTTAATACCTCAAAGATAAATTTTCTTTAAAAAGGTTTCATTTTTAATTTTGTGTGTTGGAATTATAATCCATTCCAGTCAAATTTACATATTTTATTTTATAAAACTAAAATTATTTTTAAAATAATTATTTTAAAATTAACATAGGGTGAATTATTTTTTATTTCTCTTAAATGATTGCTTTTTTAATGAATATTGAAAAAGACCGATTTTTTAAATACAGTGATTTCTTTTCATTAAATAAAGTAATTTAAAAGTATCATTATATTTTGTATTTTTTATTAAATTTTTAAAATATAAATTTTATTTTTATTATTTTAATTAATTCCATTATTATTATAATTGTACATGATTTTGATATAAGTCATTTTTTAGCCTTAAAACACATTTTTCGGGAAACCTATTTTTCGTCGCATTCTATGGGTTTATTTTTAAATTAAATTCTTCCACTTCTATGAATTGAATTTGATAAAAATAATTTTAATATTTGGAACTATAATAATTAATATTAAGTAATAATTTCTAGTTAATTGTTTGTTTGTAATGAATAATAAATGCATGAAAAAAATGGTTACCAAAGTTAGGTTAAAACTGGTTTACTAAAAGATAAACTAAAGAAATAATGGTTAAATTTACCTAAAACATAATTTTATACTTTTTTATCGGTTATATTATACCAAATTTATTATTTAGAATTTAAATTATTTATTTTAAATCATTATTTTTAATTTTGGAACTTAAGTTGGACTTTTTGAGAAGATAAGTTATATTTTACTAAATTAAAACCTATTTTTGAGTCTTTGCATTTAGTGGAATGGTAAGAAGATTAAATTAAATTTTAGATCAATTAAAATGTATACAAACTTGAATTTTTGTATTATTTAACCAAAAAAATCCTTTAAACAAATTTATTACCTTATTGCAATGGAAAATTATTTTTACTCCTAAATTAGGTATTTTATTAAAACCAATTTTTCCATGCATTTTGTGTTATTATATAAAAACTTATTTCTTCCCCCTATATAAATTAAATATTATAAATTGGATTCCAAATTTTGAATCATCATTTCCATTTTTTTAGAATACCTCTTTTAATTTTGTTCATATAAATAAAATATCATAGTAAAAAAGTTAAATTATCACGGTTAATATTAAATTGAGTTTAATGTTTTTTAACTAGGATAAAAGTATTAAATGTATCCAAAACCTATATAAATTTAATTGGTTAAATTTATTTAAACCTTATAATAACTTATATTATAAATTAGGTTATATTTTTTCCACTTTACATGATTATGATATATATATTGTTTATTTTTTGGCAATTCCAAGTGTGTCCTTTCCCTCACCTATAAAAAGATAGCACTTCTCCTCTTTTATCCACATTGGATGAACATTCTAGATTAGATAATACCTATCATAATAACTTCTTGGGTTCCTTCCCCACATCCTAGATCTTATTTTCTTTCCATAATACTATCCTTTCAAGGATTGAAGGGTAAGTTAAAAGTTGTTTCTGTAAGAGATTGTAATCGTCTTCACCAAACACTTTATTTTTTACATCTTTACCACATTCAATTATGCCATAAGAATTAAAATTTAACAAAATAATATCTCTCAACAATTATTATGTTAAATTTATAATATTAATCTATCTTTTTCTCCATGAAATAAGAAGAAACCCCATCTCTTATGTGTATGGTGGACTACTACCTGATGAACTGATTAATTATTTTCCATCACCACCTAATATGGATTATCATAATGATGGAACCAAAGAATATGTATGATACTTGTGAAATAATATTTATTCTTGAAATTAAATATATCCTCTACTTTATTTCCCCTTACACCCATTAATGAAATAATGTTGTTGGTTGTGCATACGCATGACTTACCATCTCCATGAAGTGATGTGATTAATTTTCCAAGTCCAAATTTAAAGAATGACTATAAAAATTTATCTATTGATTAAATATGATATTAATAAAATTGATATAATTATGTATATGATATAACTATATCCTTTCTGAAAGAACCTTTACTTCCACAGACAAACATGTATGAGAAAACGATGCAGTTACCATCTGTATCAATGGAAATAATAATATTTTATTATCAAATGGGTCATAAAATATTAGAATAGGGTCATATATGATATTATAAATATTAATATGGTGCTTTTATAAATTAATTACTTTTTAAAAACCATTATACATGAGGTTAATTCTTGTTTAACTAAAATGAAATGTGTGGTAAATATTTTCTTAAATTAATTTTCATTTATTTGTTTATAATGATACTTCATTGATTATTTGTGAAATTCACTTCAAATGTATTATGATTTATTTCCATTTCTTTGTGTGGATTTAAATTCTTTACACATAACAACATCATTGATTTATTCTCACTTCAATGATACGATCATTGTAATAGTTCTTCATCTTGATTTTGTTTCATTGATACATATTTAATATTATGAACCTATTTATGTTTATGAGGTATATATACTAATCATTTGACATGTTATATCATGTATCCTTATTAATATATGGTTTGTAATGTTACAATTCAAATTATTTTCATCTAGTTGTGTTTTTAACTCATTTTTTATTCATTGGGTTATAATTTTACATTATTGACAAAATTATGTCATGGTTATGTCTGAAATGACCTTTGATTGTATTATATTTAATTTACACTTGTTTTTTATGGATATAAATTTGTTACACATAATCACTTAATTGATTAATTGTCACTTAAATTATATAATCTTTGTAAGACATTTCATCTCAATTTCCACTCCAGTGAGTCATATTTGGTATTATGCACCTATTTATTTTTATGTGGTGTAGAAATGGCCACATTGAGGTATTTAACATAAATATAAATTTATTAATTATTATTAAACATTAAATTCAAGTTTAATGTTTTAGTTATTTTCCATATTTTCTTCTTAATTTTCCTCTTTTTCTACTTGAATAAAGAAAATAAATGTTTAAAAGAATAGATGGTCTTATTTATTTTTTGATCAAGTATATTTTTTTCCATGTCCATACTTTTCAAAATTATTTTTAAAAAAAAATCCCTTTTATTTTCTTAATGTACATTTTATGTTAACCTTGAATTTTGAAACTTTTTGACAGGATTATTTCTTATTCTTTCCAAAAGGGTCATTTTTGGATTAAAAAAAGTCAAAAGAAATGATTTTTTAATGTATACATCATTAACTAATTTTACCTCCACAATAACCATTTTACACTATTTAAATTATTATATGAGTTTTTAAAGGTTCTAAAAATAAAAATATTTAAATATATATTATTTGAATTTTTCTCATCCATTTTCTTTTATTCTCCAAAATACATAGTTTTATTTCAAACCCTTCATTTTCGATGAAATAAAGCTTATATTTTCTCTCTTATTAATTTTTTTCATTAAATTTGTCTTTAAATATTAACTTTCTTGTGCTAAATTTTCAATGGTAATGGAATTTCTCTTAAATATCCATCACAGATATGCTTGTTTCATAAACTATATATCATTCCTACATATATTGTTTTATTTTGAAAGTTATTTTATTGAATATGCGAAAAATTGATAAATCTGTATTCTTTACTCAATACAGATATTTTTTTATAATGAATATTGTTTATGAATTTAATTTATTATTCAATATATTAGGAATTAATTAAATAATGAGTGATGAGTGGGTTGTAAAATTATATAGACCGTCAATGCATTGACATGTCTCATGATACAAACTAGTTGAATATCTATATTAAATGTATTTTTGGTATATGTATACCAATATTTTAAGCTATATTGGAATAAGGTATTGATTATTTTTTAGATCATGATGTCTAATATTGAGAATATCATTTATGGATAATTCATTTGTAATTATCAATGTGATTAATACATTTATATCATCCATGGATGTATTCTGTCCTTATGTTGTTTATGAAATGGAATGTGTTTCTGATTATTTACATTTCTAAATTGATTATGCCTTATTTACTCATGATATCTTCCATTATACCTAACCCATAATGAGCATCTGATATCACCCACTAGTTTATTCCGTTCCCTTAGATCTAAAAAAGTAATCTTTGATGATTTCAATATTTACTTTTACAATTTTTTATATTTTATTTCCAATGTAAAAATGGGAATAATATATGTATCTAGTTTACCAAGACTACTAAACTATTCTGACCATTGGGATGGGATTTCTTGTATCATGAGCCAATGTTATAAAGTAACCACCAACTCTAGGATACTAGAGTTTAAGTCTTTATAGTTGGTATCAGAGAAATCTTAACATAAACATAAGGAACTATATTTAAGAAAACATAGATTATGAAAAATAACCATATGAGAATATATGAGGATATATTTAATTGTTGAATAATACCATATTGTTTTTGTCAAGGTAGAAATTATGTACTTATCATAGCAATACATCCCTATATTGATACTATAAGTGGACGTGGTTTTGGAAAAAATGCATCTAGTGGTGATAACCCTGAAAAGATTTGGTTATATGTATCTTGAGTATCATTTTAGTGCATGATGAGTGTTCCCTTACTATGCACTTGGTTGACACTCTTGGGGGATATTCTTGAGTTAATTAACATTTCCTTCATAAACCATTATGATAAGAGAGATAATAGAAACTATGGAAACCAATGATATGCCATAATGGTATGAGATAAATCTAAAGTCTATCAGGAATATAATTCTAAGGTTTATCATAACTTTAAAGGTGTAAATACTCATTTTGAAGTTTTATGAGATGAGGATTTAACATGATTAAGGATATTTTTTGAGACATTTAAGGAAAAACATCCCATTGGTTTATTATATGTTTTAGTGAGAAGGTTATTTGAGTAATTATTATTTTTTATTATGTGTACATAATTGTAAATTAATTGATAACCATTAAGTCTAATATGATGTTTGATTTTAAGGTAATAATAGCGAATTAAGATTATTTTATTATGGGGGAAAAATAAGCTTCATAGAAAAGTGTGTAGCACCTACCACCAGTCAACGATATGTCCTGGTTAGCCTGAAATGTTTTTATATAAATGATTTGATTTTTGGAAGAATATTATAGGATTGAATCCTTTTGGGATTTTGAGGTGATTAATTATATTTATGATGACATTTTATTTGTCTGAGGTATATATAACCTTTAGGTTTTACATAAAGGATTATTTTGGAAGATTGATATTATGATTTTAGAGATATAATATAAAGGGTTTGACATACCCTCTAAGGTCAAATATTTAATTAATTTTGAGGTTATTAAGCTAATTTTGGATGTAGAGTTATTTATTTAGGGAATTACCTACATTAAGCCATTGTTTTATTGTTTAATTCTTGATATTAATTTATTATAAAGGATTATTCATTATTGGTATTATCTTATATTATTATAAACCTTTGGGATTCAGAAAATACTGGAGGAATAATTTGTTATTTTTTGGGTATTATGTGATATGATATAAGTTAATTTTAGAGGTCTAGGAATGAAGAATTCAACTTGAAAACTCATCGTTTGAAAAAAAAGATGAGACTATGGTGGAAATTGATTAAAGAGTGAAATTGTATTTTACAAGTAATATTTCCTTATTTTCTACAAGGAACCACTCCAAAGGAGGAATGAGCAGGGAACATCCACCAAAAGTAGGGCTAAACAGACTTTGGAAGAATGAGAGGGTATGGCATTTTCCATCGGTACCGCTCCTATGCACCCCTTCACATGGACATGCTAGCCGAACAGTCATGCAAAGGTGGAGATCTGATCATGATGCAGATGCTGGGAAGGAGAAGTTTCATGTAGTCATAGTCTTTATGATTTCATTAAGACCTACGGGTCATGTAATATCTCTAAGACTACGGGAAAATTAATTCCTAATCCTAAGGGCCTTGTAAGGGTTCCCCCTAATCCCTTGAAAGGGGGGTTATCAGAAAATCAATTAAAAAGAAGGCCTTCGGGCCATTCAGTCAGTCAGTATTTCCTATTTTTAAGAGGAAAATTTATTAACCATTTTTTATGAAATGTGTTTTCTGTAATTTAATTTTCAAATGTAAAACTGTTGATTTCCTATTAAAATTTAAAATTGAGTGGATTCTATTTATCTTGGTGGGGGGGGGGGAATGTAACACCCATAGATTTCAAAAAAACGCTATGTTTGATAGTGTTTGCAACATGAAACACCATTCTTAAACTCAACCTGAAATATTACAATTTAAATATGAAAATTATAACCTATATTATTGAATTTGATAACCACATTATGAAAATATTTATAAATTCTTTATATCATTTACTTATTAATAATAAATTAGTACTTAATTTTCAGTAAAATCATTTTATACTTCCAAAATTTATTATCTTTTAAAATGGTTTTATTTTATATTTTTTGTATGAGAATTATAATCAATTTTTACATATTTTATAAATAATATTCTATAAAATGAAAATATTTTTTAGAATCCAAATATCAAAATTACCTTAGGGTATTATTTTTTATTTTTCTAAAATGACTAATTTATCAGGGAATAGTGAAAGGTACTGTTTTTTCAAATACAATCATTTATTTTATTTAAATAAATAATTTAAAAGTCTCATTATATTGTAGATTTGGTATTAAAGTAATATATGATTTGTTTTTTTAAAATAATTTAATCAATTCCATTAAGATCTTAATTTTACATGTTTTTTATATAAGTCGATTTTTAGTCTTAAAACACATTTTTTTAGATAATCATTTTTCCTCACATTTTGTGGGTTTATTTTTAAATTAAATTCCAACAATTATGTTAATTTAATTTAATAAACTCTATTTCTTATTTGTAATTTTAATAATTAATATTAGGTAATAATTTAAAATTAATATTTAGTTATAAAGAATAGTAAAAATAGTAGAAACTATGTTACAACAGTTAAGGTTGAAAAAAGTTTTCTATGAGGTTAAAACAAAGATATATGTATTAAAATTACCTACGTGACTTTATTATATTAGATGGGTACTTTCAGATCAAATTTATTTTTTATGAGTTAAATTATTTATTTTAAATCATTGTTTTGAATTTGGTAACTCAAGATTTACTTTTTAGAAGATAAGTCATATTTCATTCAATTAAAAACAATTTTTGAGTGTTTTCATTTAATGTAATGATTGGAAGATTAAATTCAGTATTGGATTGATTGAAAAGTCTAAAAACTTAATTTTTTATTATTTAACCAAAAAAATTGTGGAAAACAATTTATTACTAGATTTCATGTTAAAACTATTTTTTCTCTTAAATTAGGTATTTTCCTAAAAATTATTTTTCATGTGTTTTGTGTTCTTATGTTAAAAGTATTTTTTATGCTATAGAAATTAAATTTTATAAAGAGGATTTTAAATTTCTAATCATAATTTTCAAATTTGGTTATAAGGTCCATTTTATTTTTTTCAATAAATAATTTATCATTGTAAAAAAGTTTAATTACCATGGTTAAGGTTAAAATGAGTTTAAAGTTTACTAACTTGGTGATAATGCATAAAATGTATCCAAAAATTGTCTAAATGTGATTTTCAACTTTATTTCAACCTTATCATGCCTTATCATTTAAATTTGGGTTCTTGGGTAACACTTGACATTATTATGATATATATATATTATTATTATTATTTAATCATTTTTGTAATTATAATTGTGTCATTTTCCTCCCCTATAAAAGGATACAACCTATACATTATTTTATACACCACATGAGCCTTATATCATGGCCAATAACTACCATAATACCTTCCCAGGTTACTTTCTCATATCTTAGATCTTCTTTTCTTTCCAAAAGATGTTTTATTAAGAGAAGGTAATCATCGTCACGAAGCTCATTATTTTTACTTCTTCCTTTACCACCTTCAATTATATCCTAATAATTCCAATATAATAACACCAGTATATAAAAAATACTAAGATGTTATTATGTTTATGTTATTTTATTCATCCATCTCATTATCCATTAAATGGGAAACAAAACAATTGCTCATCTGTACAATGGACTAACGCCTCGTGAACTGATGTAATATGTTTTCCATAACTAACTCACATGGATAATCATAATTATTGTTCCATTAAATATATATGATACATAGGAAATAATATAGATTCTGTAAATTTATTATATCCTCTACTTCTTTACCCATTCATCCATCAAGTAAATGATAACATCATGTGTGCGTACGAGCGACCTACCTTATCCATGAAGCAATGTGATTCATTTTCCATTTCCAAAGTTCAAGAATGGTGAAAAAAATGTATCTAATTAAAATAAATGGTATTTCTAATATTAATATCATTCTAAAAATTATGTAATTATATCCTATGTATAGTAACTGACACATCTGTGATAAAATATGTATGAGAAAACGAAGTAGTTAACCCCCAAAACAATAGTAATAATAAAATAGTATTAATGAATGGGTGATAAGATGTTATAATAGGATAATATCTGATGTTATAAATATTAGTATTGTTCTTTTATTAATTAATAAAACGTTTAAAATAATTATAAATGAGGTTAAATTGTGTGTAACTAAAGGGAAACATGAGGCAATGGGTTTCTTAACTAAATTTAAATTCATTAGGTTATACTTGTACTTAATTGACTATGTTATGCCATGGTTATGTTTGAAATGACCATTAAATTTATTATGTTGTATTTCCACAAGTATTTTATGGACATACATTTATTACACACAATCACTTCATTGATTAATTATCACTTTAATTATATGATCTTTTTAAGGGTTCTTCATCTCAATTTCGTTTTGTTGAGACATGTTTACTATTACACACCTGTTTATGTTAATGAGGTTTATAGATTAATAATTTTACTTGTTATATAATGGAAACTTTTTAATCCCTAATTTTTAACGTTATAATTCAAATTATTTTCTTCTAAGTGGTTTCTTAACTCAATTTCCATTCATTAGGTTATACTTCTAATTCAATGACAAAGTTTTACATTGATTATGTCTGAAATTACCAATGACTATATTATATTATATTTCCTATTATTTTGGTTATATTTAAATTTTTGACACAAAATTACTCCATTGAGTAATTCTCACTTCAATGGTATGATCTTTTTAAATTATTTTGTCTCAATTTATTCTCCTTTGAGACGTGTTTATTATTATGAACCTATTTTTTTTTATGTTGTGCATAAATTTCCCCTTTGATGAATTTAACATGAATATCAATTTATTCACTATGGTTAAAGTTTTAAGTTAATTTTACAATTTTAAGGAGTTTTCAATTTTCTTCCAAATTTTCCTTTTTTTAGCACTTTAATCAAGAAAATAAATGTTTTAAAAAATATGATCTTTTTTCTATTTTGATAGGTTATATTTTCCTTCCATGTCCTTATTTTTTAAAATTATTTTACAAAAGTCCTTTTTATTTTCCCAAAGTACAATTTAATTTATCCTTGAATTTTTAATGTTTTTAAAGGAATGTATTTAATTTTATCTAAAAGGGTTATTTTTAACTTTGTTTAAAAAAAGTCAAAAGGAATATTTTTTAAATGTATATGAAATCAACATATTTTTCTACTTCCATAACCATTTTACACTATTTATATTATTCTATAATTTTTAAAAGGTTTTTAAAAACTCTTTTAAATATTATTTCAATGCTTCACATCCATTTTATTTTATTCTCCAAAAGACATAATTTTATTTCAAAACCTATATTTATAATGAATTAAAGGTCATTTTTTCTCCTGATAATTTTTTAGTCATTAAATTTCTTTTGAAATATTCGCTTTTGACATTTTTCCATGGAAATTACATTTCTATTGAATATCCATCATGGATATTATTATTTACTAATCCATATATAGTTTAAATATATGATGTTTTACTATGAAAGTTATTTTATTTACTAGGGAAAACCATAATAAATCTGTATTCTTTTATCAATATGGATATTTATTAATAGGGAAATTTTTTTTAATTGAATTTATCATTCAATTCATGAGGAATGTATTTGATATGGAGTGATGGGTGGGGAATAAAATCATATAGCCCCCTGATTCATCGATAAGTGTCATGAGACAAACTGGTTGGATTGCCTTATAAAATTGTTTATTGGTGTATGAATACCCATAGGTTAACTGTCTTCATGCAAGTTCATTATGGTAAATATATCATGATGTTTTAGATCATGATGTCTGGTGTTAAACATTTTTTTCATTAAGAATTTAGTTATTATTATACACGAGATTGCTACATTGATATTATCCCTAGATGCATTTCATGTTTATTCATTAAATGGACTATATTTATAGTTATTTACCTTGAAATATTTATTATTTGTTGTTTAATCATGATAACTTCCACTATACACGACCCTTACTGAGCATCTAAACTCACCCTTTATTTTTTTCCTTCCCTTGGATGGGAACAAGGAATATTTAAATGAGTTCAATGTATGATACAGGATTTTCATATCAGGTATGATCCTTTAATTTTTTTTAAACCTTTGTTGAAGTTCTATTTTTGTCTTAGATTTTAGAACTGTGCCTTTAGGATGGTTCATTAATTTGAGAGAAGAATGGAGTAAAAGGATGGAGGCTGACTGCAGTCCAAATATACAGTGTGAATTAAATTTTCAACATGAATTTAATTCCAAAACTATATTTAATATACAACTTGAATTGAAATGGACAAACAAATTTCACTACATATGTTGGTTTTTCTTAGAGGTAAAAACCCCCATCATTACAAGACATGTAAAATATACAAATTTTTTAAATGTCGTGGTTTTTTTAATGTGTATAACCCCTTTATTTTCTCTCACTCCTCCCTTTTCATTACTCTCACAAAGTAGAGCCCCCGCCATAAGAACTCTTCACATAACCTAACCTAGACATTGATCTCATTCTCCTTTCCAAATTCAATTTGAGTTATCGCTTGTCTTGTTGGATTCCTATTGATAAGAGCTTTGATCCAACTCCTTTTCCCAGTTTATCCCACCATCTTTGGCATTATTTTAGTGTGAGCTAATATGCTCTATTTTCAAGTAATTTGTCTATTTCTTGGTTTTCATCTAATATAGACAAAACCAAATGTCAATACTAGATGGGGAGAGTACTACAAGCTCAAGTTAGGTGGTTTATGACTTTCCTTCAAAGTATCACCTTTTATAAATTATTTGCATGTGCACACACCGCTTTCACCATACATTACCACTAAAATTCTTATGCCTATAATTTAAATTTTTTAAGTGTATTGTATGTATATAAGGATATTTTTTGTGATGTTATAGGTTAATACTTCCACATTGACCTCCCATTTAGGGTTTGTGAAATTTTATTCCTTTTTACTTTTATACAAATTATTTAGATCACCATTTGGGTGTGATTAATTAACCTTTAATAAGTTAAGTGTTTTAATTTAATAAATTAAAATTAGATTGTTAAATGGAAATTTTATATGAATATATATTTATATATATCAATTTATCCTATCCTTTATAATTAATTTAATAATTGGTTGCATATCCTTATTCCACCTTATCTTGTATATTGAAAGGTAATATAATGAACCTGATGAAGATTTAGTTGGAATGAATAGTAAATAGACTTAAATGATTTATGATATATATTTAATGTATAATATGCCTATTTCTTATGAAACATTTTCTTCTTTATAGGAATGTTCAAACTTGATCTAACCATAGATTCCAAATATAATACTTTGAGCACTCATAGGGTTCCATTTCGATTCATTAAGTCAATTTCCAAGGCAAATACCCACCTTGTAACATGGTATTTGCCTATTTTTTGATGCCCGACAATATACCATAGGATCCCTTCACTTTCTATCTAGAAATTAAAATGCCTCAGATAGGCACCATTGATTTATATTGATGTTTACAGATATGTGATGCCTTGGATTATTCTCATTTGGTCTAGTCATTTCTAGCCTAGAATTTACTATGGATATGCTCTATATAATCAGTTAGAAACTCTTCCAATGGAATTAATTGAGGATTCCCATTGGATTACAATTAGTCCCTTATGATAGGATGCTTGGTTGTATACCATGAGTTGGATTGACATTTTGTGGTCAAGGATTCCTTGGTTAGACCTCAGATACACTATTATTATCTTTATCCTTTTTCAATATTGCTGAAAACTTTATATGCTCTTATTAATATAAAATTAATTTAAATTTATTAAATGAATGAATTTTCAGATACAATAGTTTATGTTTAAGTAGTTATGGGTTGTTTTCATTATCAATTATTTCCTTTTAATATATTTTTACACCGAACAGTTTATATTCACATAATGGATATGTTAACTCTATTGGTGGGGGACTAATGAAATTTATCTCACACACTATCTGGGCCATCATTAGCTCCCACATAGATTGTATGATCACAGACATGGACAAAGGGATACATACCTCTTCGGAAGCCTAGTTTCTTACTTTAGGACAAGATCTTGGTACTATATGACTAATTCAGTGCTCGAGATGCTTGAATATATTTTCCCTTTTTGATTATTTTGTATTTCACATCTTGTACTGTCAGTATGCTTTCGTGTACACTAGTTTTCACATTTTGTAGAGGAATTCCATCATCATTTATATATGATATATTTTACAACTTCTGATGATTATTTATTACTATGATGATTATGATTGTTTTCTCTTCCTTATTCATTATTATTATGATTAAATTTTTCATTTATATTTTTCACCACTATAATTCACTATTACTAGTGGGTATAGTATCGCATGGAATCACCCTTGGAAAAAGCATCTAGTCGATAGCCTTTAGAAAATGGAGTGGTGAGTTTGATTCTATGTGGACAACCAGGTTTAGTTACTCAAAAGTAAACCAAGTCTAGGACATCACAAAGTGGTATCATATTGTTTTTTCCTATCTTATTATTTAGTAAATTTTGAAAAGAGATTTGGAATGTGTTGGAATGGGGTTATAAGTTGTGACTGAGATTATATAACCCATGTTCATGGTAAACACCAAGTTTCTAAGGAATAGAAAAATTTAGTTTAATGTTCCACATATTATAGATGATATATTTTTACCATTGGGTGATGAAAATGAATTGTGGTATTTTTTATGATTTATGAAGATTCTACCTTGGCCCGATATGGAAAGGAGAATTACATCATGAATAATAATAGGAACCTAAGGATTCACATTCAATGCATATTCTATGCCATATTGTTACATTGTTTTGCTTACATTTCTTAGGTTTATTTTTATTGTTGATTTTTTTTTAGTTGTGATATATGCCAGTTCCCCAAACACCTTCTATAAGAAATGGAAATTGGTTTTTTAAAATGTTAGGATCAACCTAAATGGTGTTTTCTTATATATCATAATGGTGGAATCTTAAATAGCTAATTTTGATTCATGAAAACTATGTACCCATGGTTTCATGAGTTGGTCATTTGATGTGGTTATATGAGTACCAATTTAAGTTTATAAAGAGTATATTCCTATATATATTTGAAAGGGTAATTCATCAAATTGATCCACTGTATTTTACTCACTACATTTTGAAACAGAATGTAAGGGGGAATATTTTTAATTACATTGGTGTTGATATTAGTTTATAAAGTGTATGTTCCTTTATAAACTGGGGAAATATCTATTTAATTGAACTTTTTATTATGTATATATTCACATTCAAACATAAAAAGTAATTTTTCAATTATAAATAAAATGGTTTCTAATGAATGGGAAGGTAAAGTAAAAATCAAGAAGATTTTTTTATACTTAGCTTCCAAATGAACCCTCCCATATATCAAAAACCCTTTGGTTTAAAACTTAAAGGCTTACCAACACCATAAATATTGACCTAGGTAGTGGGGATATTATTCTATTGGTAGTGAGCCCCTATGTTTACCTTGTATCTAAAAGGAAAATTTAGTTGTTGGGCCTTGAGACTTTTCTCATTTCAATTGAGTTATCCCTCTATAATTTTATAGAATATTATTCTAAGGTAGGTTATTATAATTTATGGAGATATTCTGTCATGATGACCTCGATTCATGAACCAGGAGGGTGCTGACGATCATGCACTAGTGATGGTGGTCCCTGAGCCACTAGTTGTAACAACCTGTTATGCTTTTCAGGTACACACTTGTTTATGCTTTGCTTATAATCCATGTTTTGGTGTATTTGTGGGGTTATCTGGGTTGGAGATAATTTTCTAGTGAAAATGAACTCAAGTTTATGGATTTATTTTTATTTTAATTAATGGAGTTAGGGTATAATTGTTTCATAGACTTATTGGGGTTCTCCTAATTTTTTGAGAATGCTCGGAGTAAGTTTGTTGAGCTTTTATGCCGAAATCGGAAGTTTATGTGGTCTTATAGGGATTTACACATCGTGTAAGGGGGTTACATAACAAGTAATAATGGCCTGATATATTTAATGAACTTGTAGAGTGTTTAAAATATTTACATGAAATGTGATAGGTTTGCAACATGTTATTGTTAAAAATTGGATATTAATAAAATGACGAAATGTTTTTCAGAGATTTCATCCTTCATGGATTACCCAATATGTAATAGGATTTTACATTGTGTAAATTTCTTGTGTTGTATTTTTTAGAGTGTGGTACAAGTGATTTTCATTTCAATCATCGATGCAACCTCCGTCTCTCAACCTAGAGATTACTCTGTGATTTTGGAAATCCCCGCCCCTTCCAGGTCATTTTTTTAGTGATAGATCATCAAGGTTATTTTGGTTTACTTATCCAAGTATGTAATCCTAACATTTATTCCTTCCTATAGTCATAAAAATTTCATTAGATATGTATATGTTTTTTATTCATGGATGAATAGTGTTTTTTATAGATCTTTTTCATTTACCTGTCACACCTTGTCTTTTAAAGGCTGATCTCATGGTTTCCAATCACCATTGTCAAAGGAAGCTATGTTTTTACCATTTTGAGGTAGGTTTTATATAAAATGGTTTAATTAAATGATTTTTTTTATCATTATTGGTAAATTACTTTGGGTTTTTTATTTTTTTGAAGTGATATGTGTTTTCATAGGATTGATTAGAAAGGAAATATTTTTCAAAACGAGGTTTTCTTTGAAAATGAATTTTCTTGATATGGAAATGGGTTTTAAAACACCAAATGAGATTGGCTTGGATTTGAAACTATTTTTTAAAATTGTGATCATTTTCTTAAAATTTTATTTTTTGAAAATTTGTACATTGAGAACATTGGGTGCATCAAGAAAGAGAAAAAGGCATCCTATGTGTGTGTGGAACCACTAAGAGGTGACCTTTTGGATATTGATGGGATGTGGAAGGAATCAATATTGGTTGGATCCAAAGTTAGACCTATTTTGGATCTTGAGTTTCTAGTACTTATTGTCCCATAATCTAGGGCCCAATATGAGGTTCTTTTTCATTTATGGTTATTTACCACATGGTTGTTTTAATCATGAATTGTATCTCACAGGTTTTGTATGAGGTTTTATCACATAACCTTTCATGATAGGTTATTTCATGGATATGTTTTTACTTTATTATCTATTAGTGCATGTATATGATTTCTTATGTTTTAAATTATAATTTTCATGTTTATGGTTTTTGAATATGAAATTATTTTTATGAAAACCAATGAGAAATTTATTTAAAAATGAATTGGATTTATAAAAAATATTTGTTAAATTGTTTTATTTTTAAAAGATATAACTATTGAATTATTTATGTTATACCTTTTATAGAATCTATGGTGTTATCCTAGTAGGCATTGTGCTCATATGAAAATTTCTTCATTTGGGAAATTATAGATGTTTTATTACAGGATATAGGTGATGGGAAGGGAATCTTGTAGCATGAGATCTTCTCCTATGGTCTTTTCCTTCAGTTTTTATTGTTTTAAAGGTGACTATTGGTCACATGGAGACTTTTTGGTATTGTTTTATTAATGATTTAGGGTTTAGGAATTTTTGTTTGGTTGGTATAGATCTAGTTGTATCATTTTCTTTTATAAACTACTCTGGTTGTATGTATTTTTTCATTATATACAAGTCTTGTTCTATTTTCTTAATTTACCTCCCCATGTGATGGTCAACTCGGGTGTATGGGTTGGATGGCCAGGGTTGGTCTGTTATAATTTAGTGTCAAATGGAAGGCCCAACCTAAATTATGTTAACACTACCTAAGTTTGGTTCCATTTCTTGGGTATACAAAAGTTAGGATCATCAGAATTTGGATAGTAAGTGTAGAAAAGATGCCTATACAACTCACTTCTATGATAGAAATCAATCTAGTATGGGTGGTAAGAAAATTTTACTAGGTTTGATACTTGGGGATTTTGGTTATTTGAATGAACTCTATGGGAATTTTATTTAAGTTGACCTATTTCTTTTGAAAATGTATTTTCTTGAAATAATTTTTAATTTCTTTCAATTGCTATTATTTTCTAGTATTGTTTTGATTTATGGAAGTGGTCCAATGATTTTTGGAATGTGATCTTAATCTAATTGGTTATTTTCTTATGTTTATTAAAAAATTATTCCAAGAAGAGATTTTCCCAATCTGAGAGAGGAATATGTGCAATTGGTTCTGTGGGAAAATCCTCCATTGGACCCTTCATTGGTTGAAGTATTTATCTGCACCATTGGGAATCTTAGTTAAGTGGGTGTTGGTAACCCAATATGTGTAGAGGATCATGGATCTGAGTTTACTAAGCAGTATCCACCCATATTCCATTTTGAAAAACGATTAGAGGAATATGAGGAGTGTATTGAGGATATTCAAAGTATCTTTAATTTCTTGAGGACTCATAAAGACTCAAAGGTGTATTTTTTCACATTCGTGCTCGAGGGATTGGGAACGAGAATATGAGACTATATTATATAATGTATGTTGCATGAGGACCTTACTTATGATTTTCTAAGAAGATATTTATTCAACAGTTTTACCCTAAGACATTACATGTGGGAAAGACCTAGAAGTTGTTCAACTTTTAGTTAGGGGAGCATACCGTTCTAGTTTATTCTACCCATTTTATGTGTTGTTTCATCTAAGATTGGATCATGTCACTAATGAGTAACTAAAGGAATAGAGTCTTGAGTTAGGACTGAGTCCTGATATTAGGTCTATGTTGATTCTCATGTTCCTTCTAACCTTTATGTAGTTAGTTAACAAAGAATCTTTGGATGTGGAAGACATATTTTGGAAGATAGGTTTGGTTAGAGCTTTATTTGGTTCACATGTTTGCCAGAGTGTATCTTATATCCAGAAAAGGAAATGTAAGGGTGGCCAGTTATCCTCAGGACCAATTTTAGGGGCTTTATCAGGGTAGTAGTAGATTGTTTTCTATCAAGTGTGGGTATTAAGTTCATATGAGACTTAATTTTATAGAGGATTCTAGGGATTTTCATCATTGAGTATTATCGAGACATCAAAATCGTTTCTATGAAATGATTTCCTAGGGAAGTAAGGTGGGATCCATTCTTAACAAGGGTTTACAGGGTTGTATTGACAATTCTAAGGGTGGTGGGATGAATCCTCAACCCAAGGGGGTGTTCTATGTGGTTAAGGTCAGACATATTTATGTGAATGACTATGCGCAAGACAAATATAAATTAGGGCCAACTACTGTTAGAGGCACAATGTTTATTTCATCTTTTAGGATGGAAGATTTGTTTGATACAAGTGTGAATCATTCTTTTATATCATTAAAGTTAGTGGACATTTTATGTTTGTTCTCAAAATGTATGTAAAACTTGTTGTATCTATACACACCTTTAGAAAATATGTCTAAAAAAGGTTTTAAGTGTCGTGGATTTCAGATAATGGTATTCAACTTTGAGGTAGAATGGTACTTCTTGGTTCATGGTCTTGACATCTCTGACTTAATTATTGGTATTGATTGGATTGTCAATGTTAATGCCCTGATAGAATGGTTTCACTAACTTGTATAATTATTATCTACTGATGATGCCAGTCATGTCTTTTATTGTGATTGGGACTATAGATTGAGAAGGGAAGGGCATGTTGTTTCTTATGTCAGCGTAATCTTA
The DNA here is from genome assembly GCA_963277665.1 of Viscum album. NCBI lineage: Eukaryota > Viridiplantae > Streptophyta > Magnoliopsida > Santalales > Viscaceae > Viscum > Viscum album. Next base: position 1,371,502,494 of record OY728129.1, on the reverse strand, counting down.
TATCAGTTTTCAAATATGTTTCTTTATTTAGTTAACCCTTATTCGAGTGGTCTAATTCTTGTAGTGGTGATTGCGTATCCCGAGGTATTTCCAGATGATTTTTCTATTTTATCACCCTAAATATAGGTCAAGTTTACAACATATCAACTCCCTAATACGATGCCCATTTTTATGCCTTCTTATCCAATACACTTCCTAATTTAGTGAAATGTAAGGTCCAACTTTGGGACCTAAAGGCTAATTGATTTATTCAACCTATCATGTCATTCTGGGATATATCTTTCCTCATTTCTAAGAAGTAAGGTGAGAGCATCAGACTTTGTATTGACCAATGGAATTTGAATTGGGTGACTATTAAGAAAACATATACTTTTTTAAGGATTGATGATCTTTTTTACCAGCTCAGAGGGGCAAATTGGTTTTCAAGGATTAACCTATGGTCATGGTACCACCTATTGAGAGTATAAGAAGAGGATATACTTATGATAGTGTTCAATATCTAGAATTGGAATTTTGACTTTCTGGTTATGCCCTTCGATATAACTAATGCTCGTGTGGTGTTTATAGAATTTATGAACTGTAGATTTCATCGGTTCATGGACTATTTTATTATTATGTTCATGAATGATATATTAATTGTTTCCAATATAGAGGATAAGCACTATGACTAGTTGGATATCATTCTTTGAACCTTGAAAGAACATAATCTATATGGTTAGAGATCCAAATGTTAGTTGTGAATATGAAAAGTGAAATTTCTTAGGCTTGGGATACTTGAGAGGGGAATCTCAGTGGATCCTAAAAAGATACAGGTTGTGATGTCCTTGGAGTAGTCCAGAAATTTTTTTAAGCTGCTCGGGTTTGGCTGGTTACTATAGAAAGTTTGTTGAGTATTTCTCTAAGATAAAATATTTGATGAATACTTAAACATGTACGATTGTAAATTTTGAATGGAATGAAAAGTTTCCTAGATATTTTGTGGAGATGAAGATGATATTGACATCAAACCCAATTTTCATTCTTCCAAAACCAGGTTTTGGTTATGATGTTTTCTTCGATGATTTTGGAATGGGTTTGGGATGTTTCTTGATGTAGGGGAAGAAGGTGGTGGCCTATGAATCATGCTAGTTACATCCTCATAGTAAAAACTACCCTAACCATGATCTTGAGTTAGCATCGGTTATTCATTCCTACAAAATGTGGTATAACTATCTCTTTGAGGATTGATTTACACTGTATTCAGATCAAAATATCATAAAATATATTTTTACTCAAAATGATCTAAACCTGTGATAGAGATGTTGGGTAGAGTATTTTCAATCTTTTTATTTTGATATTTCATACACCCCTGGGAAATAAAATGTGGTTGCTAATGTGTCGAGTATAAAATTACTGACACAAGTCATGAAGAAATCAATTGAGGATTAGTACTATCTCATATTTTCCATGTTTTATTTTTAAATATTATATAGGATTAACTTGAGACTAAGTATTGAGATAGTGAGTGATTCTTAGTCCTGGTGTACCTGAAATAAATGTTTGAATAATATTAAATAGCACACATGTGCATTTTTCCTAAAAAGGTTGAATAACAACTTATCAGGGGCCTAGATCAGAAATCTAATGGCACCATTGTGTTTAGAGCAGCAAATTTACCTTAGGATATGCCTAACATTCTCCAACACAGGTCGAGTGTGAAAATTAGTCTTCGGATTTTTTAATGATCAAAATAAATTGAATATTTATTTTATTTCGCTAGTTTTTTGTCATTGCAGTGATGGTTTATTGTAAATAAACCTATAGGTAGGGATCCAAGGTTAATCTCATAACGCTATTATTCCCTAGAACCTCTAGAGAGAAAACCTAAAGAATTCTATCTGTGGCGAATGGCGACGGAACCTTGGATCAAAGATTGATGGACACTATTCTTGATGGATCTCTCCAATGGAGATAATGTGGAAATTTATCTTCATTAGTGAGAAATCCAATCCACATGTAGGATATTGTTATATGTAATTTATTTTCCCTATTTCTGATTTCAATGCTGAATGTGGACCAACCAATGAACATGTTGATCCTTAGTTCATTTGTTCTTGCAAGATGGGTTGATATTGATGGATTATTATCAGGGTTAGTTTATTGAGGATTGATTTTATTTTCTTGTTATTTTTTATCGAATAGATCAAGGATGGAATGAAAAATGGTTGAGGTTCATCCCTTGGGCTGTTCATTGTGTTTTCTTATCCCCTGATATTATTTGTGTTCATATTTATTCATGGTTTATGAAAGAACGATCATTGCACCTTTGATTATTGGTGCACTGATCGGAAAGAGAAGACCTAACCTCATAGATACCAAGAAGAGGTGTGATAGAAATGGAAATAGACTAATCGACGAAAATTTGAGAATACCCATCCATTGGATGATTTTCGTGTGGGTGATTAGAATTGAATTTTAGAGCCGATTGAAGGTCTGAAACTCATTGATTCATTCATGCGGTGATGGTGCAATCCTCAATTTGTAGTTTTGAGGAAAATGGATCACTAAAACATGATCGAATCATCAACCGAGGCACGTGGAGTAAGCACATCATATTCTGGAAAATTCCAATGAACATGGTGTGTAACCCGGGGTTGAGCGTCTAGGGTTTCAAGAGTTAGTCAAATGCCACACGGAATGTGAACCATCGCACAACCTATATCCCCTTCCCAGAGACTCAGTGTGTATCTCATGAGATACACAAACATGGGGTGGAGTACATAGGTTTCCTACATGTCGTGTACCCCACCACACAGCTTGGCCCAAAAAATGGTTACATGGGTTCCCCCGTGTACTGGTATATGTGTAGGCAGACAGGGGTTGAAACCACGTACTAGCACACATCCATATTATATGGGTGGACCTTGCATTGAAGTTCATGGTGTGTAAGTCTTTTTTACATGCCGTGTACTCTCCTTTTACATGACATGTACTTTTGACATGGGTCGTTGTACATGTGAAATACTTGAGTTCAAGGGACACGACGTGTGGCCCAACCACACGTCGTGTACTATTTTCTAAATAGATTGAGCCACTTTCCCATCATATCTTGGATAGGTTTCATTAAGGTGTAGTTCCCATATCATTCATTTGAAGGTTAGTTGGTATCATTTCTTACTCATAGGAGTATGATACCTCTATCACGAATTTTTTGATAGTGTTGTTGGAATCCCCTCTGAGAGGCCTAGAACATGGTCCTCTATTCATTATGTGTGTGCAAGGAATAGTCCTCATTATTGTCATGACCAACTTTACTGGGCATAGATACACTACTTATCATGTTAATCCAGATGGATTTTTTGGTATCACCCCATGGCCCTGGATTTGATCCTCAACTTCGGTCTCATATCTCACTCTTTAGATCTATCAACATATCTCTCTCATTATGGTTTTTGAAGAATAGTACTTATCGTATGGACATAATCAGTGCTATCAAACTCAAGGGTGTATTCTTGTTGATGAGTGCTTCATATAATCTTCAAGTCGAATCCCTAGTTTTGGTATACAGTAGTTGCGACTTACCTCTAGACAATATGTCTTGGTTCGAGTATATCTTGATATTCTTGTAATATATGTTGTAGAAATATACTATATAGAGATCATTGTATCTTCCTTTTTGTGTTACTTTGTGGTTTCAGGGTGTCCTAGAGAGTAGTTTTATACTCACCCCTACATGTTCTTTTCCCGCATGTGTCATGTCTTGTGAAGATGAGTGATGTTTAAATGAAGTCTAGGGAAGACTAGGACTAAACATAGCTTTGTGAGTTTAGGTAGGCCGAGTTGTTCCTAAGGATTCAAGTTTCATTCCCAGTAACTATTTTTTTATAAGTTAGAATTTTTAGTTTATAGATTCTATCTTTTCGTGGGATTATATTATGTCCTGGTTTACTTTACTTCCATGTCGTACTCTGTTGGTTGGGATAGTGGTATGAATGATTTGTTTTTGTAGTGGTTTTTACATTTTAGCACTTTGCAGGATTAGATATGTGTGAGTGGATATATGTACATATAAAATTCCAATCATGTTAGTGATACACCTACTTGATGCTAGTCACTATCCCTTGGCCTATTGGAGGAGGGCTTGGGGAGTCATAGCACATGCCACACATAGATAGATTGTGACAGAGTGGTATCATAGGTGGTCAGTTCTACCTTATAACCGAGAGTCTGGGAGATTGGTTTGGGGTAACAAAGTTAAATGTTTCGATTTCAACTTTTAGGCTACGGACTCTAGTGTTAGTTCGAACAACCGACATATCCATACTCCAAGACTCTGATAACCTGCTTTCTGACTCGGTACCTGAGAATACTACTTGGAGGGAAAATCATGGTATATGCATCATATTGGAATGGTTTTTGGTTTCCATGTCTTTCATGAGTCAGCTATCCATATATACTCATTGACCATGGTATAAATTTTATTGATTAAAGGATTCCTCTATGACACATAACAACTAGGATTCAACATCTCAACACTGAGTATGACCCCCTCAGTGATGAGGATTTGATATAGGGACCAATTCCTTAGGTGTTTCATCTAGGTGGTGCACCAGCTATACCTCCACCTGTGGAGAAAAACGTGGTACCCATATTACTGGTATATTAGGAGTGCATGCCCAGCATGCTTCACAAGTTTCAGAGAAAAAGACACCTTAGATTCCATGGAAAGCATGACCCTTAGATGACTGAGGACTGTCTTGAGGTTGTGAACCAAGTATTCCACCTAGTCTAGACACAAGAATATTAGATGGTAGTCCTATAAGTGATCCTTCTATATGGATATTCAAGGTGATGGTGGACTTTTTCTATCTAGACTCATGTCAAGGTGACTCTTTCTTAGATAAAGTTTGAGCATCTCTTTAGAGAGGAGTTATCACCAGTTATGCTGAGAGATGTGCGTATATAAGAGATTATTCATATCTAGTAGGGTATCGTGATTGTGGATGATTATTTATCGAGGTTCACCAACCTTTCCAAGTACTAAATGGATATTGTTAGAGATCAGTACTTCAGGGCATCGACCTTTGAGTGAGGTTTGTGTAGAGACATTCGGGCCAACCTTATCCCTCTATGCATTCTGTCGTATGTTAGGGTGCTTGAGTGATCTATGGTTGTCAAAAATTTCTTGGATGACAAGGTACAACTGGTGGTTGTCAGGAGTGGATGAGAAGGTGTGGAGACCTCACCAGTAGGGAGCCTATGTCAGTATCTGGGATCCGGACATGGGAGACATTTCTGGAGGAGATCCCAGGATAAAGGATCCATAGTTTCGGGTGCACAAGGCGGGTCAGGTCATCCTAGGGAGAGGTGGTTCTATTCATGTGATGGTAGGGGAATCTCGCTCGATATTATTAGAATTGTCGTGCTACTGATAGGGAAATAGTGGATCGACCACCAAGGTAGAGATGGTGACAAGATAATATAGATTCGCAGGGAGGAGGAATTGTGAGAGGATATGTGAGAGAAGCTTGAGGTCATCGATATTTCGACTTGTTATCACCACAAACCCCAAGATATCCATTCCATGATCAGGGAGCTAGAGGACAAGGGAAGGGACAACTTCATGTGGTTGAGGCATATGTCCTAGGGGCTTTGGGAATGATTCGAGATATGATTTGTGTCTTTTCGACTTTAGATGTACTACTAATAGACATAGGTTATATTTATTCCATTTTCACCACATATCATGTTTGAGACCTAGATATTATGGTTGAACCATTGAACTGAACCTTATGCTTAGAGACACCCACTGGAGAAGACTCATTGATCACACATCTTTGTCTCCAGTGTGACCAGACCCTTAAAAGATAGAGTTTCAGTTGGAACCTCTTTGGGGCAGCGTTGAGTCCTTATGATGTCATTCTTGGTATGGATTGTTTATCTTCAGTTCGTTCCTAGAATGAATATTTTAGGAAAAGGGTGCAGTGTGTCCGCAGTGATGGAATGTGGTTTTCTATTATTGGAAAAAGGGAAACCCATAGAGCACAAGATGGAATCTTGAATAAGAGTGTGAAGTTGATTATTTATGAGTTGGTTAGCCTGAACCTCGGAGTAGCAGACATTATGAATTTTCAGTTCCTAGTAGTAACAGCGGAGTACAAGGACGTTTTCTTCAAATATGTTCCAAGATTACTTCCCTGTTGGGATATAGACTTATGCATTTATATACACCATGGGATGAAACTAATATATGCACCATCATATTGGATGGATCTCATAGATATTCGAAAGTTAAGGGTACAGTTGGTGGACTTGTCTAAAATGGGAAATGTGAGACCCAATGTTTCACTATGGACAACCCCATTTTTGTTTTATAAAAAGGCATACAAGAGCTTGAGATTGTGTTTGGACTACCAATGCTTGAACCAAGTACCCGTGAAGAACAAGTATCCACTACTGAGGATCGATTAGCTCTTTGATCAGTTGATAGGGGCATGATGGTTCTCGGAGGTTGACCTTCGATCAGGCTATTATTAGTTGTGAGTAAGGGACAATTATATACCAAATACATATTGAAAATGTTTCTATAGTCATTATGAGTACTTGTTGATGGAATTTGGGATGATGAACGCCCCCACAGTGTTCATGAGACTCATGAACTAGATCTTTCATCCGTACATATATCGATTCATGGTAGTCTTCCTCAAAGATATCTTTATCTACTCGGTGTCCAAGGAGGATCATGAGAGACACTTAAGGTTTGTTCTAGATGTACTTCGAGAGCACCATCTTTATGGGAAACTTTCTAAGTGATAGTTTTGTATTTAGGCGGTCCACTTTCGGGGACATATTATCTCAAAAGATGGAGTGGAAGTGGATCCAGCCAAGGTGGAGGTAGTGTTAACATAGGAGCCACCTAGTTACATGACAGAGGTGCAAAGCTTCCTTAGGACAGTAGACTATTACTAGACATTTATACCTTATTTCTCCAGGATATCATCATTGAAGACAGCTTGGACTTGAAAGGGTAATCTTTTCAAATGCATAGAGAATTTTCAAAAGGATTTTCAGCAGTTGAGGTAGAGTTTGAAGAGCGTTGTGATCTTTAGATTGTCAGAGGAAGGTGTTGAGTAAAAAGTGTTCTGTGATGCATCATCGACTGAACTTGGTTGTGTCCTGATGTAAATTCAAGCAGTAATTGCCTATGGTTCATTCCATTTGTGACCACATGATCAGAACTATGAGACCCATGATATTGAGTTAGCAGTGATAGTATTCTTATTAAAGATGTCGAGACACTGCCTGATGGATGACTGGTTTATCATCTACTCTGATCACTAGAGTCTCAAGTGTATCTTCTCTCAGAAGTATCTAAACTTGATATAGAGGCAATGGCTATAGTTCCTATAGGAATATAAATTTGAGATTATCAACACTCTTGGGAATGGGAATGTGGTGGTAGATTCTCCCATTATGAGATCTAGTTCGTAGTTTCTAAATGAGGTGTCAGGGTAGTTGTCCTCGTTACAATTATCCTTGGTGGAAGGAGATGGACCAGCTTACCTCCAATGAATGGTTGTCACCCATCCACTCTTATAGTGACACATGGATTCATATCTTGGGATACTGAATGTGAGACTCTATGTGCTTAGATATCCACAGGTCATGCTATATATGGATATTCAAAACGTGGGGAGCACACCGTCATTTTCATAGGACACATAGTTGTACCAGTGGCATTATGGGAGGAGGTTATGTGATAGTTTTATACATCTCATTTGGTGGTACATCTAAGAGTGAAGAAGATATACGAGGACCTTCGATGTTAGTTTTTTTGGACTAGGATGTAAAAGGTAGTGGCAGAGTTTATTTCTCTATGCCTTACGTTCCAGCAGGTTAAGGCTGAGCACCAGGTTTCAATGGGTTTAGCTCAACCCCTTGAGGTGCCTGAATGGAAGTGGGATGGGATATCGATGGATTTAATGATGGGTTTACCATGTACATCTAGGGGAAATGATGCCATTTGGGTGATCGTTGTACTAATCGCTAATTCGGACCACTTCATAGTTATCCCGGAGTAGAGTTCAGTAGATATATTGGGACACCTCTACATTCAAGAGATTGTTCGACTCCATGGAGTCCCATTGACGATAGTTTATGATTTTGATGCTTGTTTTACATCCCAGTTGTGGAAGGGATTGTAGGAGGAATTTGGTACTTAGTCATGATTGATCACTATGTTTCTCCCCTAGATAGGCGTCCAGAAGGATCAGGCCATTCAGTTCATCGAGGAAATTATGTGGGCTTGCATATTAGACTTCATCCATAGTTGATAGGATCACCTACCTCTGTCGGAGTTCATTTAAGAAAACATCTACCATTCCCCCATTAGTAAGGCACAATTTGAGGGCTCTGTACAGGTGACCCTTACGGTCCCCACTTTACTAGACTGACCCTAGAGATTCAGCACTCATGGGCCCAAAGTTGGTCGGAGCTAACAAGAAGAAGGTGAAGATCATCCAAGAGTGGATAAAGACTTCACAAAGTCAATATAAGTCTTATGTAGATAGGAGGTGGAGGCCATTGGATTTCTAGGGCGGAGACCATGTGTTCCTTTGAGTCTCAAATTGATGTGTATTATGAAGATTTGGCTGGGGAGGAAAGTTATATCTGATGTTCATATACCCTTTTCGGATACTGCATAGAGTTGGAGAGGTTGTGTGCCTATTATCTCTACCCTTGCAGTTAGACCGAGTACATGAAATCTTCCATGTGTCGCAACTGAGGAGGTACGTTCATGAACCATCTCATGTCATCAACTAGGGTGACCTGGACATTGAGTTTGGAGAATTTTTTTTGGAACACCCAGTGGAGATCGAGGATTCATGAGAGAGGATCCTTTGTGGGTGAGAGATTCCTTTAGTTTGTGTCTAGTGGAAGCATTGGAATATCCAGGAGAGCACTTGAAAGAGAGAGGCTCAAATGCATGAGCAATACCCTCATTTTTTTTAATAGCCTTTTCTTATCTTCTCGAGGATGTAATGACCCAATGTGGGGATAATGTAGAGTCCTAGATTTTCCATGTTTTACTTTTAAATATTATATATACTTAATTCAAGACCAGGTGCTGATACGGAGTGTGATTTCAAGGCCCGTTGTGCCAAGAATAAATGTTTGAATAATATTAAAATATTACATAGCACAAACGATCAATTTTCCTAAAAAAGGTGTAATAACTTCTAAACGGGTGCTCAAACCATAAATCTGAGGGAACTTTTGTGTTCAAACCACCAGTTTTACTTTAGGTGAGGCCTAACATCGGTCGGCATGAGTCTGCTATGAAAAGTTGTTTTCGAATGTTTTAATGAATAAAATAAATTGAATATTTATTTTATTTCATTCTATTTTGTCGATGCAGTGGAATTTTATTTCAAATAAACCTAGAGGCAAGGATCTAGGGCTACAATCATAACCCAATAATTGACGAGAACCTTTAGAGAGAAAACCAAGAGAATTCTATTGATGGAGAATGATGGAAAAACCTTGGATTGATTATTGAAGAACGCCATTCTTGACAGATCTCACCAATGGTGATGACTTGGAAACAGATATTTTTCATTTAGATATCCAATCCCCAAGTAAGATGTTGTTATTTAAAATTTATTTTACCCATTTCTTAATTCAATGACGAACGCGGAACAACAAACGAATAGGTTTATTTGTGGTTCGTTCATTCTTACGGGATGGGTTTATATTGCAGGATTATTATTGGGGTTCATTTATCGAGGATTTATTTTCTTTTCTTTCTCATTATTATAAAATGTATCAAGGTGGGAACAAATAACGGATGAGGTTCATACCTTGGGTTGTTCACTGTGTTTTCTTCTCCCCTGATATTCTTCTCATTCTTCGTTCTTCCTATTTTATGAACAAATGATTGTTTCAACTTAGATTCTTTGCGCAATTATCTAAAATTGAAGATCTGACCTCATGGTGACATATTATAAGAGCGATGGTGATGGATATGGACAAATTGAAGTGATTCTAAAATACTTGTTATTCTGAAAAAATTTTGTGCAGGTGATCAAAATCAGATTTCGGAGCTAATTAAAGGCCCATAAATCAACGATTCATTCTTATACTAATGGGAAAAACCTATATTTTTATTTTTGAGGGAAATAAATCACCGAAATAAGATCATATCATCAACTGAGGCACGTAGAGGAAGAACTATAGATTCTTGAAAATCTCAATGAACACGGCGTGTAACCCATGGTTACATGGCTGGTGACCCCCACTGAGTGGCAGATAGGGATTCAAAAGTTATCTAAATATCACATGGGATGTAGGACCTTCCTAGAGTCTCAACATGTATCTTGGGAGATACACATAATTGGGATGGAGTACATGGGTTGCCTACACAAAATTTACCCCACCACACAGCTTGGTCCAGACCAGTTACATGGGTAACCTCATATACTGGTACAAGTATAGGAAGACATGGGTTTACACCATGTATTGGAACATGGACAAAGTAAAAGGGTGCACCCAGGATGTAAGGTTTTGGTGTTTAAGTCTTTCTACACACTATGTACTCTCTTTCTACATGACAAGTACTTTTGACATGGGTCATTGTACACAGGAAACACCCAAGGTCACGGGCTACAACATGCGACCCTACTACATGCCATGTACTCTTTTATACATGGCTTGAGCAACTTATCCAACATATCTTGGAAATTTTTTGTTAAGGTTTTGTTCTTGTATCCTTCCCATTAAAGTTTTTTGGTATTGTTTCCTACTCATAAGAGTGTGATCCCTCCAATAGGACTTTCTGGATAGAGTAGTTGGAATCCCCTCTGAGTGGCCCAGAGCATGATACTATATTCATTATTTGTGCCCTATCTAGAGTCTTTAGTATTTAGATGACCAAATTCACTTGGTGTCGATCCTCTACTTAGTAGGTTAATACAAATGGAGTTATTAGTATCACTCCATGGCACTAGATATGATCCTCTTCTGTGGTATCATATCACTCTCTTTAGATCTATTAGTGTGTCTCTTTCATGACAGTTTCTAATGAATAATACTTCTTGGATCAAAGTCATCTTTGATATAGGGCTTAGGAGTGTGTTATACCAAATGAGTTCTTCATGGAATCTTCAAGATGAATCTATAGTGCCGGTATATGGTAGTTGTGACTTACCTCGAGACTGTGTGTCTTTGTTCGTGTATATCTGGATATTATTATTATATGTGTTGTAGACATATATTGTGTAGAGTTGATTGTATCTTAATTTGTTTATTCTTGGTGGTTTCAGGGTGTCCTATTGAGTATTTTTATACTCACCCCTTCATGGCCTTTTCCGACACATGTCATGTCTTGTATAGACGAGAGACCTTTTGACAGAGTCAAGGGAAGACAAAAACTGAACAAAGCTTTGTGAGTTCAGGAAGGCTGAGGTGTTCTTATAGATTTCAGTAGCTATACTAGTACCTATTTTGTTTATAGGTTGGGCTTTTTATTTTACAAACTCTTTATTTTTGTGGGCTTTTATTCTAGCCCAATTTACTTTACTTTCCTATCTTACTCCGTCGGTTGGAATAGTGGAATGTATACCTTGTTTTCATTGTGGTTTTTACTTTTCATAATTTTTTTGGGCTTGGAGATATGTGTGTGAATACAAGTACAGAAGGAATGCCTCCAATTTTAGTGATATTCCTACTCGATGATAGTTACCATCCCCTAGCCTATTATAGTCGGTCTTGGGGAGTCACAAAATGGGCCCCATAGGGACATGTCATGACAAGAGTGGTTTTTGATGAGTTTTTTTACTAATATGGTATTTTAAGTGGAATTGGATAGTGGATTGGTTTTATTATCTTCTATGAAAGGTGATTAATCTTTTGATGAGTTGTTTTGGCTCGAGCTGATGATAGACACCAAGTGAAAACATTTTAGTGAGGCCTTTATTGTGGGGAGACCTCAGGTGAGTGTTCTTGGTGTCCCAGTGTCACTTTCTGCTTTTATGGTAGGTTGGTTTTCCGTTTTCCCTAAGGTAAGATCTTTTGGATGGTGGACACTGGTCTTGTTGGTCTATGCACCCTGAGGCTACCAAGACTTATCACAACTTGAGAAACTTTTATTGGTGTTTGGGGATGACGTGGTCTATTGTGGATTTCGTGTCGTAGTGTCTTACTTTCTAGATAATTAAGGTGAAACACCAGAGACCTATGGTTTTGTTATATCCCTTACCCATTATGGTATGGAAGTGGGATGAGATTTCCATGGATTTCAAGATTATATTTCAGTGGAATCCTAGTGATAAGGATGAGATTTTTATGATCATTGATCAACTCATGAAATTGGTGCATTTCCTTCCTATAAAGGAGATGATAAAGGTGGAATAGCTTGGGGACTTATATATCTGAGAAATTTTGAAACATCATAGGTTTCCCTCTGTTATTGTTTCTTATAGGAACCAGGTTTGTAGGAGGCGATGGGATTTTGAATTAGATTGACCATGGATTATCTTTTACATATGAATGGATCGACAGAGATGGATATCCAGGTTCTTAAGGATATTTTCCTTTCTTATTTTCTTGATTTTGTAGGTTATTTGTAAAATAATTTACCTTTGGTTGAGTTTTACTATAACAATAGTTATCAGGACTTGATTAGGATGGTTTTCTTTGAGGATTTTTATGTATGACTTTGTAAATTTCCTTTATGTTGGGTGAAGTTAGGAGGGTAGTTCCTGGTTGGGTTGATTGTCTTTGAAGAGAAAAAGGAGATGGTGCAATTGATCTAGTAGAAGATTGATCCTAGAACATAGTTTTCATAAATCTTTTGTGAAAAATTTTCATTTTCCATTAGAGTTTAAGGTTGGTGATAAAGTTTTTCCTATAGTTTTACCTCACTTGGAACATCATTAGTTGGGTAAGAAGGGTAAGTTGGCACTAAGGTTTATGGGCCCCTTTGATATCATTGGACGACTGGGAAGGGTTTCCAATTGGTTGAACTTGTAATCCGGTTTAACATTTATCCATGACATGTTTAATGTTTTCCAGTAGAAAAGGTATATACCTGATCCTTCCCATGTGATTAGATGGGAGGATATTGATGTTGGTTCCAACACCACTTTAGTTGAGGATCCAATTTGAATTATAGATCATTGAGAGAACGTACTATGTGGTAAAATGATTCCAATGATCAAGGTATTGTGGCAGTGTAGATGGGATAGCCACGATATGTGGGAGAGGGAATTGTTGATGAGGTGGTGGTGGCCTTCACTTTCTTCAATTCTAGGAATCTAAGGGCTTTCTAGGTGAATAAATAATTTATGGTGGGTAGATTGTAATGCCCCATTATGATTTTCAATTACTTCATTGTTTATGATTTTTCTATCATCCTTGCTTGGGTGTGTTTGTAGGACTCTCAATGATAGAGATACTTCACAGGGGAAAATGACCTAAAGTTATGGGAAGTATGTTTAGTTCAATTATTGGAGTCCGAGTATAAATCTGTCAAAGACTTAGCAGGGTTCTTCCCAAGTTCAGAAAATGCTCAGAGTAGGGTCTTTTAGTTTTTCTGCCTAAACCTGGAGTTTTTGCAGTCGATGGGGGATTTAAATGGCAAGTAAGGTGTTTCCTGATGTGTAATTGTGGTCTGAAAAATGTTGGGAACTGGTTTATCAAATGAAATATTTACACGCCATGTAAGATTTTTCTGACCCATAATAGTCGAAAATCATATTTTAACAAAAATGTAATATGTTTCTTAGTGATTTCAGACTTCGTGGATTACACAATGTGTAGTAGGATTAAACATCATGTAAATGTTGTGAGTTCAAGTTTTTTAGGTGTTGTATGAGTTATTTTCATTTCATTCATTGGTACACCCCCCATATCCTAACCCTAATCTTACCCTATGAGATTTTTGATATCTTCATCCCTTTTAGATCATTTTTATAGTGATCGATCATCAAGTTTGTTGTGGTGAACCTCTCCGGGTATGTAATACTTCTAGTTCTTACCTCCTTTAGTTGTAGAGGCTGTGTTAGCCACGTTTATAGTTCATATTCATGATAAAATAGTGTTTTCTATTGATCCTATGTATTTTATTATTGCTCCATTATTTTTAAGTCCGATCACATGGTTTCCAATGACTATAGTCGAAGGCATCCTGGTTTCTAAAGTTTTGATGTGGGTGTTTCAATAAAAAGGGTTAATTCAATAAATCGCTTATCATTCTTGGTAATTCCTTTGAGATATTCATTTCTTTTAAGTGATTTGTTTTTACAAAGTATTTATTGGAAAGGAAAATGTTTTCAAATATGATTGTTCCTTTGAAAATGTATTTTCTTGATTTGGAAATGGTTTTTCAAACACCGAAGCATATTTTCTTGGATTTTAAAATGTTTTTTTAAATTGTGGGTATATTTTTGAAAATTTATTTTTCAAAATTGTCACTTTGAGAACCTTTAGTTCATAGGGAAAGAGACATAGGTTTCCTTAGTGTGTGTGGTTCCACTAGGAGGTGACCTTTCAGATATTGATAAACTGCTGAAGGAATCAATATTGGCAGGATCCATCATTATGCATGCTTAGTATCTTAAGTGTCTAGTACGTATTTTTTCATAGGTTAGGGCCCAATATGAGGTTATTTTTCATTAATTTTTATTTATCACATGATTGTTTTTATCATGTATTGTTTCTCATAGGTTTTTATATGATTTATATCACATATATTTTCATGATATGTTATTACATGTATATGTGTTTACTTTCTTACCTCTTGGTGCTTGGATATGATTTCTTATTTTATAATGTATAATTTTAATATTTCTATTTTATGAGTATTAAAGGATTTTTATTATAAACAAAGGAAAATCCATTTACAAATAAATTGGATTTATAAAATTATTTATAAAATTTTTTTATTTTAAATTATAGAATTGTCACATTCTTAATATAAGACCTTGTATAGAATCTGTGTTGGTATCATTCTCATTGTTGTTCTCACAAACTAATTTTTCCCATGGGGTGATTTTAGATGTTTTATTGTAGGATATAGGTAATGTGAAGGGAATATTATAGATTTTCATCTTATCCTTCGGTTTTTACCTTCGATTCAGGTTAGATCAAAAGTGAATATTGGTCACATTGAGACTTGTTGGTCTTGCTTTGTTTATAATTTTGGGTTTATCGAATTTGGATTGATTTTTATAGATATGGTTTTTTATTTTTCTTCCACATAGTACTATTATTGTATATGTTGTTTCATTATATACAAGACTTGTTTTTTTTTCTTTCTTTTCCTCCCCATGTTATGGTCATCGTGGGTGTATGGTTTGGTTGTCCCGAGTTGGTCTTTTACACCATTATTAACTATATGAGTTACAATTATGGAACTATCTATAGTTCACAAAATGGGAACTGATGCTCATCTTCGAGATAGTTTCCTATGATTGATGCGGTCTATACAGGGTGATCGATGTCCAACACCTACGAGGTCAGATCTTACTCATGAGTTCCAGCAGCAACATCCTCCCATATTTTCAAGGGATGGAAGTCCTCAGGCTTCTAATTCATGGATAGAATCCATTGTATCTATTTTTTATAATCTTTATATGCCGTCAAATAGGAGGGTCAAGTTCACTACCTACATGCTTCATGATTCTCCTGATCTTTGGTGGGATATAGTAACCAGGTTGATCATCAGCATAGCGTAGTCTGTGTGATCTTTCAGATAGCCTTCTACAATTTATTTTTTCTTAATAAAATGATAGTTGATCAATCTAGGGATTTAAAGAATCCAAATTAGGTTATTATATCTGTTATGGACTATTTAATGCACTTCACCTTAGATTCAACACTTTGCACTGATTTTCTAGTATGATGAGCTATCGCGATCAAGGAACTTCAAGGTGGGTCTCAAGTATTCCATCCTCTATCAGGTGAATGTATTCCACCTATATACCCTTTCTAAGATCTTTAAAAAATCTATTATCATTAAGCATAAATTGAATGAATCTGATAGTACAAGGAATAGATATTTAGTTCTAAGACAAGGTAGTATTTCTTCTAGCGGCTGGAAGTATCTGCTTGAGGATTCTCATTAGAACAGTGGAAACTAGAGTATTGAAATTGGTATCTCTATTGTATGTCATTATTATGGAAAATAGGGGAATGTGAAGACATAATATGATAGATACAAACTGGAGTGTCGTGATTGTATCATATGGGTTATCTTTAAATATTTTTTCAGAATATTCCACTTGTTTCTAATGAAAGAGTGTCTGCACTAGTTATACCTTTAGAAGCAGGATTAGTGACTTCATGTCAGTAAGGAAGCTGGATTATCATCGTACAAATAGGCCGAGGAGGAGGTTATGGTTGAGGTAGTCAGACTTTTTATTTTTAATATCATGAGAGCGAACCATCTTAGGGTGGTCTAGTTGTAGCTCAGGGCCATCGATTAAGCCAGTTTCTTTTATCATAGTAGATACCAGAGGAGCATAGTACATGAAAATCTACTATAAAAGGTACTATTCTAGTGGTGACTACTATTTTATCTCGTTTTTTATACATGTTCCTTGAACACATTTATCTATTTATCTATCTTAGAAAGTCTTGCGATTCAAATTTAGTACTTTTTTGGGGTGATGACCCTAGACAAACTGTTGGGTGTGCAATAAGTGGGTATACACCAATGAAATTATTTTACTCTTTATATGAGATATTATAATTTCTTATTGAATTTATTTATCCATGAGATGATAGGGTTTCATTTCATACTTTGTATTGATTAGATCGTGTCTTATCATTCCCACATTGGTTGTTATTATTGAAGGGTGGATTTCACATTTCTTGAGGGATGTAGATATATTCATAAGGGAGAGTGGAATTTCCAGGTTGGTTGAGATAGACTAGAGAATCATGGTCTTAGAGAAGTGATATCACAAATTTCCAAACTTTTCTTGGATGATCGGAAAGTGTGTCTGATGTATTTTCCTCTAGTGGTGGATTTTTTTGGGCTTTTTTTCTAGATAACCTCTTTGGACTGCCTCTCAAGAGAGAGGTAGAGTATACAATCGATCTTATTTTAGGAGTAGATCTAGTATCAATTCCTCAATACAATATGGAACCTACTGATCTCCAAGATATCAAGAGATAGTTAGTGGGTTTAGAATATAAGGGTTTTATCTGGCCCAATACTTCTCTTTGGTGTTCATGTTTCCTTTTCAATAAGAAGGAAAAAGGAACCCTCTAAATTTTCATGGATTATTGATGGTTGAACTAGCTTATAGTTAAGAACCGGTCTCATTTTCTTTGAATAGATGTTATCTTTTACTAGCTTCAAGGAGCTAGAGTTTTCTCAAATATAGACCCAAGATCAGGCTATCGTCAGGTGTGATTCTGACCTTCATACATACCACATATGAAATTTTTAAGTTGGTGTGATTTATATGAGTACCTAGTTATGTCTTTTGGTCTTACAAACATGCCATCTATTTTCATGGCCTTGATTAATAGGTTTTTCAAACCCAATAGGGATTCCTTCATCATGGTTTTTATGGAATACATCTTGGTGTATTCACATAATCAAAGAGACCATTCCAAACTTATTTAAATCATATTAAATACATTGAAAGATAATCAATTATATGATAAGATCAAAAATCACCACTTATGGATCGATAAGGTTCACTTCTTGGGTCATATTATCTTAGAATTAGGAGTTTTAGTTGACCTAGAGAAGGTGAGTGTTGATGTTTCTTGGGAGTATCCAAAGAATGTTTTTGATGTACATAGTTTCTTTGGGATATATGGAAATTACTAGAATTTTATACTGGGATTATCATGCCTTATGGAACACATTACTGATCTGACTAAGAGGGATGTGAAATTTGTGTGGTCTGAAGCACGTGAGAAGGCCTTTCATGTATTGAAATGAATACTTACATTAGGACTGATCTCAATTCTATGAGATCTTGAAAGAGTTTATACAATTCTTTGTGTTACATTAGGTATTAGGCTAGGTTCAGTACTAATGTAGGAGGATTGAGTTGTTTCATTTATATCTCACCAGTTGAGACATCATGAGTATTATTACTTGATACACCACATCGATCTTGTATCAGTCATTCATGCCTTGTATTTCTATAGACATTATCTTACGGGAGAGTGATTATTGGTGTTTAAAAACCACAATAGACTCAAATATGTCATTAAGAAGTGTGAACCTAATCCCTATAAGTGAATATGAATCGAATATCATCATTATTTTGATTTTATCTTGCCTATATGCCTTAAAAATGAAATGTGGTAGCTGATGTACTAAGCTAGAAAACCAAAGAAAAAATTGTTCAAGAATCCAATGATGAATGGATGATGATGGGAATATTTTCTAAGATGCATATAGAGGTTCAACAGAGTCATGAGAGACCTTTTCTTGTAGCCTTAGTAGTTACCTATTCAAACATAAAAGGGGTGAATAGAAGTTATTTTTCAAATCCTGAAGGTTTGATCCTATAGGAAAGTATTCCAGGTGAGGACTCACCTCCAGATTGGTCTATCGAAAGAGATGAGATATTGTGTGTCCATGAACGCATATGGGTACCTACAGACATGTAAGAGGAGCTGATTTGATAATTCCATGCATCTCAGTGGTAAATTCACCCATGAATATCCAAGATGTATTATGATATGTACAACCACTATTGGTGTCTTGGGATGAAATTGTAGATTGTGGGTTTTTCACTAGGTGTTCCACCTGTCAGCAGGTGAAGGTGGAACACCAGTGGCCCATTATCTTGTTATAACCCCTTTTAGTCTCAGAATGGAAATAGGATTACATCATGATGGATTTTATTACTATTTTACCGAGGTCACCTCGAGGTAGTGACGTAGTTTGGGTAGTTGTTGAAATGATGATTAATTTATCCCACTTCTTTCTTATTAGGGAGACATTCTCAATGGATGATCTTGGATAATTGTATGTATGTGATTTTATATACCAACACAAGGTCCATCATACTATTTTTTCTAATAGGGATGATGTGTTCGCATTGAGGTTATATAAAGGGTTACATTAATCTTTATGTACATAGGTTCTTCTCAGCACAACTTTTCACCCTTAGACTGATGACCAGTCAAAAAAGACTATACAGGTGTTGGAGTACATGCTCTGAGCATAATTCCTTGATTCCATGGGTTATTGGGAGAAACATATACCCTTATTTGAGTTTTCATAAAATGATATATTTCAAGTAACAATTCAGATGGATCTGTTTGAGGCCTTATGTGGTGGTTCATGTTGTTCACCTCTGTGTTGGATAGAGGCAGGGGAGGCATTACTACTAGGTCCTCATCTCATGGAGGAAACATTGGAATATGTGCATATGATCAGGAAGTAGATGAATACTACTCAGTTTAGAAAGAAATCGTATTTTGATCACCATGGATGGCCTTTATATTTTTAGGTTAGGGATTAGGTTTATAATAAGTATCACTCAAGATTGAGAAAAGGTGGATAGGGAGGCAAGGGAAGTTATTGCCTCATTTTTTTAGATATTTTGAGATCTAGGATAGAGTAAATCTATTTTCCTATTGATTTCTATTACCTCAGAGGTACCGTTCCACACATGAAATCTTACACATTTCACATCTTCACTATTACCATGGCATACCCTCTCATACTTTGTATCCTAAGGTTTTTTAACTCAATGTCGATGCCCCTTTTAATGAGTATCCCATTCGAATCGTTGACCATATCATGAAGGTTCTTCAAGTTAGGTATATTCTTATGGTACATGTTCTATTTACGCATAGTTGTGTATAAGATGATACTTGAGAGAGAGAGGTTGATACATGTTCTTCGTGGTCAAATTTTTTCTCAAACAATGTTTTACCACCCTTAGAAGGGAAACTCAGGGACGAGTTGTTTTAATGGGTGAGACTATAAGATCCTAGTTTTTAATATCGTCTATGATCCTTTAATTTTTTTTTAAACCATCATTGAGGTTGTATTTTTGGATTAGACCATGGAACCATGTCATTAGGATGGTTCATTCATTTGTGGGGAGAAGGGAGTAGAAGGTTGGAGGTCGGCCACAGAACAAATACACGATGTGAATTAAATTCATGACATGAATTTAATTCCAGAAGTGTATTTGATATACGATGTGTATTGGACTGTCCATACCAATTTCATGACATGCATTGGTTTTTCACAGAGGGGAAAAACCCTGAGCATTACACGACAGGTAAAATATGTATTCCATGTAAATTATATGGGTTTTATTATGGGTAAAATCTCCTTTATTTTTCCTCAAACCTCCCTTCTCCTTTATCTTTCACAATAGAGCATCCATCAAAGGATCTTTTCATATGGACTAACCTAGGATTTCACCCCATTATCATATCCAACCTCTGTTTGATCTACCATTTGTCTCATTAGATTCCTCTCAGTAAGAGCTTCGATATGCCTCCTTCTTTTCCCAGTTTATCTCACTGTCATTTTTACTATTTTGGTGTGAGCTAGTATGCCCTATTTTTAGTGATTTTTTTGTTTCTAAATTTTATTATAATATAGATCAAACCAAAGGCCAATAATGGATGAAGATAATGTTATAGTATTATGTTATGTTGTCTATGACTTTTCCCTCTAAGTATTTTCTTTTATAAATTTTCCTCGTGTGTGCATACTTGTTTCACTGAGCATTGCTTATAAAATTTGTACACCTTTAATTTAATTTTTTTAAAGTGTAATTTTATGCACTAATGATACTTTTTATTTCATTATAGGTTGATACCTCAATGTCGACCACCCATTTAGGGCGTGTACCATGTTATGAATTTTTAATTATTTAGATATTATTAAAACCAATTTTTGGGTGTGATTGATTGACCTATAATAAGGAAATTTCTTTAATTTAATTAATGAAATATAAATTGCTATATGGAAGGTGTCTATGAATATATATAGATACCACTTGGGATATATCCTTTATAATTAATTTGATTATTAGATGCATGTCTTTATTTCACCTTATCACATATGTTGACATGTAATAAATTGAACCAGATGATAATGTAATTGGTATGGGTATTACATGGCCTTGATTGACTTATAATATATATTAAATGTATAAGGTTCATATTTCCTGTGTAACTTTTAATTATTTATAGGAATGGTCAAAATTGGGCCAGCCTTGGATTCCCAATGGAATTCCATGAGCACTTAGAGGAAGCCATTCTGATTCATTGAGTCAGTTTCCAAGGGAGATACCCACCTTAAAACATGGTCTATATATATTAGTTAATGATATTCCTAATGTTGTATGATCCCTTAACTTTCTCAAAATTATAATTCCTCAAATACTCTCCTTGGATTCAGATTGACATCTACAGACATGCGACACCTTGGATCATTCTACTTGGGACTAGTCAAGCTTTGCTCATGATTTATTGTGGACGTGATCAATAGACTTGGTTAGAAACTCTTACAATGGAATCCCTAAGGAGAACCACTTGGATTACACTTAGTACCTTATGATAGGACACTTGGTTGTATATTGTGATATGGATAGACTTTATATGGTTAAGGATGACTTAGTTTAACCATGGATCCTCTGTTATTATCTTTATCTTTTTTCAGTGTGATGAAACCTTTATATGATATTATTATGATAAACTACATTTCAATTAATTAAATTAATTCATATTTAGAGACACCAATTGAGGATGAAGTAGATATGGGTTGTTTACAATCGAATTTCTTTCCTTTTAATATACATAAACATAATAAAGCTTATATTCACATACTAGTTTTTTAATGACATTGTTGGTGTTAGTCTACTGAGATTTATATCAAACCTTATCTGGGCCGCCATTAGTACCTGGGAAGAATGTATGATCACAGGTGTAGAAAAAGCGAAGAGTCATGCTTTTTACATCTAACTTCTTTATTTAGTATGGGATCTTGGTAGCAGATGACTAATCCATTGATCAAGAATATTGAATAGTTTTTTCACTTTTTTGAAAGGTTGAGGGTCAAACCCAATTTATTGAAAATAAAAAAAGAACACCTTTTGAAAACCAGGAAAAAGGGGAACCCATTACAAGACTCAGATGAAAAAAATAACATAAAAGAAACAAGACCCAAATCCCTTGAAATTGTCCAAAATTTCCAATAATAAGCATACATCATGGAAAGTACCAGCCAAAAGTTTAACCCCCCACACCCCTCAAAAAATTCAATAATGATTCTTGTTTAAGATGATATGATGTCCCCTATTCCAAGAATTGTGTTGGGATGTTTATCAAAACATAGAAGATAACTCTTCCATCCCACACTAACATGTTGGGGGGACCAGATGATGGGTTTTAGCACACCCATTTCTCTTTCAATCCTCCCACCAAAAGATGATTTCAAGCCACTCATTATACTATTAACCTGATGTGCCTAAAAATCAAACAAAAATAACCATGAAAAAAATCATAAATAGGGTTCCCATCCATACATAAAAAAATGAGGATAGATGGATGGATGATAGGTGTCAGCACACCTATCCCTCGATCGAAGCTTCCCACCTGACAACACCTACAAGAAGAAAAATCACCTAACAATTGCAACAAGACAAAAGATGGTACTCTCAATGAAATATATATCCCGTAAAACATCCAGTCCAAAGATGAAAATGCAAAAAATACAACCAAAAAACTAGAAATGATTCTCAATCCACTGAAGATAAATCTAAGTTCACATAACCCAAAAGTAACCATCATGAAGTAGATATTATTCCATTAAGATAAACTCCGATGATGCCAAAACTAGAACCCACCACCAAAAAAATCCACCAGCAATCATGTTCCACAACCATCCTATACCCAAAAATCAGCTGATGTCCATAAAGCTCACTACAACAAGCCCAACACCACACATATGTCACTACTTAGAACACCACTTCTCAGGAAGTCATTGTTCCAAGATGGGAGAGGCTATATTTGTACTAGTTATAGGGAAAAGGGAAGCTGAAGTGTAACACCCTAAGCTTCCATGGTACGTTTCCCTTTGAATAATATAATAGCTTGGGATGTACGCAACTTTGAGTTCTACAACACCCTGACCAATCAAACTAGCTGTTATGAATAGTAATACCCACTTTTTGAAACATTATAAATTTTATTTTTCAAAATGGGCTTCATTTTTGGATTCAAAATATTAAAATTAGCTTAAGGTGAATTTTTGGTATTTTTATGAAAACATTCAATTTTTGTTGAATGGTGAAAAACACTGCATTATTCATTAAAACCGAATTTTTTATTTAAATAATTATTTATTTTATTTAAATTTATTTTAAGTCAAAATAGATACATAATACCTATATCAGTTCAATGTAATTCATTGGAGTCATTTTATAATAAAATTAGATATATAAAATTTTATTGAACTTTTTACCGTCTTTTACCCACCTTTTAGGCACGTTAACAAATTTGCATAAAATGTAATTTTACTGCTTTTGTGAATTGAACTTCAAAAATCTGAGAGACATGTTTGATATCAGTAAGTAAAATTTGGTTCAATAAGATGAAAATAATTTTTGGTGTATAGTAATTTTTGACTTTTATTTACCACGGGTAAAAGTAAATAGGGTAATTAAAGGTAAAACTATTATTATTATTACCCTAACACATTTCATAATTCTATTGGATAATTTTATTTCAACAAAAAAAACTCTTGAATAAATATGATCCTTTGGATCCACTTGGATTAGATTAGGACATTTATTATTATTTTATTTAAAGAAGAGTTAAAAGTGTTAAATTCAAAGTTTCATAACTAAATTTTTTTTAATATATGGTTACACACAAGATAATTAGAATATAAAGATTCAATAGAAATATAAAAATATTTCATACATAATGGTATTTTATTTATAATTTTTAGACATTAAATAATTAAATTTATTTACGACACAATGATGATGAAGTAATTACCTTATTAATGAAAGATTGAAATAAGTGATATTACAAATATCCCAATAAATGAAAATTGAGACTTTTGATGACTTCCAAGAATTTTATAGGTTAATATTACATATTAGGGTTGATTAAATATTTTTTTTTTGATGTAATCAAGTTGTTAGAACTTTAAAAACAATCAGATACTAAATAGTGTCAAAATTGACATAAATGAGTCTTTAAAACAAATACTATATTATTAAATGATATAATAGTCCTAAAAATATAAGGTTCTGCAAAAGTACTTATATAATAATATATATTTTTTAATGAAACACTTGGGGTTATTTTGTCATTTTATAGTAAGTTTATTAACCATATAATATAAAAATACAAGGAGACATGGTAAATGTTAAACTATTTAACCAAGAGTTAAAATCTAAAAGATAAGGTTAATATGGTGACCTAAACCTATAAAAAACCTATTGGTTGAGATTTTTTAGACCCATACCCACCATATACTTTAAATAAATCCATTTTTATCCATTATAAACCGAATATTATTGTATAATAAAATAATATTTCAAGGTTTTCCTAAAGTGACCCTCACCTCTCTTATAAAAGGGTACTTAACCTTCTCTGAATTTTACACCTCCAAAGTCATTTGGCTCAGCGAAAATCTTCTCGAATATCCTCCCAACTACCTAAATTCTACCTAGAGGCATGAATTTTATCATAAATACAACATAATGATCCCTTTTGATCAACTCAAAAGGAAACACCCGAAGAAAGGTAATAATTTCACCACCTCTTTCAAAGTTCTTTTCTTCTTCCACTTACTATTTCTTTTTTGTTTACATACCAAAATAATAACTCTAGTACCTTATATATACTGTGATGTTATTATAAATATTTTACAACCATTTTCATTATTCTATCTATCCTGTTAAGGACAAGTCACCATATGTGCGTACGTACGGCTTACCGTCTCCACGTCGTGGTGTAGTTTGTTATTCAGACACTTCATTATTTGGATGGGTATAATAATAAGTATAATTGATGTAAATAATAAATATAACATTTTAATATTTCTTTATATATGATATACCATCCAATTACATATGATTCCACCATCAATAGAATGGTATTTTCTCTTGTGCGTGCGTACGGATTATCCTCTCCACGAACACGATGAGATTCATTCCCCATCGTAACCATTCAAGAATAAATAAAATTTTATGATTAAAAAATATTTTTTAAGAACATAATATCATTATATATAAGAATCAAATACATCTTATCCATAACAAACATTACTTACATAACATAACATATAAAGGAAAACAAATCAGCTAACACCTGAAACGATGATACTACTAAAATATTATTAACAAAGCAATATTAGAAGATCATATATGATATAATATTTATGTATATGGTTCTTGTATAATTTAATAATCATCATTTAACTATTATACAGGATGTTAACATACCCTCAACCAAGGAAAAGTACAAAGTAAGGTTTAATTCCACAATCTCTTCATTATCTGAGGTTGTTTATACGTGAGTATCTACTGGGACATCTTTATCATCCACATCTGTGTTTCTTAAAAATGTATTTCAAAACATTTTTACTATTTTCTAGACTATGTGTTAAATTAATTTATACCCAGGTCTTAATTTTTATAAAAATTTTATAAATGAATATTTTCGTCATTTTCTAAACAGGGTAATTTATGACCTTTTCAACAAAATTAAGGAAAGAATGTTTTTTTAACTTATACAGTGGGTGCGGATATTTTTTTCCATTATAACACCTTTTAAGATTTCCTTAAAAGATTATAATAATATTTTCAAAATAAATGTTTTCATTTATAATTATGTGACTTTTAAATGATTTCAAAATAGAGAGAGATATTTCTCTCAAATAGTTTTGATTTCATATATGTCAACATCCTTTGATGGATTTTAAACTTGTTTGAAGTTGATTTATTATGATAAAATCTTCCAAATTGTATTAAATTTTTTCTAATATGTTTAACTAGGGATGTTTTATTTTCATACCATTCATGGTTTATGGTTAAAGTATTAACATTTCGTATTCTATTTTTAATACGAATGTTTATGTTATTATTCAATATTTTCATATGAGGAATGCATTGGACTTAGTAAATGACGGGTGGAGCCCTGCTATAGCTTCTTGATGCATCGGTAGGTCTCATAAGAAAAACTAGGGTCTTGGCACAAGGCCTTGACAAAATCATATTTGTATTCTTGGCACGAGGCCTTAACTATGTGGTTATGAAGTCTGGAAGTATTCATTCCATCATTATGAAATTGGATATTGATGTTACATGTGATTATTCAACAAGTAGAATATCCATGTGAATAAGTAAATGGAATTATTTGATTTATCTTTTTCATATTATTCTAAAGTTTAAGTTTAAAAGGCTTATGTTTTTGTCTTGTACATTGACTTTAATGTTTATGATTATTTATGAAATTTTCCGCTATATTGTTATCCTTACTGAGCATATGATATCACCCCTTTATATGTTTTATTTTTTTCAGTATGTGAAGAAGTATTTTATGGTTGACCTACAGGGATAGGCTAAGGGATATAAGTGCGTTCAAAGGAACAAAATGTTGTTGTTGTTTTTATCTCATGATGTAATATAAAATTTATGTATGAATCTAGTACTTAAAAGGCTACTAAACTAATCGGTCTTTCGATACTTGATCTATTGTGATCATAAAAATTTTATGTAATAACACACCAACTCTGAGTAATTAGGGTTGGGGCGTTACATTAAGAGGACGAACATCAAAGAGAACACAAAAATCTTTAATGAATCATAGAAGAAAAAAAAGTGTAAAAATCATCAATGATGATTAAGGTCCAAGACTACCACTAAAACTACTGAAGAATAACTGCAGAGTGAAGACTCCATCAAATAATCCACCATCAATGCTAATAGGAGAAGCTCAATGCCAAATAGGAATTTGACACACCCTATAAGAGGGATCTGCCTCCCCTGGAAAGTGAAGAGACATATTTCCCTTTTTCATTATTTTGTATATCATGTTTTGTATTATTACTACTACCATGTAAGCATGTTTCCCATTTTTAGATACATTCCCTTATCTTTTTTATATGATACCGTTTACATCATTTGATTATTATTTATTTATTTTATGATTATTATTTTTCTTCTACCTTATTCATTATTATTATTCTTCTATTTTTTATTCATTTTTTTCACCATTATGCTCAACTCTAATAAGAGGGCATAGTCTCCCCACATAAATTCCCTAATCCCTATCTACTTTTTGGTATCCTATGGTGTATGAAGAGGAATGCTTGAGGTCATGTGGCCAATATTTTCAATTACGCCATAGTGAACTGGGTCTGGGATGTCGCATTCAAGGTTGCAGGATATTTACTTTCAATGTGATTTATATTTTATTTCAAATCTAAAAATAGGAAGAGTGTTTGTATCAATTTTACCAATACTAGTAATCTATTTGGTTCTTTTATGATAATATCACTTGTATCTAGTGCTAATATAATAACGTAACCATCTGTTTTGGATTATTAGAGTTAATTCCTTTACAATATGTGATGTGATGACACTGATCTTAATGAACGCGGCCTCCTACTCCAGCACCATGTGGAGTCAAAAAACAAGTTTCCACACCAATTCCTAGATTTATAGAGTAGTATCCAATAACTATATACATAATTTTCATTCCTAATATAAAATTAGTTAAGTTTTATTTCCAAAAATTTACACAAATAGGGTGTGAGAATATACACACTCTATAGAGAATAACCAACATGATTAAAAAAATAGTGAATAATGAGATTATAAATTTGCATGTATACTCATTTACATACATATAGAAAAAAATAATTTCAAAAACAATCAAAAATCGTAACATATACATAATAATAAGAAGGAAAATGAAAGATGAATTAAAGTATTACAACCTATACTGGGAGGGTATATACCTATAATTTATGTTTTGAGCCTCGCACTTGAAATATAAGACATAAAGGTCTATGAAATCATGATTTCCATCCTATTAAACTTAACTCATGGAATATTTACTCGTGGATGAGTCAATGGAAAACCATATCTCATGGAAGGGAAAAGTGTATACAAGAGTTAGATCATTGTAGCCTCATCCTATTTTGGGATTGGGGAAGGGTTATAATACATTCACAATATTTTTATCTCATCACATACTATCATACTCCATTTAAGTCACACCTTCGTAAAATTTATACAATAATAATATAAACCTTTTAGAATGCCAATAAAAATATTAACACAATATCCATGCTCATGATTATATTAATAAATATTCAATTAAATATTGTTGATATAGTAAAACAATAATTTTCTTATAATTTTAAACCAAGTACTACTCTAAAATAAAAAATTAAACTTTTGGAAATAAATAATCTTATCACGATAGGATAACTACATGCTCAATAAATAAAAATAATAGCAAGCTTAAAATTAAAAATTAAACTGATGTCATAAAATTACCTGTATATACAACCTCAGTTAACATATAAGAGTGTCACCATTTAATACTAAACATATAAATGATGCATGTGAGAACCATTACCAGGATGAATTTTTTTACTATTTTAATATCAATCCAAACCTAGATCAAGTCATAAATTATATGGTAATGAGGAACCTCACTGGTGATAGAAAAGTAAATTCCATGAATGTGTTTATTTTCCAATTTTAAAACATACTTGAAGGAAAACTTTTATTTAGGTAGAACACTACCTTTAAAATAAGTTTTTTATGATTAAATCTTATTTTAGGAAAACATTCTTTTAAATAAATGTGTTTAAAATTAATAAAATATTTACAACTTACGATTTGACTATATAAAATAATTAAAAATGATTTTTATCGAAATCAATTCATTATTAAAATATATTTGAGTTTAATTTTATAAAAAATAAGTGGTTTCAAAAAATAAAATTATAAGTTTAGGGCGTAGAAAAATCTAAAACAAGAATAATACTTTATAAAAAGGAACTAACTTAGTGCTGTTAATATTTAAGTGTTTTTAGGTGTTAACCTATTTTGAGAAATATGGCATGCATAAGAACTGTATCATTACTGTATACATAGCTACCCAAATTGCTACCTCGCATCCAATAAAACTCTTAATAGAAGTTAAGTGTATATCATTAACTTATAACTCATTGATTCCATAGTATAAATAAGTAATCTATTTATTTATAGTTATAAGGGTAATAAAAAGTGTCTTCTAAAAAATGAAATTTCAGTCTATTAGGTATCCAATTTCTAAAAAAGGTAACTTTCAATTTTTGCATCCTTATAGTAGTTTGAAAACATTTTAGTGCTATAATTATATGAATCAAAACATGAAACTCAGAAAAGTTCTTAAATTGATTAAAAAAGATTAAAAAAATAAGGATATAAATCAAAAATACATGCTAATTAGACCCATATGATTAAAAAAGGATGGAAATATGATTAGAAATACAATTATATATATTAAATACATTAAAATTGATACTTTTACCTATAAAAACATATAAATATGGGACATTCAATCTATTGTCCAAGTATAGAAGCTTCAAGAGTGGGGGTGAATTGAACTCAAAATAAAACTTACAATTTTATCCCACTCAATAATATAAACTATTCCAAATTAATAAAATATGAATATATAATTTTATAATAAAAAAATGCATCAAAAATTAAAATACTAAAAACTTTAAAACTTAACTGAGATAAAAAAATCAAATCAAATAATATAGATAAAAACAAACAGTTCTAGAAAGCAATTTTATATTCCTTTTAAAGATATTATTAATAGATATTACTAATATTTCCTATCACATAAACTCTTCACTTTTAATCCAAATTGGTATGAGGATCATTGCCCATATCCAAGGGGTACAAGATCCAATCCTAGAACTTCCTCAATCTACCCAATTAAAATATACAAGCTCTAAACATTGAAGCTTCTATGAAAACCCATTAATAGTATGAAGCTCTATCCCTGGGCTCCTCTTTTATTAACCATATTGGTCACAAGGCCTTCCTAAAACATCATCAAACAACTAGTTTATAATAATTAGACTCATATCCCCATATTATCTTCATTCATGAAGGATTAAAAGAAAAAGAATTACAATAGTAAAATTTAGAGATTTTATAATAAGAACATAACACACTAAAAATGTAAGTTCACTTTGAAAGACATTATGAAAAAAATATCTAAAATTGAGGTATTTTACACCTCTATATAATGTGATTAAATATCTTTTATTCTTATAATCATGGTCTCAATTTGTTGACATTGATACATTAAATTTCTCAGAGTTATACGGTATGGTTATAATTGAGGTTTTCCCAGGAATGGGGTGGTTTACTAAGGGAGGAGGGGTAAATTAGTTAAAATTAGTGGATTTATTTTATTTTATGTTTTATTATAAAATCAACCTTTTTTACTTATTATATTGATCAATCTTAATGATTAACTCACAAATATCTAGGGAAGAAATAAAAAAGGGACACTTGATGTTAAAGGTTCACAACTCAAAAACAAGTAGCCAAACCTTAGTGTGATCCAGACTCACTTGATACCATACGATCCACTAGAATAACCATTGTGTATAAAAAATATCATAGTATATCCTTTATTAATAATAAAAGAATATAGTATCATGTTCACTTGACAATTCTACCAAAATAATTGACCTATGTCATTTATTGTTGAAGCAGGGATTACCCTAATCCCCTTATGATTATATCTTGAAAAAATTATAGGGCTCATACAACTTATTATTTATTAAGAAATTTTGTGACTTATTATTCCTCACCAAATGTTATAGTTGTGATGAAAAG
Source organism: Viscum album (assembly GCA_963277665.1). NCBI lineage: Eukaryota > Viridiplantae > Streptophyta > Magnoliopsida > Santalales > Viscaceae > Viscum > Viscum album. The sequence goes on along the minus strand of OY728129.1, from coordinate 1,371,471,634 downwards.
ATAAAAATCATTAATTTTTACTCTTTAACTTCTTCTTTTTATTCTTCTACTTTCACTTCTATTAGTTTTCTTTCTCTTATGTCTTCTTACTATGTGAATTACACTACGAAACAGACTTATTATCTCTCTAGAATAAAATTCTTGAATATTCTTATATTTTATTATTCGTTTTATTTCTTTTTTCAAAACACTTTACTCATCTTTTTTCACAGTGTAACAACATGCATGTAAGACCCTATTCCATATCTCTCACAAATAAACAAAATCCTTCTCATTAAAATTTTGATTTTTATATTCACATTTAAAAAAAATAACTTCCATTAACTTATATAACTTATTTATGAAATTATATAGCTCATTATTATCTAATTTCATACATTGTATCTATCAAAAAGAAATATGACACAATTTAAGGAACAAATGAATACTCTAAGGTACAAAAAACCATTTTTCTTAAAACTGAAATGAAACCTTATCTTTCCATATGGGACAATAGCCTTGTTTGGGGAAAGAACAAAATTATCAAATAGCTTTAATAAAAAACTCTCTTTTTGATATATAAACCATGATATACTATTTTAATAATCTTCTAATTTAAATTTTTCTCAAAATACGTATTCTGGAAATCTCAAATATTTTAATCTATCAAATTTTACTAACTATTGAAGTCTTATGTTTTACATGTAAGCCTTTTATTAAGTCTATATGTTTACATCCATTCACTAATTTTCTATAAAAAAAATTATTCTTTTAATACTTATAGATAATTATTTTTTTATGAATTCTTATATGTTTCAAAAAATGTATTACCCACTGCTAGGTAAGTCTTAGGTGTTCATTCCTTTTCCAAATTCCGAATATTGATAAGTCTTATGTGTAAGATCCCATATTTTTATATGGTATTTTTTTGTTTAAGTTTTGGTTTGGAATCTTCTTTTTGGATAAATAAGTTTATCCCCATGTTTATGTGAAGGCACGGGGGTGTTCCAAGAGTTTGGGACACAAAATTGGAAGAAAAGGGAGTACTTGTGCATGTTTCACGGTTTGTGTGCCGTTAGTGAAAATCGTGTGGGAATCCCATGTAAATGTGAAACCATGGATAGAGGCTTACGCATGGTTATCCCAAAGTTATGAAAACCATGTGGAATCCCTAGGAAACTGTGTAAAGGGTTATTTTTTGGATAGTGGCTCACGCATAGTTTTTGCATGGTTTGGCAAACTGTGTGGCCCAGTATTTTAGAGAAAATAAAAAAATTTCCATCCTGGGATTTTAATCCCCAACACAAGATTATCCTCTATTATACCCCCTACAACCCTAGTGATGAGCTTGGACAAAACAAGCTTTCCAAGGTTGGTTGTCCTTTTATTATTGGTCATTTGGAGCATCATTGGTTGTGGATTGAAGCCCCAGGTAAGTCTAAAGCTCCTCTTGCTTCTCTTTTTTGGATTAGGGTGTGTAGTTTCTTCCATATCCTTATAAAGACCTAAAACCCTCCTTTTCAAGTGAAACCTAGGTTGAGGATTCAAGGGGTGTTTGAATATATATCCAAGGCCATGATTAAGAGTGATGTCATCGTCAGATTCGAGGTAGGTATTCTACAAGTATTGACCCATAGTTTTATTTTAGATTTTTGCATGAAAGCTTGTGTCCTTATTTTTTCCTAATTTTGTTCTTGGTTTTATTAGAGTTACTGATAAAAAGGGGTGTCTAAGTGACCAATTGAAACCATCAAGATCCTTGTGGGATGTGTTGAGGATGACTTGACCATTTTAGGGCCACCCATGGGGTGCACTGAAAACCTCGAACCTAGAGAGTGGTAGGCTTAAATGAAGGATTTACAAGTAAAGTGTGAAGCCTGTGTAGAATTTTTTTAATGGTTTATTATGTTATAAATGGAATTATAATAGATATTATTATGGTGATATGGCATAAGGTGTTGTTTGGAATGACATGAAAATGTGCAAATTTGGTCGAATGGGATTATTTCAACTGTTTAAAGAAATTTGGTTAGAAATTCCTAATAGTATTAGTGCATATTAAATGCTGAAATTATAATTGGATGATGGAATTAGAAATGGGGAGTTTGTTAATGGGATTAAATAAGGTATTGTATGAATATTTTTAATGGGTTAATACATGGAAATTTTGTTACACCAAATGGTTGAATGTATTAAGTGGTTGTGTTATGAGATATAAGAAATGTACTTGAAATTTATAAGTGGTTAAAGGCTTGTGAAATGATAAATAGGCTCAATGGGTAAATGTATGGTCAATGATGAATTTTTCTAAGTCATTGGGGTTATTGAATACACATAAAGGGTTAATGCATGAGAATGGGAATTTGGATAAATGGATATGAATTGAAAATGGTAAATATATTAATGGGTTATGACATAGTATTAATTCCTGTCATTTGTTATGTATTATGATCTCTAATGACATTGTTTATGCTTGGTTTTGTTATGGTTTTGTTGTTGTGATTGGATAAATAAGCATGTGAACATAGTTTGGTAGGGTAGGGTATTGACAAGAGGTTCTACACCCATGGGTCGAGCTATGATGAGGCTATAAACTCCACACAAAAAATGCATGGGGTCAGGAAAGGGACCTAGGATTTATTCCCCTAAAAGTTTCATTCCATCCAGACAGGTGCTTCGAGGTGAGTATAACGTGTTTATGTGATATGTGTATCCCTAGTGAAATAGGTAAATGTCATATTTCCCCTATGAATAATGATTGATTTCCTTAGACCCATGTAGAAATGATGTACATTCCTAACCCAAAGAACATGGGTAAAAATGGATTATGTAGTAAAAATGGTATAAGAAATGGAATTGGGATAAATGTTTGTTGTGAATTAAATGAACCTTGTTAACCAATGGCACCAAAACTATTCCTTGTTTACATGGAATTTATTTTTTACTTTCATGCACTATCTATTATACTGGATATTTTGTGGACACCGTTGGTGGTGACCTATTGAGTATTGTACTCACACCCTGCTCGGACAGTCGTTGGGTACCTGAGTAGATTTCTTGGTTGCATGTCAGGACAGGGGTAAAGGCCCAACCCTAAGATGTCGAGTTGGGAGCGAGATATACATGGATAAGGATTTAGACTTAGATTCTGAACCTTTTGGGGGAATTGGTCAATTTAACTATTTTCTAGTATTTATTTACATGCACTACTAGTATGTCATAACATTGTTAATGTTGAGTTCTGGTTTTTACCCTGTTGGGAGATGTTTGGATTGTATGTTTATTGGTTGTTCATATTGTTTTAAATATTTATATTGTTCCTATCTATGTATTACTCTGTTTGAGAGGGTATAGTCTCCCCACGTGACTCATTATACCCTCTCCCCTAGTCGGAAACCTCTGGTGTACGGGGAGGCACAATTAAGGTCATGTAACGACATGGCTCGGGGAACTAGTTTAGTGGCTTCCCAGTCTAGGACATTACAAAGTGGTATTAGAGGCCTTATTTTCACTTTGTTACTATTTCGGGATGATAGATAGAAGATTAGGATGTGTCTGGACTTGGTAATGAGCTCGTGATTAGGTGTAGCTAACCCATGTATGAGGGAAAACCCAAGTCACCATGGTTGGGAATTATTGTTTTTGATGTGTGTTGTTACAGTTGAATGATATTTCATTGTTGGGTGGTGCACATGTTGTGTGATTTGACTGAATTATGATATTTCATCCATTTATAGAATGGCATGAGGTTGTGTATTCATGCATCATTTTAGGCACCTAAGGAAGTAGGTGACACACATCATTATAGGTACACACACAGGATGGGTGTGTGGGGCATATAGAGTTGAATGCATTTTACATCCTTGATAAATATCAAGAAAATGATGCCTAATAATGGTAATGTAAGTGGGTAAATGAAAATAATGAAAATGAATAGTTAAAGAATATCGAGTATAAGGAAATGTTATGACTAGGTTAAAATTTTGGGTTGTGATAAATTATAAAGGTTGATTCTGTCTCTAAAAGAAAAAAGATTTCCTAATGATGGTAAAATGGTTAATTAATTCTTCGTAATTAAAGGTGTAAATGAGTTAAAATTATGATTGTAACAAGTTATGAAATGGGAAATGTGCCTTAGAGGAAAGTATTGTGTTGTAAAAGAAGAATTGGTTTAAAGATTTGTTGATGAAAGACTTGTGATTAAGTAAATTGGGTACCCCATGTTGACCATGACCCATGGTATGTATGGGCAGAGGCTAGTGTTCCAAGTGTGATGATGACCATTGGGATAGAGTGTGAAGAATGTTTTGTTTAAGTTTGATAGTGTGAGATCTTTTCCATCTATGGTTAAATCTTATCAGTCATTCTTCAAAGCGTTTGTTGAACGAGAAGTTTAAAATGAGAATGATTGAGTTTAAAGGTGGGTATCCTTTGTGTTGTTGGTTTAACCCTTGTATGTGTGGGTTGGGGTAGTGAGAGTTCTCTAGTTTGAGACTTTGGATTTTGATTGTGAGGCCTTTCCTATTATGATATGGCCTAGGTGGTGTGTTTAGGTAAACCTTGGTAGGGTTTTTTCCATTGTGTTGTGAGGCATTGGTTGGTAATGAAAGTGCGGAAACTCTCATGGTTCTTGACCGTATAGGGTGCATGCTGGACCCTAAGGATGGTGCATGGGTCTCAGTGACCTTTTGATTAGAGACCTTGTTAGTTTCATTTTGAATCCTATAGAGGTTGTTTTTCTCTTAGTGTCGATTAATGTGTACAATTTTGGTATATAACCTAGAGTAAATGGTTGTTTGGTGTGCTAGGAATAGTGTACATAGAAACTAGGGTGAGAGTTCCATGCAAAAGTGTTGCTTTGTTCATGTCATGATATGTATGTTTTGAAGAGAGGGACAATGAATTTTCCTTTTTGTAACTCCATTCTAGGGATTTGGTATCATTCAACCTTCAAGGTGACCTATGAGAGAGGTTTGATAGGGTTCCTTGTGATTTTGGTTGTGTTTCACACATGAAGATGTTTTGGACATTGATAGTGGGAATCAGAGTGTTTCATGGTGCAGGTTTGTCCTTGAGGGATAAGTGGGAAGATTTCTAGTTGGTTGTGCCACTCAAGTTGTGGTTTTGTGATGATAGTTTCCTAAAATCAAGGGCGGACTCATGGGATTTTAGGCCAGCGGTGTAAGTACCTTGGAATATGAATCATGGGAGATACTTTAGAGTTTGGGTCAGTTAATACTAAGTACTACCAAATTTTAGTAAATGGTATAGTTGTTCTTGGTTATTTCATAAGGGCACTCTAGTGTTTGTGATAGGAGGTAAGGGGTTTTTTCTAAGGGTTGTATCATAGGGATTCATGACTCGCCTATTTGGATAATGATTTACAGAGGACTCAAAGTCATTTTTGAGTGGAAGAGACAAGGATGAATGAAGTGTGGTTATACGCTTTTACTCGATGGTGACACCTGGTGTGAGGGTGGTCACATGGCTGAACCAATTTGTATGAATGGTTTGGTTTTTAGGTGAGATAAAGAGGCCACCTCATGTCTGATAAGGCTATAAAACCAAGATACAAGGTTAGGTAAGTAAGCAGTCGATGGGGTACTCATAGATAAAGGTTGATTTTTAAGATATCGTTGACTTGATTAGTGTGGTAGATGGTTGTGCTTCAATTTTTAGTTGTCGGCGATGCATCCGAATAATTTGAGCAGTGTGGGGGAATTAGTGCCACCTGAAGTGTTGGTTCATAGTTGCCTTGCGATTTTTTCATGGCGTAGTGGTGAGACTTGGTTAGCAATCACACCAGAGCAGTGGTGGTTAAGTGTTCGTGAGATGCATTAGGTAAGGGAGCCTGAGATCCTTAACAGGTCATGGTGTCCCATAGTTCAACATCATAAATGGATAAGTGGGTGATAATTTTATTCGAAAACTTCATAGAGTACCTCATCTAGTGAAGATCCTACCCAATATCTTGATATCTTCCTTGGTATGTTGAGAACCTCTGTTTTTACGTCAAGAGACTTGAACGTATATGGTTGGATGAGGGATGTCATGGAGATTACGCACAAGTAAATGGTATATGTGGATCTTGATGATGGGATATACACCCCCCGATGGATTTGGGTGAGGTCCTCAAGATGGACCAAGTGTCGAAAAACGCCATGGGTTCCATTCACGGAAGCTGGGAATGGGCACTGGGTGATGTTATTTTTCTTGTTTTGGAAAAAAGATTGATGGCCATGTATATGTTTTGGGGTTCAGCTTGTGATCCAGTGTAAGATGTGGTGGTTGGAATCCCTCATGGAGAGAAATGGTAAAGGAACACCTATGGTGTGGAGTGATAATTCAGTCCTAAATGTGGAGATGAGAACATCGAGTTGATGTAATGGCACAGGGATACCAATGAGGAAACCGTGAGGTGCATGTTAAGTTCCTTAGAGAGGAAATGTGGGACTTTGATGTGGTGATTGGTGAGCCATGTGTTGGATTTAATCTCCGTGTGGTTCCATGTCATGCTTCTGATGTATGTTCTAAAGTCGTAGAAGGTTCTGGTTGGATATGACAACATGTTGTGTCAAGATAGGTTGGGTTCTATAACTCCAACGAAGATTACGGTTAGACTCGGGTAATTTCTCCTTGGGTGGTTTTAAAATATCTTGAAGTTGAGGGAACCATGGCCATGTGATGTCATTTCATTCCAAGGCTGAAGCCCGATAATGGTCTAGAGGGTGGTAATTCCATGATGATTGAATTATACTGGAATTTAGGGAATGACCTCAGTGGGTGCATAGGATGATAATGATAGGATTTAAGTCAGTAAGAACCTTGGGAAGGTGAGAAATTTGTAGTGTACCATTAGTGGAAGGTGGGTGTTCTTGAACTATCTAGTCAGGTGTGGTCCGACCTAAGATGGTAAACTTGAATGGGTGTGGTGAGAGTGACCCACCTCCAGGTTCATGTTGTGGTGGAAAGTTCCTTTTTAAAAATGAAGTTGTACCTGAGTCAGGTCAATTTGATCTTAGTCCTTGAATGGATAGTGTAGAAATGTTCACCCAAATGGTTTTTATAGTGCGGTCGGATGCCCATACAGGGTAATACTCCTAGGGATGTTCGGGAATGGTAAGTTAGAATACATCAGGAGATGTTAATGTTGAGTTGAGAATCAGGTGATCTTTCCTCGATAGTGGTTAATCGATGTATGTTGGGAAATCTGGTTGAGAGGACCGTGCATTCTTCTTTGGGAGATATTGATTTTGGTCACTATTAGAGTTGGAAAAAAAATGGAGGAAAATGATGGCAAGTGATTTGGGTCTCAAGTTTTGTAGATGATCGGACCCAGTGGGGCTGTCGATTAGTTCCTCCATGGTAATGTCATGTTTTGTGAAATGTTTCTATGTGTAATGAGTCAGGAACTGTTTTCTATGTTTTCTCTGTGATGTTCTAGTGGTTGGATATGGTTGAAGTTGATGCATCCTTATGGATTTTTCAGTTTGTGTTGTGGTTGTGGTGAGGAAGAAGTGTAGGGAAATTCCATGCCATTGATCCATGTTTGGTGGGAATTATGATGTGAAATCAGAAACCTGGAAGATGGGAATGGATAGGTAGGCCTAGTGGAATGACCTCTAGTTACAAAAGCTTAGTGATTCTTAGAAGAGCGGCTCGAGGATGATCCATTATAATGTGGGGAGGTTATAGGATCCCAGATTTTCTTAAGGTATGTTTTTGTATATGTTTTGGTTTAGCCTCTTCTTTTTTGGATAAATAAGTGTTTCCCCATGTTTATGTAAAGGAACGAGGGTGTTTCAGGGGTTCAATACATGAAATAGGAAGAAAAGGGAGTTCTAGTTCATGTTGCACGGTTTGTGCATGGTTAGTGAAAACCTTGCGGGAATCCCCAATAACCATATGGCCATGGATAGAGGCTTACAGACAGTTGGTGCATGGTTATGAAAACCATGTGGAATCTCCAAAAAACCATGTGAAGGGGTGTTTTTCGGACAGTGGCTCATGCACAGTTTTCTCATAGTCTCAAAAACTGTGCGGGTAAACCGTGCAACCCATTATTTTTGAGAAAATTACAAAAATTCCATCCTGGGAGTTTAAACCCCAACTTAGGATTCTCCTCCATTCCACCCCCTGCAACCCTGGTGATGAGCTTGGCTGAACCAAGCTTCCCAAGGGTGGTTCTCCTTTTATTATTGGTTGTTTGGAGCATCGTTGGTTTCAGATCGAAGCCTCAGGTTAGTCTAACACTCCTCTTGCTTCTCTTTTTCAGATTAGAGTTTGTAGTTTCTTCCATCTCATTATGAATACCTAAACCCCTCCTTTTCCGGTGGAATATAGGTTGGGGATTCAAGGGGTTTTTGAATCTATATCCAATTCCATGATTAATATTTCTTTTATCATCGTATTCTAGGTAGGTGGTCTATAAGTATTAACCCATAGTCTTGTTTTACATTTGTGCATGGAAGCTTGTGTCTTTATTTTTCCCTAATTGTGTTCTTGGTTCCGTTGGAGTGTTTGATAAAAATGTGTGTCTAAGTAACCAATTGAAACCCTCAATATCCTCATGGGATGCGTATAGGATGAATTTTCCATTTTAGGTCCACCCATGTGGTGTGCTGGAAATCTTGGACTGAGAGAGTGGTATGGTTGAATGAAAGACTACCGAGTAAAGTGTGAATCCCATGTAGAACATGATTTAATGGTTGATTGAGTTAATAATGGAATTATAATAGATATTCCTAGGGTGATAAGGCATAAGGTTTTGTTTTTAATGACATGAAAACTAGAAAATTGGGTCGAATGGGATTATGTCAATTGTTTAGAGAAATTTTGTTAGAAATTCCTAAGAGGATTGGTGCATATTACATTGTTAACTTATAATTGGATGATGGAATGGAAAATGGGGATTTTGTTAGTGGGATGTAAAAATTAAATGGATGAATATGTTGAATGGGTTAATACATGGGAATTTTGGTACACCTAATGGTCGAATGTAATAAGTGGTTATGTCATGAGATATGAGAAATGTACTTGAAATGCATTAGTGGGTAAATGCTTGTGAAATTATAAATGGGCTCAATGGGAAAATGTATGGTCAATGATGAAATTTGATAAGGCATAGGGGTTGTTGAATACACTTAAGGTGTTAAGGCATGAGAATGGGAATTTGGATAAATGGATATGAATTGAAAAAGGTAAATGTATTAATGGGTTATGGAATAGTATTAATTCCCATGTTGTTTGTTATGTATTATGATCTCCAATGTAATTGTTTATTATTGGTTGCGTTATGTTTGGTTTTGGTGATTGGGAAAATAAGCATGTGAACATGTCTTGGTAGGGTGGGGTATTGACCTGAGGTTCTACGTCTATGGGTCGAGTTAGACTGAGACTCTAAACTCCACCCAAAAAATGCACTGGTTAAGGAAGGGGACAAAGGCTCTATTCCCCTAACAGTTGCATTCCACCCAGACTGAGGCTTCGAGGTGAGGATAATGTATAGATGTTAAATATGTATCCCTAGTGAGATAGGGACTTGACTTATTTCCCCTATGCATAATGATTGACTCCTTAGACCCATGTAGTGATGATGTATATTCCTAACCCAAATAACATGTGTAAAAATGGATTATGTAGTAAAAATCATATAAGAAATGGAATTAGGATAAATTTTAGTCAAGAATTAAATTAACCTTGTTAACTAATGGAACCCAAATTGTCCCCTGTTTACTTACCATTTATTTTTTACTTTCATTCACTATCTATTAGACTATATATTTTGTAGATACTGTTGGTGGAAACCTACTGAGTTTTGTACTCACACCCTGCTTAGGCTGCATTGGGTACCCAAGCAGATTTATTGGTTGCAGGTCAGGATAGGGGAAAATTCCATACCCTAATATGTCAAGTTGGGATCAGGATGTACATGGAGAAGGATCCTGACTTAGGGTTGATACCTGTTTTGGGATTTGGTTGTTTCTCTTATTTTTTGGTTTTATTCACTTTCACTACTAGTATGTCATGAAATTATTAATGTTCAGTTATGGTTTGTACCGAGTTGAGAGATATTTGTCTTGTATGTTTATTGGTTGTTAATATTATTTCCAGTATTTATATTGTGTTAAACTATGTCTTACTCTGGTAAAGATGGTATAGTCTCCCCACGTGACTCATTAGATCCTTGTCGCTAGTCGGTAACCTCTGGCGTACAGGGAGGAGTGCTTGAGGTCATGTGACGACTCAACTCGGGGCACCGATTTAGTGGATTCCAGGTCAGGGACATTACATTATGCTTCTTATAAAAAGTATTTCATGCCTTAGATAATGTATTAAGATCCTTATAAAATGGAGTACGCCCCATAAGAAAATTCTTACACTCCTCAAACAAAGTTTTATTTTCAGTAAACAATGTCCTCTGTTTTTAGATAGACTTACAAAATATTCCAGGAGTCTAACACTACCATTTAAAGTCAAATGAAACCATTAGAAATATTAAGAAACCAATATAATTCTTAAAAAATCTTTCCTTTTTAAAAATCTATATCTATCTAATGACACTTAATTTCAACTAGATAAGCCTTATGTGAATATCAAAAGGTCGTATACAGCACAATATATGTTTTTTGGGACTTTTCCAAAATTCAACTCCAACTCCAAAATTCCAGAACTCTTTGAATGGAATCATAATCTCATAAATTATTCCTTAAACATATTAAAATATTTTCGAAATTATTTCAAACATCTAAATGACCATAACCTCAAATAATAAAATTTATTTTATTTTATTTTGAGTATGGTTTATTTTTTGGTAGAAAAATTCAACATAGTAAACATATACACTCCAAATATTTTTACAAGGATAAATACTAAAATATTATGGGTGAAAACCTCAATAACAGATCTTAACAAATTATACATGGGTCTCAATGATCTGATAAAGCTCTCAACATCTCCCAAAAAATTATTGGGTTCAATAATCTCCCCACTTGGTATTTTTTTTAACTAAGAAACATAAATTTATATCAAACTCAATATTATTATCAATAAATCATTATTCAATAATTGTAAACCTATGTGGGAGAACTCAGTGTAGGAAAAAATAACATTGAACAATAATATCATTCTTTCCAAAAAAATAGTTTCTTATATTTACTTATTCACATCACTTTATCCTCATGATACCAATTTAAAAATAAACTTTTCTTATCCCTTAATACCACTTGAGATAAACCTAAATTACTTGTTACACATATAAAAATGTTATTTAAAACTTTAAATAACAATTTAATGAAAACATAATCACCAAAAAATTATAATAGTTTACAAACCATAAAAACTCACACACCCAAATACCGACCTCATAAATTCACCCTTTTAATAAATCTCTCTAAACACATGATACCTCAAAATAAGTGATCTCTCTCCCATTATATTAAACACATAACTTTGGATATAACCCCTAAAGATTTTTCCACACCTTTTTAAAAAACAATAGATGATTAAAAATAAAGATATTTGTGTGTTCTTTTTCCCCTTTGGAAAAAATATCCAAATAGAAAGTGATATAGGGTATTGAATTTTCAAACCATAGCCTTTTATGAATAAAGGCTGATAATTCTTCTTAAACCTTCTTCACAACTAGTTATTTGACTCCCAATTTTACTAAAAACCAATTTGATTAGTCAATTTCTCCTTAATCACCCAATTCGTATTTGCAAAAATATTATTATTATTCATTTTAGAAATATGACATGTTAAAGAATATTTCTTCTTATCGATCTTAACTTCTTTCATTTTAGAACATTAACATTGTTGTCCGGAAATGGAAGTACCTTATCCATCTTCGTTTCTCTAGCCTCTTCTTCTTAAGATTTAATCTTAAACCTTCTCTTTTAGTATAAAATTTTATCAACTCTTTTGAATCAACATTATTTATATTTTTCTTAACATCTTACTTATTTTCCAAACAAGACATATTTATCTTCACAACTCCACAAACCTGAAATAATTTTACTTGAATACACATTACTCTCATAAAAACACATTCATAATTTCATTTATTCACAACACAATAATTCCTCTAAAATACCACTTTATTATCTTCATCATGGAGTTTATTCACACTCATTAATTTGTGTTTCAACCCATTTATAAATAACATGTTATTCTATTCCACCTTTCCTTCTCTAATGATTACTTACCAATTCCTCTAATTTTTAATGAACTGCCTTTATAAAAGGTCACAAATGGTTTTTTTAATTATTTAAATCCTTCAATAGATTAAAATATTCTATCATATGAGATGATCATCCAATACCGAAAAACCAAGGATCTTTCCTTTGTGATACTTAATGTGAAACTTCAAAAATCAAAGCCTCTTTCTTTCCTTTAATTTTCCCCTTCTAAGAATTTTGAGTATTGAAATTCATACTCAACTTGGTTGGTAAAATTGAGATACATTCTTCAAGAATGGGATAATGTTGGTCACATCTTCCATAATCCTCTTCAAATGGTTGAAACCCTTTCTCAATATTATGTCTATATTTTTCATGTTACATCATAATTATTCTACTTTGAATGGGTTTACCCTTCCTCAAACACTATCTATAAAATATTCAAGGTTCATAGTAATATTGGTAGTTAAATAAACATCACATTCCCATAATCCCAAAACCTCCACAATTTAAAAAGTATCTATAAAATGCATACTTACCTATGAAAATATCTTGTTTTCCAAACATTAACACTTCTAATTCTAATATAATTTTATAATTAATATGGATCTTTTTGTAAATTTATTTTTGGAAAACTCCTAAATATTCTTACTTCATATTAGACATATTTTCATCCTTTTTAAAATCACGATTTTTAGTAGTTTCTTCTTTCAAATTAATTCTCCTAGATTTTATATATTTCTAAGAATAATATTATTATTTCATATACCTATAATTATTTTTTAATGACTTTGAATCAGACCTTTTACCAATAATTATAAAACAAACTTCTATTATTTTAATGTTATATTTGTTGTAAAACCCATATCTCATCATTTTTTGAGACTTTAAATTATTTAAAAATCTTATTCCTTGTTTTTCCCACAAATTCATGAATATATTTATAAAAATTAGATTTAAAATTTTCTTGTTCCATATCAAAACTATTCAATTTTTTGTTGAAAAATCTAAAAACCATTATCATTTTCTTTTCCATTAATTTCTATATCAAAAATCAACATATTCTATTCATTAAAATACTTCTTTAACTTATCAATTTCACTTTTCAACTTTGACTCTTTTTTAGAATGAAATAATTCATTGTTAATATATGATTGACCATAATCCTTTAAACCTTTTCACTTTTCCATGTGAAAATATTCAAGATATGTTCTCTGAGTTTCCAATTAAGCATGAAATCCATATCTATCTCTTCCTCACTTTCATCACTAATTCTATAATTACTTGTGAATTTCTCTTCATTAACCTTTTCAATAAAACACTTTTCACCATTTCCCTTGATGATTCTACTTTTTTATCATTTTTACGCCTATCAATGCCATCATTCATAGATTAAAAATGTTTCTTATTATGTTTTGAAAAATTATGACCTCTCCCCTTTAAAGAATATTTTAATGATTTATTCTTTAAGCAATTTCTTTGATTATCATTATCACCTTCACACTCTTCATCTTAATCTTGTTTGACCCTTGGAAAGTTAGCAAAATAATTTCAAATATCCCCATTGATAAAACACTTAAATGGTAATTTTCTATGAAATTTACCTTTTCCTATTTGAAAACTTCTTGAGATGATTGAAATTATATTATAAAACATTACATAAACAACATAATCTATGTTTGGACTTTAAAATTAATCTTTAAATTCCTTCCTACATTTCCTTTTCTTCAAATAATTTAACTGGATTTCCTTACTGGCTTTGGATTTCTTCTTGAAAACACTTCCCTTATACATTTTATAATAAATTATAATAGTATAAACATCATTTAATGGAAGTGTTCCCAGATATGAGAATTTAAATATTGAAACCTTCACATCAAAACTATCCAAAAATATATATAGTATCTTTTCAGAAACCATTGAATCCTTTAATTTCTCACTAAAACCTATCATGGTTCTCATAACTTCATTTACTCTAGTGAATAATTCATCCACTATTTCATCATTATTCATATTTTGATTTATATATCTAAATATTCAAACTTGTAGTTTTCTTAATTCACTTTAACATTTCCATTATAAATGTTTCCAAATTTATCACAAATTCCCTTTATTGTCTTGATACATTTACCTTGATAAATACCTTATATGATAAATATAATTGTATTACATTATGAGAATGTCTACCATTATCTAAATTATTCATATCCACTTATGTCATATGAGTTCCTTTAGGGTGAGGAATAAATCTATCAATGTCAGCCTCAAAAATATTCAAACTAAGAGATAAAAGATATAGCAGCATCCAGACTTTCCATATACATTAATTTTTCTCACTAAAAGTGGGAATCCCATTACTATTCACTAAATACCAGTTATACATATTTAAAAAAATACTATTTATCAAATCATTGACCATGGAGAGAGACTTTATTAAAAGGACTCAGAAACCCACTTATTTCAAAACCTTAAAGTAGAAAACATAAAACTTATACATATTTAGAGGAAACATAAGGTTATAATATGAAATGAGGTGACCCAAAGAATGGTAATTTTCATCAAGATGGGGATTAATGAGAAATATTATGTTTCTTTTATTTTATTATTTCTTATGAAATCAACCTCGGACACTTATTGGAGGGATCAATCGCATTGTTTAACTCATACCCACTGAGGAAATTGAAAACAAAGGGACACTCAATATACAAGTTTCTATACTAAAAATGAATATATCATCCTTGAAATGATATAAACTCCATTGAGACCACAAAATCTACTATAATCACCATCATAGATAAAAATTTGTAGGGAATATCCTTTACTCATGGTACAATAATATATAACCACTATCTCTCAACAAGTATCTCAAAAAAATACATCATTGTATTGTATTATTGTGTAAGGAAATATTCTTCTTCTTTGTGGGTTGTATCTAGATAACAATATAGTGATCCCATAATTATTATCTCTTAAGAGAAGGTGTGACTTCTTTTTATTCATTTCAGGTCATAGTTTTGATTATCACACAAAAACAAGTCATGTGTAATATTTCTATTATTCTTATTTTATTTGAACTATTGTAAGTTTTCTTTCTCTTATCTCTTATTTCTATGTGAATTACACTACAAAACGCACTTTTTATCTCTCTATAATAATCTGATTGATTATTCTCTACTTCAAAATTTCACTATAGTTATATTTGACAACATATAACACTTATATTCTCATACAACTGCTACAACATGAATGTAAGACATTTTTCTATTTATCTTGCACACAAATAACATTCTTTATATTTGAATTTAAATTTAAAATTTAAATTTAAACAAATAACTTCCTTTAACTACTCTAAATTATTATCTCAGATATTCATTATTATTTTTCTCTTATTTAGTCATTGGATCTATCCATATAAACTCTGACATAATTCATTGTGTGATTAGATGCTTCATGGCATGACCAAACTGTTTTCTTAAAAATAAATGAAACTTATTTTTCTTTTATAGCACAATATCCTTCTCCATGGTGAAAACCATCTACTCAAATAGCTTGAATTGCATACTACCATTATAATATTTAACCTTAATAGATTATTTTAAGTACTATATAGTTTGATTTTACTTATAATATGTATTCATTAAATTTTAATTATTTGATTCTCTAAAATTTTACCATATGTTGGAGTCATAGTTTTTGCATGTAGTTATTTTCATAAGACTTTACATTTATATTCCTTTTTGATTTTTCAAACATAAAATGATTTTTATAATAATTATAGATTAGTGATGCATTTTTTTAAAAAAATTATACATTTCTTGAAATGTATTACATGTTATGAGGAAATTCTTACACCCTTATGCATTTTACAAATTCTAGCTTTAGATAAGTCTTATGCTTCTCAAACAAAGTCTTATGTGCCATAAAAAATTTCTTATACCCATCATTAAAACTCTTAATTACTTATATGAGCCTTACTCTCCTCAGATAATGTATTATGTTCCATATATTAAGTCTTATGTTCTCATATAATGTATTATAAAATATTCCAAGAGTCTTATACACTCATTATAATTTTTATGAAATCATATAAAGTCTTACAATAATATTATATTTATTATAAAATAAATATATCTAAATTTTAATAACTATTTGTATAATCTATATCTTATCCTTAGAATCCTTACATTAATCTCAAAATATTTTCATTGCACTGCATATGTTCTCTAAGACTTTTTCAAAATTCGTCTCCAACTCTAAAATTATAAGAAACATAAAATAGACTCATAACCTCTTTAATTATTATATAAACTTATCTAAACCTATTTTAAACACATTCAAACATATATATAACTTTAAACATTCATAATAGACTTTATTATATTCAATTTTTAATATGATTTATGTATTGATAATAATTTCCTACACAATAAAAATATCCTCTCTAAATATTCCCCAAATCATATTTTCATGAAAAATACCACAAGAATATGGGTAAATTCTTTGATACCTGATATCAAAATCTTTTTCTTCGGTCTCAAAATTATCACCAAGGTTTTAATATCTCCCAATAAATCTCTTGGTCTCAATAATAACAAACATTTGAGAAGATATATCCTTTGGTGAAATGATTCAATGTGCCTTCACCATGTTCCTGAGATTATTGATAGATTCAATACCCTAGATCCAACCAACTTTTTTACTTTAAACTAACAAAATATTATTAAATATATTTCCAAATGATGAGTGTTTTTTAACATAATTTTTTTAGATCATGCCCATACAATATGTGTTGTATTGAAAAGTTATCATAGTTCCCCATTATCTTGTTAAACTTGAAATGATATGACAATATTCTTTAACATATGTATTATGATCTAGATAAAATATATCTAAGGGTACATATATATTGTTTTACTATCAGTTATTTGTAGATCATAAGACTTTGATACTTCATCTCATGAGTCTTACACTGGGTAATCTCCAAGAATGGAGGTTGTGAGGAAAAACTCACCCATAAGAATTCCATGTGTCATATGCGTTGTTTTATATTCCTATATATGCACATGTGAATTGGTCCTGAAAATTCATATAATTATTAATGTATATAATGAACTGAATATTGTGATGTATTGATGAAAATAGTGATAAAGTATGTGTGTGGTGAGGTAGGATAAGTTGGGTGGATCATGAGTAATGTGACATTAATTGAGTAAGTCAAGAAAGTTTTTTTCACTTATTTGTTAATGGAAAAGATATCCAAGTTCCTTTGATTGAGTTGGAGCTATCAAATTAAATCAATTCCCATTATATTTCTTCTATTATTTCAGTTCAAATAATTTAAGAATTATAAATCATGTATACAAGTTGATGAAACAAATATGAAATTTTCTTTTTGAGATATCTAGGAAACGGGATTATATTACACAATAATAATTTATATAAGGTTTTTCTCATTGTGACATTAACTACTTTCTCTATGGGTTCCTTGATATATTACTAGATGTTTATCTTGGAATTTAGGCATGTGAGTCTAATTCCATTGATAAAGACACCTAGAGGACCACATGATAAGTATATACAGAACCTTAGTTAAATTTTATTTGAATTTGATATTAAGAATAAATACTATTCTCGGATTATGTAATAATGTTAAATTTAAATTTATTTCATAAATTTAATTACCATTTATTCGAGTTTAGAATATATGTGATCAGAATATTAAATAAATATTTATTCTTGATTTAGTAAATATTATATGTATTTATTGAATAGATAATAAAATGATATTTATTTAAATAAATTTTTTGTCCAAGATTTGATAAATACCAAGGAGGATTTATGGGATAAGTTAAAATCCTGATTGAAATGATACATTTTATTATATATTATTTAAATAAATATTGATTTATTAATTTAATGAATAATTTTTAAATATCTAAGAGTTATCATATATCATTGATTATAATAATAATATTATTATAATTATTTGACATGTGGAATACATAGAATAAATTATTAGTGAAATTCCACTGTGAAATTCCTAATCTATCAAACCAAAGTATATAATATAATTCATATCATTTTTTAGTGGAGTGAGAATTGTTTCACACAATGAATTTTCTCATGAGAATTCTCTCAAGAACTCTCTTGAGAATATAGAGAGTATAATCATTCTCCTATATCTCTATAATGAGAGAAAGAGAGATAATCTCTATTGTAATCAATGGTGAATGACCTATGACCCTTAGTTCATCCACACTGGAACCCAAAATACCAATGGCAACATTTCAAGATTCATGGAACATTTATGGAAACCCATAAAGGAATTATCGTTTGGATTCTCCATCGCGATGATGATACTATAAAAGTAACATCCAAATTGATCAACAATAAATGAATTGTTTGGATGTGGTAATTATTATTTTAATTTAATTATAAATTAAATGTGAAAAGATATCATCAACGAAAAATATAGGTTTTAATTTTTCATGATATTTAGATTTTATATGTTAAAACTGATGAAAAACATTATTGGGAATCAGTCAAACCACTTCCACTAAACCCCAAAACCTTCAAGTGGTATCAAAGTGTTAAAATTATAATTTATAGATTTTGTTATTTTGTTGATCAAATTTTAGTTTTGTTAATGAAATTTCATTTTTATTTTTTCATTATTTATTTCCAAAAATTGAGATCATGCATTATTTTGAATTCATATGACCATGAACCTATCAAGAAAAATTGAAGAACAATAAAAGATCCCATTCAAAGGAATTCAAGATGTTTGATATAAGATAAAGTTACACATTATGTAACAAACATTACAAGCCATACATACTTGTCCAACCACAAAAGTGTGGATTGCAGAAATCATGACATGTATTATGGGGTCAAATACATGGTTTCATTATGCATCATGTGTTGACTACTAATTAGTACATAACCAAACAATGATTTCTTGATGTGTAGATGGTGTACGCACCATTTAACCCCCCCCCCCACACACACACACACAGTTTTGACCCCATGCGAATCGCGAAAGACATTTTATCAAAGTACGCCAATTCATTACACATCATGTATTGACTAGAAACTGAGTGACGTATCTTCACGTGAATTACATAGTGTTTAGCTGGTTATAAAATCCTTGTAAATGTGGTAACCCTTATAAGATACATGCATAATCCCTAGGGATATAGTGAATGTATCTAGTAAAAAATTCCAGAACATGTATTTGTATTTACATGTTTCTTAACTCGAGCTAACTCATGTAAGGTATATGTCGAGTAAATCATGTCATGTGAGTGAAACATAGAAAAAAATTATATATATTTTGAACTACATAGTGTGAAGCTGGTTGTACATTCCACATGATTGTATTTTCTCCACGAAGTACCTATTGTTTTGAATTTTGGCCGGTTGTATGGAATTAAATGATTTAATAATTATTTTTTGTGCTATTCTAAAAATTCACAACTTGTATGGTTGTCATACACACCATGTACTTCAAATCAATCACCAGTGGTACATGTCATGTCTATTCCGGAAATTTCATATGGCCATATATGTCATGCATTCTATATGGATTAATCCAAGGAAAAACACATCGTGTAATATCATGACAATCCATGTATGATTATATGTCATGTAAGTACAATGTTGATGGAAAGGAAAATACACATCATAAGTCATACACCACTTCAAGTGATAATATATTTTATGTATGTATTAAACTCTAGAATGTGGTTTAATCATGCCCAAAATGGTACATGTCTAATACATGTTCAGTACACAACATGTACTAAAAAATTGAATTAAAATTAATTTAATTTAATTTATATAAAATTGGAAAAAAATGGGAATCTTAGGGACTCTGTGGATATAGAATTAAGATAAAGGATTTAATTAATTAAGAAGTTGATTAATTTATTAATTTGAGAAATTTATCTAAATAAATAATAAAATTGAAGTTAATTTTAGAAATTTTAATTCATATTCATTGCATGTTGTGAATAGTCATGAGCATAACTGAAATGTGTATGTGTTGGGTTTGCACATGAGCCTCAACCCAGTTGGTGAGGTATCCTTAAGTTCATCCTCAAGACCCAGGTTCAAAACTAGGCAGAGCCATATTTATGGGGGTACTGTAGTAGTACTGTAGTAGGCACTATAGCAGTACTATACATTGTGTGGTACTGTAGTAGACTGTACACTTTATAGGTACTGTAGCAGAACTATACATTGCATGGGTACTGTAGCAGACACTGTAGCAGATACTGTAGGAGGTACTGTTTGGTACTGTAGCAGCTGGAACTGTTCACCTTGGGCCACCGGTTTGGGCTTGGAGTCCTTAAGGATTTCAGGCCACCTAGGCCTTCAGGTCAGTAGGGATTTCAGGCCACCTTTAAGGCCTTCAAGCCACCACAAGGGCTTCAGGCCACAAGTAGTTTCCCCAGACACACTACAAAAAAAGGAGCAACCCCAAAAGAGGATTCAGAGTAGGTGCACTCACCAGAGCAGAGCCAAATGGATTTTCTAGAATGATAGGGTATGGTATGCCATCGAGACCAGCCTATTCTTGCACGGGAATCCTAGCCAGACGACCATGCATAGGTGGAGAGCTACTAACATGATGCAGATGCTGGGGAGGGGCAGTTCCTTGTAGATAGTCTGGTTGAATTCCTTAAGACATTCAGGTCATGTAATCTACTAAGCCTATGGGTCATGTAATATTTGAGTGTATGGGCCTTGTAAGGGTTCCCCCTCATACCTTGAAAGGGGGGTTATCAAAAACCAATAAAAAATGAAGGCCTTAAGTCCATTCAGGTGTATGTGTTGGGTTTCAATTTCATTTAATTATTTATTATATGGGTTTTTTTATAAATTTATTATTAAATTAAATAAGATGATCTATGAATCATCCCTTAAATAATTATTATGTATGAGCCTACGTGTCCGGGGATTTTTTATGTAACCCTAAACCCCTAGTTCTCCTCACCCATGAGTGATTAAACATTTGTAAAGTATAGAGATCCCAATGAGAGGAAGTGGTTTAAGACCAGAGATTAGGTGAAACAAATCAATGAGATACAAGGCCTAATAGAGTAATGTTTCAACTCGACCTAGGTAAAAACTTAATAATTTTTTTCCCTAAGGACAAATATAGTTTATCTTCCTCTTGATAAAACAACCTGTAGTTAAAGTCTCATGATCATGTCACTTGTTAATTTTATTTTTCAAGTGAATGGTAATTTATTTTTTTATGTGATGTATGTTTATAAAAGATGAATTAAATTAGGTTTTTTATAAGTAAATTATGTTAATAGATATTGTTAATTAATTATGAAAAATCCATAAAATATTAAAAACAATGTGAAGAATAAAATAAATAATATTTACACAAAATTTATATATTATCCCAAAAAGAAAATATTAAGTTCTATAATTTCTTTTCTAATTTGATTTTGAATTCAACCATACTTCAAATTACCTTTATAGATCATGTCGATGGAGATTTAAATTATTCGGGAGTTATAATGGGATTTTAGGGTCAAATTAACCTAGTTAGCATCATTGGTTCCTCAACTTAGTAAGACATGTGGTAACCTAGAGGCAATAATTGAATAAATCATAGTTTATGATTTTAGGACTAGGGATCCCACTCAACAAACCAAATAAATATGAGTTAATAAAGTTTGAAAGACCACATATAAAAATAACTTTGAATAATTTGTTATACCCTTATTTTTATTTTTTAAATTGGAATATGAATCCTTTCTACTAGAATATCCATTTGATTAGATATTTAAAATCCAATATTGTGGGATATTGGGATTTGATATAATGGTGTTATACTAGTAAGATTAATTTATTATCTTCAACTTGGTAATCAAGAAAATTAATGAAACATACTTTTATTTACTATATAAAATGGACCATCATTGAACCATCATAAAATCCTTATGAACCATATTTGAAAAATACAACCTTCTAAATCAACACTAATTTCCAGGATCAGTATAGGAATTTTCACATCATATTGTTCCAAGAGTAGAAGATTTACCTACCAAAATACCTGGTTCCTATTGAGCCCACTAAGAAGGAAAGTGAGGAGGTGTATTTTACCTTTTTGAAATACATGGATGATTCATTGTAAGTCTAAGGCATCAGGATATTATCCATGACTAGTGATATCCAAAATCTTAGTGAAGATCATGGTGAATTCAATATATTTTCTCATATCTGTGATGTTTATCAATACAATAACGACAAGAGAGTAATGAGATGTCTAAGGTTATATTTATGTCCAATCTTGGATAAGGTACACCAGATGTACCTCATGTAGTCAATATGATTTGCTACATTAAGCATTCAGAAATTATGATCTTTAAGATACCCAAGGAATTGTGCACATGCCTCATAATCACCTCACTTACTCATAGATTCTTATGTTTTATTGTGAATTTTAATATTAAAAATATAGATATGATTCTACCAAATATCTTTAATCTAATTCTCCTAGTAGATAAGGAAATAAATCAGGAAAACCCTTTGATTCTTATGTAAAAAGATGAAATTGAAGGGAAAATCCCTAAGAGTAATTCCAAGTCTAAGGAGCCTTTGTACTGACCATCCATATAACAACCCATACTATTCATACCTAAATATTGCATCTTATTATATGAATATTCATTACATAACAAAACGATCCATGTTATAATCATATAGTTATAGTATCTTTGGAAACATAGATACATAAACAACTCGTTAAAAAGTGAACTACATCATCTCCCACAATGTTCTTCATAACTAACACCCTTATTATACATATAATACTTAATACCATTCTTCAAAACCTTGTGGAATGAAACATAAAAAAAGGGTGATCTTATATGCTTATTAAGGGTAAATAAAGGCGATATCAATTTAAACATAACATGAGCATAATGGTATGATAACACAAGCATATCATTTTAAAACCATACCTTTCATATCATAGATAACGATATTGAGTCTTGGAATAGATCTTGATAGTTCATAAGACATGAATTATGAAATAATAAAATAACATAATCCATGAGTATATAACATTTTCATAATACATAGATTTTTTTGCATATAAATAAGCATAAAAAATCATTTCCTCAGTAATAAAAGATCATTTAAAAGACTATCATAGTGGAATAGGTTCACTCCCCAAACCATTGTAGTAGTAAAGTTTCACTCATAAGATTATCTCAGTTGACAAATTCCCTTAATGAAAAAGGTTCACTTCCTATTCTAGTCCTATTTATCTCATGAGATATCCATCATTATCCAACGTATTGGAGGGATATATAATTATTTCCCCACCCATTACATAATGAAAATCATAGATATTTTTTACACAAATATCATAAAAACTTTATCATATCATAGCCTGTGAAGAGGAAATGGGATTCATAAACATTTAATTATGGCATAAACCATGGAAAAGAAACAGGTTTCATCATCATTACATCGATTCATTATAACATAACCCATGGAAAAAGGAATGAGTTTCATTAAAATATTATCATCAAAATTAAAAACTATCCAAATAAAGAATAATTATGGTATCATGGGATCATATTCCTTGAAAATGTTTTGAAACATCTCAGTATTTCATCTTATATAGAATTATTTTTAAGACCACTTAGAACTTTTATTAAGAAAAATAACATTTTAACTTTAAAATAAATTATTTAAAATCAAAAAACAATACCCAATACTAAATAAAAAATTTTAATTGAATATATCCTTGGAAACTATTAAGGTAAGTTTGAAGTCATTGAGTGGTCATGACAGTAAAAAATTTCATTCATGTTGTATACGTTAAAATAAATATTCCTTTCACATTTTTTATAAAAATAAAAAGAACCTCATTTAGAGAATGACAATAGGATTCCTTTTAGATCACTTCATAAAAGTTAAAACATGGATAAAAATTATTACAAAAAATCATTGTATAATATTAAAAAAATTATTTAAAACATTTTTAAAAACATATACATGGAAAAGAAATAATTTTCGACCGAAGAGAGAAATAAATTCAGTTTTATTTAAAAATATTATTTTGGTCTCTTAAGTACTAAGAGAGAGGAAAATAAATGGAATAGTTTAATTTAAAGAAATTACCAAATTAGAATAAAATTAATGGGATTATTTATAGATATACCATAATATTTCATCATCATAACATAACCATAAACAATCTAGATAAAAAACAAGATTGAACCATGAAACCCTTACCTCGAGTCTAACTCATCATGTAGGTTATTTATATTCAACAATAATAAAATTATGTTAATTATTTACTTTATTAAGAACATTTTTCAATTTTATCATTCCTACTATTTTATTTAATATCATTTTATTTTAAATTACTTAATCAATTAAGTTATCGATTGATGTTTTAATGATATTCTGATTATAAGTCTGAAATGACTTTGATAGGTTGAATATGGTCAAAAAGGTCATTGATTAATAATATAAAGAATAATAATAATGAATTCTGTATATTTTTTACATGAAAATTATATATTTAAAACCAATTATGGAATATGGTTATAAAAAATGAACTATGTTACTGTCATGGAGACGGTAGTTTGTACCTACGCATGAGTAACGTTTCCATCTTTCAACGATCGTGATGGAAAAATATATGTATAATTTTATCTTTAATAAATGATAATTATATCATAAATATTATATTATTTCTTTAAATACAATTATATATAACATTCACATGATACATAATTGAAAACCAAATCACATCGCTTTGTGGAGGTGGCAATCCACTCGTACACACGAATAATGTTATCATTTTTCAATGAATGGAAAGTTAAGAAAGTGTATGATATATTAATTTTTAGAATGAAATATATTTATTTAATATCATATATATATATATATATTAAATCCATCATCATACACAATAATGGGAGGATATAATTGAAAACGAATGACATTGGTTTGTAAGGCGGCAATCTTCCGTACACATGAATGATTGTTTGATTTCACATTTGATGGAACAGGATGTTTATTTAGGTCATTAAATTACCATAACAACATATAATTATATGGAATATAGTTATTTTATTATATTATCATGGTTGAATAAGATTAGAATGAGCTGGAATAAGTAAAGAAAAAAACACTCAGTTAAGAGAGATA
Organism: Viscum album; assembly: GCA_963277665.1. Lineage (NCBI taxonomy): Eukaryota > Viridiplantae > Streptophyta > Magnoliopsida > Santalales > Viscaceae > Viscum > Viscum album. Next base: position 1,371,446,282 of record OY728129.1, on the reverse strand, counting down.
CCACTTCTTCAAACAACCTCTTTAGGTTTGCACCCAAAAAATCATAGGATGATTTTATAATCAAACCAAGGACTCTAGAACATGTAAAGGAAAGTAAGGAATGGATTTGGGTGGGATATTTTTGAAAAATGTATTTTTAATTGTGAATAATAGAGAATATGAAGGTCTCTTTTACAAGTGAGGGGTGGGAACTTTTGGAATTTCTTTATAGATAAAAATAAAAAAAATGCAATTATCTAGCCAAATGGTTTTAGTTGGATATAAATTAGAATATAATTTTGTATTTTTCTTAAATAAAATAGAAAACTAAAATCTTTATAGGTTTAAGTGGTGTTTTAAAACTTATATTTTCGTTTAACCCCTTAATTAACTTATTTTAACCATATCTGTGGTATAAATTGTTTCAATTTTAAAGGGTTTGGAATGTCATAATAAATGGAAAAATGAATCAAAAATGGAATTTGGAATATATTTTCATCTATATTAAATTTACTTGGAAAAATATAATATTTTTATTAATTTTAAATCATTTAATAAAATATTATTTATTAAAAAAATAACATTAGTGGAAATTTTGGAACTATTGATTTAATTTGACTTTTAAGACACCAAGAAAAGATATAATCAGAATATAATGTTTTTACACATAATTATAATTTAATATCTCTCTAAAAAAAATTTAATTCTATAACTCTCAAAAATTATATTACTTTTAATTTTTTTTTAAATTATTAATTTTATTTTACTATCAATTTAAGAAATAATGTGTCAGTGTTACATATGTATTTAAGGTAATTATATAATTAGTGAAAATAATAAATAAATTACCATCCTGAAAATAATTTCATTATTATCAAAATAACCCATAATATTCATTAAAACCTTTCATTTGTCCCAATGTGAACACATAAGAGATTTTTAAAAATAAGAGAGGGTCATTTTATCTTTTTCTTTACATAAAATATTTTAAAGGTCACTTTCATGGAAAAGTGACCCATAAAAAATAAATATTGAGAATAAGGTGATTAAGTTAAAAATAAATTCATAAAGTAATATTTAATATGAAAAATTGTGTCTTTATTACTTATTGTTAACCTAAGATAACTCGATTTACCATTTTATCACGGTGTGAATTTTTTATATTTTTACAATTAATTTTGAAAAAAATTACTTTGTCCTAATTAAATAATATTAAAAATTACAATATAAAATATATAATCCATTTTACCAAATTCAATCCCTAAAAATTTTAAAAATTCATTTTATAATTATCCTGAAAAGGGCGATGAAAAATGATTTTATGAAAACAAATTCCTTTTAGGTCTAAAAGTATTTTCATACCAAGATCACATATAATGATGATTAATATGTAATTAATTATATTATTTATTACTAAAGTATAATTATATTAATTTTGAATCAAATTCAAAATATTTTGGGGATTTTTCAATGAAAATAAATTACTATTTTAAAAAAATTGGTATTTTTCACCATTTGCTGAAAAATCAATATTTTCAAAAAAATCCAAAAAGTTCACCCTAAGTTAATTTTAACATGATGATTTAAAAAGGTTAATTTTTTGAAATAAAAATTATAAATTTTTTAAGAATTAATTATAATTTCAACACAAAAAAATGAAATAAAAATAATTTTTGAAGAAAATGTATTTTTTGAAGCATAAAATGACTTCACTAAAGAATTGAGTACTTATTTACCAAGAATAAACACATTTTTATTTATTATTACCTTTATATATATTTCATAATTTGGTTTTCCCCATTAATACCTGATTAGCCACTAAATGAGCCTAATATTCATTATTAATGTATATCATATTCATGTGATTTATTATTCATAAACACTATTTTAGTGCATTTTACACTTTGAACATTATTTCATATTATAATTGTAATTCCTTATTAAAATTCACTATTACATGGTACATTTTTTTAAAATCATTTAAAGTACCCAAAATGTCCTTGATTTTATTTTCATGTTTTATTTTCAGGTCTCTCATACTATAAGGCACAATTCATACTTCTTAAGTATCTGAAGATTCACTTTGGAAGACCACCAAAATGGGCTTTCATGGCAACACATTCTGGGAAAAATAAACTGGATAACATTCCAATTAAGAGAATATAGAGGCCAAGATACAAGACCAATTATTCTAAAACTTTAACTGAAGATAGAGGACATCATGGGAAATATTTCATTCAACTTTGGCCAAAGCTAATTCAGAGTTTGGAATTGAGTTCCAGGTGGCCCAAGCTGAAGATAACATTCTAGGCCAGATTCTAATTCCCATAAAAACAACCCACCACTTTACAGATATCTCGTAATCCATAAAATATTTTGAGCTGAAACTTTACAAATAGTTAGGAGACATCCAGAGATTAATTTTTGGCTTCAATGGACCACTTCAATTTGGCTATATATAAGACCATCTAGGAGCCTCTGTTCAGTGGATGAAAGTTGGATTCAACTTCGGGTCAAGGGTGGAAAAGTCTTCTCTCCATTAATTTCCACCACCCTAGGACTACCACCATTAATTGAAGAGATTTGGACAGATGGGGGATTGACCTAAGGCTCTCAAAATGCCTATTTAATGCGGTGGTTTTGGAGGATTGAGGGATCTTGGAGCGTTTTTTTCATTATAATGTTATTATGATGATTTGTCAATATAACGTTCTTATTTCTCATGTAAGTTATTCTAATCACATTAGTTATTAATAAAATTTCTTCATTTCCTATTATTTTGTTATTCTTATTATCACTTTGATACTGTTACCTTAATATGTGAATTTATTCACAAAATACTTTGTGATATTCTTTACACAACGGTAGAGTTATTGCTTTCTTTTTATTGTTTTTTTTACTTCTCCAATTCCTCCCTCATGAGTCTACATTCCACTTCCATTGAAACCATATAATAAATGTAGAGATAACCCTTTTATGAGTTGATTCAAAGGATTATCAATGATCTGTATTGGATTCTATTTCTCAATCTCTAAATGTTATTGATTTCTTTTACTTTAGTTTCTTTTATTCAAGGATTTTCTCTCTTTCTCTTCCTTATTGAATTTTATCGCCCCACTTTTATGTGCTAATAATATCCTTTACTTTTTAGTACTCATGAAAATGATCCTAAAAGTGTATAGGTGATTTGAATTTGTTTTTGAAGGTGTTTAACCAGTAAGTGATGATGTTAGTTTGAATTCATTAAATGAATCCTACTTGAGTTAATGAAATTGAAATTGTTAAAAAGGGGAATTCAGCCAATCCACCCCAAGTGATAACCTAGGATCAACTCATTATTTTAATTTGAATTCACTTAAGTCTCCTAGGGTTCACTTAAACCCATCGAAAATCAACCCAATTTTTCCACTTCATAGCCAAAAAAATCTATAGAATGTATGTGTCTATAGGTTTCTTCTTAGGTCTGTGAGGATTCAACAACCCAAGATAAACTACAAGCGACCTATTAAACCTAAAAACTTGGGTAAGTTTGGGAGAGACCAAATTTTGGAATCATTTCCGGGGACCCAAGTAAGTCATCATAAACATTCATTTTATTCTCCCCCTTTTCTTCTATTCTCATACAAATTCTCTTATCTTTTCCCTTTCTCAATTTTTTTCTTTTGGTGCATGTCTGCCTACAGTCGTGACCATTCAAACCATTTAGTTAAGGTGGTTATTCCTAGGGTTGGGGAGTCAAGTACTCCAAGGGAACTCTTTCCATTAGATACTAATCTTCCTAATACTCTAGAGTCAAAAATTGAGCCCATTTCAATGGAAGTTCTTCAATGAAACCAACTCATAAACCTGGGTGGGAACCAAAATGGAAATCCAAATGAGGCAGCCCCAAACATGGGGAATTTAGTCGATCAAACCATGAATGACTACCTCACACCTGCATGGACCAATGTCCCCTCATGAATTAGAAACAATTCCTTAAGATATTCTAATTACATCTTTAAACCCCATGTCCTAAACCACCTTCCCACATTCCATGGAATGGATTCTGAGATACCATACCTTCACATTAAGGATTTCAATGACATCATAGAAACCATGTGTCCCCCACATCAACTAGAATCGGCTAAGATGAGGCTATTTTCTTTTTATTTAAAGGATTTAGATAAAAATTGGCTAAACAATTTGATACCGTCATCCATCAACTCTTGGGACCAACAAGAAAGATAATTCTAAAAAAAAAATTTCACCACCACAAAATAGTCTCACTTAAAAAGAGCATCCAAAACGCTTTTGAAAAAGAGGGATAGTCATTCTAAGAAACATGGGAGAGGTTCAAAGACACTCTAAATATGGTTCCACACCATGGTTTTTCTATTCCTGAACAAGTTATAATTTTCTATGAAGGGTTGGTTCTGGGGAACAAACAATTCATTGACCTGATGTGTAATGGAAATTTCAAAAAAAAAATCTCCAAATGATGCTTAAGGGTATATTGAAATCCTTACAAAACAAAATAAAACATGGGGAACATCACCTTACTATAATAAGTCACCCAAATCTAATGGAATTCACACACTTAGGTAGGAGTAAATAATTAAGGAAAAACATGTTGCACTCACTAGGAAGGTCCATGAAATTCAAATTATTGAACATGTTTGTACAATTTGTGATAAACATGACCATAAGACTGACAACTGCCCAACCATAACTTCCATTAAAGATATTATTCTAGGAGGACCACCAGCATAGGTTAATGCTCTAAACATTCAAAATCCCCAATACCAAAACACATTCAACCTAAGGTATAATGACCACCCATGCTTCCACTAGAGAGATAACCAACTACCTAGCCAACCACAAGGACCAAACCCCTACCCTACACAAAAGTTCCAAAACCATAACCAATTTAAACCAAAAAAAAGTCCAACACCAACATCCTCCTATCCAATACCAACATCCCATCCAAGAACCAAAGTATTCTCCTAGGATAAATCAACCAACACAAGCCCCCACTCAATCTGTCCCTCTTCCAATCCATGAACAGTTGTGTAAAAAAATGGGCAAAATGAACTCAGAATTCTCTTCTGTTAAACAAGAACTTAATACCATAAAAAATGGAAAGGCTTCCATGCCTACTCAGGCGGTAACATCCTAAAATTTAAGGGGAGGGTCATGTTTCACTCAAATAACTCATGAACAACTAAAGGTTGTGATAGTTTTAAGAAGTGGGAAATAAATTGAGAAATATAAACAAATAAGTCAAAAACCATGTGAAGCTTCAAACTCTAATGAAAATTCAAATGAACCACATGATCAAACTAAGGAAACTGATAACAATGTGAAAGAAACAACCCTTAAACAAAAAAAACCCACAACTTTCACTATTTCCTCAGTGCATGAGGGGGGAAACCAAGCCTGAATTGAATGAAACATTGAGGGAAATATTCTCACAAGTTAAGTTGAACATTACATTCCTTGATTCTATTCAAATCATTCATGTATACTCAAAATACCTTAAAGACATCTGCACATTTAAAATCAAATTCTCACCTAAGAACCAAGTCCTTATAGCAGCAAATGTTGGCACAACAATCCAAGGAACCCTTCCACCAAAGATGAAAGACCCAGGATATCCTTACATTAATATTTAACTAAGAGAGAACAAAGTTATTAAAGCCTTGTGTGACCTAGGTGCGAGTTCCAATCTCATTACCTATGTTGTTTACTGCCAGTTAGACCTAGAAAATCTCTAACCCACATTTTTCACACTTCAACTTGTTGATCATAGCATTAGAGTTCCAAAGACTATTTTAAAGGATATTATAGTAAAAGTAGAAAACATCATCTACCCTGCTGACTTCATTATCCTTGACAAAAATCCTAACTTAGGAAACAAGGAATAAACCCTAATAATCCTTGGTCGTCCCTTACTTGAAGCAATCAACTTTGTTATCCGATTCCAAAATGGTAACATGACCATTACCTTTGGAAACATGATTCTAGACTTGAACATCTATAATGAAATCTCACAATTAGGGGATGATGAGTAAATTCATGAAGTAAACATGATAGGAAGAATTTATAATGAATCCATAGAACATCAAGAAATATTTGAGGAATGTTTAAGTTAGGATGAGATTAATTTCCTTTGTTCACATAAAGGAAGTTTATCTCCTTGTCTAGAATCACTTTCATATTTCTCCTATGATTAAATCTTAAGACCAACAATCAGTGAAATCTTTCAAGAAACCACATTCATGGAGACCACTCCAACTTCCTTCCTTAAATCTGATCATGCCAATCTAGTAGCTAAAACTTCAACACGTGGTGGATCAATACTATTTGAAACATTAAAAAAGTAATTGATCATGAGATAATGTTCCAATATTCTGTTGAAATTTTTAACCAAATTGATCTTGAATTGAATGAACTCCCTTCTGCACTTAAGTATGCCTTATTAGGAGAAAATGGAACACATACTATTTTAATTTTTTCTTATCTTCAAGCTGGTCATGAAAGGATGCTTCTATATGTCCTTATGAAACACAAGAAATCCATTTGATGGACCATTTCTGATATTCCTGGGATTAGCCCACTTATGAGGACTCATAGGATTGTTTTGGAATCTGATCCAAATCCATGTCATCAACCTCAACGAAAAATCAATACCAATCTCATGGAAGTAGTGAGAAAAGAACTTCTGAAATTGTTAAAATCTGGTATCATATATCCCATAGCTGAGAGTGAGTGGGTCATCCCAATCCAAGTGGTTCCAAACAAATCTTTAATCACAGTGATAAGAAATAAGGATAGAGAGATTCTTCCAACAATGGTGATTAGTTGCTGGATAGTCTGCATCAACTATAGAAAGCTAAAATCATTTACCAAGAAGGACCATTTTCCCTTACCATTCATTGACCAAGTCTTTGAGGGAGTAGCAGTTCACGCCTTCTACTATTTCTTATATGGGTACTCGAGGTATAAAAAAATTGAGGTCTGCCTAGAGGATCAAGGGAGGACTAAATTCACATGTCCATTCAACACCTTTTCTTTCAAACACATGCCCTTGGGTTTATGCAATGCCCCTCGAACATTCCAGCGGTGCATGATGGGGATATTCTCAGACATGGTAGTTTATTTTCTAGAGGTCTTCATGGATGACTTATCTATGTTTGGGGATACATTTGAGGGATGTCTGAGGAATTTTGGAGAGAGTCTTGTCAAAATGTGAAGAGAATAATCTAGTCCTAAACTAGGAAAATTTCCATTTCATGGTTAAATAGAGACTATTCCTTGTCCATCTAGTCTCGAGTAGGTGGATTGAAGTTTATAAATCCAAGGTTGACATCATTCGTCATCTTCCATAAACCAAAACCATCAAGGAAGTGAGGTCATTCTTAGGACATGATGGTTTCTATAGAAGGTTTGTTCAGAATTTTAGCTCTATTTCTCGACCACTTTATGCTTTATTAGTGAAAGATGCTCCATTTTTATGGATAGAAAGCTATGAGGAATCGTTATCTACACTCAAGTCAACTATTATCTATCTACATATCATGTAGTCTCCAAATTGGAAACTTCCTTTTGAGATCATGTGTGATGCGAGTGACTTCTTTGAAGGAGCAGTCTTAGGACGACAGGGTGAGAAATATCCATGTGTCATTGCTTATGCAAGAAAATATTTAAATGATGCACAAATCAACTACACCACCACTGAGAGGGAGTTACTTGATGTTATGTTTTCCTTTGAAAATTTTAGGTCCTACCTCTTAGGATCCCCCATCACTGTGTTCACTGACCATTCTACACTAAAATACCTCTTCCAAAAATAAGCTTCAAGGGCTAGAATGATTAGGTGGGTCCTTCTATTACAAGAATTTGACCTCACAAACAAGGATAAAAAGTGTGTTGAAAATTTTTTATTTGATCATCTCTCTAGGATGGAATTCAAAGACAACTCAAATCACCTTTCTCTATCTAATTCATTTCACGATGAGTACCTCTTTTCAGTGAATGATTGCCCATGGTATGCCGACATAGCCAACTTCATAGTTACAAGAGTCATTCCAAAATTCTTACGGACTCAAGCTCAAAGGAAATTCCTTTATGATGTCATTCACTTTGTTTTTGATGATCCATACCTCTATAGGTTTTGTTCTGACCTAGCCATTAGGAGGTGTGTCCCGGAATCTAAACAAGAGTCCATCCTTAAATTTTGTCATAGTGAGGCATGTGGGGGATACTTTTCCTCTAAGAAAACATTTGATAAGATTATTTAGTGTGGTATCTTTTGTCACACCCTCTCAAGGGACTCCTACACATTATTTCAAAGTTGTCCTAAGTGTCAAAAGTAGGTTTCATCACACAAAAAATCAAATGTCACTCACTCCCATCTTAGTGGTTAAAATCTTTGATTCTTGGGGAATCAATTTCATGGGACCCTTTTTAAACTCTAGGGGATATCTATAAAACATTTTAACTATCGATTATGTCTCCAAATAGGTTGAGGCCATTCCTTAAAAATCCAAAGACAATCAAACTATTATTAGATTTCTCAAGGAAAACATCTTCTCTATATTTGGAATTCCTAGGGCTATCATTAGTGATCGTGGAACTCATTTTTTCAATCGTCCATTCTCAACACTCATGGAAAATTATGGAACTTATCACAAAGTGTCCAATTCTTACCACCCACATAAAAATGGTCAAGATGAGTTATCCAATCGAGAAATCAAACAAATTCTTGAAAAAACTGTTAATCCATTTAGGAAAGATTGGTCACGAAAACTTCTAGATTCTCTTTGGGCCTATTGAGCCGCATATAAAACTATTTTAGAAATATCCCTATATATGTTTGTTTATGGTAAAGCATGCCATTTTTCAGTAGAGATTGAACATAAGGCCTTATGGGAAATTTAGAAAATGAATTACGACCTCTCATTGGCTGAAACCAAAAGGAAATTAGATCTCAATGAATATGAGGAACTTAGGATGGAGTCTTATGAAAATTCAAGGACCAATAAATCTAAAGTACAAGCCTACCAACCTCAAAATTTTAAAACCAAACAAATTGTATTGGGTAAACCTATTATTTTGTATAGTTCTAAACTTCATTTTCACCCAGGAAAGTTGAGGTCTAGATGGTCAGGTCCATACATAGTGCATAAGGAGTACCCCCATGGGGTTGTAGAAATTCAAGATCCCATTAGTGGTCAAACCTTTTAAGTTAATGGTTATAGAGTCAAACCATTCATTGAACCATTCCAAAAAATTAATTTGATGAAAACTTGTGTGAACCAACCTTAGATGAGAAAAATAATTAAGTAATTAAGGGTCTAAGTCGAGATAGAGACATTAAACCAAAGCATTGCACGAGAGGCAACCCATGGTTTTCATCTTTGTGAATCATCATTTTTTAAAATAGGATTAATAAATCAATTTTATATTAAAAAAATACTTAACTCTTCATATGATAGTACCATACGTTTTTGACCTATTCTTCTATTATGAGTATGGATGGGTATGAAAGGGGAGCTCCATATTCATCTATGTCACGTGGTGTAATCCTTGAGTAATTCCTTACCCAGAAATTTAAAAAGAAGACAATGTATCATCAGTTTATTTTTATGGGTTTTTAGGTAAATAAAAATAAATAAATATATATATATATATATATATTAAATATATATATATATATATATATGTATGTATGTATGTATGTATGTAAATTTATATATATATATATGTATATATATATAAGGACACATCGTAGGTCGTGGGGCAAACCCCGTCACAACCGGTGAAGCTACGGGGACTCAAACCCAAGAACGAAGGGAGACAGGGGAGTGCACCTACCACTGACCTACGGGTTATAGTGATTCATTTTTCTATAATTGTTGTATATATACTTATATTTTAATTTTATTAGTATTATTATATATATATATATATATATATCTTTGTTTTTTGTTTGTTTTTTCTTTTTCCCACTAGGGAACTCTACGAGTGACATGGATATCAAAGGAAAAAATTGGAGTATCACGAACTTCAACTCCAACCACCAGGTGACTTCATTCCATGATCCTCATTTTCGATTTCCTTTCTAAACTCCCCTTCTCTTCCTATACCCCCTTCTAAATTATCTTTTCTTCAAGCACTGGGGATAGTTTTATTTTAAGTTGGGGGAGATGAAATAAAAAATTTGATTTTCTGTAAAAAAATTGATTTTGTGTGAAAAAAAATGATTTGAAAAAAAAAATGTGTAAATGGAAGGAAAATTTTGTTTAACTTTAAACATGATAATACACATTTCACACTTTAAAACTAAATATAAAATAATTTAGCATGCCATGATTATAATTTTAATCCATTTATAATTTCATGAGCATAGATTTTGAAAGTGTGGTTGTCTAATGTGAAATTTCATCATTTATATTTTCATCCAAATAGAAAAAAAGAGATCACAACACATGTACTTTAGATATTGGGATATTATTTTTGGTTCATGGGGTCCCAAAAATAAATAGCATAGGTTTGGTGATCATTTTAGTATTAATATGAGTATTCAAAAAAATAAAAAAACAATAAATTTGTGTTTAAAGCAATAAAATGACCTAGTGTGTGGCATTCAGCACTTGGGGATCATGACTCCATAGTTTTCTAGACCGGAGTTAGTAATTTTATCTCTATTTGTGGTAATTTGACTTTGTTTTTGACTAATTTAACTCGAGATGATTCCTGAGTATGTGGGATTCACTTGGTTCCCTAAGGTCTTTGAGCCTTGGAGTCATCGGCAAAGTCTCGCTACTTGGGTTGACTCTTTTGAGTAAAATTTCAATTGTAATGATAATATTGAAAAAAAAATGAATACTCATCTTAATATTGAAATATGATTCCACCTAGTGCTTACGTCATTTTCCCCTTGAATAATGATGAACCTCTGCGTCTATTGTGATACACAACACATCATCATACTTAATATATATTAGATGAAATATGGTGATGAATTTGAACAAAGGAATGGGCTTGGGATTGGGATTTTCTTATGAAATTATCTTATATTAAAATATTTTGATAGGTTTCATTGTTGTTTGGTATAAGTTCTTTTGTTGATCATTGTGTATTAAAATGTTTTTAGAAAAGAGAATTCGAATTTTATATTTTTGAGATACATTTTTCTCGGGACTAGAAAAACTCAAGTAGGAGGTGTGATTATCCACTGAATGAGGCTAATATTCATTGTTAATGTATATAATATTCCTTTGCTTTATTATTCATAAACACAATTTTAGTTCATTTCACACTTTGAAAATTATTTCATATTATAATTGTAATTCCTTCTTAAAATTCACTATTACATAGTACATTTTTTCAACATCATTTAAAGTACCCAAAATGGAATTGATTTTATTTTAATGTTTTATTTTCAGGTTTCTCATTCTACAAGCAACAATTCATACTTTTTAAGTATCTGAATATTCACATTGGAAGACCACCAAAATGGGCTTTCATGGAAACACACTCTGGGTAAAGTAAACTGGACAGTAGCCCAATAAAGAGATTGCAGCGTCCAGGATCCAAACCCAATGATTCTAAAAATTTAATTGAAGATATAGGACATCATGGGGAACATTTCATTAAATAGTGTACAAATCTAATTTAGATTTTTGTATTGATTTCCAGGCAGCCCAAGTTGAAGATAAATTTCTGGTCCAGATTCTGTGGCCCATAAAAACATCCCACCATTTTACACATATCTCGTAATAAATAAAATATTTTAGTCTTAAACTTTACATAAGGTTAGGATAAACCTTGATATCCATTTTTTTATTCTACGGACCACTCCAATTTGGCCATCTAGAAGGCCATATAGGCGCCTCTGTTCAGTGGATGAAAGCTGGTTGCAACTTCAGGTCAAGGGTGGAAGAGTCTCATCTCCCTTACTTTCCACCACCCTAGGACTACCACTATTAATTTAGGAGACTTTAATAGATGGGGGCTCGACCCAAGACTCTCAAAATTACTATTTAATGTAGTGGTTTTGGAGGATTGAGGGATCTTGGATCATTGTTTTCATTGTAATGTTATTATGCCGATTTGTCTTTGTAATGTTCTTCGTTCTCATGTAAGTTGTTTGAATCACCTTAGTTCTGAATAAAATTTCTTTGTTTCAACTTATTCTGTTTTTCTTCTTATAACTTTGATACCGTTACCTTAAGGTTTGAATTTATTCACACCATACCTTGTGATATTCTTCACACAATGGTGGAGTGATTACTTTATTTTTATTGTTTTTTTTACTTCTCCAATTCCTCCCACCTGAGTCTACATTCCACTTACATTGAAACCATAGAATCAATGGAGAGATAACTATGTTATGGGTTGATACAAGGGGGTAGAAAGGGGATGTATTGGATGTTATTTCTCAATCTCTAAATGTTATTTATTTCTTTTACTTGAGTTTCTTTTATTCAAGGATATTCTCTCTTCATCTTCCTTATTGAATTTTGTCACCCCACTTTTATGTTCTAATAAGATCCTTTTCCTTGGAGTGCTCATGAAAATGATCCTACAAGTGTATAGGTGATTATCATGTGTTTTTGAAAGAGTTTAACCAGTAAGTGATTAGGTTAGTTTGAATTCATTACATGAATCCTGTTTGAGTTAATGAAATTGAAATTGTTAAAAAAAGGGAATTCATCCAATCCACCCCAAGTGATAACCTAGGATCAAATCGTTATTTTAATTGGAAATCACTTAACTCTCTTATATTTAACTTAAACCCATCTAAAATAAACCCAATTTGGCCACTTCATAGAAAAAAATAGTCCATAGAATGTATGTGTCTATAGGTTTCTTCTTAGGTCTCTAAGGATTTGACAACCCAGGATAAACTACAAACGACCGCTTAAACCTACAAATTTGGGTAAATTTGGGAGAGACCAATACCTTTGAATTTAATGGCTAGGTTATAATAGTCATGTTTAAATAATAATATTTTAATGTAATATTATGGCTCATTAAAACTCGTAGTTTCATGACACATAAGATATCAAAGAAGTTAAATTTATTTAAAAAACAAATATTTCATTAAATCATGAGGTGTTACATTATACCCTTATTAAAAGTAATTTTTTACTAAAAATTTCATCACTTCAATTTAAAAAATTGAGGATATTTCTATTTCATTTCATCCTCAGGTTCCCAAGTAGCTTATTAAAATTTCTAATTCCTCTAGAGAAATTTAACCAGATGAGTAATCTTGTTCTGTAGAAATTTATCTTTATTATATAATATTTCAATTAGTTATTCTTCATAGTAAAGATAATGATCCATTGGTATGACCTCTGAGTTCAGTACATGTGATGGATCATGTATTTACTTCCTTAGTATAGATATAAAGAACACATCATGGAATTGAAGAGGTTCAATTGAAGCACCAATCAATAAGCTATCGTCCCTACTTGACCAATAATATGGAAGGGGACAATATTCATAGGGCTCAAATTTCCTTTATTTTTGAATCTCATAACCTTATTCCATTTATAAATTCATAGAAAACCCCTCTCACTAACTTCAAATTACATATCACACCAATTATTATCAATATAATTTTCTTATTGGCTATGATCTACCTTGATGTGTTATTCAATGGATCTAACATTGTCTTACATTTCCTTAGCTAGATCAGATCCCAATAACTTTATTTCCGAAAATTCATCCCAACACGTCAGCTTTTCAACACATCTTTCGATAGAGAGCTTCATAAGTAGCCATATAAATGCTCGAGTGAAAGATATTGATGTAAAAAACATGACTAGGGGAAGTTATTGATCACAATGACCTTTGAAATCCATTAAACATGATCTCAACATATCCTATAGGGTTTGAATGGTTATATCAGACATACCATTGATCTAAGGATGATAAAAATTTATAAAACTCAACTCTATACCAAGAGCTTGCTAAAGACATATCCATAACTTTGAGGTAAACCTTGAATCCTGATCAAATGTGATAAAATTTGGTAATCCATGAAACCATACCACTTATTTAATGTACATTATGAAAATCTAGTCAAGAGATAAATCTTATCTAGTAGAAATGAAGTGTGTTAAATTTTTAAGGTGAACAAATACAACCAAAATATAATTATATACTTTAGATTTTTGAGGGAGTCTGATTACAAAATATATGGTAATGTTTCCCTATTTCTTCTCTGGTATGGGTAATGGTTATAATATCCCCTTGGATTTTTTTCTCTCAGCAATAACTTGCTAACATACCAAGAACCAAGATACAAAGTCTCCAATATTTATCTCCATGATATCCCACTACAAATACTCTTTCATATCTCTACACACCTTTATACTTCTAGGGTGAATAGATAATGAATAACTATGAGCCTCCTCTAACAGCGCCTTCTTCAAATATGGTATATATGAGACACATACACGGTTCCTAAACCTTATCATTCCATCAAAATCAAGGTTGAACTCAAGAAAATTTCTAACCATATTATTTAGTTCCACGTCTTCTTTATGCACCTATTTAATCCTCATATGGATATATGGTTGAACCCTAATTTAATAAAGATAATATTTCCCCCTTTACTTCAATATTTTTAGATCTATGCTTTTAAAATATATAAATATTTGATCTTATGGGATCCTCATTATGCATAATCCATCAAAATCTATTTGATACAAAGCATTAGCCATCATGTTCTCTTTCCAAAGGAGGTAATGAATTGAGAAGTGAAAATCTTTAATCTACTCCAACCATCTTATCTATAGAATATTAAACACTTTTTATGTGAATATATATTTTAAAATTTTATGATCATTATATATATCCCATATTTCAATAAAAATATAATCCCTTCATATATTTAATGCAATAATTACCACATCTAGAACAAAATCATGAGTTAGGTATTTTTTTATCATGAACCTCTAATTGTCATGAGGCATAAGATATCACCATATCATTCTGTAAGAGAATAAATCTCAGTCCTTTCTTTGATGCATCACTATAGATTAAAAACTCTTCCCCACTATTGTTAAATGTATTCACATGTTTTATGACTAAACGTCTCTTTAGTTCCTTGAAATTTTCCACACATTCATCTTTCCATAGGAACTTGGTGCCCTTCCGAGTTAACTTGGTAAGTGGATTAGACATTCAAGATAAATTATCCCAAAACCATCAATAATATCCATCTGAAATAAGAAAACTATAGATCTCTGTCATTGTAGTTGGTATGGGTCAGCAATAAATAACTTCCATCTTTGATGGGTCTATAGATATACCATAACCTGTGATTACATGACCTAAAAATGAAACATTCTACAACCAAAATTCACACTTTGTAAATTTTAAAAATAAATTCTTCTTCCTTAGGGACTTAAATTCAATACTCATGTGATCTTAATGTTCTTCCTTTATCTTTGAATATATAAGAATATCATATATAAATACTACCAAAAAATGATCAAGGTGATCTCTAAAGACTCCATTCATTAAATCCATGAAGACAGTGGCAGAATTAGTAAGGCCAAATGGCATCACTATATATTCACAGTGTACATACCTTGTATGAAATGATTTCTTGGTATATCCTCTTTCTTAACCCTCATGTTATACTATTCAAAATAAAGGTGAATTTTAGAAAATTATTTACATTTGTGCATTTGATCAATAAATCATCAATACATGTTAGAGGATGTGTATTCTTAATAGTGATCTTGTAAAGTTCTAAAAAATCAATACATGGTCCAATTGATCCATTTTTCTTATTAAAAGAGAATTGGTGCACCCCAAGGTGATTCAATTGACCAAATAAATCCATTTTCAAAATTCTCCTAGAGTTACCTCTTTAATTCCTGCAACTTAATCAGGTCCAATCTATATAGAGTATTTGAAAAATGTGTGGCACTAGGTATGGGTTCTATTGAGAACTAAACTTCATGATTTGGTGGAAGACTGGGAAACTCCTCCCGAAATACATCAAAAAACTCTTTTATAATAGGCATACCATTGATGTCAATTTCTCCCCAAACCGATTGAGATAAACACCAATTTTTAATAGGAATCAAGACATGTACAGTGGATGTAATTTCTATCGGGAATTCATATTTATCATCACATTGATAGATGATCATTGGTTGGTTAGGAATATCAAATATGAATTCCCTTCCTTAGAAATTGATGTGGTATTTATATAGATAAATCCAATACATGCCTAATATAATAATAAATTAAAATGAAGGGATAATAATAATATTTTTAGGAAGTACATTCTAACAAACTTCAACCATATAAGAATCATAGACTTGAGATATGATCATCATACCATTAGGGGTTTTCACTACTAATTCAATATCTAATCATTGGGGTAGAATGTTGATAACATTATGAAATTATTTACATATAAAATATTGGGTGGTTCTAGATTTAAATAAGATATTAACAGTTCTAGAGTGGATGGTATGTTTACCTTTCACCATGTCATCATCGTACCCCCATCCAGAAATAGTGATTGTCTGGTATTTCCCTTTGTCTCTAGGATTAAGTGGTTAACGTTGTCTATCATCATCATTAACCATCAGATTTGATCAATCATTATCATAATTTTCATACTCCATACATTTGAATCACTAGAGTGTGGGTGGTGTATTTTGTGGATATTTCTATTTGTTCACACTGTTAGCTAACTTCTTTCCATGACTTTAGTATTTGATTACCTGGTGAAGTTTCTTTCCACACTTAAAACATTTACCAGTCCCCTCAAGAAAAATTCCTCTATGTTTTCCTTCATACTTAGAGCATTAATGAAATCTTATCTTCTTCTCTCCATGTTTTTTATAATTTTATTTAAATTCCATATTTATTTTCTTATCAAAACCCTAAAATTGTTGGTAAAATACAATCTCTATTTCCACCTTTATAGATTGTTAAAAAAATTATTCATAGATAATGAAATCCATTATGGATAAAATACTTCTGAGAATAGTTTTTAAGCCAATAAATAATCAATCAACCTTATATTTAGGTTTTATGATAATACAAAAGTCATACCTCACAAGTCTTGTAAAATTTTCCTTTCTAGTACCAATATATTCATGATCCTTATTCTTTATCTCAAGGAGTTGGTTCTCTATTTTTATATAAATAATATGAGGAAAGTTATTATTTATAAATAATATCTTAAACTAATACCACTCCATTTATTTAATTTCTTTCTATTACCTCATATTATTAATAAAATTACACCATTGATCTGTTTCCCATTACAAATTATAGTCATCGAAAATGAATTTTTCATGCTCCAAACGCTAGAGAATGGAAAATATCTTTTCAATGGTAGTGATACATTACTCGATAATTAGTAGATTAGTGGAAGCACTAAATAAAGGTGGGTTTTTCCTAATGAAGGACTCAATAGAATGTTGTTCCCTCCTTTTCTCATTTGGAATCTCAACATGATTCATAGATTGAGAAAGTTGTGTAACCATATCAATGAAATTTTTCATTCTATATCCCATAATATTTTGTTTCTCAAGGGTAAAATCATTACATTATCCATTAAATTCAACATTAACATGATTATTTTTTGTTCCAACCATTTAATAAAACCAAAAATATTACTGTGAGCAACAATAATCAAAGTAGGAAACCATATAATCACAAAAATTCAATTATAATATGTCATAATCATGAAAAATTCTTTTCAATCTACGAAACCTTAGGTTTAACCGAGTTTATTCATGTTCATAATCTATTCACATCCTTCATCATAGTTTTAAAAGAAAATTTTAGTTATCCAAGAATATCCCTTAGGAGTGTTAAAACAAGTGCGTAGTAAGGGCACACTCAACATGCACCACAATGATGGCCAAGATATACTCGAATAACTCTATTCAGTGTTATTACCCCATGATGAAACTATTCTAAAACCAAATTCACTTGTAGTATCTATTCATGGATGTTTTTCTATAAAAACTATGCTTCTTTATTTACCATAACTTAGGGAATTCTCTTATACATAGGATTATCCTAAGGGTTCTCATTGAAGTTTTTTTATCCTATTTTACAAAGGTTAACATAACCTTTCTTTGATACCAACCATAGTGACCCATTATTTTCATACATAGATATTACATCTTATTAGATGAAAATTCATCACATAATATAACAATACATTCTAAAACCATATAGGTATAGTATGTTTGGAAACATGGACACATAAACAACTAGTTTATAAGTGAACTACATCATCTCCCACTAATGTTTTCATAAATAAAAACCTTTTTGACATATCATACTTAATACCTTTATTCATAAATTAGGGAAAGGAAACATAAGATATAGTGAGAATATATGCTCATTAAGGGTAAACATGGTTGATATAAATGATCAATTAAACAAAACATGATCATAAGGGTATAAGAACATGAAAATAACATTTCAAAACCATACCCGACATATCATAGATCATATTATTAATTCATGGAATAAATCATAACAGTTCATAAGACATGAATCATAAAATAATCAAAGAGCATGAGCCATGTGAGAATAAAATTAACATAAGACTTAAATTTTTGGCATACACATAAGCATAAAAAATATTTTCCAAAATAGTAAAGGATTATTTCCAAGACTATCATAGTGAAATGGGTTCACTTACAAAACTATCATTGTATTTAAGGTTCACTCCCAAGACTATAATAGTGTAAAAATTCCCTTACTGAAGTGTGTTCACTCTCCATTTCAGTCATGTTTATCTCATGAGATATCTATCTTTACCCAATACATTAAAGGGATATATAATTATAGGTTCACCAATCATATAATTAAAATAATACATATTTATGCCATAATATCATCAAATATTCATCATATCATAACTCATGGAAATAAAATGGGTTTTATAAACATTTCATCATGGCATAACCCATGAAAAATAAACAGGTTTCACAATAATTATATAAATTCATCATAATAAAACACATGAAAAAAGGAATAGGTTTCATAAAAATTATGTTTTCATAATAATAAATCATCTAGGGAAAAAATAAGGATGGTATAATTGGATAATATACATAGTAATGGTTAAGAAACATTAAACAATGCCATCATACATTAAAAATTATTTTGAAAGATCACTTGGAAATTTTTTGAGGAAATTAAACTTTTCACTTTAAAATAAATTATTTGAAATAGAAAATTTTATAAACTATTGAATAAAATATCTTGTTTGCAAAAAACATTGAAAATTTAACAGGTAATCTTAAAATAGATTTAAAATATCAATAGATAATAGTAAAAACATTCTTTAAAACATTTCTTGAAAATATGGATGTGGAGGAGAAATGGTTTTTAATCAAAGAGAAAAATAAAGTCAGTTTTCCTAAAAAATAATTTTTCAGTCTCTTGAGTAATTAAAGTGAGGAAAATGAAAAAATCATGAAATTTCATGAAATAAATATAGAAGGGTAAAATTAATGGGATTATTTAAATATATACCATAATAGTTAATCATCATAACTTAACCATATAAAGTCCTAATAAAAATGACAATGTAACATATAACCCTTACCTAGAGTTCAACTCTTCATGTATGTTATTTATATTCATAAACAATAAACACATATTAATTATTTACTTTATTAAAAAAATTCACAAATAAATATTAATATACATTTAATACTTTCTTTTTTTCCTTATGCGAACACATAACATATTTTTAAAAGTGAGTGACGTGTTGTGTTTTAATTTACTCAAAATATTATATAGGTCACTTTCATGGAAAAGAACCCCATAAAAAGTAAATATAAATATTAAGGTGATAATGGTGTTAATAACTTCATCCAATAAGATTTAAGATGAAAATTTTTTGCCTCATAATTTAATTTTAACCTAAGTTGATATGATTTACCATTTGAACATGGTGATGAATTTTTACTATGTTTTTTATTCAATATGACCAAAAATTCAGTTAACCTTATTAAATAATATTAATTTTTTTTGATTAAAATTATGGAATCCATTTTACTAAATTCAATCACTATAACTAGTAGAAATTTATTTTATAAGTATCCCACAAAGTGCAATGGAAACTGGTTTTCTGATGAAAAAAATGCATTTTTAAGTCTATAAGTTTTTTATATAAAACTCACATATAATATTGATTCATGCATAATTAATTATAATATTTATAACTAAAGGATAATTATAATAATTTCGGATAAAATTAAAAATATTATGGGGATTTTTTAATAAAAATAAAAGATAGTTTTACAAAACCAAGTATTTTACACTATTTACTGAAAAATCAATATTTTTAGAAAAATTCCAAATTTTCACCCTATGTTAATTTTGACATGATAATTTAAAAAATGAAATTAATTTTTAAATATAAAAATGTCTAAATTGGAATAATTTAATTATAAGTTCAACGTAAAAAACACAATAAAAATCATTTTTGATGAAAATGTATTTTTGAAGCTAAAAATGACATCACTGAAAAATTGAGTACTTATTTCCTAATAATTACTCCAAAAAATTATTATATAGGACCATTATATTTATTTCATAATTTTTTATTCCTATTCATGCCTCTAAATTTAACAGGTAGGTTATAATAGTCATGTTTCAGTAATAATATTTTAATAGTATATTGTGGTTCATTAATACTCGATGTTGCGTGTAATTCAAGCTATTGAATAAATTAAATTTAGTTGAAAAAAAATATTTCGTAAAACCTTTTTGTGTTAAATTCTAATAAGATAAATATTTAGGGATGGTTTTGGTGCAGGATGTGGGGTATTTTTCTTGTGACAAGAAAGGCCATTGGAAGGAGAATTGTTCCTTAGTGATGAAGAAAGGGGGAGATTCAGGTGTGTTTATTATTGATAGTAATCTATCCACTTATAAAAATGTTTAATATATATATATATATATATTTGATCTCACATTTGTATACAAATATAGGTACCAAGTATATTCCAAAATATTACCGGTGGTGAGGTGTATCTTTGAGAAGCCCTTGAATGACCCGAAGGCCTTCATTTTTTATTGATTTTGATAATCCACCTTTAAAGGGGTGAGGTGGAACCCTAGTAAGGCCCGTAGGTGTAAGTATTATATGTCCCATAGGCCTTATATGAAATCATTCCCTATAGTATTCAAACATTACAAACAACCCAGACTAACTACTTGGAACTGCTCCTCCCCAGCATCTTCATCTTAAAATCAGCTCTCCACCTTCACATGGCTATTTGGCTAGGCTTTCCCATGCATACACAAGATTATCACAATGGTAAGTGTCATACCCTCTCATTCTTGCAATCCATTTAGCTTCTTCTATGGTGAAATCTTCTTGATCCTCCTCCTTCTAAAGCTTGTTCCTTATAGGTTGTCTGGATTGCATCTCCACTTAAGTTGGCCCGAAGGCCTTGAGGTGGCCCGAAGGCCTTACTGACACGAAGGCCTGGGTGGACCTAAGGCCTTAAAAGACTCGATGACCAAATCAGTGTCTTGAAGGCCCAAGCCGGGGAATATTCCCAGCTTCTATAGTACTGCTACAGTACTGCTATAGTAACTCAAAAATTAGCCTCCACCTGGATTTGATCCCAGGTCTCTTGGATGCACTTAAGGAGTCTTCACCAACTGGGCTAAGGCTCATGTGCTATCTTTGAGTATCCAATAGAGCAAGACTAGTTATTATGGATATATTAACATGTTATCTCGTGTTGTCGACTCATTTAACTGTAGTTTTATAAAATTATTATTATGTTCCCAGTGTAACCAAAAATATAATATTCATGTCCAAATAGTTCGTGGATGTGTTTATTTATAAGTTTTTAAATGAGAGTTTATACTTATTTAAAAAATTTATATGTTATGGGATATCAAATTTGAATAATTGTCTTTATATACAAGAATATGAAAGTCAATTGTTAAAAAGTGATAATGAATCAATTTCACATGAATAATATCACACCTAGGTATGACATCACTAGATTGGTCATGTAAATGAGAATCATCTAAAAAAATTATATAAAGATGGGTATTTAGATCATTTTACACTCAAACCCTTGGATATATGACATTCTTATTTTCAAGCCAAAATGACCAGAGATGTAACAACCCGGTATTTTAGTAAGTGTTATTCTTTAAAGATAAACTATGTTTAATAGCTTGCTTCACATTCAACACCGAACAAAATTGAACCATGATATATTTTATTGAGATAAAACATTACAAAAAAAGTACATGAAACAATTTATTACATACCATGGTTGATTACATCCATTAAAAGTTCATATATTAAAACGATAGTAATAAATAGAAAAAAAATCAAGAGATCGCCAAAATCATCTTTTCCCATGAGAATCACCAATAGTATAACTAAACTTGTAATGATAAATAAAATCATAAAGGAAAAAAATCATTATGAAAAATCCTTAACATGGATAGAGAAGTGTGACATAAGAAGTGATTTTGAAATAAATGGTTTTAGTATGTCTTCATATAGGAATAAAATACAATAATTATAAATATGATTTCAGGTAATATGTTCTTTAGAAATATGGTTATTTGATATACATGTATCCAAGAGGTATACTATAGTTGGGTATCATTAGTAATAAATTTAAACTAATATATTTTATAAATAATAAATAGTGAACAAATACTATATTTAATTTAAATATTTTTCTTATTCTATTACGTGTTATTATTATTAAATTATGATATTATATATTTAAAAAAATTAATAAAAAAAATTTAATATCAATGTATTTAGTGATGATTATTTAATATAAAAGTAATATTTCTAAAAAAATTTCTTTTATTTAATGAGATGTGTATTTTTAATTAATATCTACTAAAGAATAATTTTAATGAAATGTATTGATAATATAAACTAGTAAATAAATTAAAAATCATCCAATTTTTATTACTAGGCAAGTATTAAAAATAAATTCATTTTATACTTAAAAATATATTTTACTAAAAAATTCCATTTTATGCGCTATACATTTTTATTTTAAGAAAATAAAAATTTGATGGTTAAATTATGATAAAATATATTATAACGTTAATAATACATTAAAAATAATTTAATTATTAAATTATAGAAAATAAGAATAATAACAATTAATATTTGAAAAATTAATTTTCATATAAAAATACTATTTTGTTATATTTTATGTTTCCATTTAAAATTTATATTCCTAAATTTTAGAATTTTAATTAAAAAATAACTTTATGTTTTTATTCTTCATGAAAAATATTATCTTAGGATTATTTTTTGGGATTTTTCTTCAAATATTGATTTTTTGGTGAATTGTATAAAATACCGTTTTTACAAATACTATGACTTTCATGAAATCAATAGGACATAAGGATGAATTAAACATTTATTAAACATTTTTATTGAAAAAATATTCATTTAATAAGTCAAATTATATATTTAAAAATATTATGTTTAAATTAAAAATGTATGTTTCACATTTTGGAGCCTAAGTTATATTCTTTCCAAAAGTATTTTTATATGTTATATACTTATTATTTTAAAATTAATTTTTATCATAATTATAAATTTAATATTATAAAATTATTTTATTTTTTTAAATAATAATTTATATATTAATTAATAAGGTAAATTTCGTTTTTGGCTATAAAAATAAGTTACCAAGGCTAAAAAATGTGTTACCATGGTAAAAATAAATTCTCATAAAAATTTAAATGAAGGTAAAGTGCTTAAAATATATCAAAACACATCCATTATTTATGTTAATGATAGTTATATGGGCCAAACCTTACCCTTCTCCATTATTTTCCACTTTTGGAGCCACTTTCATTGAATAGTGGTCTCTTATCACAAAAATGTCACTCCTCTCAATTATAAAAGTAACCCTTCACCACCCCACTTCCCCTGACACCTTAAGCCTCTTGGTTTACCAAAAATATATCCATATACCTACCTATAACTCCTAGTATCACCCTATAATTATTTATATCATCAAATTATCACCTTTTAAAGGATTAATCCAATTTAAAAAGGAGATGTTCCAAAGAGTAAGGTAAAAATTTCTAATAAATCCTTTTTCATTTATATTCCTTTATTTATTATTATGAATCCCCAAAATATTTTATACCCATGATAAATAATTAAATAGTTATCATATGTATACATAATTTTTTTTATGTTAATGGAATAATCGTCTGCTAGTTTCCTCCCAAGCATTTGAAATCCCAAAACATCACTTATTTATACACGCGGACTGCCACCTCCATGTATTAAGTATTTCATTCTTGATCACTACCTAAAATTTAATGTCGTAAGATATAATTTAATGAATAAATATGATATTTATGACATAATTAATATTCTTTAAATATAAATCATTATATATCACCCTTCCCTCTCATTCATTTGAAAATGAAAACGTCATCTGTGTGCATGTGCGGACTACTACGTCCATGGATGACATGTTTCATTTTAATCACCACATTAAATGGATGGTTGTAAAATATATTTTATGAATATATATAATATTTAAGAGAAATATATATCATGAATATTTTTCTAAAAGTATGACATAAAAATTAAAGATCATTATTATCTAATTCATTGATATTTGTAAATTACCTGAAACAAGCTCATTATGGATATCATTTTTTCTAACCATGCCACAAGTTTACATAAAATAAGAAGAGGGGTTAAAAAATAAAAAAAATGATTTAAATATATTTTTCTATTGTATAAATGATTAACTTAGTATCAAATAATGGGGTTTGGTATTTTTATTATAGAATATGTGTGCAACAATCGAAATTACTAACATTTGATGATGAAAATAAACATTTACCAGCTAATGAGTGTATAATGGTTGATTATAATTAAAGAATATAAAATTAAATAGATATAAAAAGGTTCTAAATATGTTATAAAGATATTTATTTTTATTATTCATAGTTTAAATAACCTTTGTGGAAGTCGATTGTAAAAAGGTAAGGGTTTCTCATCTCATCTTTCTTCCTTTGAGACATGTCCTATTCGCCAATTGTTTATTTTTTTGTGGTGTATATACTATTAAATGTATAAATTTTATCATGATTTTCTTGAAGTAAAATTGATTTAATAATCTATCTCAATTTTTCTCTTTCCAATGGGGTTGATTAAAATCTTTCCAAAGTTATAAGTGTTTATTTCAAATCTCATTTTTAGATTTGATATTTTTATGAATGAATTTACATATAGGGAAAATTTATGTTAACTTTACTTCAAAAAAACACAAACATTTTTTTATTATATGTTTATTCTTTTGGTTTTACATTTCCTCTCTCAATTTCATTTCCCTTGGTAAATAATTTACATGATACAATGCTTGTAATTGAAACTGGCCCAACCACTTCTTTTTAGTAGGTAATATTCCTCCTATAAATCCATTTTCATTAAATGGGTTTATATAGATCCTTATCTAGGATTCAATAATTTATTATGGTTATTTTATACTATTTTTATTCTCTGTAAAAAAAATTGAAAGGAATATTTTATCATTTTCCACCTGAGTTTTTTTCAAAAGTGTAAAAAGAATCTTCTTTTAATGTTTTTTAGGGGAACACATTATTTTATGACAATTATTATTTATAAATATTCCTTTATATTTTTAAAACTTTTTCAAAATAAAATTAATTATTAACTGTTTTTAAATGAAAATGTGTATTTCTTATTTATTTTCAAATTGATTTATATAATAACCTTAAACAAGGGTTCTTCATCTATGTTGACATCCTTTGATATTCTGTATGTTACACTAAGGTTATTTTCTTACACTACCATCTAGCTTATTTCTTTATATGGCTTATGAAATATTCAATGAATTATTTTCTAGAAAACCATTATATTTTCTAAGGGTTAAATAAGTTGTGTTTGAAAAATAAATGTTTTTATGTTGTTGTGGGACATATATATGGTTTTCGTTATATTAAAAGTGGAACCGGAATTACATCACCCTGTAATGCATTGGGTAAAGTTTTTTTCTCATGAGATAATTATGGGAATTGAGTTTTTATTCTCTCCCTGCTATGAGAATCAATAATTGATTCATACCCCACTATGTTATGGGGACTTGAAAGTGTTATGTGTGCCACTATGTTATTGAAATAATGATGTGACACTTGATCTAATTTTTTTTATAGGAAATGAGTAGTTATGATTGATATATTATTTTATGATTTCTATGATTATGTTTATACCACATTCATGTGTTTTTCATTATACTCATGTTATAAGTGATTTTGTTTTATATAATGATCAGATCCTAGATTTATGTTTTATGATCAATGATTTTATAGGGATAATCTATTAATATTATGTTCATGGACTTTTACTGTGTTATTATACCCATATAATTATAATAATATCACTTATAATAATTATTATTTACCCTTACTAAGCATTTGATCTCACCATTTATTAGGTTTCTATTCCCCAGGTTATGAAGGAGAGTATTATGATTTATTTTTCAAATAGGGTATCATATAAGAATAATTATTTTTGGAGATGCTGAAATTTTTTTAGTAAAAATTAATTATGTATCTAGTCTCTAAAGATATTAACCATTTGGGGTCTAGGATTGTGATAATACTTGTGAGATGTAATGTTCAAATTATTTAATTATTATAAAATATATTTAAGTTTATCTTGGGTCACCTCACTTGGTATTGAATCCATAAATTAAAATAGATTTTTTACAGCACCATATCTGGGATAGTGGGTCTATAGTGCCTCAAAATCTCCATTTAATAGAACTAGTGAAGGATATATAGACCTTATAAATTAGTTAATATATATTTTTATGGAATATTTCCAATGGAATATAGATATGGATACTCTAACTTCATAACTTTTATCGATGAATTTATTAGATATGAGTATATCTATTTAATATGGTATAAGTCTGGTTCCATTAAGAAAATTAAAGAATACAACAACTAATTGGTGATTCATATTTGTAATAATTTAAAGAAGCTCCACTCCAACCATGGAGGGGGATATCTTAACAAAGAGTTCGTTGATTATCTAAGGGATTTTGGGATGTTATATGAACACAATCCTTCTAATAAACCATAGTGGAACGGTTCTAGTGAATTGATGAACTACACTATGTTAAACAAGGTAAGATTAATTATGAGTCATGCAAGTCTTATGAATTATATATTTTATCATACACAGAAATATGAGTTCCAACTAAAGAAAAAAAGTAAAATTCCATATGAGTTATTGTATGGGAATAGATCTATTATATAACATATTCATGTATGGGGGTGTAAGGAATTTTATAAGAATATCCCTATCAAAAAACTAGCATCATGAGGCATGAAGTTTATATTTATAGAATATCCCACTAAAATAAGTTGATATTAGAAATTCAATCCCTATGATAAAAAATTAATTATGGAAAGAAAATACATATTTATATAAAGTGGAAACGTATAAATACCCCCTACCCTTATATCCTAAAGTAGGTGGTTAATTTATTATATTGAATTAAGATAAAAAGAATCACATTATTAATGAACAAATTGTTTAGTATCCTTGGTAAACAAGATACATACTTTAAATTTAGATTAAAATTGAAAACATAAAATACAAACAGTTTTTTATTTGAGAATGCCATATTTCCCCATAGCATATCCCCACATATCAATCATAAAATACTTCCTTGTATCTTGAGGAAAATAAAACATAAGAAAGGGGTGAGATCATATGTCCAGTAAGGGTATGCATACAGGGAAAGGTATCTCAAATAAATAAGCATAATCAATATGGAAGGGTAAATAACTGAAACAAATTACATTTAAACAATTACTTGATCGTAATATTATAGGAATAAATGATGATCAAATAAATCCATATAGGTAATCATATAAGCATGATACTTATCCATGGGTATTATTACTAATTGAATAATCACATGGAAATTACTAACTCATCTCATAATGAGGTAATGCATAATTATAAACATTAGAAATATAATGTCAATGCCCTTCACAAGATAGTTTAAATTTTTTTGTAGAAACCCATCTAATCTAGCCAACTGATTTGCCTCACGAGACCTATCAAAACATTGAGGGGAAATCTATAAATGGGAACTTCCCTTAGATTACTAAATCCAAAACATTCTGTATATTAAAGGGGTGAAACATAATCAACATAAACATTTTTATTGAAAAACTAACTTTTGAAATGTTAATACTTACCCCAATCAAATTAACATAATCATAAACCATTCAAAGAAAAATGGTGAATGGTAATAAAAGTGTGCATTCCAAGTCAAACGGATCATAAAACATCTGTAGGAATAATAAGTATGGTATTATTACAAAATATCCCCATTACAATATAATTAGAATAAGGGTTTTTATCATTTATGAATAGAAATTCCATGAAAAAAATCTTTTAAAACATTTTTGTGGAAAATAACCTTCTCACTTTGAAAATAACATTTTAAACCTAAAAGTTCACAAATCATTTTGAAAATTCCTTTCTTTTAAAATAACATTTGAAACTTATAAAATAATATTTAAAATATTGAGTGTTCAGGAAGTTGGGAAATTCTATTTTGTCGTAGATGTTCAAAGAAATATTCCTTTCATATTTTTAGTAAAAGACAAATGGATCTTGATTTGAAAATTACATAAAGATTCAATTAAAAACATTTTTTAAAAGTAAAAATGGTAAAAAATTATTTAATAAATAATATTTATTTTAAGATATAAAATATCAAATAATTTACCCAAGAGAGACTTAAACAAATACAATCCTGAATAATGATGTGAATGTGAAATAAACTCTTACTACTTTGGTAATTATTGAATCATAATCACCATGAAATAAAGAAATTAAAATAAAAAATTAAATACCATGAATGTAAATATATCCATGATATAAAATATCAAAAGGGGCATTATATACACCACAAAAAGGAATAATTGTTGATTATGGTGCATATCCCATGGAAGTAAAAGTGAGATGAGAAACTCTTACTTCATGTTCGACTTCCCTTGTATGCATCTGAAGCACATATATAATAAATATTGGATTATTATAATTATATTATATAATCACACCCATATACCTCATTTCATATATGATTTATTTAAATTATTTTAACACATATATATTAACAACTCTGTTAAAATCACTTTTTTGGTATATAATTGCTTCATTTTTCATGTATGTTTTAGTTCGCTAATTTTTTTAAATTTAATTTGATCATTGTTACATCATATATAGAAATTTAATCATGATATAAATATCATATATATTTACTATTTATTTATTTATATCTATTTATAAGATTTAGTGATAGGAAATGGATTATATTGCTTATGGAGATGGTAGGTCGTACATATGTATGTACACTTTTTATATTTTTCACAAAAGATGAAAGGAACTTAAAATAAATATTAATTTATATTTTTATAATAATAATTATTTATAAATATAATTTTTGTTAATAAAATCCATCCTTATTTCCATCCATGGAAAAAATGAAAATTATTTCACATCACTATGTGGAGGCGGTAGTTTGCACATACGCACAAGCGATGTTATTGTTTTCCAACTGATTAGAATATAAGAAGTTATATGTGATATTATATTTCTATAAATATTTTCATATAATAAATATAATATATATTAATTAACTTTATTCTTATTACCTTCATGTAAATCGTAAAAGAAAAATGAATCACATTGCTTCGTGAGGATGTAGTTTATCGTACACACGAGTGACATTATTGCATCCCCCATGGAATAGAAAGCATGAAGGTATATGTGATATTATAATTATATAATTATAATAATTTTATAAATATCATATAAATATTTTTAATCCATCATTATATCCATCCTTGAAAAGTGGTGATAGAAAATGATTTACATCGGTTCGTGAGGTGGTAGTCCCCCATACACACGATCAACAATTTTGTTTCCCTTTTGATAGAAGTGAAGATAGATATGAGTTATTCCATTAACATAATAAAATATTAGTATATAGTTGATATTGGTTTTATTATATTATCATATTTTAAAAATATTAAACGTATTTGGAAAAGAAATAAAACAAATACGCATGTTTAAGAATTTCACCACCTCTTTAGAGTGCCTCTTTAGGTTTCTACATAAATCCTTCATCGGGAGGGATTCATAATCAAACTAAAACCTATTATATGTGGGTAGGAAATTAATTAAATAATTATTGTGGTTATTGGGTGAAACAAATTTTTTTAAAGTGTTAATAGGGGAGGATAGTTGGTGGCCTTTTATAAGTGGGGTGAGGACACATATAGTATTTTTTTTAAAAGATAAAGTAATACCTAAGTTTTTCTCATGAAAAAATCCTACAAAATATGTTATTTTAAATCCTTAGAGGTTATAAGGTCTAAATATTTCCATATAATGGGTTATTTTCTAGTTTTATGTCATTTTTAATCCTTCGTTTACTAGTTTCACCCCTAGGTAAACCCATTTTTACCTTAACCGTGATAATTATTTTTTACTATTTTCATTATTAATAATGGTCAAAAATTAAGCTACACTTATTAGATAATCTAAAATATTATTTTTCAAAACATTTAATCCAATTTTATAGATTCAATTCATATAATAGGTATAATTCAATTTGAAACTAAACAGACAACACGATGAAGGAACGATTTTCCAAAGAGAAAATTCTCATAAGTATATAATGTTTTAATATAAAAATTCAATATGAAATTGATTAAAATGACCTAAATTAGTTATATTTTAATATAATTGAAATAATTTAATTTATGAAAATAATATATATTTTAATTTTGTTAAAAATTTAAAAGAAAATGCAGTTTTCAATAAAAATCTGTATTTTTTACTATTCATCAAAATAATTAATCTTTTCAGAAGTTTTCAAAAATTCACCCAAATATAATTTTGACATGTATATTTCATAAAAAAATTATTTTATAAAATAAATATTCTAAAAGTGGTAATAATTAATCATAAATTATGTGTGAAAAACGTGATTAATCTACCTTTTAGAAAAATATAGTTTTTTCACAAAACATTTCTTTCTCTTTCAAATGGTTCTTATTTTATTTTGAATTAATATATTACCATTGAATTTATTTTATACCTACTTAAAAAAATATAATTTTATAAAACTAGTTATTATTATTCATACCCATCATCTTAAGTGGTAGGTTATGATGGTCAGATTTAAATAATAATATTTTGACATAATATTACTTTTTGTTCAAACCCAATGTTGTGTTCATTAAAAACGAACAAAGTGATTAAATTTATTCAAATATAAAAGGAGGGTTTTATTCACACACGCATGCTATAAAGTATAGGGTTTTTACATTCTCTTATAATCTTTTTGTTGCATGTCATATAATCTATTAAATATGATGTTTCTATTTTAAATCTCAAGATGTTACATTCTACCCCACTTAAATAAACTATGTCCTCGTAATTTAATCTTGATCTCAGTAATAAAGAGTTTTGAAATTTAGAAATATCTTTATTGAAATAAAACTTTTTTAGAAGGGTTAATAAAATACCCTCTTAATAAGAGAGAAATGGAAGTATGAAGAACATCTAGAATAATCACATAACTAGGTTTAAAAGTAGTATAACATAGGAGAGAAGTAAATATATGGACATGGAAGAATAACATAATTCCCAAATAATTATAGAGTGGG
This sequence comes from Viscum album, assembly GCA_963277665.1. Lineage (NCBI taxonomy): Eukaryota > Viridiplantae > Streptophyta > Magnoliopsida > Santalales > Viscaceae > Viscum > Viscum album. Next base: position 1,371,414,536 of record OY728129.1, on the reverse strand, counting down.
GTAGTGGTAATTGATCATAATAAATTGAATGATCAAGAGAAATTCAACAACCAAAAAAATTAAATCTATGATGAGTAAAAAGACCATTTGATTCATTAAAAAAATTACTAGGATAACATTTTTGTTTCAAGATCCTTTTATTATAGTTGAGGAATTCAGTTACCATTATGATAGAGAACACCATAAAATTCTATTAAAATTTCATACGTTATTTTTGATTCAATTAATTACTACTTCATCACTTACTCCCATAAATGAATATCTAATAAGATTTTTTTATGCATGAAGCACCAAAATTAACATTTATTATATCATTATATTAATAAAATAATGAAAAGTAATTCCTCATATCTCTATATATTTTTAATAACCAAAATGGTTAGCACTACTTATCCAATATCACCCAAAGTTCAACTTAATACATTTCATAATTGGTTAACCATAATAATTTTCCAAAATATATCTTACCAAATTCAAATTACAAAAAAATAAAAGGAAGGTCACTAAATCAAAATTATATTACCCATACAATATAAATTAGATCTTAATTTTACATTATAAATGTGTAAATACCATTATCACCATAAAACCTTAATGAAAATATGCATGCCTCCAAAAATAAAATCTTATATTATTGAATAAATTCCCTAAATCCAAACATGCAGTAAACTCCAACAAAGATAACATAAACCATAAAAACACTAACCAGTTTCAATGTCACTAATAAAATACCATAAGCATATCTCTATCATTATTATCTCAAAATATATCACATATTATTATCTTTCCTCAATCATGTTTTTTCTAAGAATTTCAACTGGCCATTAAATAAATTTTCATGGTTATTGGTACCATTCAACATATTCTCTCAAATCCTTAAAGAAAATGTATTACAGTAAAATCCTTATTGATTTTATAATTCTTATAATCATAATATCATTGATAACATACTCCTATTAATAAATTTTTTAATCTAAATACACAATAACATTAATCATTCCACTTTGACCATAGTAATAGCATAATCATTCCCTTGATCCCTTAGTTTTTTCTAAAGTATGTTCCCTTCATGCTTGCGGCCTTCATTTTTATAGTGATCATTATCCTTACATTTTAAACAGTGAATATAAAACCTTTCTTTATTAACATTGAAATCAATGGTATGGTGGCCTTTCTCTACACAGATATAGATAATTATCATTCTCTTCAAGAAAGTACCAGGGTGTTTCTTTTCACAATTATCACATGGGTTAAAATCCAACTTTCCATTATTCCATTTAGTAGTTTTTTCCTCTTTATTCCTCTTCTTATCATGTTTCACATAAAAAAAATCAAAACAAAGAAAATTATTTATCTATATTTATAGCATATTATACTATATTCTAATATGATTAGAATGTTTTGGAGACTAGTTACCTTCGAAATATTGACTTAATCCCTTCAAAAAAATTATTATTCTTACTCTTTGGATTGCATGAAGTCATATGGTTCCCATTACCTATACTATGAACCATTTATAAACAATTTAATACACTAGATTATATCATTACATAATTAAAATGAATGTATAATCCAAAAAATAGTGAAACACTTAACATAAATTGAAAAAGTATGTAGGGATTATCTCAAAATCATATACATGGTTTCTTCAGTAAAGTTTTCAAATCATAAAAACATTTTCAACCCATTTAGAAGGGTTTAAAAAGAAAATGTGAATTAACCCAAGAATATCTACCCAAAGTGTCAAAATTGGTGTGTATTAAGGCTCATTTTTATGTACTAGGTTATGATTGTGTCAATCCCAATGTTCCCTTTTTAGAGTTATTACCCCTAGGTATAACTATTCCAAAACCATGTCCACTTGTAGTATCCAAAAATGGATGTATTTCAAGGAAAACCACATAACATCAACCTTAAAAAAAATTATCATTTCATTATATACTTATACTCAATGTCTATCATATAGTCATGTTCCCTAATATATTTTTTCCAAAATCTAGTTCCCAAGGATTCTACTAAACTTCATATGATACCAACTATAAATACCTCAATCCTAGTAGCCCAGAGTCTACGGTTAATTTACTACATTGGTAAAAGATACAAGAAATCACATCTTGAAATACTGAATAGTTTAATAGTCCTGGTAAATGAGATACATACTTTAAATTCACATTAAAATTGAAAACATAAAATACACATAGTTCTTTCTTTAATAATTTTACATTTCCCCTTAGCGTATCCCTTCATATTAATAATAAAACACTTCCTGGTATCTAGGATAAAATAAAACATAATAAAGGGATGATCTCATAGGCTTAGTAAGGTTATACATACATCATAATAAATCATGAATAAATAAGAATAATCAATATGTCAGGTTAAATAACTGAAACACATTCCATTTAAATAATACCTTGAGAATAATATGTAAGGATTAAATGATAATAAAATAAATCCATATAAATAATCACATAAAATTAAAACTTATCCATGGATATTATAAATAATTTAATAATCACATTAAAATCAACAATTGATCTCAAAATTATGGAATGGAAAATGTTAGACATTTTAAACATATTATCATGTCCTTTTGCAAGACATTTTAAATCTATGGGTAGGAACCCATTTAATTTAGTCAACTAATTTTCCACATGAGACATGTCGATACATCGAAGGGATATCTATAACCAGGCCCCACCCATAACTTACTAAGTCGAATATATTAATCATATTAAATGGGTGAAGCATAATCAACATAAACATTAATATTAAAAAAAATTTACATATTAAATGTTAATACTTGCCCTAATAAAATAAACATAACCATAAATCACCCAGAATAAAATGGTGAATGGTAATACAATTGTACATCTCAAGTCAAAATGATCATAAAACTTACAAAGAAATAATTATGATGGTATTATTACAACATACCCAAAGTTGAGCATATGTATAATAAGGGTTGTTGTCATAGATGACTATAAATACTATAGAAAGATCATTAGGAATAGTTTTTTGGAAAATAAACTTTTCACTTTGAAAATCATATTTTAAAACTAAAAGTTCAAAAAAAAATGAAAATAATTTTCCTTGAAAATAATATTTAAAAATTATAAAATAATCTTTAAAACATTGATTGTTCATGAAGATAACAAATTTCGTTCATGTCGTACTCGTTAAAACAAATATTTCATTCGCATTTTCAATAAAAGTCAAATGGGCCTTGTTTTGAAAATGATATAAAAATTCCATTAAAAAAATTTTTATAATTAAAAATGGGTAAAAACCCATTTAAAAAACATTTTAATAATTTTAAAAACATTCTTTAAAAAAGTTTTATATAACATGGATATTGATGAAAAAATATTTTCAACCGAAGATAGAAATAAAGTCATATTTTCTTGAAGAACAAAATTCAATCATTTTAAGATCCAAAGTGTGTAAAATGGTGCTATTAATTGAAAAAAATCTTGAATAACCATAGTAAGTTTTTTTATTTTAATATATAAATATAAAATAATTACCCCAAGGGAGTCTTAAACAAAAACAATCTCGAATAATGATGAGATTGTAAATAAATCCATACCACTTTAGTAACTTTTGAATCATAAGACTCATAAAAGAAATAAATTAAAATGAAACTTTGAATACCATTAGTATAAATATATTCATGATATAACATATAAAAAGGGGAAATATATACAATACATAAAGTAATAAGTAATAAATATAGTGTGTGTCTCACGGAAGCAAAAGTGATACAAGAAACCCTTACCTCATGTTCGGCTTCCTTAGTATGTGTCTAAACCTCCTATATAATAAACATTGTTTTATTATAAATATATTACAAAACCAAACTCATATATATCATTCTATATATTATTTACTTATATTTATTTGGCACCCATTTATTAACAACCCTTTGTTAAAATCATTGTTTCGGGTGATAATTGCTTCATTTTTCGTGTATATTTTAGTTTGATGATTTTGGTCCTTTTAATTTTATCACGGTTAAATCATATACATAGTTTTATCCATGATATAAATATAATATATATTCATTATATATTTATTCAGAGTAATCTATAAAATTTAGAGATTGAGAATGGATTACACTATTCATGGGGACGGTAGGTCCTACATATACATGAATGTTATTTCCATTTTTCTCGATAGATGGAACGAAAGGAAAATAAATATTAATTAAACTTTCCAGAATAATTATTATGTTATATATATATAATTAATATTGATAAAATCCTTACTTATTACTATCCATTTAAAAATTAAATGAAAAACATTTCACATCACTACGTGGAGGCGGTAGTCCACACGTATGCACAAGCGACATTATAGTTTTCAAAAAGATGGAAGGAAAGAAGTTATATGTTATATTATATTTTTAAAAGTATTAATATATCATAAATGTCACATGTATTCATTAACTTTATCATTACTACCTTCCATGTAAATCTTAATTACATTGCTTCGGGAGACGATAGTATGTCGTACACATGAGCGACGATATCGTATCCTTCATGTAATGGAAAGTAAAAAAGGTATATGTGATATCATAATTAAATAGGTGTAATAATTTCATTAATATTATATAAATATTTTAAATCCATCATTATATCCATCCTTTAAAGTTGTTGATGGAAAACGAGTTACATCGGTTAGCGAGGTGGTGGTCCTCCGTACACATGATCGACAATTTTGTTTCCCATTTAATGAAACTGAATATGGATCTGGGTTATGAAATTATCATAATTAAATCCCATTATATAGTAGATACCGATGTTATTATATTATCATATTTGAAAAAAAATTAATGGTTTTAAGAATAAATAACACAAATATGCATGTTTAAGAGTTTTACCTCTTCTTTAGATAGCCTCTTCAGTTTTATAACTAAAGTCATCTTAGAAGGGGTTAATAAAAAAAATAAGAAATATAAGATGTGAGGAGTGAATTAATGAAGTAATTTTTATTGGTATTTGATAAACCAAATTGTTTTTTAAGTTTGAATAGGGGAGAATAGGGTGGCCTTTTATAAATGGGATAGAGGACACACATGGATGTTTTGAAAAGATAGAGTGATACACACATTTTTATCCTGAAAAGCCTCCAAAAGAGCTCATTGTCGACCCTTATAGATGATAAGGTCTTAATATCTCATATAATTTGTGTTTAATATTTTTTAGGTCATTTAAACCCCTGTCTTCTTATTTTACCCCCCCCCCCACCCGGTAAACCCATTTTTACCTTAAACATGATAATTAATTTTTAATGTTTTTACTATTCATTATTGTGAAAAATTAAGTTAAACATATTAGATAATATAAATTATTATGATTCAAAATATTGAATCCATTTTTATAAATTCAACTAACAAAAGTTTCATAATTCAATTAAAAATTAAACTGCATACATGATGATAGATCGATTTTCTAAATAGAAATTTCTCATAAGTATATATTGTTTTAATATCAAAATTCAATATGAAATTGATTACAATGACCTAAATTAGTTAAATTTAATTTAATTTAACTAATTTTACTATTAAACCAATTTAAACTATAATTTATCATTGTAAATAATTTAATGAAATAGGTATTTTTCAATAAAAATTGGTATTTATCACAGTTTATAAAAAAATTTGCCTTTTTAGAAAATTCTAAGAAATTAATCCAATGATAATTTTAAAATTTATATTTAAAAAATTAATTTTCTTTAAATACATTTTCTAATAGTGGTAAAAATTAATTTTAAATTATGTTCGCAAAACACGACTAATCTATCTTTCATAAAAATACAGTTTTTCATAAAATGTTAATTTTTCTTTCAAATGGTTCTTATTTTATTTCTAATCAGTAGATAACCCTTGAATTTATTTTATAAATATGTAAAACATATAATTTTCGTAATTTATCTATTAATATTAATACCTTATATCTTAATGGATGGGTTATAATGGTCATGTTTAAATAATAATATTTTAATGGGGTATCGCGTTTTGTTCAAACCTGGTGTTGTGTGCAATGAACGCTATTATAGATATTGGTTTTTTAAAAAAGAAATATTTTTGGATACATATCCACTCTACTAGATTTGGCCTAAGGCATCGATTCTTAACAAAATAACCTATTATAGTAATCTGGGTGAGACAAATATTTAGAGGGTGGACTTTCCCGAAGCTTGTGATTGGGCTTGGAGGACACTTCCCTGTGTTTTTTGTAATACCAAGGGATCTATACTCTTTTGAAAATGTTCATTAACGTTTTTATTAAATCCATTTGAATACCTATTTTTAAAACATAGAGAGATACCCTAATCCCATCCATATAAATCAAAAAGGACATTCCAATTATTTCTTAAGGGGATCCTCATATAACCAATGCCAAAGAGTTCATACATTGTGACCTAAGGATGAAGTTCCACATATCACTTCAAGCATGGTGTGAAAGAGTCAATTACTAAAAAAACCTTCTATTATTTACTGAATATCGCATGTAGGGGCCTGAGTCTCTCTTGTGGCATGGTACAACCAATTGTTCCATTGATAAAGTCCAAGGGGTATTCCCTAGGGAACTAGTGGCACTCGTCTGGAGGTAAAAATAGATAACGCATGGTGAGACCATCTCTGGAATAGATGATTTGTCCCCTGACATGTTTAACAACCATTAAAAATTATATCAAGAAGTAATGAGAGTTTATCCAAGGGTTCCTTAAGTTGTAACCCCTTGTTTCAACTTCAACACAATGGTAAAAGAAGTAAACAATCATTAAACATTTATAAATTTCAACTGGAGGTCCATTACTTTTAATTCAGGAATTTATATGGTAATAGGTATAAGTGGTCAACATAAACCAATGGGAGAACCCTATATCCCAAAATTTTTAAGGATCGTGGCCAATTCTCATGGCCAATATCAAACAATTCCATTTAGTGGTGTGGGGTATAGGTACCCAATACATGTTTTAAACTTTGAATTCAATTAAAAAGAATATCCCAAGTCATTAATTATTATGAAACACCCCTCAAGGGGTGTTTGAGAAACCTAAGGCAATGGAAAATTGAGCCTCAAAGGCGAGGACACCTAATTGGGTGGAATATATAAATTAAATCAACACAAGGGGTTGATTATTTGTTGACTTAGGTCTCTAAGGGATAGGTAACGCATTAAATTTAATTTAATTAACAAAAATGGAGAGAAACAGTAATGGTTTAGCTCACAGCACAGTGGTGTAATTTATATAATGCAATGAAAAGGTGATAAAAGACGTAGACTGCCTACCTTAACCTCATAGAGATCCCATTATCCAATATCAACCTTTGATTCAAGCTAGGTTGGAAGAAATAAAAAAAATCAAATTCCATGAAAAAAGGTAAAATGATCTTGCACCCAAATAGTGCAACTGATGAGATGAGGAACTTTAAATAGATTAGATAGGATTAAAGATCATACCTCTAGCTTTCTATAGGATCTGACAGAGATCTAAATTGAGATAGTATGGAGGGTATCTATCAGAACCTATGAAAGGATGAGGACGGAACCTTTAATGTGAGGGAGGGGAGCTCATCTAATTAGGTAAATAAAGAGGAGGAGGAAGAAATTTTTTAAGTCATTTAAGAAGTAAAAATTTGTAACATCACCCACAAAACCCACTATACATGGTTTATCCAAATGGTTCACCAAACCATGCTCCAGTCACTGGTATAAGGGGTTACTTCACATGGTTTGTCGCATGGTCTATATTACCACGCACAAACCATGCAAAACCACTCTATCAAGAATTTTATATAGCCTGCACAGTCATGAATCCTAGGTCATATGGTTTCAGAAAAATAGTGTGGCAGCTAGTTTCCCACTATCTATAACCGTATGGTTTAGGAAAACTATGCGGGTTGGGCATCACAGTTTATAATAACTGTGTGGCCCGTTTTTTCTTCCCCTTTCAGGTATTTAGGATCCAAATGGGCCCCCAAAAACACCTGAATCCTCCTTGGACCTCTTAGGAAACTTAAATAGGTCCAAACCAAAGAATTTAAACCAAAAATAAATGATCTATAACTTAGAAAAAAGTTTGGATATTACAACCTACCATCTTTAAGACAAACCATCCCTGATTTTCCCTTTTGAGGGTAGTAAAACATGTTCTATGGAGTGTTCTGGACACTATTCACATACATCAGCTTTTTTCTCCCAGGTCTCATCTTATATGCATTTATGCTACTATATCACCTAGACTAGAGGAACTAACCTACCTCGAAGAGCCTTCATGATACCGTCAATGATATGTATTGGATTCTACTCGAAGGATGTATCCTATTCTTGCTCGATATTGTTACGGTCGAATGAATGAGATGGGTCAAAGTGATACTGTTGAAGCTGAGATACAAGGAAGAAGTCATGCACGACAAGGTACCTCTGAGGTAATAGAAACTGATAGGATATCGGCTTGACTCTCTCCACTATCTCTAAAGTACCAACATATCAAGGTGAAAACTTTCCCTGTCTCCTTATTTGTCTGTGACCCAATCTAGGTGATACATGCAGAATGACCTGATGTCCCACCTCAAACTCCGTAGGTCTATAGAGACGATCAGTATAACACTTATTCATAGACTGAGTTCTATCCATATGCTTTTGAATGTTATGGAATTGATCTAAAATATCTTAAACCAGACAAGGACCTAGTAGAGCTATATTACCTACGTCAAGATAGTGTAAAGGTGAATAGAATGGTCTACTATATAGGGCCTCAAACAAAGCCATATGAATCATTTCCTAGAAACTTGTTTTGTAGGAATACTCAACTATAGGGATATTATTTTCCCAGAAACATCCAAAATGAAGTATACAGGCTCGTAGAATATCCTCTAACACCCGGATTGTCTACTTAGACTACTCACCAGTCTGAGGGTGATTTGTAGTTCTTAAGAGAAATTGTGAACCCATTTCCTTCTACAACCCTTACTAGAACCATGAATTAAACAAATAATATCTATTCAAAATGATAGAATAGGTAATACCATGAAGTCACACTATCTACCAGATATACATCCTTCCTAGCTCGTCAACTAAGAAGGTTTCTCGGATCGGAAGGAAGTGGAAGACCTTTATCAACCTATCCATGGTTATCCATACTATATCACTGATTTCAGGTGATCTCAGCAGGACCATAATGAATTCCATGGTGACTTTTTTCTATTTCCACTCATGTATGGATAGAGTCCATAGAAGTCTAGTAGGTCGTCAGTGCTCTGCCTTCACCTACTGACAGGTGGAGTACTGAGTAATAAAGCATGCTATCTACCTCTTCATATATTGACACTAATACTGATGATGCCTGTATCTATATATATTTTTAAGACCAGGATAGAATTCCCATACATAGGTTTGATACTCCTTCATAATATCTTCTCATATATTGGATGACACCCAAACATTATCACGAAAGAGAAGGGTCTCACTACCATCAACAACCCAACTAGGAGGTTGGTTCTCTCCTATAATTATCTACCTGAGAACGAAGCCTTATGAATCTGATAATTTCCTCACCCTAAACCATTCCATAAGGGAGGAGGTCACTACTATAGCTGATAGTTTTGTGTTGTTCTTGAACCTCTAGATGAAACTTAAAAAACAAATCCATAATCTTTCACCCACATTTATCCTCCTTGATTGCTTGTGTCTGAGTCTTCAGGATCAAGTCATCAGCTACTTCATTTCCATTTCCAAGTGTTTAATAATGCTAAAAGTTGAATGACTATATGTATTCAACTCACCTTCACTGCTTCATATTCATGTCTCGCTGATTGGAGATGTATTTGAGACTTTTATAGTCCATGTAGACAACAAACCAATCACCCAACAAGTAATGCTTCCAATAGCTTATAGTGTGAACCAAGTATTTTATATCTAAGTAATTTGTAGGACAGTTCTTCTCATAAGGTCACAACTGGTGGATCCATACTATACAACCTGATGACCTTGCATCAGAACTACACCTAGCTCAATTTCTGAAGAATCACAATAGACAATTAAACTTCTTCCCAGCTCTGGCAGAATCAGAATCTGACCTTAATTGAATCTTCCCTTTGACTCCTAAAATTCTATCTTATAAGATTCAATCAAGTCAAATTTCACACCCTTCTTAGTCAATTCCATAATCATTGCTTCCTCTCATGAAAAGTACTTGATGAATCACCAGTAATATCCATTTGGCCCTAAGAAGTTTCATATATTGAATATATTCTTAGGATGGTCCTATGAAATCATGTCACTCGCCTTATTTGAGTCAACTGATACACCTACCTCAGATATGATATGAACCAAGAAGTGAAACTTACTCATCAAAAAGTGTAATTTACTGATCTTTTCATATATATAGTTCTATATAAATAGGTAATATATAGAAATAACCAGGTAATACATCCCTCAAATGATCCACAACTAGAGGTAATTCCATGAGATGCATTCATTGATCGCTCATAAATAGACTATCCAACGGGGCTATTACTCCACCTAACCCAGTATGCTTGATTCCATATAAAATGACCTAGATATTAAATTCACAATTATGTATATATTTATTTTCCATGGGTGATAACACTAACACTTGATGGTGGTTGCAATCCACCTGGGCTTGATTAGGCACAAGATAGTCCATACTGAGAATAATGTCGAATCTAGTCATCTTGGGTATGAAGAAACTCCATAGGAAATGGTACCCACCTATTTAAAGGGGGAATCATTACATAGTCATATACCCTCTTCCTGAACTCCAAATGGAAACTCAAGGGTCATAACACCACAAGAGAACTCTATCACTAAGCACAAAATTCCCATGGTTATAGAAGTTAGAAAAGAGTGTGATGCACTTGTATTGAATAATACAGATCCTAAATTAGAGGCTACTAGAATAGTACATCTAACTATAGATGGCCTTGGACTCTACTCTGTTGGTGTAGGATAAATAGTATATATATGGTCAAAACTGTGGCCTTCAGATACTATCTCAGTAGCCTGAGTAGACCCACTTTCCTAACAACGGAACTCTAAATCCTAACTATCTCACCCACGACCACTTGGTCAGCCTGAACGATCTACAGAAGAACATATTTCTAACTTTCTATGTGTCACTAACCTTGCACATGAGGGTGGTTCTAGAAAAAAAACTTATTTTCTTGTAATCAGATAAAAATAATGGAAGAAACACTAGAGGTGACCCAACCTGCCACAATCCCAGTACTCAATTGGGCTTTTCATACACTGGGGATTTTTGGGGCCTAAAATACCACACTAGTGACACACCGCATTTATTTTAGTGCATGAAACTAGGCCAGTAATTCCCCCATGTGTACCCTTGGATTTTCGCTTCTTGTCGTTGGACACCCCACTACTTTGTATAGAAGATGAAGTTCCTAGTTACACATTGACATATTCCCTTTGGTTTTACTTAGTGATAAGGTCATGGCTCCCTATCTCTAAAATAATGGTCAAAAAAATATGTTCACCTATGTGTGGATGGAATATGAAATCCCATCCTTAATGTTCCTTGTAGTAGTCAGCTCATCACCAGTCAGGGTTGGTGTAAAATGATGCAATTCAGGGAAGAGAGCTAAGTATTCCATCACTAATATGTTACCTTGATAAATGTGAATAAATTATCTAATAGGATATGTTATCAAGGTCTAAGGAAATAAATAATCGAATATGGTTGTCTCTAAGTCTACCCAGACCATACCATGGTGTCGACCAGCCTACGTCAGAAGGTCCCACTAATGCTTGGCGGAGTCACACAGCATGTAGGTCGCAAGCTTGACCCTCCACTCTGGAGGCATCTTGATATGCTTGAAGATTGAAATAATTTCCTCTAACCAAGATTCAACACCCTATGTCCCACCATCCCCCGATAATGTGGTAGGATGATACTGTCGGAACTCGTGATTCATCTCTTCCATAGAAGGGGTGGGTCAAGTAGTTCCCTGTACTGACTGCATGAACTGGAGGAAGCTATAATGGAACTAGGTAGTGGAACCCAGTGGAGGATCTGGATGAGTTGAATTATGTGGCACTACATGATGTATCATAGGTGGATCATGTCCCACCACCTCTGAGATATGATCATATTCACTCTCCTGGCATGCAACATGAGTTTGTTGTAGTGGCATGGCTCTACAAATTAAAACTCATTCCTCAGACAGGATTTATAACTGATAGGTAAGGTTTTAAAGAAGGAAAGGTACAAGACTTCCTATAAACATGCTACAACCCCTTGACTACTCCAAGATATAGGTCTGGGTGATAATAAAAGGTCACATAAGAAAGCATAGGGAACATGGCCTACTTACCACTACTAGGTCTGGTCAGGATAGGATCTCATATAAGAGATCCAATTCATTTTAAGAACCATATTAATTTTCATTTATTTGGTTATGAACATCATGATTCAGTTAATTGCATCTCCATTCCGACTTATAAGGGCCCATACACCATATAGATTGAAATTTTCATGGTAAGTAACTATATCCTGACACCTACACCAAACAACAGGTGTGACAGGCCATGGGTTGTGTTTTGATTGGATGATATTCCATTAGAAACCACCAATCAAACCAATGAAAGTAGAATTTTTAGTAAATATAACTAACTATGATATCATAGAAAATAAAATCATGCTATAAGGCATAACTAACAAGGCACACATAGCAATCAAAATCAATACAGGAAATTCACACAGAAAAGTAGATATGGCATGGCATAATGTATGGAATTTTAAGTCCTATTGTGCCTATTATGATGCATGATTCTAATTTTCCCTCATATCATCGGGATAATAGTAAAAGGAATCCCATAAAACATTAATAGTAAAAAGAAATTGTTCCATCCTATGGTGAAATTCATGAAACTATAATAGCGCATCAATAACATTATTTACCCATCCTCGGTAATTTGGGTTTCCCCTATACATCAGTTAGCTACTACTAAGAACAGGCTTATGACCAAATTCTAATGTCCTAGTATCCTTTCTAACACAAATATTAAGACAAAAGCAAAATAACCCCTCTGATACCACTTTGTAATGTCCTGACCTGGATGCCACCCACAGATGACCCGAGCTGGTCGGCCACAAGACATTAAATGCACCTCCCTAAATACCAAAGGTTGTCGACTAGTAGAGATGAACTTGGTTATGTCTATGGGTATACTATTCCCTCATTTATCAGAGTGGATGATAGAAATATATATATGAAATAGTGTACAAAATGAAGTAGTGGAAACCAAAAAAAATTAAATATTTAAGATAAATACCAATAAGAAGATGTTAGATAAATATATGGTACAATATGATGATAATTCTATGACATGTAGGGATAAAAAATGACTGTTCATGTAGGGGATACAAGCATATACAACATTTTTACAAAATATAAAAAAGGTGGAAATGATATAACTATAATCTCGAGCATATTCATGGTCCTATGCTCATAAAAATCCATCCTAGTAAATCAAGTCAATCAAGAATTAGAATCTAGTAGCTTCCATTTCTCTATACCTTCAACCATAATGCCTACTTGGGTACCAAAGGTACCAGAGCAGGGTGTGATATACAATATCAGTAGTTCGGAACCCACAATGTCTAGGCCAATCCATAATTTTCATTATAAATTAAATAGGGTTCCTTAACCATTTAAATTAAGGAAAAAATAAATAAATAAAAGCACTAGAGTGGGATCCACTTGGATATTTGTCTAGAAAACCTGATTCATCCTAAGATAATGAGTATAAACTAGAGGAACCTATAATGGTAATCTGGGTGAGATAAATAGTTTGAGCATGAACTTTCCCCAAGATTGTGATTGTTCTTGGAGAAAACTTCCATACATTTTTTGGAATACCAAGGGATCTATCCTTTTTTGAAAATTTCCATTCACCTTTTCTTTATTTCATTTTGAAAACCTCTTTATGAAACATAGTGATACACTCTAAGCCCATCCATGGAAATCCAAAATGACTTTCCAAGTATTGCTCAAGGGGATCCTCATATGATCAATTCCAAAGAGTATGTATGTGGTGACCCAAGGATGAAGTTCCATGTGTCACTCCAAGCATGGTGTGAACTATTAAAGTACAAAATAAACCTATAAGTCCATACCTAGTATCACACATAAGGGCTCGAGTCTCTTGTGGCATGGTACAAACAATCATGCCATCGAGCCCATCCAAGGGGTCTCCCTTAGGGATCTGGTGTCACTCATCTAGAGGTGAAAATAGATAACATACGATGATCCCATATTAGACATAATTTATATGTCCCCTAACATGTTTACTAGCCATTAAAAAAATTATTAAGAAGGAACGAGAGTCCTTCCTTTGGGTCCTTAAGTCAAAACCACTTGTTTCACCCTCAGAACAATGGTGAAAGCAATAAACAAGAATTAAACATTTATCAAGTTCAATTGGATGTCCATTAAATTTAATTCAGTCATTTATATATAATAGGTATAAGTGTTCAATTCAAACTAATGGGTGGACCATGTATGTCATAAGGCTTAAAGTTCATGGCCTATTCTTATGGAAAATATCAACTAAATTCAACAATTCCATTTAATGGTGTGGGGTATAGGGGCCCAACACATGTTTCAACCATTTAATTCAATTAAAAAGAAGGTCTCAAGGAATTAATTATAATGAAACACCCCTCAAGAGGTGTTTGAGCTACCTAAGGAAGGAGAAAAGTGATCCTCAAAAGTGGGACACCCAATTGGGTGGAATGGATCAAGGAGAATAGCCCAAGGAGTTGATTTGCTACTAAATTTGGCCACCAAGGGATAGTTAAGGCATTAAATTTAATTTAATTGACAAAATAGGGGAAATCGAAAGTTTCCAGCTCACGGCATAATGTTTCAATTTATAAAACATAATGAAATGGCACGAAAACATGTAGACCACCTAACTTAGCCTCATAGATATTCCCTCATCTAGTTTCAACCTTTGATTCATTCTAGGTTGGAATAAATTAACGAAACTATCAAATTCCATGAAAATTGGAAAAATGATATTACACTAAAATACTGCAACATATGGGACAAAGAAATTGAAATAGATTAGTGATGGTTAAATATTGTATCTCTAGCTTTCTATAGGTTCTAATGACAAGTGAAACAGAGCTCTTATGAAGGAGATCTATCAAAACCTATGAAAGGAGGAGGATGGAGCTCTAAATGTGAGGGAGGGGAGCTCATCCACTAGATAAATAAGGAGGAATAAGAAGAAAATATTTAAATCATTTAAGATGGGGAATCCTTAATTTCTCCCACAAAACCCATTGTGCACGGTTTAGACGTATGGTTGGCCAAATTGTACGCCAACCATGTGTTAGTCATTACTATAAGTGGTACTTCCTATGGTTTGTCTAACCATACACAGACTGTGAAAAAACACTCTATTAATAATTGTATCCAACTCACATGGCCATGTTCCCTAGGTCATATGGTTACAGACAAATTGTGTGGCCCCCAAGTTCCCACTATCAGCAGCCATATGGTTTAGGGAAACTGTGTGGGCTGGGCAGCGCGGTTTATACTAACTTTGTGGCCCAATCGTTTCTTCCCCTTTTAGGTATATAGGCTTCAAATTATCTCTCGGACTCACCTAAAACCTCCATGAACCTTTTAGGATACTTAAATATGGATAGAAAAAATAATTTAAACCAAAATTAAATCATATGTACCTTAGGATGAATATGGGACGTTACAATCACTGAGGAAGGTGACACGTTATTATTTGAAGATAATGAACCTATTTTCTATAATGAAGAAAATAATCTAAAAAGTTTCAAAGTGGAAAAAATCAATTAATTATGAAATATATTCCATGTATCATAAACACGTTTGGGTTTTGGAGGACCCTCTAGTTAATGTAAACCCTATTGATTGAAAATGGGTACTCAAGAAGAAGCTGAACACGGATGGTAAAGTTAGTTCCTATAAAGCATGATTGATCTATAAAGGGTTTAAGTAACATCATGAAATGGAAAATGAAAAAACTTTTTCACTAGTTTATATGATAAAATCCATCATAATTATAATTTTCATAAAATTTTATCATGATTAGTAGATTTATAAAATGGATGTCAAGATATATTTCCTTAGTGTAAGACTTGTTTATGATTTCTATATGACACAACCAAAATGGTTTAGGACTCCAAAGGATTCCAATAAGCAATGAATGTTGTCGAGATCCATATATTGGTTGAATCAAGCATTAAGAACCTAGAACATAAGTTTTTATGTGGCCGCCAAAAAATTTGGTTTCATAAATAATGAATCTGAGCTCTATGTCTACAGTAGGTTTTATAGGACTATAATAGTTTTCCTAGTATTATATATTAATTAAATATTGCTAATAGGAAATGAGATAACACTTTTAAAATTAGTTAATATATGGTTAAAAAATTCTTCTATGTGAAATATTTTGGCGAATAAGACCATATTCTAGGGATCAAGATCAATCATGATAGATTTAATAATTTTCTTAGTGCAATAACCCATGTTTTTCCGGACTATAAATTTGAGTAGAAATTTGAATCTTTGCTTTCAAATTATTAAAGGGGTAAAATGGCCTTTTACCTCAGAATATGATCTCATATATATTTTTTTGACCACTTTGTTTGTCCCAGAATAGGGTGTTTACCCTAGGGTAGGAGTTTGGTGAAATTCAGAACCATTCAAATTTTCATGGAATAATTAATATTTAATATATAATTAATTAATTGTTAATTTATTCTCACATGTTCATTTAGATATATCTTTTAAATGGATCATCAGATCAAGATTTTTTCTCTTCTATTGAATACATAATAGGATGTTTTTCTTAGTTGGGGTATAAAGTCAGGTCGACCGTTGGGGCCAACTCAGACCTCGTTTTCCTTTTCTTTTTTTTTCTCCTTTTGTTTCTTTTCTTTAATTTTTCTTATTTTCCTTCCCTGACTTATTGTGTATTACCATATAGGTATTCCTCTTTCACACAACAGAGAGAGAATAGGACAAGGGAGTGAGATAAAGAGAGAGGTGGAAATATAGGTACCATCGTAGAGCTCGGGAGAAGCTCAGTCATCATGTGGTAGCCGTGGACCGCGAAAACAGGCTATGCTTCGTAAAATTCCACCCAAAGGTAGGTCATTTGTGAATTTTACATAAATCCCTATAGATTTACCATTTTTTATTTTTAAGGTCATTTTATGACTGATTGAGAACCCTACTAGGTCGATCTATAGCTCTTGTGGAGAAAACAGTGGTTTCGGGAAATTTGGAGGTTTTCCCATTCAGAAATCCTGATCACATAGCATGTATGTCTAGGAACACATGTCCTGAGTTTTTCCTATTTATGTAAAATGACCTTTATAAAGTACAAACTATGAATGGGTTATACACATCGTGTACTAGTACTCGGTCGTGTAGCCGATTACCCAACTAGATAGCCCAATTAGAGGCACATGGTCATGTAGAGTGCACGAAGAGACCCTATGTGGGTCACAGGCCATGTAGAAATGCATGGCTAGGCTATATACATGGTTAGTCCCTTTGATTTACATGGGTAGGGACCCCGTTTAGGGTACATGCCATGTACCTATCTGACATTCCATGCACTTGGGATTTTTCATGCCAAGTCCGGTTGAAGTACATGCCCAAGTGGAGGTTTGATGGTACAAATCATGTACAGGGTACACACACTGTGTACTCCTCCCTTACTAACCTTTTGAGGGTCATTAATGTTTTATTCCCTAAAGTCATAATTGGACCCATTAGAAGTCCATATTGAGCATTTATTGTATATATCACAATGTTGAAACCCTTGAGGTGATAAAAAAACTCTATAAGAGGCATTTCTGGAGTTTTTCCTAGATATAGAGGTTCTTACTCTATTAATAAAATCCAGTTATCTCCTAAGAGTAATACCCTTGATCTAAGATAGTCCATGATTTATCTCTCTTCACTGATTCTTTAATAGCTCTCCCTTTGAGAACTTCTCCCTTAAGATATGTACCCTTATACCCTAGAATGTTGTGAGATTAGATGTTTTTGAGGATCCCATATTGGATGCCTCTACCTTGTTACAGTTACTGAGGGTCCCCTATGGGACACCCTCACTTACATAAAGACCTAGGAAATCCCTTGTAGGATCCCTCTACAGATTTACTCTTCTTGAAGATCCCGTGTAGGATTCCCTTATAGAATTACTATTTCTAAGGATCTCCTATCATGTGCCTCTACCCGCATACTTTGTTATTCAGGGTCCCATATAGGAGGCATCTTCTGAAGTACCATTCATTGATTCCATGTAGGATTCATACATTACCTTATCTACTAAGTATCTTGAGTAGGATGCCTTGACTCATGTTAGACCCTAAAGGATCCTGAGTAGGAATTCCTCTCCAATATTTTGATCTAAGGGTCCCAGTGGGTGCCCTAGTGTTTGACCGACCCTGAGCTAGTGCGTTGGGAGTTTGGGAATATATTTTAGTAGGTGTCACCTTATAACTTGTGATGAACTTATAAGTATGTGAGGTTATGTCAATTGTGGTGATTTTAGGCATTCAAACACCCTTACTCTTTTATTTATTCATTCACTTGTTTACTGTTTATGTGGTGATGATTAACAGAGCTGCTTTCGGGTTTATAGTTGATGAGCATAACATGATCTAACATTTATCATTGGGATGTCCAAATTTACTTCCTAGGATCCATATTATTCATTTACTGGAGTACCCAAATGCACCTCCTCGGACCTAGCTTTTGAGACCATTTATTGTATCTTTTCAATATATAGACATTCTTCCTAGGGTTCTACTTTTTGGCCTTATATGTTTGGGTTTTCTTCACATCCCTTTATGATGATGATGAGGATAATTCTACTCTTATAAATTTATTGTATGATGAGGATGATTCCACTCTCCTTGATATGTTTTATAATAATGATGATTAAGATATCCTCAATTTGGAATAAGATGAGAATTCCTAGATGCTCTTCTTGGAAATAGGGTTGTTAGCCTTACTTTATTAGGGTTTTTGGGAATTACATACCACACCCATGATTGATGTGGTTCATGATGATCTAGATCATAGACCTAGAGGGGTGGGCATAACGTCTCATCTGTGATCCCTCTTTATACATAATTTATGAGTCATACCCTTAGGGATTATCTGAGTCATAATGTCATGACCACCTATGGAATGGGACCTAAGGCTCATAAATTGGACTATATTTACATGGAATGAGTGTAACAATTTCTAGATTATTTAATATTTATAATATTTTCTATATTTATATGGTATCCTTCGTTATGCTGATTGGAGGCGAGTACAGGTGAACCCAGGATTTGGACATGTACCCCCTATGGTGACGTAGCTTGGTCATAGAAATTTATAGTACTTAAAAAATAAGGTATTTTCAATTGGTATTACAGAATAGGGGGTCAAATTAATTTTACATATTTTAGTGGTACTACATCTGGCTCCATGCCCTTTTCTTAGGATTTCTAGATGATCAGGATTACAGACCCAGGGATCGACTGCCACTGACAATGTTATTTTTCACCTTAATAAATTATATACAAATTTATATATATATATATATATACATATATATGGTGATATATATAAACATATAAAAATATATATACATGATGGAACATTTCCCATTTGACTAGGATCACAAACCCAGGGATCGATCGTGGTTTCATATTATTTTTTTAATTTATCTTTACAATAATGTCATGTCTAGGATAGGAATATTTCATGAGAATTCACATATGATAGTATATTTATAGGTTCATTGTGGGGGTATACTAATGAGATTATCTCTTACCCATGCACATGAACTTCAATATGCATTCAGACCTTATGTTAGTTTTTCAGGTTTAGCACAGATGCATGATGGATAAGGATAAGGCCCAGGGTTACTTGATCGAGTGGAGTCACTCATGTGCACTATTATGATTGGGATGGTGCAGTTCGAAAGTATTTGTAGATTTTTTATGTGTTCTAGAATAGATGTATTATTAGATCCATGTACTTTTATTTTAGTTTCTTTTATATACTCATGTAAGTATGGTCGGTCCAGTGGGTGACCATTGTTGTATATTTAACTTGGATGTTTAGGCTTTTATAGAATTTTATTTATTATTACATAATGTTCTATTTAAGTTTATTTACTACTTCCACACTTTGTTTATTTACTTATTGGATGATATATAGTTATTTTCATTGCTTTCTACTCTGATATGAGGTCATAGTCTCTCCATGGAAAAACCCTCGTCCCTCACTGTTAGTCGACAACCTCTAGTGTATGGAGAGGTACACGTAAGGCCTTGTGGAAAACCGTATTAGATCACCAGTTAGTAGAATCCATGTCAGGACATTACAAATTTGTATCAGAGAATTGTTTTTTTGTATTAATATTTGGGATATGGTAGATAGGTGTATTAAGAATGTGTCTAAACCTGCAATGGATATCAGACTGGTGCATCAAGAAATCCTATTTCGGTATGAAGTCATATTTTCTAAGGATGTGTGATTTCTATTTTGATCTATGATATTATAATTGTATATGATTTTCTCTTTACATAATTCACATGTTGTTTGGATGTTATGATTTATTATGGATTTCTGTCTCTTGGTCATTAGAAGGAGGCTCGTGATTGATTTTTTACTCTTGGATGACAAAGGAAAGAGGTTCCTCAAGGATCATATTTAGCACATAGGATTCACATGTTTAAGGTATAGTAGCATGTAATATTACTAATGATAGGGCATAATTTCTTAAAGTGTAAGAAAACCCCTAAATTGTGTTTTCTCGTATAGATTTTGTGTGGCATTATACTCAAATTGGTCGACTTATAGGGATATTTTATTCTGATGATAGGCCATGTGGATATATGGTGAGACGTTTGATGATGAGGTTGATGACTCAGTTCTATTTCACAAGAGATGGAGTGACCCTAGTTGGTCGATAGGCCACTAGACTTCTAAATCATGAACACCTTGTAGGGTTTTGTGAATTGGTTTGGTTATTTAAAGTGTTGATAACCACATATAGAGTTTTATTTTATATCATAGAATTAAATTATACTAAACCAAATTGTATGTGGGGTATTACATGAATCCTTGATTCAATGTTGTGTGTGTACTATTGGCCCTCATGGGCCAAACTTGGAAAATTATTCCTTCACTTATGGTTATCCAGTCAGATTTCTAAGTATTATGTCAATAAGTACCAAAAATTTATCAGGAACATGACCTTGAGAGGTTATTACAGAATATGGATTCTTGGTGAGTGTAAGATCAGTATCTCTTATATGTTTATATTTCGATCTCTAAGGTGTGGTTCTTTATGAGGATGCCCGGAGATGATCAAGATCTTGTATGATAGTGTTGAATATTTTGACCCTCATAGGTTAGTTATATCCTAACCTACCTTATAGAGGTTTGATCATTTCATATTTGGGGTTAGACCCTGTGGCCCAATTGTGAGACCTAATTGGTAGGGCTAGTTGAGAGGCCAAGAGGCCCTTAGTTTTGACTCAGACCCTTGTAGGCGACATTCATTTTGTTCAAGGAAAGCCTATGAATAGGTTTATATCAAGTTTATTGATTCCTTTTATAAGAAATGATATTGGTTATATTCTCATTTGATACTAATGTATGGTCAGTTATTAGGTTTTTAGATATAGGTATTTTGATGTGTTTTACTTTTGATGAAGTGACTAGGGTGCTTGGGTATCAAAACTAGCTTCGACGAAAAGACTATTTGGGTGCCTAGCCTTATTGGTCAGTGTTTCCACTATTTCTATTGTATCTAGAGTGCGAGTAGATGCTTGTTACTGGAAGGATTCCAGGTGATGGGTGGTAATGGAATAAATCATGGAATGAGTATAGTGTCTGATTTTGAAGAGGATATCAAAGGGAGCTTCTAGATGGTTTGGAATGATATTCCATGTAGCACGGTCGGATTGGTTTTAATAGTAAACGACTTACTGGAGTTTGAGTCGGGTGATAAAGGTACACACTAGTTACCTGAACACGTATTTTCAAGAGAAATGGTGTCAGTTATTGGTTAAAGGCAGGGGTATCTTGTTTGATGTGAGTGTGTCTTGGTCAAATTTTAAATTCCTATTGAAGGAATATTATCATACTTAGATTTATAGAAGATATATTGACATCGTCTTGAGTATTCGGAGAAAGTGTCAACTCTAAGTGAAGATTCTTTTATTCTTAAATGTCCTTCCTAGTTGGTGATAGAGCTTATTGAGGTTTCACTCAAAGAGAATTATAATGAAATTCATATGATGGGGAGTGTACCATTGATCGTTTGAGGGTGGTGACCCTCATTTCTAGTTGATATTTGGTGTTTTCGATGAGTTATTGAGATTAGATTTTGGTATTAAGATGATGATAAGGGTATTTTTATAGTGGGAATTACCATATCAGTTCTAGTTAAACATCTTCCTTGATGGAAGAGTTACTGACACTATGAGTCTGGTTGTTGAAGATTCAACACAGCATAATTGTATACATTCTCAGGATGGCATCATGGTTGCTAGTTTTTCACCAAGGCTTCTTGGGGATGTGAAGGTTTATAGGGAGGAGATTATAATGACCCGTGTTTTCTCGACTAGAAATTTGAGTAGAAATTTGATTTTTTTTCTTTGAGATTATTGTAAGGGATAAAATTGTTTTTTACATATCATATGATCTCTAATTTTTTGTACCTTTCCATTGGTCTCATAAATTGTTTGTTTACCCCAGGGAAGTAGTTTTTGGAATTCTGAACTGTTTGAATTTTCATTGAATAATTAGTATTTAATATTTAAATAATTGAATATTAATTCATTTTCATGTTTTCCTTTGGCTATATCATTAGAGAAGAGATATTCCAATGAATTTGGAAAGGTAAGTTTTGCATAGTTGGGGCATAAACTGAAGTTGGCCTTAGAGTCATTATGTTTTTTATCCTTTTCTTTTTTTATTTTATTTTTAATCTTTTCCCTCCCCATATTCTCACGTACTCCCCCATGGGGCTTCCTCCTTCACACAATTGAGATATAAGAGGGAGAGGGACATAGAGAAAGAGAGAGAGTGGAAGATATGTACCATCACAGAGCTCAGGATAAGATGGATCATCATGTAGTTATCATGCACTGCAGAAACAGGTGAAGCTTCGACGAATTCTGCCCAAAGGTGGGTAATTTTTAAGTTTGTCTATAAATTAATCTATATTTACCATTTCCTAGTTTTAAGGACCATTAATGACTGATTAGGAACCTTAGTGGGTCGATCTATATCTTTTTCAAACAAAATAGGGGTTTTGGGTGATTCGGGGGGTTTTCTATTCGAAAATCCAGTCACATGACATATAGTTCAGGGAGTACAAATCATGTGTACTTATTGTTAATGGAATTTGATATTTTTGGAGTACACATCGTGTATGGGGTATACACACCCTATACTATTACTCAGCCATGTGGTCGAATACCTGGTCAGACTACCCCTGTAGGGGCACATGGCCATGTAGAGTGCACAGCAAAACCCCGTGTGGGTCACACACCATGTAGAAGTACATGGACATGCTAAATACTTGTCCAGGCCATGTGAGACACATGGGATTTTACATTCCAAGTCCGACTGAAGTACACACCCAATTGGATCTTTAAGGGTATACTCCATATAAAAGGTACACACACTACATACTCCTCTGTTGCTACCCTTTTAAGGTTTTTTTAGTGTCTTACACCCTAGATCCAGCCCATGAATAGTCTATATTGAGTGTTTGTTTGGTTAGATTGTGATGGTGAAACCCTTGGGTTTATCTGAGTATTCTTAGGAGTCATTTTAGACATTTTTTCTTGATAGAGAGGTTCTTCCTCTGGAAATCAAATTGATTTATGTTCTGAGAGTGAGACCCTTGATCTAATATAGGACATGAAATATATCTCATGACTGATGATTTTATATCTCCCCCTTTGAGTACATCTTCCTTTCGAAATGTACCCTTATAGCCTTCAAGGCTATAATATTAGATGTTTCTGAGGATCCCATATAGGATGCCTCTATCTTGTTACTATTTTCGAGGGTCCATTATGAGATTACCTTGATTACATACTGACCTATGGACTCCCTTATAGGATCCATCAACCTGTTTACTCATCTTGAGAATCCCATATAGGATGCATCTATAGACTTTATATTTTTGAGGATCCCCTATCAGATGCCTCTTCCTTGGTACTCTATTATTAAGGGTCCCATATAGGACGTCTCTTTATAAGTACCATTTAATGATTCCATATAGGATTCCTACTTTACCTTCTCTACTAAGGATCTCAGGTAGTATTTATTCACTCATGTTTGACCTTAGAGGATATCGAGTAAGATTTCATCTCTAGTATTTTGATCTGAGTGGCTAGTGAGGGCCCTAATGTTTGACTGAACCAGAGGTGGTGAGTTGGTGGATTGGTTAGAGATGGTAGCGGGTGTCAACTTAGAACCCATGATGAAATTGTAAGCCTTTAAGGATATGATAGTAGTGTTGGGTTTAGCTGTTCATCCACCCTTACTTTTTTATTTATAAATTCATTTATTTACTAATAATGTAATGATGATTACCATAGGTGATTCCAGGTTTGTGGACGATGATAATGATGTGATGCAATATCTATCATTGGAATGCCCAGATGTACTTTATTAGATCTATATTATTCATTTATTGGAGTTCCCATACATTATTCCTAGGACTTGGATTATGAGTAATTTTATTTATATATTTGGGATACCCATACATTCTTCTTGGGATTCAGCTATTGGTCCTTATATGTTTGAATGTTCTCCACATTTATTTTTTTATGTTGATGAGTATGATTCTAATATACTAAATTTATTTTATGATAATGATTATTCTGATATCCTCGATCTATTTTATAATGAGGAAGATTTAGCTCACCTAAACTTATGGTTTAATGAAGATGATTATGACCTCCTCGATTTTGGAATATGATGAGCATGCCCAGACATTCTTTCTAGAAATAGGCTTATGAGCCTTACTTTATCTGGGTGGTTGGGAATGATGTCTCACACCCATGATTTATGTGGGTCATGAATTTCCACATCATAGACCTCGAGGGGTGGGCACGATGTCTCACTGATGATCTATCCTTATACATCATCTAAGGGTCAAACCCTAAGGTATTATCTAAGTCACAATGTCATGACCGCCTAAGGATCGGGGCTAGGGCTCAAACATCATACTGGGTTTACATGGAATGAGTGGAATGTTGTACAACTCAGTGACCATTTACTGGATTTCCCATCAGTATATGGTATCCTTCATTATGGTGATTGTAGGTGAGTATGGGTGAACCCAAGATTAATATGTATATCCCCCTATGGTGACGTAGCTTACTCAGAGAAATTTCTAGAAATCACCAAAGAGGGTATTTTCTAATGAGATTATGGAAAAAGGGATCAACTTAATTATACATGACTTGAGTGGTATGACATGCATCTCAATTCCCTTTTCACAGGATGTCCAGACGATCGGGATTATGGACCTAGGGACTGACTGTTGTTGATTATTTTATTTTTCACCTTACTAATGTATATATATATAAACATAGAAATATGTATATACATGATGACTCATTGGATATTTAATTGGGAACATGGACCCATGGATCAACAGTGGTTTCACATTATTTCTTTTATTTATCTTTCCAGTTATGTCTCGGCTAGGCTGGGCATATTACCGGATCATGAACTTATGAAAAAATATTTTTAGGTTTTCATTGGGGTATCCTACTGAGATTATTTCTCACCCCTATACATACACCACAGTGTTCATGTAGAAATTATGTCTACTTTTCAATTTGATAATAGATGCATGATGGATAGGGATGTGGCCTGTGTTTTCATGATCCACCAGAGTCACACTTGTGGATTCTTATGATCGGGCTGGTGAAATTCGATAGTGTTTGGATAGCGATTATATGGTCTGGATTAGAGTTATTAGTAGAGCCATGTATAGTTATTTTATCTTCTCTTATGTACTCATGTATGTATGGTCATCCTAGTGGGTGACTGGTGTTATATGTGTGACATGGTTTCTTAGGATTTTATAACATTTTATTTATTATTACAGCATGTTCTATTTTAGTTTGTTTACTACTTTCATGATATATTTATTTATTTCATTGATGATATTTAGTTATTTATACTATTTTTATAAGCTGATATGAGTGCATAGTCTCCCCACGAACACACCCTAGGTCCTTGTTGCTAGTCGGTAGCCTCTGGAATATTGAGAGGCATACTTAAGCCCATATAGATAACTGAATCGGAGCACCAGTTAGTGGCATCCAATTCGTGATGTTACAAATTGGTATCAGATCATTTATTTTACTGATGTGTTATTATTTAGGATATGGTATACAGGAGTATTATTAATGTTTTGAAACATGTGATGGATATCATATTGGTTTGTTGAGAACACCTATTCTGATAGTAATTCCTGGTTTCTAAGGATATGGGATTTTTGTTCTATTCTTCTATCATAAAGTTGTATATGATTTTCACTTTGTGTAATATACATTTTTTGTGGATTTTATGATTTATATTAGATTTGAGGTTCTTGTATGTTGGAAAGAGACTAATGATTTATTTTGACTCTTGGACGACAAAGGCAATAGGTGTCTCATGCGTCATATTTGGTATGTAGGATTCACATGTTATATGCCTTTTATTGTGTGATTTTACAGATGGTACAAGAAATTTTTTTAAATTGTCATAAAAGACCTAAATGGTGTTTTATCATATAGGTTTTGGTCTCATTCTACTAAATTTGGCAGACTTCTATTCATATTTCATTCTAATGATAGTCCATGTGGATATATAGTGAGACGTTTAATGGTGCGGATAATTACTCAGTTCTCATGTACAGAATATTCAATGACCCTAGTAGGTCAATAGGGCACATGATGACCAAATTTTGAACCCCTCATAGGGTTTTTTTATAGGTTCAGTTATTTAAAGTGTAACAACCTATATAGTGTTTTCCTTCACAGCTTGGAATGACATTATACTTAACTAAATAATATGTGTGGTGTAACATGGATCATTGATTCAATGTTTTGTGTGAACTATTAAACCTCTTTCACCAACCTTGGTAGTTTATGCCTTCACTTATATTCATCTAATTAGATCACTGAGTATGATGCCAAAGTGTACTAGGATGTTTCTCATGAACTGAACCTCAAGGGGGTAATACTTTATATGAATTCTCGGTGAGTTTTAGTTCAATATCTCTTCTACATTGATATTGTGACCTCTATGGAGAAATTACTTCTAAGGATTATTAGAGAAGTTCAGGCCCTTGTCGGTTGGCGTTGAAATTTTAACCCTCATAGTTCAGTTATATCCTTACCTTCCTTGTATAGGTTTGATCTTTTAGGCTAGGTGGTTAGAATTTATTACCCATTAGTGAGACTTGATCGGTAGGTCTAGGTGGGAAGCCTAGATAACCTTATTTTTTACTTCAACCCTCATAAGTAAATGTTTTTTTTTCAAGGGAAACCCATGAGTAGAGTTGGTCTGAGTTATGGATTATTTTTATAGGTAATGATCTTGGTTGTACACTCGTTTGAGAATGATGCATGGTTTTTCCTCAAGTTTTTCGATATAGGAATGTTGATGCCTTTGTATTTTGAAGGAGTACCTAGGGTACTTGGGTATCAAAAATGGCTATGATGGACAGGGATTTTTGGGTGCCTCACCATTTGATCGGTGTTTCAACTGTTTCTAATGTAGTCAGAGCATGGGTAGATGCTTGTGACTAGAATGACTCCAAGTGAGGGGCATTTATGGAATAAATCATGGCATGAGTAAGGTATACATTTTTGAAAAGGAGTTCCAAGGGAACTTTTGGTTGGTTTGGAATAAAATTATGTGTAACATGGTTAGATTTGTTTTAATAGCAGACAACTCACTGTAGTATAAGTCGGGTAATAATGGTACACATCGGTTATGCATGGTATCATTTAATCTTAAATCAGTGAGTGGTTGTATGCGAGTTGATGACCCATTTTTTTCAAGAATTTTGGTGGGAATGGTCTCTTGGGAGGTGTGGTTAAATGATTAATTTCCCTCCATGGTAGTGGATACATTGATAATAAATCGGGTTTCATGAGATGATGGACCCATGGATGGACCTATAAATGCATTGTTGGGAAACATGGTGTTAGGTGTTGGTTAAAGGAAAGTGTAGCCTGTTTGATGTGATCGGGGCTTGGGAAAGTTGTAAACACCTATCAAATTAATCTTAGAATAATAATAGTTAGATACAATCATGACATATCTTGACATTATCTTGATCATGCTGAGATAGCATCGACTCTACATCGACCTTCTTTTCTTCATAAATATCCTTCCCAATTGGTGACGGATCCTGTTAAATTTGCACTCAAGAAGTAGTATAAATTAATCCATGTTGTTTAGATTGTATCATTTTCCATTTGAGGGTGGTAAATCTAATTTTAAGTTGAAATTTGAAATTTCTAGGATCCTTCGAGCTCATAGTTTTGTTCTGAGATGATCATAAGGGTATTCCTATGGTTGAGTGTACCATATCGGTTATAGTTCAACATCTTCCTTGATGGAAGAGTTGATGACATTGTGTAACAGGTTGTTGGATAGTTGAGATAGCGTAGTTGTGTAGATGCTTCAGATGAGATCAGGGCTACTATTTTTTCCACCAAGGCTTCTTAGGGATGATAAGGTCTGTAGTGGGGACATTATAATGACTCATGTTTTCCAAACTAGAAATTTGAGTAGAAAGTTGAATTTTTTATTTCAGATGATTATAAGGGGTAAAATGGTCTTTTCCTCTAGTATATGATCTAAAATATTTTTTTGACCACTCTGCAGGTTCTGAAATAGGGATTTTACCATAGGCTAATAATTTGGTGAAATTCCAAACCGTTCAAATTTCTGTGGAATAATTAATATTTAATATTTAATTAATTTAATATTAATTTATTTACATTCATTTATTCATATATATATTTTAAATGGATAATTTAATTGAGATTCCATATCCTACATTGAATATGGAATAGTATTTTTTCCCTAGGTAGACATAAACTCAGGTCGGGCATCGGGGTCGGCCCAAGCCCCTTTTTCTTTTTCTATTCTTTTCTCCTTTTCTTTCTTTTATTTTCTTTTTCATATTTTTCTTTCTTGAATTATCATGTACACACCCAAGGAATATTTATACTTCACTTTACTAAGATATAAGAGTAATAGGGAGGGGTAGAGTGAGAGTGGAAGGGTACCCCTGTGGAGCTCGAGAAGAGATAGATCGCCATGCAGTAGCCGTGGACCGCAGAAACAGGTGAAGTTTCGGTAGATTCCACCCAAAGATATACCATTTTTAATTTTTTCAATAAATATAAATAGATTTAAATTTTTCTAGTTTTAATGGCCATTCATGACTTCTTAGAAACCCTATTTGGTAAATCTATTACTTTTGTTGAGAAAATGGGGGTTTCAGGCAATTTGGGGCCTTCCCAATTCAGAAATCCTGATCACATGGCGTGTAATTCAGAGAACATGTTCCATGTGTTATTCCAACTTTGGGGATATGATATTTTCATAGTACACATAATGTATGGGGTATACATGTGGCATACTAAAACATGGTCATTTAGCCAAGTACCCAATTAGACTACCCATGTAGGGGCACATGGTTCTGCAGAGTGCATGGACCGACCCCATGCATGTCACACACCATGTACAAGTGCACAACTAGTCTACATACATGGATAAAACATATGAAGTACATAATTAGGGACCCCATTTAGGGTAAACGTATTGTTCTTGTCTTACACATCATGTACATGGGATTTTACATGCCAAGTCTGTCTGAAGTACATGCCCAAGTGGAGCTTCGAGGGTACACATCATGATCAGGGTAAACACACCGTGTACTCCTCCCTTTATACCATTTTGATGTATTTTAGTGTTTTATTCCATGGATATAGAAATTGAACTATGATTAGTCTATATTGTGTTTTTTTCATGTATATCGAGATAGTGAAACCCTTGGAGTGAGCTGAGGATTCCTAAGAGGCGTTTTGAGTGTTTTTCATAGATAGAGAGGATCTCCCTATGGTAATTGAATCCATTTATCTAATAAGTGTAAGACCCAAGACCTGATATAGGCCATGAGATATCTCTCTTGACTAATTTTTTCATATTTATTCCTTGTATAATGTCTTTCTTGTTGAATTTCTCTTTTTTTCTTAGAAGGTTGTGTGATTAGATGTTTCTGAGGATCCCATGTCGGATTCCTCCACCTTGTTACTATTGTTGAGGGCCCCCAGTGGGATTACCTCACTTACATGCTAACCAAGGGGATCCCTTATAGGATCCATCAAGCTATTTACTCTTCTAGAGGATCCCATGTAGGATGCCTCTGTATACTTACTATTTCCAATTATCCCCCATTGGATGCCTCTTCCTATGTACTCTATTATTGAGGGTCACATGTAGGATGTCTCTTCCTAAGTACCATTCAAGGATTCCATGTAGTATTCCTCCTTTACCTTATCTTTTTAGTATCTCAAGTAGGATCCCTTCCCTCATGTTCAACCTTATAGGATCTTGAGTAGGGTTTCCTCTCTAGTATTTTGATACGAGGGACCAGTGGGTGCCCCGGTGTTTGATCGACCCAAAGCTGGTGCATTTTTTATTTAGGTATAGATGGTAGTGGATGTCACATTAAAACCCATTCCAAACTTGTAAGACTATGATTATATGAAAATAGTGTTGGTTTTAGGTTTTTGGCCATCCCACACTCATTTATTTATACATTTACTTATTTACTGCTAATGCAGCGATGATTACCATAGGTGCCTCCTTATTTTTGGTCAATGTTCCTGATGTGATGAAACATATATCTTTGGTATTCCCATATATAATTCTTGGGATCCATATTATTCATTAATTAGAGTTCCTAGACATTTTTCCTGGGAACCGTATTCTAATTCATTTTATTTATAGCTTTGGGATACCTAAACATGCTTCCTAGGATTCGAATTATGGGCCTTATATGTGTTGATGTCATCCATATCCCTTTTTTATGCTGATGAGGGTGATTATACTCTTCTCAATTTATTTTATGATGAGGATGATTCTGATCTCCTCAATATTTTTTATAATGAGGAGGATTCTACTCCCCTCAACTTGTGGTTTAATGAGGATGATTATGTTCTCCTCGATTTGAAATGTGATGATCATGACCAGACTTTATTCCTAAGAATAGGATTATGAAACTTTTATGACCAAAAGAGGCCTAGATACCCTGAGTGGGGGGTGAATCAGGGTATGGATATTCTTTTTGAAATTATCCTTACCCCATTGGATATTGACCTCTTTATTATAAGGGTCACTTTGTTTGAACTTATGTTTTACTGTTGATCTTATTGTTTCCTTCTTTATCTGATGAGGATGCTTTAGATGCATTGCAGGAAACCAAGAAGACTAGAACATATATTTTTACTTGGTTCACCCTCACTGGGCTACGTCCAAATATCATCCAACGGCAATGTTCTGATGTACTAAATCTACTAAATCTCACTGCCAATTTATAATATTTGGGCTAAATCACTTCTATGCCTAGGATCAATACCATTAAAATATTTAGGGTTAGCTCACTACTTTCCTAAGGGTCACTCCCTATGTATCTCTCTCTAGATCTTTGCTGGTGGAGAGGATCACCTTTTTCCTCTTCTTTTTCTCACTACTATAGAAAGTATCCACTCACAGTTTATGGAATTTTAGGTCCCTTAATTATTACAAATGAATGCATCTTATTCTGAATGTAGATTCTCTTTGGAAGTCCAACTTTCACCTGAAGATGAATCTCACTTTCCACCAGATGTACCAGGCAATTTTCCAACTTTTGTGCAGCCCTAGAATCACTGGAATTCTTATCCAAGCCTAGAAATCTTCTCTATTCTTTGGCAGGTTTTTCTAATCCTGGCGCACAATTTTCACCTAACCACTTGCACGACACTCCATTCTCCAACTTAGAACTTGGGCGACTCACACCCTTTTACGTCCAAAACCAATATTAGTGTGCAACTATCAATTAGAATTCTTATACAATCCTGGAATGCAAGTGTCACCTGACTACTTGTGTGGAACTCCCTTATCCTACTCAAAACTTGGGAGACTCACACCCTTTACGCCCAAACCAATATTGGCGCCCAACTATCAACTGGCATGCAACTTCTGAATAACCTTATAATTGTGCGCCCACACCACCACTTATGTGCCCAAACCACCTGTGTGACTGGAGCTAAAATTTTCTCTAAGTGTTGATCTTCATCCCAAATTAGGAGGGGCAGCCCTATATTTATAGGCATTTTGGGTACCCAAAGCACTGCGTGCAAGTCTCCTCATGACGTGCAAGTCCAGCTGCCCTAGTCTCTGTCGCCCTAGTCATCTTGCATGCCCAAACCAAAACTTGGGTTTCCATCTTTCCTTTTCTATATTTTGATGTTCTGAACTTGAAAAAAATATGGTGCGCAACTTTAAAACCCTCTAAGAAACTGGAATGCAAGTCCCTTTTCCAGAAATACTTTTCTCCATTTGTCAATTTTGTGGGCCAAAAATTTGGCAAACAATGGAAAATGGCGCCACCTTGTATCTTATCCTTTTGTACCACCTCCAGATCATTCATTCCTTTTTCAAGGATCTTAAATCAATCATGGATTGTTAACAACATCTCTTGAACTCAAAAACTCACCATGTAAACCCCCTCTGTCAAAAAAATGAACATCGTGGTCTTCTTTGTCAACAAATGCAACATGAAGGCCCACTTTGTGAACAAACACAATCATCTCAAAAATGCTTCAATGATACCTTGAGGGTTTTTTTCAAAACAATCTCCCCCTTTGGGTTTGTTTACAACTCTTCTCATTAAATGATACCTTGTTAACACTTTAGCCACTATTTTCCTCTTGTGATTATGATAGCAATCAAGGATTCACTCAGCACATACTCTAAGCCCACATGAGAAATGCTCGGTGTGAGAAAAAAGAGTAAATGAAAATTTCATCAATGAATCACTTAATTTCTGACACCAATTGTTGATACCAAACTGATACCAATTACTGATCACTGAAAACCTTCTGACACCATTGCAACTCCACTCTTCTACTTTTATCATGATCTTCAGTTGTCGTGATATCAATTATTTGATAGATCACTTCTAGCATCATCAAATTTAACACTCTCTTATTCAGTTCTTGGGTTCTTGTGTTTTCCAAGCTGAGCTCTAACTAATCACTTCGAACACCACATACTCTCATCAAGGTGATCCCCCTATCATCTTATTCACCTGTCCTGATAAATGCCCTCTATCTCACTTCCCCACCTATAAGCTTCTCACCGTGTCTTTTTCAAAGACATTGTCTCCCTTCATTAGCCATAGTTTTTCCCCCATTTTCAACAAACCGAAAGTTCACTCCTTTTTGTTCTGCAACAAAGTAGAGAGGACATATTAGTATAGTAAAGAAAACATACCATACCTCAGTGAGAGGTGGATCCCACATCCACACTTGTTCAAGTGCGGGGAGTTGAATGGACTCTCAAATCCAGCCAATGTCTTTCAAAAGCTTCCTTGGGTAAGACCTTTGTCAGAATGTAGGCAACCTATAGCTTTGTAGGCACATACTCCAACTTCATTATCCCTTTCTCCACTTTCTCCTTGATAAAATGATATTTTATCTCAATGTTATTTTTCCTTGATTGATGGAATGGATGTTTGCTAAGATTGATATCACTTGAGTTATCACACTGGATTTTGATCGAAGACTTCACTTAACCTCCCATATCATCAAGCAGCTGCTTCATCCACAAAAACTATGTGCATTCTTGAGTGGTCGCAATATACTCAGCTTCTACAGTGCTTAATGAAATACAATCTTTCTTCTTGATTAGTTAATCAATAAACAATCCACCAAGATATAATTCACCTCTTGATGTTGATTTACTATTATCCGATGAACCGGACCAATCTAAATTAGTATATCCCAATAACTCTAATAGATATTTGTAATTATATATCAAGCGGAAGTCCACCGTGCCCTTGACATACTGAAGTATTCTTTTCACTACAAGAATGTGGATTTTCTTGGGATTTATTTTATATCACACTGATTGGAATGTGGAAAAAAAATATTAGGTCTCATCGATGTTAGGTACAGTAAACTCCCAATAATCTTCCTATATTATGTGATATTAACTATCTTTCCATCATCATCTTTCTATAATTTCATCCGGGTAGCAATCAGAGTCTTCATCTCCATGGAATTTTCAATTCTAAATCGTATCATAACCTCATTGGCATATTTTTATTGAGAAATGAAAGTTTAATTCCTTCCTTGTAACACCTGTAAACCAAGGGAAAATTCAAGCTCTCCAATCATTGACATTTCGAACTCACTTTTCATGAATTTGAAAAATTGTATGCACTAAGATTCATCTAAACCATCAAATATTATTTCATCGACATAAACCAGCACCACAAACCTTTGATTACTGTCATTGTGGAAATAGATATTGTAATCAACTCCACTACAATGAAAACCAAGCCTCTTGAAATACTGATCAAGCCTTGAGTACCATGCTCTTGGTGCTCGTTTTAGCCCATATAACACCTTCTTCAGCCGACAAACATTGTTCTCATCCTCATGAATGAGAAAACCATATGGATTCTCAATATAAACTTCTTCCTCTAGAACCCCATTCAAGAATACAGATTTGACATCCATCTGGAACACTTTGAACTTCTGTTACACTATAATGGCTAGGAATAATCTGATTGTCTCCAGCCTTGAAATCAGTAAAAATGTCTCATCGACATATATTACCTCTATTTGGGAGTATCCATTTCACACTAGTCATTATTTGTTTCAAATAACTATGCCATCTTCATTCATATTGTTGCGATAGACCCATTTGGTCATGGTGACATTCTTATCTGTTGGCCTCGAAACAATCTCCCCCTGAGTCTCTTTCCACTTCATCACATTCAACAAGCATCTTGTCACTGTGTTAATCCATATATTTAAACTTCTTTTCTCATCTTCTTGTTAAAAAATTGTTGATATTCTCTCATATATTCTTGGTATCCTGAAAATAGTCACCTGATACCACATTGTTAGAACAAAATAGATAATCATGAAATGCATGATTGTTGATGCTTCACCGCAATCTGTCTTCTCTCAGCAGACAACTAAAACTCAAACTCGGGCATGATACCAATGAATATATATTCATTGCAACTCAGAACCAATGGATCATACGTGTATAGATTTGACAAATTTTTAGTTTCAATGTAGACTCTTCAACATATCAGCTGCTTTTTCCATAGTACACAGCCTTATGATAAAGATTTGAAAAATAGAACTGTTGTGTAACAACACTTGTTGAATCTGATTATAAAATAAAAAGCTCCCCCGGTGATGTCCAGCTCTTCCAGTTATAATTCCTATTGTTTAGACCCATAAACATTATTCTTCTCATGCATCTTCTTTTCACATGTGATTGTGGGTTTGAGAAACTTCTCCAACTCACTTACATCAACGAGATCATCATTGGGTGAATTCACCACTTTGCAATGAGCTATCAATAAAATCTCTAAGCCTACTGAGTGGGAACTCAGAGTAGCAAACAAGAGATAAAGTTAATAACACAATCACTTTCTATTGCAGTTAGTTTCTCCCTTTCATCTTCAACTCTGGTACCAAATTTGAATTAATTGAAACTCTGGATTGTATCACTTTCTCACTTTTCATCTCTAGATGCCACTTCCCCTTGGATCATATCTCCCTAAAACCTAAAACACATGAATCATCAGTAAATAGAATTTATAAACATAGGGAGATGGGATCTTCTAGAATCCTTAAGGTGAGGATTATGGTTGATCCTGATGGGTCAACCCTTTGATTATTTCTTGTAGAGCATCAGACTCCTTCCTTTCTTCTTCTAGCTGCCTAGCCAACTTCAAATTCTTTGGCCATATAACTAAGAATTCATTACACACATGATGATTCTTTTTATGATATGTAGATTCTACAGTCTTTTAATTTATCACAATTTTTGGTTTAAGACCACTGGTACACATTTCGTCTTTGATGTTCCACCAATATGACACTTCCCATGATTCCTTCTCTAAGCAGGAATCTCTCTACTTGTCATCTTCCCTTACTTCTTCCACTATTGCAGGGATCTTTTTCTTTCCTCCACTTCTCTCTGTGGCACACGACATAAAATTTTTTCAATACATTATTTATTTATATTTCTTTTATCATATGTCTATGTCACCACACTATTTTTTGTTAGTGGTAAGTCCTCCCCTGAATGTGCATTCTTCTTACTCATAATTGGAGTAGATATCCCCTTAATCTTCCATGTTTGTTCACATTCTCTCCATGAGATCTGTTTTGAGTGTGAAAGAGAAGGTGATTGATATACCTTTTTTTTATCTCCTTATGATTACCTTGAGGTATTAAACCTATTTTTCAATTTACCACTTTGTCTTCTAGTGTAGGATTTCTCATTATACACCACTAGAGTTGAGAATCTCCTTTTGAGTTCCTTTTCCTTTTATTCTTTCTTCTTGCTACAATGTCTTTACAAATTCCCATAATCAGAACATATAAAACATTTTCCATCAAAGGCATACCTCATTTCATCATTTCTCTATTGAGATGTTGATGCAGCTTAAGTTCTTCCTCTGACATTGAGCTCCTGAGTTTCCTGACACATACTCATGGTGTGTCCCATTCTTCCATAGTAATAGCATCTGATGAATGCTTTCCTCTGAGAGACTCTTCTTTCTGATTTCTCATGACACTTATTCTTATTATCATTTTTAATAAATTTTCTATTTTAACAGCCTGAAATGTATTCCTAAGCCTTTGAATAGAATCTTGATGTATGACCATGAATCCCACAAAAATCGAACATTCTATCATTTCATCCTATAAAATCCTTTTCAATTCTATCTCCAGCACCTACAAGGTTTTTTCTTATCTTTGGAGATTTTCCCTACTCTTTTCCTATCACACATAGGAGTGGGATCATCATATCCAATTCCAGATTTTCCCAAAATGGATGGCCTTTGGGATGATACAATCCTTTCATACTTCTCCTCTAAAGTAGCATATTTGTCTTTCATTTCATCATCACCTACTGAAGGATAATAAAATAGTAAGTGTAAGGAATCCTTCAACTTGGGCTTGTCTTTAGAATTAGATTTCTCCATTTCTTTCTAGACTAACTCTAGTTCTTCCTCAAGTTGCAGAATATTCTTATCTTTTTATTCAAGTTGATCATTGAGTTCTCTTCTGAGATTGTTCCCACTACTCATCTCATCTTCTAGTTCTCATGTGATCTTATCTACCATACCACTTTAATAATTTATTTTCAATTTTTATTAAGAAACAGAATCAGATATGGATGCATTCTCTTTTTTATAGCCTTTAATGGTTCTGAACTAGTTCAGATAGTTGTGTAGCAAGATCATCATTTTTGGCTTTCAGATTCTTAATTTCATCTAATTTCATATTCTTTCCCATAACATCAGCTTTGATATTTTCTCTCTTTATAGACAACTTTTTCAGTTCATCAGCTGGAGAATCATTCTTCTCCCTTAGATCAGTGACCACATCAATAAGCCTTTGATTTAATCCTTTCAGCTTGTTGACCTCAATTTCCAGTACTTGGATCCAGATATCTTTAGATTTAACTTCTACTGGTGTCCTCCTTGAAACTTCTTCATCATTAGTAGTTTCATAATCACTTCAAATTTCAAGTACTACACTCATTCCTACATCATTATTGAGTAAATCTATATTTTCCCTATCTGATTCATTCAATCCTTACTTTAGAAAGTTGTTTGATTCCTTTAGTTGAGTCACACTTTTTCTATAAACACTTCCACACTGAGAAATACCATATGACTTCTTATTCTTTTTTGATGTTTTTTTATTTTCCATGGAACACTAAGATAAGATAAGACTTAATCTTTAACTTGATAAATCAAATGAACCAATTCAGAGAAAAAAATATGATAAAAGAAACCTTCCTTTGATACCAATTTTTAGGACCAAAAGGGTCCTAGATACCCTAAGAGTTGGGTGAATCAGAGTATGGATATTCTTTTCAAAATTATCTCCTCCCAACAGGATCTTGACCTATTTATTATAAGGGTCACTTTGTTTGCACTTATGTTTTACTTTTGATCTTATTATTTCCTTCTTTATCTGATGATGATGCTTTGGATGCAATGCAGGAAACCGAGAATACTGACACACATATTTTTACTTGGTTCACCCTCACTGGGATACGTCCAAGGAGCATACAATAGAAATGTGTCGATGTACCAAATCTACTAAATCTCACTTCCAATTTAATATATTCATTCTATATCACTTCTATGCCAAGGCTCACTACCTTTACAAATTTTAGGGTTAGCTCACTACTTTCCCAAGAGTCACTCCCTATGTCTCTCTCTCTGGATCACTACCGGTGGAGAGGTCACCTTCTTCCTATTTTTTTCTCACTACTCTAAAAAGGATCCAATCACATTTTATAGACTTGGAGGTCCCTTCATTATCACAAATGAATGCGTCTTCATCTATAAGTATATTATCTTTTGAAGTCCAACTTTCACTTGAAGATGAATCTCACTTTTCACCAAATGTATCGGGAAATCTTCCAACTTTCACACAGCCCTAGAATGACTGGTGTTCTTCTCCAAGACTAGCACACTTCTATATGATTTGTCATGCTTCTCCAAGCCTGGTGCACAAGTGTCACCTAACCACTTGAGTGAAACTCCCTTCACCAACTTAGAACTTGGGAAACTCATACCCTTTTACGCCCAAACCGATATTGGCATGCAACTATTAATTGGTGTGCTTCTACAAGCCTAGAGCACAAGTCTCACCTAACTACTTTCACAAAACTCCCTTATTCAACTCAAAACTTGGGAAACTCACTCCCTTTTACACCCAATCCAATATTGTCACACAACTATCAACTGGCGCGAAACTTCTTAATAACCTTATACTTGTGTGCCCACACCACCACTTTCGTGCCCAAACCACCTACATGACTGGAGTTTAAATTTTATCTAAGCATTGAGATTCATCCCAAATGAGGAGTGGTAGCCCTCTTTTTACAGGAATTTTGGGTACCCTCAGCACCATGCGCAAGTCTCCTCCTGGCGCGGAAGTCCAGCCGCCCTAGTCTCTGTCACCCTAGTTATCTTGCGCGCCAAAACCAAAACATGGGTGACACTTTTTCCTTTGCTATATTTTGATGTTTTGATCTTGAAAAACATATGGTGCGCAACTTTACAAGCCTCTAAGAAACTGGCCCAAAATTTTCTTTTCCAAGAACAATCATGGATTGTTAAAAAACATCTCTTGAATTTAACAACTCATAATGTAAGCCCCCTTTGTCAACAAAAATGAACATCGTGGTCTACTTTGTCAAAAAACGCAGCATGAAGGCCCACTTTGTCAACAAACAATATCACCTCAAAAATGATTCAATGATACCTTGAAGGATTTTTTTCCCAACAGAAACTTTTCCAGGGTTGTTTGGCATGATGTCTCACACCCATGATTTATGTGGTTAATTAAGTTCCACATTAGAGGCCACAAGTGGTGGGCATGATGTCTGACCAGTGATCTCTCCTTATACATCTTCTAATGGTCACACCCTTAGGGGTTATCTGAGTCGTAATGTAGTGACCACGTATGTTCCATGACCTAGGGATTAGAAATTAGATTGGATTTACTTGGAATGAGTGGCATGACATCCAACTCGGTGATCATTTACAATAATGTCCATCACTATAAATTATCCTTCATTATGGTGATTGGAGGCGAGTATGGATGAATCCAAGATTAGGATGTGTATCCCCCTTTGGTGAAGTATCTTGCTCAGAGTCATTTCCATCGTTGTCTAAAGAAAGTATTTTCATTTGAGATTATGGACTTAGGGATCAAATTAATTATATGCAACTTGAGTTGTATGATATCCAACTCAATTCCCTTTTTAAAGGATGTCCAAATGATCAGGATTATGGACCCAAGGATCGATTGTTGTTGATTAAGTTATCTTTTTACTCATGTATATACATATTTATTTTTATGTATATATTTATGGGAATATATATATACATATATAAATATTTATATACATTATGGAACATTTCCCAGTTGACTAGGATCCTAGACCCAGGGATTGACTAAGGTTTAACATTATTTGTTTTATTTGTATTTCTAGTTGTGTCTTAACTAGGCTGATAATATTGTATGAGCATGCACTTATGACAAAATATTTATAGGTTCATCATTGGGGTGGAATACTAAAATTATCTCTCAACCTTGTACATGAACCTCGTTGTGCATGAAGACCTTATGTCTAATTTTTAGGTTGATCAGTAATGCATGATAGATAGGGATAAGGCATAGGGTTTCATGATCGAGTGAAGTCGCTCATGTGGATTCTTATGATCAGGATGGTATCGTTCGATAGTGTTTGGGAACTGGGTATATGGTCTAGATTTTAGTTAGTAGTAGATCCCTATAATTTTATTTCAGTTTATTTTATGTAATTATTTATATATTTTCGGTGTAGGGGTGACCAATGTTGTATGTATGAAATAGTTGTTAGGTATTTTATATCATTTCATTTATTATTATACCATGTTCTATTTCAGTTTTTTTTTACTTCTTATGCACTCTTTTTATTTACTTCTTGGATTATTTCTAGTCATTTATAATGTTTTTTACTATAATATGAGGGAATAGTCCCTCCACAGAAACACATCAGGCCCTCACTACAAGTCGAAATTCTATAATTTATGGAGAGGCACACTTGAGGTGTTGTAGTGAACTATCTCCAATAACCATTTATTGGCATCTAGGTCAGGATGTTTCAACATGGGATCAGAGTGTTTCTTTTCCTATTTTATTACTATTTAGGATATGGT
The DNA here is from genome assembly GCA_963277665.1 of Viscum album. NCBI lineage: Eukaryota > Viridiplantae > Streptophyta > Magnoliopsida > Santalales > Viscaceae > Viscum > Viscum album. The sequence continues at coordinate 1,371,373,395 of OY728129.1, read as the reverse complement.
AGAGAAGAGTATTGGGAATGCATAGAAACCTGTGATGGATATCAGACTGGGGAATTGAGAACACATGTTCTGGTAGCAATTCCTAGTTTCCAGGGATATGGGATTAGTGTTCTAATCTATGATGTTATAGTTTTATATGATTTTCAATTTTCACAATTCACATGTTATGTGTATGTTATTATTTATTATGGATTTATGGATCTTGGACATTGTAAAGAGGCAAGCGATTGATTTTGAATCTTGTTCAGCAAATGAAACAGTCACCTCATGCACCATATTTGGCACATAGGATTCACATGTTATAGGCCTTCTTGTTTTTTATTTTACTGATGATAAAGTCCAATTGTTTAATGTTTCAAAAAAATCCTAAATGGTGTTTTACCATATAGGTTTTCTTATAATTCTACTCAATTTGGCCAATATATATTCATATTTCATTTTGATGAAAGGTTATGTGGATCTACGGTGAGACATTTTAAGGTGAGGCTGATGACTTTCTCCTCATGAATAGGAGGTTCAATGACCCCAATAGATCGATAGGAAATATGATTCTCAAATTTTGAACCCCTTATAGGGTGTTTCTTATTGGTTTGGTTATTCAAAGTGTCAGTAACAACCAATAGAGTGTTTTCCTTCATAGATTGGAATGAAATTATACTTCACCAAACCCTATGTGTGGTACCACATGGATTTTTGATTCGATGTTATATGAATATTTTTGGACCTCATCATCTAAACATGAAATTTTATTCCTTCACTTATGGTTATCTATTTAGATATCTTAGTACGATGTTGATAGGTACCATGACATTTTTAATGATCTAGACCTCGATAGGGTATTACTGTATACAGATGCCCTGTGAGTTTTAGTTTAGTGTCTCTTCTATGTTGATATCAAGACCTCTAGGTATAAGTTCTTTATGAGGATTATCAGATTTAATCAGGCCCTTGTAGGCTAGTGTTGACAGTTCTGACCCATATAGATCAGTTATATCTTTACCTCCCTTGTAGAGGTTTGATATTTTGGGCTAGGTGGTTAGACCTTGTGACCTAGTTGTGATACTTAATAAGCAGGACAGGGTGGGATACCTAAAAGACCTTAGTTTTCACTCATAACCTTGTAGTTCAACATTCATTTTAAAAAAAACCATGTGAGTAGGTTTGGATAGATTTTAGGGATGATTTTTATAGGAAATGATCTTGGTTGTACTGTCATTTGAGACCGATTCATGTTTAGTGATCTAGTTTTTTGATACAGGCATGTTGATGCCTTTGGCTTTTGAAAAATAACATAGGGTGCTTGGTCATAAAAACTGCCTTCGATGGGTGGTACTTTTCATATCCCTATCCCTATTGACCAGAATTTCCACTGTTGCTAATTTAGTCGAAGCGTGAGTAGATAATCATGTCTATAATGATGTCGAGTGATGAGCGGTCGTGGAATAAATTGTGGAATGAGTAAGGTGCCTGATTTTGAAGAGGAGTTCCAAGTGAGATTTTAGATGGTCTGGAATGAAATTTTGTGTAGCATGGTTGGCTTGGTTTTAATATCAGACAACTCACTAGAGTATGAGTCAAGTGATAAAGGTGAATATTGGTTACGCATGGTACCATTTAATCATAAATTGGTGTGTGGACCTATGTGAGCCGAGGAACGATGTTTTCAAGAACTTCCATGGGATAGTTTCCAAGGAGCTTTGGTTAAATAATGATTGTCCCTCCATTGTAGAGGAGACATTGAGAATAAATCGGGTGTCATGATAAGGTTGAACCATTGCTGGACATGGACACTCATTATTGGGAGACGTAGTGTCAGGTGTTGTCTAAAGGGAAGTGTTTATTGTTTGATGTGATCATAGCTTGAGAGAGATGTACATTACTATCAAAGGAATCTTAGCAAGATTTTAATTAGATACAATCATGCACTATCTTGAAATCATCTTGAGTATGGTGAGAGAGTTTCATCTCTACTTAGATCTTATTTTATTCTTAAATATCATTACTGGTTGGTGATGGAGCGCATTGAGGTCATGTTCAAGGAGCAGTATATGGTAATCTATATAGTGGGGAGTGTACCAGTGGCCATTTGAGGGTGTTGACCCTCATTTTCATTAGAAATTAAGATTTTTTCATGTTCTTTTAATCTCATAGTTTGGTTGTGATAGGAGGATAATGGTATTCCTATAGTGGGGAGTGCCAAATCGTTCACAGTTAAATGTATTCCTTGATGGAAGAGTTTATGATGATATAAGACTAGTCTTTGGATAATTTAGATAGCATGGTTGTGTAGATGTTTTGTATGAGATCATGGTTGCTAGTTTTTTCACCTAGGCTTCTCGGGGATGAGAAGTTTTATAGTGGGGAGATTGTAACGACCCGTGTTTTCCTAGACTATAAATTTGATCAGAAATTTGATTTTTTTTAAATCTAATAAGGGGTAAAATGGTATTTTTACCTTGTCATATAACCTCAGATATTTTTTTTGACCACTCTTTTAGTCTCAAAATACGTTTTTTACCCTAGGGAAAGAGTTTGGTGGAATTATAAACCATTTTAATTTTCATATAATAATTAATATTTATTATTTAATTAATTAAATATTAATTTTTCCACACACATTCATTTGGATATATATTTTGAATGGAGCATAAGATTTATATTCCATCTCCTCTATTGAATCTGTAATGTTATTTTTTCCCTAAGTGAGGGATAAACTCAAGTCGGGCATCAGGGTTGGCATAATCCCTGTTTTCTTTTTCTTTTATTTTCTCCTTTTCATTCATTTATTTTATTTTTCTTCTTTTCCTTACCAAGATTCTCACATACGCACCAAATGGGATTACTCCTTTGTATTATCGAGAGATAAGAGGGATATATATATAGATATAGAGAGAGAGAGAGAGAGAAAAAAGGGGAGTAGAGGTTCCACTTCAGAGCTTGAGAGGAGACAAATTGTCATGTGATGGGAATAGACCGTGAAAACTGGAAAAGTATCAGCAGATTCTAAGAAAAATTAGGTCATTTTATATTTTTTTCTATAAATCCCCATATATTTATCATTTTATAGTTTTAATTCCCATTTATAACTGCTTAATAACCTTGGTCAGCTAATTTATAGATTTTTCGGAGAAAACAGGGGTTTCAAGTGATTTTTCGGTTTTCCCATTCTGAAATCCCGATCACACGGTTTTCAATTCATATAAAACACAATGTGTTTACTTATACTTCCAGAGAGATGAACTTTTTAGACTACACACCATGTATGAGGTATACATTCCATGTACTAGTACTCGGCCAGTTAGCTGAGTACCTAGCCAGAAATCCTGTGTAGGGGCACATGGTTGTATAGAGTGCACGACCAAACTCTGTGTGGGTCACAAACCATGTAGAAGTGCATGTATAGGCTAGATACATGGACAAGATATGTGAGGTACATGGGTAGGGACCCCATTTATGGTACTCATCATTTACTTATCTCACATATTGTTTACTTGGGCTTTTACACGTCAATCCTAGATGAAGAAGATGCCCAAGTGGAGCTTTGAGGGTACAGGTCATGTACAGGGTTCATGTGTTGTATACTCCTCCCTTTATACCCTTTTGAGTGTTTTTCATTGTTTTGTGATTCATATCCAGAACTAGATCCATGATCAGACCATATTGACCATTTTTCTATGTAGATCACTATTGTAAAACCCTTTGGGTGATCTAAGGACTCTTAGGAATCATTTCAGGTATTTAACTTAAATGGAGTGGTTCTTCCTTTATTAATCTAATCTAGTTATCTCCAGAGATTGAGAACCTTGATCTAATATTTTCCATGAGTTATCTATCTTCACCAATGCTTTTATATCTATCCCTTTTACAACATCTTCTTTTATATATACACCCTTATGTCCAATAATATTGTGAGATTATATGTTTCTGAGGATCCCATGTAGGATTCCTCTAACTTTTTACTATTATTAAGGGTTTCCTATGGGATTCCCTTGCTTACATGTTGGCCTAGTGAATACCTTATAGGATCCCTCCACCAGTTTACTCATCTTGAGGATCCCATATAGGATGCCTCCATTGACTTGCAATTTTTGAGGATCCCCTATCAGATGCCTAATCCTAAGTACTCGATTATTAAGGGTCCCATGTAGTACACATCCATTTAAGTACCGTTCAATGATTACTCCTTTACCTTCTCTGATGAGGATACCGAGTAGGACATATTTGCTCATGTTCGACCTTATAGAAACCTGAGTAGGATTTCCTCTCCTGTATTTTGATCTAAGGGACCAGTGGGAGGCTCATTATTTGACTGAACTTGAGCCGGTGCATTGGGGGTTTTCAGTAGAGATGGTAGTGGGTTTCACCTTATAAACTATGTTGAACATGTAATCTTGTGAAGCTATGGTAGTAGTGGTGGGTTTATAAATTCATCCACCATCACCCTTTTTTTTATGAATTCACTTGTTTACTAATGATGCAGGGATAATTACCATGGGTTCTTCCTAGTTTACAGTAGATGAGATTGATGTGATGAAACATATATATTTGGGATACCCAAATTTACTTGCAAGGATCCATCTTATTCATTAATTGGAGTTTCTAAACATGCTTCCTACGACCTGACTTCTGATTCCTTTTATTTATATCTTTGGGATACCCAAACATTCTTCCTAGGATTCATATTTGGCGCCTTATATATTTGGATATTCTCCACATCCCTTTTTGTAACCGATGAATTTGATTCATCTCTAATCAATTTATTATATTATGAGGTTGATTCCACTCTCATCAATGTGTTTTATAATAAGGAAGATTCTGATCCCATCAATTTGTGGTTTAATGAGAATTATTACACTCTCCTTGATTTGGAATATGATGAGCAAGACCTTTCATCTTAGGAACAGGTGTATGAGCCTTAATTTATCAGGGTGGTTGGGCATGATGTATCACACCCATGATTGATGTGGGTCATGATGTTCCACATCCGAGACCTCAAGGGGTTGGAATGATGTATCACCAATGATCTCTCCTTATACATCGTCTAAGGTTCAGATGCTTAAGGATTATCTGAGTCATAATTTCATGAACGCCTATGGATTGAGACATAGGGATAGACATCAGACTTGATTTACTTGGAATGAGTGGCATGACATCTAGCTCAGGGACCATTTATAGGATTTTCTATCGGTATATGGTGTCCTTAATTATAGTGATTGGAGGAAAATATAGGTGAACCTAGGATAAGGATGGGTATCCCCCTATGGTGATGTAGCTTGCTCAAATAAATTTCTGGCATTGGATGAAGTAGGTTTTATCAATTGGTATTACATACCTAGGGATTGACTTAATTATACTTGTATGGAGTGGTGTGACATCTAACTCAAAGCCCTTTTCACAGGTTGTCCAGATGATTAGGATTAAGGACCCAAGGATCGACTACGGTTGGTTATGTTATTTTTCACCTTACTTGTGTATATACATATTTATGTATATAAATATATTTATGGGAATATATATACTCACATATAAATATTTCTATACATGATGGAACATTTCCCAGTTGACCAGAATCACATACCTAGGGGGTCAACTATGGTTTCACGTTATTTTTTTATTTATCATTCCAGTTGTGTCTTGTCTAGGTTGAGTATATTTCATGATCGTGAACTTATGATTGTAGATTTATAGTTTCATCATTGGGTGGTTTAATAATATTATTTATAACCCTTGTACTTGCACCTCGGTGTTCATGTAGAACTTATTTTCTTTTTTCAGGTTTATAATAGTTTCATGATGGATAGGGTAGAGGCCTAGGGTTTCCTGATCAAGTAGAGTCACTTTTGTGGTTTCCTAGGATCGTTCCAGTGTAGTTCAATAGTATTTGGATAGTGGGTATGTGGTTAGGATCAGAGTTATGTACTCATGTATGTATGGTCATCCCAGTGGGTGATCATTGTTGTTTGTATGACATGGGTATTCAGGCTATTATAGCATTTCATTTATTATTAAAGCATGTTTAATTTCATTTTATTTAATGCTTCCACACTAAATTTATTTAATTCTTGGATAATGTATGGTTATTTATATTGTTCTGTACTTTGATATAAGGGAATAGTTGCTCCATAGACACGCCCTAGAACCTAAATTCTAGTCAGAAGCCTCTGGAATATAGAGAGGTACCCTTGAGGCATTGTGGAGAACCATCTCAGAGCACCTATTAGTGGCATCTAGGTTAGGACATTACACATAGACTAAGTCAAGATACATATTATGACAAGGTCTTAAATAAATTTAATATAGAAAAATCATAGAAGAGATTGTTTATAGTCTCGCATTGTAAAAATATCTCCAATAAAATGTGTCCTCAAACATAATAGGGAAAAGATATATTGAGTAGGAACCCTTACACATCTACGATATGTTTTATCATGTATGTCATAATATGTACTAGTCTTAATGTTTCATTCACCATGAGAATTGTAGGTATATATCAAGAATTTCCAAGAGATACATAATGGGTAACTATAATGACTATCATAAAGTATATAATGCATACATATGATGTGCTCTATGTTTATGGAGGAGAAAAATATGTAGTTATCAGGGGATTATAGATCCTAGTTTTTAAATAGATCATAATTCTATGATATCATAGTTGAGATATGTGTTCTAACTTGATGGAGAAGCTGTGATATAGAAGATTTCTAAGTATCGAGTGGATGCTAATTTAATAGTAGAGTCCAAGCATATAATTTCTTTTTATGTGGCTAAAGAAATAGTTTTCATATACAAATCTATGTAGGATCTTGATTTCATTCCTCATAGTAAAAATACAATCATAGTGTATTATGATAATACTTCAGTAGTTTCCCTATCCAATGAACCAATTTCATCTCAATGGATGAAGCATATACTTTGAAAGTATCGCCTATTGAGGAATTTTTTGTAGAGTTTTGAGGTCACAGTAAAAAGAGTTACCATGGATGAGAATATAATGGACCCATTGAGTAAATATTTATCTCAGCAAAATCCTAACCATCATTTGAGAGCTAGAAAACTGAAAGTTATTAGAAGTTGGGGTTAGTGAAATTGGGAGTCTGTTGGAGTTGGTTCCCAAGAACCAATTAACTTTATACTTTTGATTCCACAATATTAATTAATAACTTATCACATGATGATTGTTCTTTTGTATAATATTATTTTGATAATATCATTATAGTATTTATCAAATTTAAAGGTTATAATAATACCCCAATATAATGTTTCCATAAAATGATATGATAAAATTCTTAAACATATGTCCTTTAATCTAGACAATATATTTCTAAAAGGTTACAAATGGTGTTTTATTATTAGGTGTTGGGGATCATAACAAATTTAAATTTCTTCCCATGAATTTATCATATGGTAATCTCCAAGAAGGTATGTTATGAGGAAAAATCCACTAATAGAAATTCCACATGATATATGTGTCATTGGATATTTTCATCTTTTAATGTGTGTATTGGGTTTTAGACTTGAGATTATTATTAATTTATATCATGAATCATGTACTTTGGTCTATTGATGAAAACCATGATGACATATGATCACAATGAAGTAGGATACATTGGGTTCATCATTACTTATATGAAATTAATTGAATAAGTCTAGAAAGTATTTTTCCCTTCTAAGTTAATGGAAGAATATATCTATAGTTTATTGATTGAAGTGGAAATTTTTGATTAAATACATTTCCATGGTAGTTCTTCAATGATCTCATTTTAGAGAGTGACCAAAATATAAATTAATAATATAGGTTGATTACATAATTATGCAACCTATTTGATGAGATATCAAGATGAAGAGATTTTATTACACGGTAGGTGTTTGTATGAGGTTGCTTTCATTAAAACATTAACTTCTTTCTCTAGGGATACCTTATCATGGTGATATATGTCGATCTTGTACTTTAGGGAAGTTCATTTAATACCATGAAGAAAGAGTATAAGAGGGCCACATATTATTTTTATCTAGAATCCCAGTTAAATTGTTTTTTAATTTAATATGAATAATAAATATAATTCTTGGTTTTTAGAATAATAATCATTCAAGTTAAGGTAATCACATAAATTCAATCACTACTTCGTTGAGTTTAGAATATATATATATATATATGATTTCAATATTAAATAAATATTTATTCACATGTTAGTGAATATATTAATTATCTATTGAATGAATAATATAACAAAGGTTATTTATTTAAATAAATATTTATTATTCAATTTTTGAAAATTTTTGAGTAAAATTGATGAGATCAGTTAAGAGACCAGTGAAAATAATATATTTATTTAAAATCATATAAATAAATATCAATTTATTTACATAAAAAATGATATTTAAATTTTTTTGAGTTAATTCATGTCATGGAATATAATAATAATATTTTTATCACTAGTTTACATGGGGTATATTTTGAATATATAATTAGTTAAAGGCTTGTGTGCAATTACTAATTTTTTATCCCTAATTATATAATTTTATTTATATTATTTTAGAGGAGAGTGAGAATTTTTATGCACAAAAAATTCTCTCAGGACTGATAAAATCTCTCAAGAACTCTCATAATAAGGTAGATAGTATAATTCTCCTAATCTCTCTAAATAACAATATAACAATATATAATATTTGTTGTAACCAAAAATTAATGTTACAAGACACTTGGTACCTCCTCCTAGCACCTGAAATACCAATGATAATGTTCCAAGAATCGTGGAGCATGCATGGATACCTCTATAAGAATTTTTTTTGGATTCTACACCAAAACTATGAGACTATAAGAGTGGTAATATAGTTGATCAAAAATAAAATATTTATGAAGAAAACGTTATTTTGTTTAAAATTAATTATAAATTAATGTGAAAATATTCTCTCTATGAATATTCTAGTATTTTGTTCATCAAGTTCTTTAGATTTTATCCATTGAAACCAATAAAAAATACTATTGGTCATCAGTACAAGCACTTTTATTTCACCCTAAAACCTTAAATTATATGGTTCTAATTCAACTAATATAAACTTAATGAAATAAAAAATATTTTTGAATAGAAAATCGAGTTAAAAAAACTTCATGTATGTATAAGGAAAATAGGGACTGTAATATGATTCATCAAAATAATGGATCCAAATGATATCATTTTTGGAAAATAGATTGTGATAATAAATATAAGAAAACCATATAAAACATATTAGGTTATATGAATTCAATTTTTATATTAACATAAACAAAAATAAGAATTACAAAAAATATGTTTTCATATATTTGGAAAATAGGTATTAAATGAGGAAAGTATAAAACAATACTATATATAGAGTTTAACCAAAATTCTATTAAAAATTATGTAACATGTCATAAAAATAATATTGAAAATTTTGAATTCATAATTTATAGAAAAAATGTTAGTTATTTTTTATTAATTTTTTAAAATCAAGTGGTATGAATGTTTTGGGACTAACTTATAAATTCAATCAAAGAGTTGAGCACCCACTACATTAACCATTAGTGACATTTCCCAATGAAAATGATCCTATAATAGCACCTAAGAACTATTAGATAATATTTTATAACTAATAAATCATAATTTTAAAACGAAATTTCCCATATGATTTTAAATTTGTTATATTTTTTGAGTGTGATTTAATAATTTATAATAATGTATTTTAGGTTGATATGAATTTGATGATGCAATTTTTAGAGGACAAAATTTGGAGGATTTTTTGAGTAGAACAAAAGATATGAGCTATTAATTCCCTAAAATTTCAAGTTGTGATGCATTTGAATTTTATTCATCCTAGTGTAGCTTTATAGGTCTTAGTTTTTTTGAGTGTTTGGGATGGATTTAGAGTTGGTGTTGGAGGGATATATTGGGCATGTGGTTGAATTTAGTTTATGGTGGGTGATCATGAATTATCCCTTGAGAGTCATAATAATATGGTTTAAATAAAGGGGATAAACTTTGTTTATAATTAGTCACATCTCAACCCTTAGGCAATGTTCTAGGATAGTGTTAACAGATGTTCAATACTTCTTCAAATGTTTTCATCACACTGTGACCCCCTAGGTCACATCGTGATCTTGTCACTGGGAAGTTATTGAAAGGGGAAACCTTGTAATCTTTTCTTAGAACCTCCCATAACCATCCTTCTTCCTTCCTCCTCGGCCTCACTCTTTCTAAGTGATGTTAGGGGGTTCTCTTGGATGATTTTATCTCCCTCCATATCATATCATGGTTTTTTAAGTGAAATTCATTATAGAGGTTCTCTTTCAGTGAGTCTAACAATATTAAATCCCTAGATTCCTCTTTCTTCATCCATCAATTATTTTCCATTTACTAACCCCCAAATGTGCTAATTTGGGGATAAATTCAGGTTTTCAGGGGTTTGGGATTGAATTGGGATGTACGACATAGAAAGTACCCTCTATTTAGATTAAGGTATAAATTCATTTCCATTTTACGGCTTCTGTATAATGTTTTATGAATCGGTTTTTATGTGGGTGTGTTTTTGTGTGTAGCCCTATGAGAACTCAATTTTTTTATCATGTATCAATCTAGGTATGTAGTGATATGGTTTACCATTTTGTGGGGGATGGAAGAAATTATGAATTGGTTAAAGTGAAGTTTCATCCCATTCTAAGGTTTATGCTAGGTCTATCCACCTAAATAATTAGACCTCATGGAAGATGTTAGAGCTTTGTTAAAGGTAGGTGTCTTAGTAAGAAGTTTCACGCATTTAATTATTGAGTCCCTTTGTTATGATTATGAGTGGGTTTTATTTATCCTTATTTCTTTACCTTAGATTGTTAAGTTTTGGGCCCACCTTGAGTAATAAGGTTTGGCATAGGATATGTTGAGGCCCTCCTTGAGTGAGAAGGCATAGTCAGGATACTAAGGTTTCAGTTCTCATTGAGTGATAAGGTGTGTCTTAAGGATTTAATGGTCTATGTTGAGTTATAAGGTAGGTTCATGGTACGATATCTTCATTTAGTGAGAATGGTGGGGTTTGTTGTTCTAATTAAGTCTTGAGGTTCCAATAGAAACATCCTTTCCTCATAGAGCCAAAGAAGGTATGACTAGGAATTTATGGTGGCATGGGTAGTGCATGAAACTTAATGGGTATTTATTGGTTATTTATACATTTATTTATTTATTTTTTTCAATGAATTCACCTTTATATAATTGATTCACTTACTCTAAGGGATCGTTGGTAGTGTCCTACTAGATTAATACTGACACCTTGTAATGTAACTCAATGTGCATACATGCTTAATGTTCAAGGATCCAACCAAGGGAAAGGGCTCTATGATATAATACTGAGTAGCTATTAAGGGATATAGATTAGGTAATACAAATACGTGCGCTGGGATCTTTTGTAGTGATACCTCGTTTATTGTTTTTTCTTATGTTCATTGTATATACATTGATATGTCGCATATCGTAATCCTTTTTGACTTCAGATACTAGTTATTATATTCCATTTGATATTTCATAGAATGATATTATTATTATTCATGAATTTTTATTTTTCTACGTACATTTATTATTATTTTTTATTCCTTTATTGTGATGATTATTCAATAGTGAGGGTATATTTTCCCTAAAGTGTTGTTCATGCCATTATCGATAGTTGGTATACTCTTAAATATGGGGAGGCATGCATGAGTTCATGTGTCCCTATAGATCAGAACTTATGATCTATTATAGGGAATAAAAAAATGGTATCATGGTCAATAAACAACAGAAAGTACACTTGAATTACTTGGTTTTGGGGTTTGAGGCCCATAATGAGGGTGTTTTTCTTTAGGGGAGTATTATAACACCCAACTAAAATTGATACTTAAAAGACTAAATGATATTACCCGTATCAACAAGTTTCACCTTTATTTTCAAGAGATTGACTGATTTAAAGTACTTAGTTAAGAATGTTTGTCCTAGAGTAGGGTCGGGATAGGAGACCTTATGGGAAGTATCCTAGGTTGAGTGCAAGTGATGAAAATTATGCTGAAAAAACTTGTGTTGGACTATAGGGATAGTTATTAATATGATAAGTAACCCTGGTGTGTAAAAGAATTTGGTGTTTTGCTAAAGCAACCAGGGTATTACAGAAGACCCATGGGGTGAGATTACCAATTTCTTGGACTAGAGAGGTTGGGTCATGAAAATTGGTATTACAACCCCTTTCTATTGATTTAATGTTTGGGGCTCAATATAATGAATATAGGATGGTGGTAAAATGAGTAAGAAACTATGATTATGTATATACAATACCTATAGAGTGGAAAATCTATTTTCTAAGGTAGTGGGGTTTCTTTCATTGGTTATAATGTTATTATTTCATGTTTCTCCCTTATTATTGTTTTGTTGATATTATTTAAAGTATTTTTATCATATACAATTAGTGAGAGTGAATGATTTCATACAACATATATTATCATGTAGTACAAATTTCAAACACTTAATTATCTATAATTGATGGTAACACCCCGACCCCTCTAGACCGGAGCTGGTGCATTTCTTGTTAAATTAGAATGGTTAGAAGTAATGAAAACCCCTAATGAATGATCAGTTTAGTAGTCCTGAAGAAACTAGACACATAAATGTAACTCAAATTACATTGGAAAAGGTTATAAAATAAAATACATAACAAAAACTAAAAACTTCATCCATAGAAACTCAATAAATAATCTCTTCTTAATCACATGTTAAAGGTAAAAAATTAGAGTGAGCTCCAATGCTCAGTAAGGGTTAAAAATGGCATAATCATGAATCAATAATAACTGAATTGTAAACAATTTTACACAATCAATATGGCATGGTGAATAAATGAAAAACTCACGCCATTAATAAACTGAGAATGAAACTGCATCCATAGATTTTTTTCACAGTGAAAAACTCATGGATAGTAATAACTAATAATGAATAAATAGAATTATTATCAACTGGACATCGTGTATCTGGAACATGACACCATATTACAGTTAAAATGGTTTAGTTTTGTGGGTAGAAACCTGTTTGATTTTTTGAAACAAACTCGAAGGGTTTGTCACCAACTGATTTGTCTCATGAGACCTACCGATGCATCGAGGGGATATATAGGGACCCACATTCCACTACATGTCCAAATAATTCTTTATAAATTTATTCAATATGAGATCAATATTCCTTTTAAATATCCATATAGAGTAGTGTATACGGATTCATCAATATTTCCATAGTTAAAATAACTTTCCAAATAAACACCTTATGTAAAATTGTATATGGTTTAGAAAAAAACATATCCATGATATGAGATTATGGATATTTAATATAAATATAATTTTAAATGAAAAGTGATCTCATATGGGTAGTATTTACACCACATAAGTATTATTAGATGCATAATATAAAGTTAGTCACAACAAAATAGTAGTTGAGACAAAGTCTCTTACCACAATGTAATTGGTCGAATCATATGATCAGAACTTAATAACCCTAAAATGATTCATTGAATAAAATTAATATAAATATAATCATGTTATTATATATCAAATGGAAGTACAAATATACCACATATAAGAAATAATTGGCTAACAATGGAAATCTCATGGAAATGAAAGTGAGATGAGACACCCCTTACCTTTTGCCCGAGTGTGTTCTTTGTTTTTTTTAATGAACTGAATAATAAAATTTATATTCATTAATTAATAATTTCATAACCTCCTATACATTTAATTTATTTATTATAACCTTATTAGGTTCATTCACATCCCTTTTAATGGGTTTAAGAGGTGCAATTTTATTGTTTTGGAAGTATTTTCTTCCATGGTTTTCATGATTCATTTACTTGATTTCATGAATAGAAGTTCGTTTGAAATGTGTTTAAACATCTAGAATTGTTAATATATATTATTTTTGACATTAAATATATATAAATTATCTTATAATTATTTTGTGTTATATACTTGAGGATGAATCATTAGTTAAAAGTTATGGATAAACGCTTGGATTAAGCTTGGCGGTTTTGTGAACAATGAACTTGTTTGGTATTATTATTCCATAATATGAGTGTATAGGGATTCCAGAACATTAATGATATTAAATACATATATTCTTATCTGGTTCAGCCATAAAAATGGTTTCATGACCAGAATTTGACATGGTAATAAAAATTGAGAACCTGTTGTCCTTGAGTGTGATAAATTAACACATCTCGGACGGTGTTTTCATTTTTAGTATAAGAGGAGGGGGAAAGAGAGATGATGATGAAATATTCCATTAGAATAATATAATTATAGTTCATGTATGGTAATGGAATTATCATATCATTTGGATTAAGTGAGGTGAGGAAAGAATTATAAAATAAAGGAACTCAAAATAAGAGAAAAATTGAGAAATCTCTTACGAAAATTCGGCAGCCTAACAGCGTCACCTAAAATTGCATAAAATAGTTTGATGAGAGAAAGGGGGTATCTCATAACTAATAAATAATATGGGAAGTAAGGGGAATATGGAATGACATATCCCAACATAGTCCACTTGAAAATAAAAGAGAAAACATAAATGAAAGCTTTAAGAAAAGAGATGGGTGGTAGATTCTCTTACCTTGTAGAGTAACTCCTAAAAATTGAAGGTTGGGACCTTGGGGGTTTGAGGACACCTTGGGAGGACTCCTAGGGAGTTAATACCACTAGATCTTCTAGGATAGTGAGTTTTGAATGAAACAAAACAAAGGGGGTGAGTGGGTATTTATAGTAATTAAGAGAGAGTTATTTATTAACTAAAAGGTACACTTTATTAGTGGTTTTTGAAAAACCATGGTCTTGCCCATGGTATTTGAATATGTTTTTTGCCACTTGTGACACCTCATGTCATATGTTACTTTGCACAAGTCAAACATACTCTTTTATTTTATTATTACATCATTATGATTCCATTAATCTACCGAAAACTCAAAATTGTATTTTTACTATTCATGAAAAATTCAAGTATTTTAGAAAATACCAAAAATTCACCCTAACAATTTTTCGGCATGTAGAATTAAAAAATAAACTCCATTTTTAGAAAATAATTTTTTAAATATTTTAAATTTAATTTTTAAATAAAATCACAATTAATTCATAAAAACAATTTTTAAAGGTATAATTAGTTCAATACCACATTAAAAATAAATTAAGATCTCATTATCTTATTACCTTAAGAAAATAAAATATAATCATTATTTACTATTCATAAGGGTAATATTACTATTCATAAGGGTATGTTACTATGAATCAAAAAATCAAGTTGGTTCTATCAGACTCCAAATGACTTACTGGTCACAACTCTAGATGACCGTTTTTTGAAATTCAAAACATGGAAGTGGAAAGTTTATGTTTAATGGATATCTTATAACTTTATCCTATAATTTTTTGATTCATAAAAGACTTAGTGCTTCATGAAATATAGGTTATCTAATCAATAAAAAGTATTTAAGAGGAACGTGCCATAAAATGTTTGGGGTGTTATATTATTTCCTCCTTCGGAAATTTCATCCTCAAAATTTTATGTATAAAGCCCAAAAAAAGATGTGGGTGGTTCTTCTTCATAACATCCTCAGGTTCCAATGTTGCTTCCTCTATATTTTGGTTTTTTCAAAGAACCTTTACTAGACGATTCGTCCAATTTCTCAATACCTGCTCCCTTGTGTCAAGAATCCCGATAGGCTCTTCACAGTATGATAAATTAGGTTCCAGTTCTATTTCTTCATAGGTGAGTACATGCATTTGGTCTGGCATATATTTTTTCAATAATGACACATGGAATACATCATGGACTTTGGAGAGACTTGGCGGCATTGCTAATCGGTAAGCTACAGCTCCGATTATTTCTAGAATTTAAAATGGTCTGATGTACTTGGGGCTCAGTTTCCCTTTCTTACCGAACCTTAAGAAACCATTCCATGGAGATACTTCAAAAAGATATGATCTCCCACTTGGAATTCCAAATCCTTCCTCTGGTTGTTAGCATAACTCTTCTGTCTACTTTGTGATTCTTTGATATGGGTTTGGATTGTATTCACCTTTGTCATGGAATATTCAATAAGTTCTGGGCCTATAAGTTTCCTCTCACCAACTTCATCCCAACAAGTTCGACTTCGACATATCTTTCCATATAATGCTTCATATGCAGCCATTTGAATACTAAAATGGAAACTATTGTTGTATGAAAATTCCACCAAAGTCAAGTATTGATCCCACATACCTTGGAAGTCAAGAGAGCATGACCTTAGCATATTTTCTAGAGTTTTAATAGTCCTTTCAGACTGTCCATCAGTTTGAGGGTGAAAAGAAGTACTCATACAAAGCTTAGTATTCAAATCCTTCTGGAGACTTTTCCAGAATTTTGATGTAAACTGGGGATCTTGATCAGACACAATTGATAGAGGTGCACCATGAAGTCTTACAAATTCATTAATATAAAGTCTTTACAGGTGCTCAAGTGGTAAATCCTCCCTTATAGGAAGGAAATGTGTTAATTTTGTGTGACGATCAACAATTACCCATATTGCGTCGTTCCTTATAGATGCCCTCGATAGTCTGGTGACAAAATCCAATGTAATGTTATCCCACTTCCACATAGGAATAGGTAGAGGTTTCATCACTCCTCTAAGATTTTTCCTCTCTTCCTTCACTTATTTACAAACTAGACACCTTGACACGTATTCAGAAATTTCCCGCTTCATATTATCCCACCAGAAATATTCCTTCATATCTCTATACATCTTTGTGCTACCCGGTTGTATAGAGAAATTTGAGCTATGAGCATCTTCTAATAGTTCCCTTTTTAGCTCAGGTACTGATGGAACACATAACCTCTTCCCAAACTTCAAAACTCCTTCCTCATACACGAAGTCTTCCAACCTCCCATACTTAACAACAATAATTTTCTTGTGTAGATTTTCATCATCATATTGAGATCATTTTATCTTCTCTAGTAAAGATGGTTTCACAATAATTTAAAAGAAGAAAGATGTTTCCCTTTCCTTAACAATTCCCATATCCATCTTTAGTAGATACATGAATATAGGATCTCTCTCAATCTTCATTTGAGTCATATTTCCACGATCATTCCTGCTTAATGCATCTGTCAGCTTATTTTCCTTTCCTGGGTGGTATTTTATTGAACAATCATAATCTTTGAGTAACTCGAGCCATCTCCTTTGCCTCATGTTGGGTTATTTTTGTGTAAAAATGTATTTCAAACTCTTTTGATTTGTGTATATCTCACATTTTTTCACTGTAAAGATAATGTCTCCATATCTTTTGAGAAAATATTACATATGCTAACTCAAGATCATGTGTTGGATAATTTTTCTCATGATTCTTCAACTTCCTTCATACATAAGCAATAACCTTACCATTTTTCATAAGGACGCAACCCAAACCATTCTTTGATGCATCACTATATATTACAAATCCATCAATTCCATATGGAAGAGTCAAAATTGGATCATCGACCAATCTTATTTTCAATTCTTCGAAGCATTCTGTACATTCTTTGGTCCACACAAACTTAACTCCTTTACATGTGAGCTTGGTTAGCGGGTTAGCCAGTCGAGTGAAATTCTGAACGAAATGCCGATAGTAACCTGCTAAGCTAATAAAACGGCATACCTCAGTATGTTTGTTGGCATGGGATAGTATTGGATTGCCTTTATCATCGCATGATCAACTAGGATTCCACCCTTTGAGACAATATGACCGAGAAAAGAAACTGATTGGATCCAGAATTCACACTTGCTAAACTTCGTATGTAATTCATTTATTATAAGAGTTTTCAAAATAATCTGCAGGTGATTCTCATGGTCTTCATAGATTTTTGAGTATACTAGGATATCATCGATGAATACCACAAAAAAGTTGTCAAGATATTCCTTGAAAAATATATTCATTAAATCCATGAAAAATGTTGGTTTATTCATCAGTCCAAAAGGCTTCACTGTAAACTTGTAATGCTCATACCTGGTTCAAAATGTTGTCTTAGGATTATCTTCCTTCCCCACACACAGTTGATGATATCTGGATCGAAGTTCAATCTTTGAAAAGTATTGAGATCCATGAAGTTGATCAAATAAATCATCAATCCGGGGAAGAGGATACTTATTCTTTATTTTAATAGCATTGATATTCCTATAATCAATTCATAGCCTCATGGATCCATATTTATTTTTGAAAAACAAGATTGGGGCTCTCCATGGAGAAACACTAGGTCGAATAAATCCTTCATCACTCAAATCCTCTAGTTTTTTCTTTAGCTCTACTAACTCCACAGTGTCCATTATATAGGGGATATTTGATATAGGTATTTCAGCAGGAATTAGGTCAATGGAAAACTCAATTTCTTACTTTGGAGGATGTCCAGGTAAATCCTTTGGAAACACGTTAATGTATTCTTTCACTATATGCACATCTTCAATGTGAATATTTATTTCGTCACCCATAGATATTGGGTTATCTTCCCCTCCAAGAACTGCATTCAATAGATCTACTGGGGGTGGGTCTAGATAATAATCAGATGGTGAGGTCTCCTCTCAAATGATAAGAGATTCTACACCATTTTCAAAAATTGTAACTTCCTTTTTCTTGAAATAAATCTTTGAATCCTAGTTTGACAGCCAATTCATAGCAAGAATTATATCAAAGTCAGTCATTGGTATGATGATAAGGTTAGAAACTAAAGCACATTTATATGTCACGATGGGGACTAGTTGGAATGTCTTTGCTGAAATGATGCATCCCCTAGAAGTTTTGACTAATAACTCCTTTATTAAATCAGTTTGAAGATGTCTAATTTTCTGGGAAAGCTGGGAAGATATAAATGAATGTGATGATCCAGAATCAAATAAAGTGTTGGCTAAGTTTGAGGAAACAATTAAATTACTTTCCACCACACTATTAGGAACTTCAACTTCTGTGGTTTTAATCGCTTAAGCTCTCCCTTGTTCTCTTGGATTTTTCTAAGGCATGTTTCATTGGAGCTTAAGAAACTCATTTGTATAGTGTCACATCTCTCTACAATTGTAGCATTGAACATCATAAAATTGTTTCTTCCCCTTGTATTCATGAGATATATGACCCTTTTCTCCACACTTATAGTAGACTACCATTCCTTTTAATAATTTATTGAGATGATTCTTCCCACAGTTTTCGCATAATGGGAATTTCTTCATTCCCTTGTTCTTATTTGGCACTTCACCTTTCCCTTGGTTATCAGAGTACCTCTTCTTATATTGTTTCCCCTTGAACAAATTTGATCTAGAAAATTCCTTCTCTATTTTGATGGCACTTAATACAATTTCATCATATGATGAAAATGTTTGAGAAGCCAGTGCCCTTAGAATACTTGGATTAAGACCTTAAAATAAATGATCAATCTTGTCTTCTGAGTAACGTACATAATCTATGGCATACCTGGCCAGCCTTTTGAAGGTATCCTCATACTCTTCAACACTTTTTTCTTCCCTTTTCTTTAATCCTTGGAATTTCCTCTTCATTTCAGCTCATTGATCATGAGGGAAATATTTTTCGAAGAATATTTCCTTAAAATTTATCCATTACATATCTCCTATTTATTCTTCCTCTTTGGTATTCTGAATCAAGGACCACCATTGATCAGCGTCACACTTGAGACAATATACGTCCAGTACTACCTTTTCATTTTCATTGCATCTTAATATAATAAATATCTTTTCAAGGGACTTGATCCATTTCTCAGAAACCACTGGGTTAGTAGTCCCACTGAAATATGGGGGCTTCTGCCACATGAAACGATCCAACATAGGTGTGGAATGGTTATTCGTTACAACCTGAGTAATCTGTCCCAATATTTTCATGATCTAATCTACTCCAACATTGACTGTGTTGACTTGATCAATGTAGAGATCCCTACCTTCCCCATGAGTATTGATTCCCCTTCTTCCATTAGACGTCATTTCTAAATAATGCCACACACTAGATTAGGGTATGGTTCATAATTTATAATCTTATCTTAACAAAATAATTAGCATAAATTGAGATCCTATGCATAGCTAATCCCATAATCATAAAATTGGTTTCTTTGAGGAATAATTTACATTTCAGTCCTTCAAAAAGTCTTGTAAAGAAAATATAAATTATCCTAAGCATATCCCCCAGTAATTTCATAACCAAGAGTGAGACAAGACCCATTGTCATGTACTAGGATACCCCAAGTCAATCCCGAAACTCCTTGTTAGATCTTTCACTCTTAGATACATCTGTTCCAGAGCCACCTCTACCTGCTCGTATCCAGACAGGGATGTATTTTCTTGAAGGATTCACATAATATATTCCTTACAAAAATACCAGGATATTCTTGTATGTTTATCCTCAAATACTACCTTAGGTCTTTGTTCCCTATAATACATTTCCTACTCTAGTTTCCAAGTTTTCTACTAAACTTCCTCTAATACCAACTGTAACACCCCAACCCCTCTAGACTGGAGCCAGTGCATTTCTTGTTATATTGGAATGGTTAAAAGGAATAAAAATCCCCAAGGAACGATCAGTTTAGTAGTCTTGAAAAAACTAGACACATGAATGTAACTCAAATTACATTGTAAAAGGTTACAAAATACAATACATAACAAAAACTAAAAAGTGCATCCACAGAAACTCAATAAATGATCTCCTCTTCATCACCTGTTGAAGATAAAAAATGAAAGGGGTGAGCTCAAATTCTCAATAAAAGTTACAAATGGTGAAATTATGAATCAATAATAACTGAATTGTAAACAATTTTACATAATCAACATGGCATGGTGAATAAATGAAAAACTCACACCATTAATAAACTGAGGATGAAAATGCATCCATAGATTTTTCCATAGTGAAAACATCATGGATAGTAATAACTAATAATGATTTAAGAAAATTATTATTATCTGGATGACATGTATATGTCAAATTATACCATAGTACCATTAAAACGATTTAGTTCTATGGGTAGAAACCTATCAGATTTTTGGAAACAAACTCGAAGGGTTTGTCGCCAACTGATTATTCTCAAGAGACCTATTGATGCATCGAGGGGCTATAGTGGGCCCCACCCACCACTTCATATCCAAAGAATTATTTATACATTGATTCAATAAAAGATAAATATGCATTTTCAATATCCATATAGAGTAGAGTATACGGATTCATCAATATTTCCATAGTTAAAATTACATTCCAAATAAACACTGTATATAAAATGGTATATGGTTTAGACAACAAACATATCCATGATATGAGATTATGGATATTTAATATAAATTTAATTTCAAATGAAAATTTATCTCAAATGGTCAGTAGGTATACCACATAAGGATTATTAGGTGCACAATACAAAGTTAGTCACAACAAAATAGTAGTTGAGACAAAGTCTCTTACCACAATGTAATCGGTCGAATCATATGACCAGAACTTTATAACCCTCAAATGAGTCATTTAATAACAATAATATAAATAGAATCATGTTATTATATATTAAATTTAATTACACATATAACACATACAAGAAATAATTGGCAAACAATGGAAATCTCACTGAAATGAAAGTGATATGAGAAACCCCTTACCTTTTGCTCGAGTGTGTTCTTAATTTGTTTTAATGACATGAATAATAAAATTTATATTAATTAATTAATAATTACATAACCTCATATACATTTAATTGATTTAGTATAACCATATTAGGTTCATTCATGGTCCTTTTAATGGGTTTAAGATGTTTAATTTAATTGTTTTGGAAGCATTTTCTTCCTTGGTTTTCATGATTCGTTTATTTTCTTTCATGAATGGAAGTTCATTTGAAATGTGGTTAAACATAAATAATTGTTAATATATATTATTTGTGACATTAAAGTGATGTAAATTATCTTATAATTAATCCGGTTTATATACTTGAGGATGAATCATTAGTTAAAAGTTATTGACAAACGCTTGGATTAATCTTGGCGGTTTTGTGAACAATGACCTTGTTTTGTATTATTATTATATATTATGAGT
Organism: Viscum album; assembly: GCA_963277665.1. Taxonomy (NCBI): domain Eukaryota; kingdom Viridiplantae; phylum Streptophyta; class Magnoliopsida; order Santalales; family Viscaceae; genus Viscum; species Viscum album. The sequence goes on along the minus strand of OY728129.1, from coordinate 1,371,351,329 downwards.
GTGTATGGATTACAGAAAATTAATGAGATTAAATGAATATATTTTTATCTGGTTCAACCATAAAAATGGTTTCATGACAATAATTGGACACGGTAATTAAAATTGAGAACTCGTCGTCCTTGAGTGTGAAAAATTAACACATCTCAAACGGTGTTTTCATTTTTAGTATTAGAGGAGGGGGAAAGAGAGATGATTATGAAATATTAAATTTGAATAATATAATTTTAATTAATTTAAGTTACTGGAATTATCATATAATTTGGATGAATTGAGGTGAGGAAAGAAGTATAAAAGAAAGGAACTCAAAATAATAGAAAAATTGAGAAATCTCTTATGAAAATTCGGCAACCTAACGACGTCACCTAAAATTGAATAAAATAGTTTGATGAGATAAATGGGGTATAAAATCACTCATAAATAATATTTTAAGTAAGGGTAATACAGAACGACATATCCCAACATAGTCCAATTGAAAATAAAATAGAAAACATAAATGAAAGCTTTAAGAAAAGAGAAGGGTGGTTGCTTCTCTTACCTTGTAGAGTAACTCCTAAAACTTGAAGGTTGGGACCTTGGGGATTTGAGGAAACCTTGGGAGGACTCATAGGGAGGTAATACCACCAGATATGAGAGGATATGGAGTTTTTAATGAAATAAAACGAAGGGGGTGACTGGGTATTTATAGTAATTAAGAGAGAGTTTTTTATTAATTAAAAGGGACACCTTATTAGTGGTTTTTGCGAAACCATGGGCTTTCCCATTGTATTTTATCATCGTTTTAGCCACTTGGGACACCTCATATCATATTTTACTGTACACAAGTCTACCATACTTTTATATTTTATTATTACATCATTATGATGTCATTAAACAACTGAAAACTCAAAACTGTATTTTTACTATTCACGAAAAATTCAAGTATTTTAGAAAAATCCCAAGACTTCACCCTGACCATTTTTTGACATGTAGAATTCAAAAATGAAATCAATTTTTAGAAAATAATTTTCTAAGTATTTTTAATTTAATTTTTAAATAAAATTATATTTAATTCAAAAAACAATTTTTAAAGGTATAATTAGTTCTATATCACATTAAAAAATCAATTAAGATCCTATTATCTTATTACCTTAAGAAAATAAAATATAATAATTATTTACTATTTATAATTGTCATATTTCTATTCATATTTCTATTCATAAGGGTATGTTATTATTCATCAAAAAATAAATTTGGTTCTATCAGACTCCAAATGACTTACTAGTCACAACTCTAGATGACCGTTTTTTAAAATTCAAAACATAGAAGTGGAAAATTTATGTTTAAGGGAAAGATTATAACTTTCTCCTATAATTTTTTGATTAAAAAATACTTAGTGCTTCATGAAATATAGGCTATCTAATTAATAGAAATTATTTAATAGTAACATACCACAAAATGTTTGGGGTGTTATATTGAAGTAGGTTTAAATAATTTAAATTCCAATAATAATATATTTTGTATTTTTATGAATACATCATTGGTGACATTTAATTAATTTAACCAGATAATTAATATATTTCTACTTATCAAGACTATGACTAACGTGAAGGTGATGAATATTTGGGCTTAGGGCATGGGAAACTCCATGGGGGTTATACATAGTGGTTATAGGTATCCTTAAGGGGTGTGTTTTATAGGGTTTTTATTGTATATGTGCCTATTAATTGATTAATTACTATGATATTTTGACATATTAAAGTAATTTTTGAATGTCTATATTGGAATTTCAGATAATGACACCTCATTAATTTTTGGTAGTACAAATTAGAGACCAAGGTTTGGATTCTCCTGAAGTATGGAAGGTTCATTTCATACCTCTAGATGTCAGTTATGGTCGTGTTGAGCATGTTCATGATGTTTCCCCTATGGTCCAAGTACCATAGCATATTCATTGGGGGTGTTTGTATACTATTTGTGGGTGGTGGGTTTCCCATTAGTGGGGCCTACAATGGTGGATTTTTCATGAGATTTCTTGCTACAGTACCCTTCATCTTTCCATGGATTGAGTGGTCCTTAGGATATCGAGTATTGGATTGAGATTATTAAGGTGGTCTTTGAGCTTATAAATACACTCAATGATCTTCGGGTGAGGATAGCTTCATATATGTTACAAGGACCCGCTAGGAGGTGGTGGGGCTTGATGATCCAGGATCAAAAACATAATGGTAAAACATGGGAAACCTTCAAGGACCTATTTTTAGTATTTATTTTAAGAGATAATATGTTTAGATAGATCTTGGGTGTTTATAGAACTTCATAATGGGTGAAGTCTGTGGATGATTACACAATTCATTTTGGGGAGTGGATTCATTTTCTATGTTATTGGTTGGTAATAAGGATCAAAATACCAAGAGGTTTGATATTGACTTTAAACATGAGGTGAGGGTCTAGGTCTATACATTTAACCTAACAGTATAATCTAATGTGATCTGTACGGATCTCAATATTGAAAATGGACTAGTAGAGTACAACATATCAGGGATTACTCTATTATTCAGTGGGGAGGCATCTTTCTAAGTGTAGTTTTTTGTGCTTCTTATAATGGTAAGAAGAGTAGGTATGAGGATATACACCAAATCGTTGTTAGTTAGTTAGGTTAGGATAGGGTTTCCTTACTTCTAACTACATGAGTGGCCCCCTCCATGTGCTTTTAGCACAAGCTAGATAGACATTTACATTGGATATGTACTAATCCATCAAGGGAGTTCCATTTGTGCGGAAGGATGGTCCATCTATAACATTTTAGTTCAAGGATATACTAATAAGGTATTGGTAAAGAATCGATGCAGATACATGTCATGATGGATTGGATAGGTGAACATTAGAAAGATGGCAGGGATACGTCAAGGTGGTTAGGTCATGGAGCTAGCTAAGGTTCTCAAAAATGGAAATAATAAATTCCATGGGGTTTAATTCTATAGAAATATCCTCGAACAAGGGTGTAGGGCCACAGAACTGAGGCATATTCAGTTTCTGCTTTAGACCAATTTACAACTAATGGATCTGATGGCCCATTGACTATTATAGGTACAATTTTTATTACCTCTACTCTTTTAGCTACTTTATTTGATACCAATTATTTTCATTCCTTTATCTATAATCATGTTTTATTTTTGTTGGGGTTGACCATAGTGTTTTATTCCAGGTTTTTGGAGCTTAATACTCCTCTTGGGAAGATTTTAGATCATGTTCAAAGGTGTCTTTCATGTTCTTTAGTAGTTTGATTCTACAAGTATTTATGATATTTCTTTATCTTGGATATTATGAGTTTCAACAATATTTCAGAATATATTGGATGATGTACTTCTAGGATTTCATTGACTACAACTATAGGTGGTTGTGTATTATATCCCTTAGGGTAGAGAAGTATGTTTTGGTGGGAGAGTGGGATGCTGAGGAAAATAGATAAGGAACTAATTTTAACTAGGTAGGACTATTACTATGCTGGTGGTAGGTAAGGTTCTTATAGTAGATCAGGTAATAATTACAACCACTTTTCCTATAGTAGTGGATAGATTTTATAATGTTTTCTAAAGGATTTATTAGGTCTTTCACCTTACAGGGAGTTCAATTTCATGATTGAACTCATTTTGAGTACCTGTCGTTGGGGTGCTTCAGTTCTATTCACCAAAAAGTTATATTTCATCCTTTGGTTGTGTGTTTATTATTAGAATATATATTAGGTTATAGTGAAGAAAAATATCCTTTTATTAGAGTTTATGACCTATTGGAATATCTAGGTGGATCCCAATAGTTCTCATGATTCCATTTGGATCGATTAATGAGCCAGTGGTATTCATATATATCATGAACCATATTTTCACCCCTATATGGACTCCTTTATCATTGTTTTTTTATGAAATATTTATATACTCATTGACCCAAGAGTCGCATTCTGAGAACCTAGTTATTATTTTAATAATAATTTGATCACATCATATTTATACCAAGTACTCAAAGTGTCACTTATAGATTCAAGAGGTGTGGTTTCCTGGGTATGTGATCTTAGAGTCTGGGATCTTAGGTGATCCAAAGAAAGTGGTAGTGGTGATGTCCCGAGATTGGATCAGGATTTTTTTTGAGATTTAGAATTTCCTTGGGTTGGTTGGGTATTATAGGTGGTTCATTTAATACTTATCTCACTTGGAATACTATAACTAAGAAAAACAAGAAGGGATAATATTTGAGTGTACTAGTGGTTGTGAGGAGGCATTCCATGAACTGATGAAGTGGTTGACATCCATTATGCTTCTGATTCTTCAGGACCCTGGGATATGTTATACAATTTATTTTGATGCCTCATGAGTCAAAATGGAATATGTTCTAATACATATAGATTAAGTGGTCACTTATGGGTCTCTTCAGTAATGACCCCATGAGTGTAATATCCCTACCCATGATTTGGAGTTTGCAACTATTATTCATGCTCTAAAGTGTCAGAACCATTATATCTTTAGTGATATATTTTTCATCTATGCAGACCATAAGAGCATGTGGTATATATTCTCCCAGTGATACTTGAATATATAGAGGAGATGTTGGGTTGAGTACCTTTAAACATTCAACTTCAAGATGGAATATCCCCTCAGTAAGGGGAATGTCAATGGAGATACTCTGAATAGAAAGATCGAAGAATAGGATATTTGGACTTCTAAAGAGTAGTGTAAGATAATTATTTTATTCATGGATTGGAAATTTGATGTGTCAGGGTACTATGAAGTGTAATTTTATACTCTTTTGACTATTATTTCTTCTCTATTAATCCAAGTGAAGGTTTTCTAGATGTTTGATTCCAATTGTTTCATGATGTTTGAATAGTTCATAGAGGATGATTTTGTTCTAGTTTAGAAACACAAAAAAGATTATGTATTGTATGTCCATGGTAAGGTAGTGGTCTTAATTTAGTGAGGAAAGAGACTTTAGGGGACTCTCATACCTCACTATGGATGGTACATCAAGGCTTGACTAATAAGTATAATGATATCATATGGTGTTTTTTTGGTTAGTTGTAAATACCCCAACCCCAATAACCTGTAGCTGGTGCCTTAATTTATTGCATTAGTATAACAAACAACTAAGTCACATCCCAAAGGACCAGTTATTTTAGTATAATTTTAAACCACATACAAACATAAACTTTACATTATAACTTTAAAGGAAAAACAATATAGGAACTCCATTGAAAACATCCATAAACTCCAAGATTATCTCTTCAATTCATTCATAATATACATATTCACATCTTGGGTAAAAATAAAAGATAATAAAGGGGTGAGCTCAGATGCTCGGTAAGGGTAAGAAATATAGTGTAATATAATATAAACATAAAAAATAAGGAAAGGTGGATAACTAAAATAACATGCCATTAAACCATATTCTTGAGAAAAATATGGTAGGAATAAAAGTTTATTAATTAATGTCATAAATAATCACATGAGAATGTAACTTAACCATGGATATTATACTAGTCGAATAGTCACATGGATTATCAATTACAAATATCATAATGAGGGAATTCATAATGTCAGACATCATAAACCTACCATCAAGGATTCAACCATGAAGTGTACATAAATGGGTAATTCCTCAGCCAAAACGCGGTCTAGATTGTATCATGAGACCTACCGATTCATCAAGGGGATATAGTGGGACTCATCCATTAAATAATAATTCTAATTAACTACTTATATTAATGGGGTGAAACATAAACAACATATACATGTAAATAACATTCCCCAAACTATAAACATAATCACTAACCATTCTGAGTAACATGGTGAATGGTATCATGATAGAGCTTCAATGGTCAAACTGATCATAAACCATTTAATAAAATATTTTATATCATATAATAGAATATTAATTCCAATTAAGAATAATATTCAACTTAGGGTGTTGAAATAGATTAAAATACTCTAATATAATCATCAAGGAATTATTGAGATAAATACTATTTTTACTTTTCAAAGAAAGTTTCTTTCAAAAAAACATTTTTATTTTTTATAAAATAAGATTTATAAACATTTATATCATATAAAATAAATTTAAGTACAATGAAATTATGTTTTATGAATAAATTATCTCCAACTAAAGTGAAAACATGTAAGAATAGTTTTAAGAAAATTTAGAAATGGGTTAATTTAGTGTGGTTTAAGGGAAAATATAAAATTCTTTAAAGTGGAAAAAGGCTTAATTGTTTGAATACACTAAAAATGAAAAAAGATAGTTCTTCATGATATAAAGAGACCATGGGGTGTTATCCGAGTGGTACTCGCTGGTTGTACCCTCGCTCTCCTTGGGAACTGGCACAGGATCGAGTCCCGCTAGACTTAGACACTGTGCGTATTATGCACATGGCGATTCAAAGCCATTTCTTAGTAGGTGAGTGTAAGGACCCGCACTTATTTCATACATAATCTTGAATTTATTCAAGAAAACACTTCATTTTACATTTAGGATCTTTTCAAGTTTAGAGCTTTAGAGAATTAAGACAAAATATTCATAACATTACACATTGTTACATAGTGGATACCATAAAATCAGTTTCCATTTTCCTCAGAATATAAAACATTAAAACATAAAACAAGACTCCTTGACAATTCTTCAACATTTAACATGTCTTCCTTCCTTGTATTATTCATCCATTAACCTTTGAAAAATCATTTAAAAACTTGGGATGAGCACAAAAGCTCAGTAAGGTATGAAAAAGAAGGAAAAATCTCATTAGTCCATGAATACACATGACATATGAAAACATTTTTAAAATACATGATTTACACCCATAAAATCTTACTTTGTGTAACATGAGATTTACACAAGATCCATACAAACATAATTATAATCATAAAGGTATATTGGGGCATTACTTACATAATCTTGTAACCATCTTGGCTACCTTAAAATTTGTAACCCTCACGGCTACCTTACTTTGTGTAACCATCACAGTTACACTTGGAGTAACCATACGGCCGACCTCCAACTTACTCATACCCAATGCATTGGAGGGAAATATAGGTCCCACCCTTCATCATAAACAATTCCCAATAGCCAAAACATAATCATTCAACATAAATAATAGCATAAAAACATTGCCTTTGAATCTTATAAAACAGAATTTTAAAAGAGGATTTTAGAAGAAAAGTCCCTTATAAACATCATATACTTGAAGGGAGACTTAATTGAGTGGATGGAATATGTATATACTCTGTAAATACACATAATTAAACATAATATAAACAGAACCCATCACACAAACAATTTAAATAGCACATAAATTATAAAGTAGAAGGTTAACCCAAAGAATGGAAATCGGGTTAAGAATTCCCTTACCTTGGGCTTGTCCTACTTCAAAATTGTTTGAACCTCCTGTATAATGGTTAAAGGAGTGTTAATAGGATTTTAAAGAAACTTGTTCATGTTTATAACATCTTATATGGTCATTTAATAACCTCATTTCACCCCTTATTTGTTAGCATTTTGTTCCTTGCATTATTTTGGGTGAGGTCTTTTGTGATTTTCACGATCGGTTCATGATGAATCGTTCTTGTTGATTGGAAGTGAAACTCCAGAATTGGAATGGAGTATTAGTTACATAACTCCAGTACCATAAATTATACCATTCATCACTTTGGTGCCTTATATGATGATGATTTATAAGTTAAAACATTAATTATGTTCGTTTAGATAATTTAAGTGGTTCTTTGATAGTTACAATTTCATTTAGTCTTATAAGTTTGAATCATGAGTACAAAAGAATTACAGAACCTTATATGATTCATAAAACATATATTATAACCTGGTTCAACCATATAAATGGTTTCATGACCAGACTTGAAATAATTAATGGAAATTGAAAATACATCGTCCACGATATCGGTAATTCGACACAAATGGACAATGTTTTTTGATTCTTTAAATAAGTGAAAGAGGAGAGGAATAATGATTTGTAATTTTCCATAAACATGAAAACATCCAGAATATACATGATTCTGGAGATTTCATGCCTCTTGGATAAGAGGGGGTGAAGAAAGAAGTGGAAGGAATCATGAAATAAAGAAAACATGAGAAATTTCTTACAAAAAATTCGGCAGCCTAACGGCGCCTCTAAAAATTTCATAAAAACAAGATTGATGAGAGGAATGGAATATCTCATAAATCATACAAAATTTGGACTGTAAGGGAAAATATTTAATGAAATATCCCAACAAAAGACAAAGGGAAAGGAAGAGAATAACATAAAATGGATGGAAAGAATGAAAATGAAAGAGGATGTTTACCTCTTGATCTCTTCTCCTTGAGATCCTTCTTAAGGGCTTTGATTTTGGTCTTTTGGTGAGACCAGCAGCTCTAGGACGTGGGGAAGAAGATTGAGGAGGGAATTTGGCAGAAATTAGACAATGCTCAAGGCTTGAGATGTGTGGGAGGAAGAGGGGAGTGAGGGTGGTATTTATAGTGGAGGAGGGGAGGTATTTTAGATTATTTTAATTATTATTATAATATTTTTATCAAGACTATGAATAATCTCAAATCAAGTGGCCTTAATTAGTGAAAATATCATATGATTTCGAAGCAAGTGGCCTTGCATCACTTATGATGTCATAAATAGTGCATTTTTACTGATAAATTGATTATACGGTATTTTACCGTATTTCACTATTCACCGAAAATTCAAGAGTTTCAGAAAAATACCAAAAATTTACCCCAACCATTTTTCGACGTGTAGAATTCAAAAATGAACTCCATTTTTCAAAAATAATTTTCTAAATATTATTAATTTAATTTTAAAATAAGGTCACAGTTAATTCGAAAAATAACAAAATTGAAGTGCAATAAGTTTTATGTGACATTGGAAAATTAATTAAGATCCCATTATCCTATTGCCATGGGAAAATAAAATAATAATATTATTTACTATTCATGAGGTCATATTACTATTCATATTACTATTCATAAGGGCATGTTACTATTCACCAAAAAAACAAGTTTGTTCCATCAGACTCGAAATAACATACTGAACACAATTGTAGATGATAGTTTCTTGAAATTCAAAACATAGAAGAAATAAAATTATGTTTAAAGGATACTTATAAATATATACCTTAAACAAAATTTCAAGCATTTTCAATTTATTTTTAGAAAACCTTGGGATGTTACATTATCCCCACCTTCTTGAAATTGCGTCCTCGCAATTTTATTTACTTATTAAACAACTGAGGGTATTTTTCCCTCATAGCATTTTCAGACTCCCATGTTGCTTCTTCAACCATGTGGTTTCTCCACAAAACCTTTACCTGGTGGATTACCTTATTCCACAATACCTGTTCTCTTCGATCAAGAATCTGAACCGGTTTTTCTTCATAAGAAAGGTTCTCTGCTAGCTGAACTTCTTCCGGCCTCAAGACATGTGATGAATCTGGAACATACTTTCTCAACATCGAAACATAAAAAACATTGTGTACCTGAAACAAGCTCGGAGGCAAAGCTACGCGGTACGCAACTGTTCCAACTTTATCCAAGATTTCAAAAGGACCGATGAATCGTGGACTTAGTTTCCCTTTCTTACCAAAACGCATCACACTTTTCCAAGGAGATATTTTAAGGAAAACATGGTCACCTACCTTGAAAGAGAAGTCTTTCCTTATGTTATCTGCATAACTTTTCTGCCTGCTTTGAGCTATCCTCATGTGTTGCTGGATCATCCTCACTTTCTCAGCCACTTCTTCTACTAATTCTGGCCCCATCAACTTTCTTTCACCAACTTCATCCCAAAACGCAGGAGTCCGACACCGCTTTCCATACAAGGCCTCAAAAGGTGCCATCTGAATACTGGAATGGAAACTGTTATTATAAGAAAACTCAACTAATGAAAGATGTTGATCCCAACTTCCCTGATAGTCCATTGAACAAGCTCGAAGCATATCCTCCAAAGTTTGAATCGTTCGCTCTGATTGCCCATCTGATTGAGGATGAAAAGTTGTACTGAAATTCAACTCTGTGCCCAAAGACTTCTGAAGTCCCTTCCAAAATTTAGAAGTGAACCTGGGATCTCGGTCAGACACAATGGAAAGAGGAACTCCATGTAACCTGACAATCTCTTTGAGGTACAATCGAGAAAGCTGATCTAATGTCATTGTATCTCGAATAGAAAGAAAATGATCAGAATTTGTTAGCCGATCAACAATAACCCATATCGCATTGTTACCTCGAGAAGTCTTTGGTAGTCCCACCACAAAATCCATGGATATATTCTCCCATTTCCATTCTGGCACCGGCAAAGGCTGAAGCATCCCCTTCGGTAACTGTCGCTCTGCTTTAACCTGCTGACATGTCAAACATTTCATTGTAAAATCAGCAATATCTCTTTTCATCCCATTCCACCAGTAATACTCTCGAAGGTCTCTGTACATCTTAGTACTTCCAGGATGAACAGAAAATGGAGAACTATGAGCTTCACACAACAATTCTTTCTTCAGCTGGGAATCACAAGGCACACACAACCTTTTTCCAAACCTTAAAACACAATCTTTATCAAGATTAAATTCTGGAAACTTACCCATTTTAACCAATTCTACCTTTTTCTGTAGCTCACAGTCTTCCCTCTGCGCTTTCATAATTCTGTCTGACAACGAAGACTGCACTGAAACCTGAAACAAAACAGATATATTCCCTGCACCAACAACTTCCAAGCCAAAATTTATCAAATCATTAATCAAGGGATCACGTTCCAAACGTAGCATGGTTAATGATGCATGATTTTTCCGACTTAAGGCATCCGCTACTTTGTTTGCTTTTCCAGGATGGTAATTAATCGTGCAGTCATAATCCTTTATCAGTTCTATCCATCTTCTCTGCCTCATGTTTAATTCCTTCTGAGTGAATATATACTTAAGACTTTTATGGTCAGTATATATTTGGCATTTGGTTCCGTATAGATGATGCCTCCATATTTTCAAAGCAAAAACCACAGCTGCCAATTCCAAATCATGTGTGGGATAATTCAGCTCATGAGGTTTAAGTTGTCTCGAGGCATAGGCAATTACCTGATCATTCTGCATCAAAACACAACCAAGTCCCTTCAAAGAAGCATCACTATAGATGACAAACTCACCATTCCGGGAAGGTAAGGCCAAAACTGGAGCATTCACCAATCTCTTCTTTAGTTCCTGAAAACAAACATCACATTCCTCTGTCCAAACAAATTTAACCCCTTTCCGTGTTAACTTAGTTATTGGGCTAGATAACCGTGCAAAGTTCTTAACAAAGCGTCGGTAATAACTTGCTAAGCCCAGAAAACTACGAATCTCTGTAACATTTGTGGGTCTTGGCCATTCATCAACTACTTTTGTTTTGGCAGGATCAACTGTTATTCCATCCTTATTTACAATGTGCCCAAGAAAAGAAATCTGTTGCAACCAAAAATCACACTTGCTGAATTTTCCATATAGTTTCTTTTCTTTTAAAGTTTGTAAAACAACCCTTAGATGTTTTTCATGCTCCTCTTTATTTTTAGAAAAAACCAGAATGTCATCAATAAATACCACCACAAACTTATCCAAGAACTCATGAAATACTCTATTCATAAGATTCATGAATACAGCAGGTGCATTAGTTAACCCAAATGGCATAACAACAAATTCATAATGCCCATATCTAGTACGAAAGGCTGTTTTCGGGATGTCATCCTCCTTCACCTTCAGCTGATGGTATCCGGATCTCAAGTCAATCTTGGAAAAGTACTGAGCTCCCTGGAGCTGATCAAACAAGTCATCAATATGAGGCAAAGGATACTTGTTTTTAACAGTGATGTTATTCAAAGCTCTATAATCAATGCAAAGTCTCAAGGAACCATCTTTCTTTTTAACAAACAAAACAGGGGCTCCCCATGGTGAAGTACTGGGACGAATGAAACCTTTGACAAGAAAATCCTGCAACTGATTTTTCAATTCAAGAAGTTCTATTGGAGCCATACGATATGGGGGTTTTGAAATTGGCTTAGCATCAGGAACTAAGTCAATTGTGAATTCAACTTCTCGTTTAGGTATGACACTGGGTAACTCCTCAGGAAAAACATCAAGGTATTAATTTACCACTGGCACATCATTGATTTGAATAGTTCCCTTGTTTTAAACAATATGAGCTAGATAACTTTCATTTCCATCTTTCAGTAGTTTCTCAGCTTCTTGATATGTTATCAATTGTATGGGTTCATTCTTGTATACAAACTGAAACTCTTTCTGAAAAACAACTTCTTTAGCTCTACAGTCAATCTTAGCATGATAACCAGAAAGCCAGTCCATCCCCAGAATAACTTCAAACTCGACTAAGGGTAAAACAACAAGGTTTGCAGGTAAAGTCTTTCCACATACCACAATAGAAATATTCTTATAATTCCTCTTTGCTATAACATTTCCCCCTGGTGTTTTAACAACAAGTTCGGGTATCATTTGTTGAGGTGATATTTCCAATTTACTAGAAAATTTCTCAGAGATGAAGGAATGTGTAGACCCCGTATCAAACAAAACTTTAGCAAAATCTGAGTGAACAAACAAAGTACCTGATACAACTTCATTGGATGGCCCAACATCTGCTGACGTAGTCGCAAAGGATCTTACTACACCTTTCTGCTTGTAGTCTGGCTTCTTTGCATCATTTGGATCCCTCTTTGGACAGGCATTTGCATAGTGACCCATCTCACCACATTTAAAACACTTTATAGTTTGCTTATCAGGATTAGTCTTTGGATCATTTTCATTGCAATCTCGGGCCATATGTCCAAACTTACCACATTTAAAACACTTCCCAGTTTTGATAAGACATTCCCCAGGGTGCTTCTTGCCACACTTTTCACAAACTGGAAACTGTATTTTCTTACCATCAGATTTCATTGGTTGATTCTTACCCATTGCTTTCCAATTTGACCTCTTCTTCTCTTTGTTTCCAAATTGCATGTGATCGTCAGCAAACTCCATCTCTACCCTCTCAGCACATCGGACAAGTTTCTCATAACTTTTGAATTCACGGGAGGCCAACGCCCTTCGATACCTTGGCTTCAATCCTGAGTAAAAGCGGTTGATTTTGCTATCGAGATCCAGAATAAGATTCGGAGCATACCTCGCCAGTCGGGTGAAGTTCGCCTCATACATAGCCACTGAATCTTCCTCCTTTTGTTTCAGTTCAAGGAATTGTTTCTCCATTCTAAGTCGCACCACCTTAGGAAAATATTTTTCAAGAAAAAGACTTTTAAATTCATCCCATACTAAGGCATCAAAATCCTCTCTACCCCTGATATTCCTTACCATTGACCACCACTGATCAGCTTCCCCTTCAAAACGATAAATGGCAAGACTTACCTTTTGACTGTCTGAACATCCCATAACATCAAATATCTTTTCAAGGGCCTTAATCCATCCTTCTGCTGCCACTGGGTCAGAAGATCCACTGAATGCAGGAGGATGCTGTCTCATAAAATGTTCCACCACTGTCATGTTCCATTGGGGTACATCTATTTGTCCTCTTGCATGGATGCCACCACCATTTATTGCATGTGTTAGCTGAGCCATTACCGTCACAAACTGCTCGGTTCCAATCCCTACCATTCCGGGCTGTTGATCAGGAAGGATGTCATTCTGTCGGTGCCTATCCTCTTCAGCAACCATGTTCCTTCTGCGGACAACCATTCTAAACAAACATTTCTTAGATGAAGCAACATGGTAATCATTAAATTCTATAACAAATTAAACATAGGGTAAGAATTATTTATGGTTTTCTATTAGCATCACCTTAACCCCTAAAGTCATCTAAACCATCCTCTGATACCAACTGTAAGGACCCGCACTTATTTCATACATAATCTTGAATTTATTCAAGAAAACACTTCATTTTACATTGAGGATCTTTTCAAGTTTAGAGCTTTAGAGAATTAAGACAAAATATTCATAACATTACACATTGTTACATAGTGGATACCATAAAATCAGTTTCCATTTTCCTCAGAATATAAAACATTAAAACATAAAACAAGACTCCTTGACAATTCTTCAACATTTAACATGTCTTCCTTCCTTGTATTATTCATCCATTAACCTGTGAAAAATCATTTAAAAACTTGGGATGAGCACAAAAGCTCAGTAAGGTATGAAAAAGAAGAAAAAATCTCATTAGTCCATGAATACACATGACATATGAAAACATTTTTAAAATACATGATTTACACCCATAAAATCTTACTTTGTGTAACATGAGATTTACACAAGATCCATACAAACATAATTATAATCATAAAGGTATATTGGGGCATTACTTACATAATCTTGTAACCATCTTGGCTACCTTAAAATTTGTAACCCTCACGGCTACCTTACTTTGTGTAACCATCACAGTTACACTTGGAGTAACCATACGGCCGACCTCCAACTTACTCATACCCAATGCATTGGAGGGAAATATAGGTCCCACCCTTCATCATAAACAATTCCCAATAGCCAAAACATAATCATTCAACATAAATAATAGCATAAAAACATTGCCTTTGAATCTTATAAAACAGAATTTTAAAAGAGGATTTTAGAAGAAAAGTCCCTTATAAACATCATATACTTGAAGGGAGACTTAATTGAGTGGATGGAATATGTATATACTCTGTAAATAAACATAATTAAACATAATATAAACAGAACCCATCACACAAACAATTTAAATAGCACATAAATTATAAAGTAGAAGGTTAACCCAAAGAATGGAAATCGGGTTAAGAATTCCCTTACCTTGGGCTTGTCCTACTTCAAAATTGTTTGAACCTCCTGTATAATGGTTAAAGGAGTGTTAATAGGATTTTAAAGAAACGTTTTCATGTTTATAACATCTTATATGGTCATTTCATAACCTCATTTCACCCCTTATTTGTTATCATTTTGTTCCTTGCATTATTTTGGGTGAGGTCTTTTGTGATTTTCACGATCGGTTCATGATGAATCGTTCTTGTTGATTGGAAGTGAAACTCCAGAATTGGAATGGAGTATTAGTTACATAACTCCAGTACCATAAATTATACCATTCATCACTTTGGTTCCTTATATGATGATGATTTATAAGTTAAAACATTAATTATGTTCGTTTAGATAATTTAAGTGGTTCTTTGATAGTTACAATTTCATTTAGTCTTATAAGTTTGAATCATGAGTACAAAAGAATTACAGAACCTTATATGATTCATAAAACATATATTATAACCTGGTTCAACCATATAAATGGTTTCATGACCATACTTGAAATAATTAATGGAAATTGAAAATACATCGTCCACGATATCGGTAATTCGACACAAATGGACAATGTTTTTTGATTCTTTAAATAAGTGAAAGAGGAGAGGAATAATGATTTGTAATTTTCCATAAACATGAAAACATCCAGAATATACATGATTCTGGAGATTTCATGCCTCTTGGATAAGAGGGGGTGAAGAAAGAAGTGGAAGGAATCATGAAATAAAGAAAACATGAGAAATTTCTTACAAAAAATTCGGCAGCCTAACGGCGCCTCTATAAATTTCATAAAAACAAGATTGATGAGAGGAATGGAATATCTCATCAATCATACAAAATTTGGACTGTAAGGGAAAATATTTAATGAAATATCCCAACAAAAGACAAAGGGAAAGGAAGAGAATAACATAAAATGGATGGAAAGAATGAAAATGAAAGAGGATGTTTACCTCTTGATCTCTTCTCCTTGAGATCCTTCTTAAGGGCTTTGATTTTGGTCTTTTGGTGAGACCAGCAGCTCTAGGACGTGGGGAAGAAGATTGAGGAGGGAATTTGGCAGAAATTAGACAATGCTCAAGGCTTGAGAGGTGTGGGAGGAAGAGGGGAGTGAGGGTGGTATTTATAGTGGAGGAGGGGAGGTATTTTAGATTATTTTAATTATTATTATAATATTTTTATCAAGACTATGAATAATCTCAAATCAAGTGGCCTTAATTAGTGAAAATATCATATGATTTCGAAGCAAGTGGCCTTGCATCACTTATGATGTCATAAATAGTGCATTTTTACTGATAAATTGATTATACGGTATTTTACCGTATTTCACTATTCACCGAAAATTCAAGAGTTTCAGAAAAATACCAAAAATTTACCCCAACCATTTTTCGACGTGTAGAATTCAAAAATGAACTCCATTTTTCAAAAATAATTTTCTAAATATTATTAATTTAATTTTAAAATAAGGTCACAGTTAATTCGAAAAATAACAAAATTGAAGTGCAATAAGTTTTATGTGACATTGGAAAATTAATTAAGATCCCATTATCCTATTGCCATGGGAAAATAAAATAATAATATTATTTACTATTCATGAGGTCATATTACTATTCATATTACTATTCATAAGGGCATGTTACTATTCACCAAAAAAAACAAGTTTGTTCCATCAGACTCGAAATAACATACTGAACACAATTGTAGATGATAGTTTCTTGAAATTCAAAACATAGAAGAAATAAAATTATGTTTAAAGGATACTTATAAATATATACCTTAAACAAAATTTCAAGCATTTTCAATTTATTTTTAGAAAACCTTGGGATGTTACAGTGAGTGTAGAGCGCACCTATGCTTGGTCAGGGCCCCACCCTGGGAGTCAGTGTTAACAACCCACATTTTTTCAACGAGTTGGTACCCTAGTGATACAGGCGCCTACTTGGCATCCAAAAAGAACTAGGATCAAATCCGGTCAGAGGAGAATTTCTGAGACTATAGCACTGTAGCAGTGGAGGGACTGTAGCAGCGGCGGGACTGTAGCAGTGGAGGGATTGTGCAGGACTGTAGCAGCGTGGTACTGTAGCAGCGTGGGTACTGTAGTAGTACTATTCACTGAGGGGTCCTTTGGGTTAAAAAATGGGCTTTGAAGCCTTGTATTCATGCCACTTAGCCTTGGGCCTTCGGGCTATGTAATGGGTCTCCCTCTACCCAGTATAAAGAGGTATTTTCTTTAAATAATAAATTTATGATATAAAGATTTATTTTATAAAAATGTTGGTGGATTAAAATATATTATGGAGGGTACTTGAAAATGGGTAAGAATGGATTCTTTATCAGGAAGAATTGAAAAGGAACCTTATAAAACATGTATCTACCCATCAAAGAAATATGAAATTATATGAAGACATGATTTTGGAACATGTAAAGAAACTTTTTAATAATTATATGAAAATTAATAATAATTACATTTTTGTAAAGAGAGAGAATGCATCATCTGAAAGAAAAATAGAGGTTTGGGGAGAATCTGTTACCACTCTGTAATCAATCGAATCATATTCCCCATAAAATTAAAAATCATAAAATGAAACATTTAATAACATTAAGATAAATTTATCCATGATATGTTACATCAAAAGTGTTCATATATACACCACATATAATAAATAGTGGTGAATAAGGAATATCTCACAGAAATAAAATTGAGATGAGAAAACTCTTACCTTATATTTGAAAGCATTATGTACTTATACTTAACATCTTGGATAATAAAATTAGATTTATTAATAATTTAATTCATAACTTATTTTACATTTATTTGATTTATTATAATTTTATAAATTTCATTCATGTTCTTTTTTATTAGTTACAAAAATTCAATATCATCGTACGAGATTGTTTGTTTCCATGGTTTTCACGATTGATTCACTTGTATACATGTACGAAAGATCACACGAAATGTGAATAGTTATATAGAATTAAAATTATATATTATTAATGAAATTACATAATATTAAATGGTTATATAAATCATTTGGTAATTTTTGGTGAGTATGAATCATTAGATAAGATGTTAGTGATAATCGTTTAGATTATTTTGGCGGTTTTTCAATCATCACAAACTAGTTTTGTTTCATTAATTAATATTATGTATATATACTGGTTCTATAAAATTAAATAAGATATATTAAATATATAAAATTATATTTTGACCATAAAATGTTTTCATGACCATACTTGAAGGAATAATCAAAAAACAAAAATTCATCATCCATAAAGGCAGTAAATCGGCACCTCACAAACGATGTTTTCGTCTTTAGAATAAAAGGTAGTGTAGAAGAGGATTGATTATTGGTTATTACCTCAATACAATAAAATTAAACTATATAAAATATACTAGATTTATCATGTCACTTTGGTATAGGAAGATGAAAATAATATAATAAAATAAAATAAGTTTAAAATAAATTAAAAGAAAACATAATAGGGTTTTACCTCTTGAACTTCTTCTCCCAGAGAACCTCCATAGGGAAAAGGGTTTGGACTTTTATTAAGAAAAAAGGGTCCTAGAAATGGGTGTAGGGGTTTAGAAGAGTATTTGGTAGAAATTTTACAAGCTTCAAGGCTTTTGAGGTGTGAGGAGAAGGGGTGGTAGGGGTGGTATTTATAGTGGAGGAGAGGGGTGTTTTCTCATTATTATATTCATTAGTTTATTATTTTGTATAAATACTATGAATAGTTTGATAATTATAAAAAAATATATATTAAAATAATAAAGGATATTTCGATATTATTTTCTTAGATCATCCATACATCATATATAACTCAATAATTCATGTATTTATTAAATATGGTAAATTACCGTATTTCACTATTCATCAAAAATTCAAAAAAAAATAGAAAAATCCAAAAAAATCAACCCAACCATTTTTAGATATGTATAATTTAAAAATAAACTCCATTTTATTAAATTAATTTTATAAATATGCAATTTTTAATTTTTAATTAAAAGCGTCATTTATTCAAAAAATGTCATTTTTAAAATTATAACTGATATTATAACACTTTAAAATATTAACTAAGGAATCATAAAATTATAATATAATAATAATAAAAAATTATTAATTTATTAATCTATTTTATGAAAATAAATTTACTTTAAAATCATTATATTAATTATAAAATTGTAAATAACATTTATGTTTCACAAAAATATTAACACTTAATTTATCATTTTTAGAATATTTATCTACTTATTCCATGATATAAATATACCACATTTTCATTTATAATATAAATAATTTTTTTTATACTTTAATAGGTGATGTTATTGTTAAAATGGCTACATTACTATTCCTAACGGTAACATTATTATTCCAATGGTCACATTACTATTCATCAAAAATGAAACTTATAAGAAAAATACCAAAAGTTTAACCAAAGTAAATTTTGATATTACGCTTTCAAAAATAATGTCTTTTTTCGTCAAATATAATTTATAAAAGTTTCAAAATTTATATTTAAAACAATTTCTCCATCAAAAGGCATTAAAACCTCATTTAGAAAAATATAGTCTTCTTATTTGTAAAATTGGATTTATTCTTATCTTAGGCCTCTAAAATATTTTGGATGAATGTAAAAATATTTGATTGAATATATAATATATAAATTTCATTAATAAATTTCACTAATATTTTTTAATAAAATGACATTGTGGTCATAAAAATATTTTTTATAGAAATACATCCTTTATGTTCAATTGGTTTTCATTTCTAATTAATTGGTAACCAACGAATTTATTTTATAAACATGTGTAATTTATATTTTCATAATTTTCTTTATCTCTTTCATTCCTACCATTACCAACATCTCTAAGATAAATATAATAATTAAATAATAATATATAATCATTTTTTATCTCATATGTTATTGAATAGGTTAAATTTAAAGAAACATACCATAAAATCTTAGAGTGTTACATTAGTCATGTGGAAATATATCATGATTTTTCCGCATGATACCTTGCCTATAAGAGGATAAAGACATAGCACCAGTAAATTGGTTGTTTACCTCAACCCCTTTCGGTTTCTATATGAAAGTGGGATGAGATGACCATAGAATTCATCACAAGACTAGTCTAGACAACATTATTACATGGTGTTGTTTGGGTGATTTTTGAATGGTTGATGAAGGTTTTATAAATATTTCCCATTTGGGAGACCCATTCTATGAATGAGTTGGGAAGATTGTATGTGTGGGGGGACAATATTTTCATGGTGTTCCTATGAGCGTAGTATTAGATCAGGATGTTTGGTTTATGTTGAGATTCTAGCATGACTTGAAGAGTACCATGGTTTATCTATTGAAACTAAGTACAATATATCACCTATATAAAGACACGCAGTGGGAGAGGACAATTTTTATGATAGAGGATATGCTCAGGGAATGAGT
Organism: Viscum album; assembly: GCA_963277665.1. Lineage (NCBI taxonomy): Eukaryota > Viridiplantae > Streptophyta > Magnoliopsida > Santalales > Viscaceae > Viscum > Viscum album. The sequence goes on along the minus strand of OY728129.1, from coordinate 1,371,331,086 downwards.
GATTGATTTTTGTGAAGCTTGGGATGACCATATTGACTTCATGGGGTTTTCATATAAAAATTATTACTAGTCCTTGATCTTGATGGATCCCTTTGAGTCTCTTTATAGAAAACCATTATTCTCACCATTGTGTTAGTTATAGAAAAGTGATTTGTAAGTTATCAATATGAGATTGGTGTAGGAAACCATTGAGTGGGTGTATTTAGTCTTGAAATTTTTGGTTACCACTCTAACTAGACATCTTTTGTATGTAGAACAAAGTCAAGGACCCTTGGAATTCATCTTTTGTGGCTGAGTGTTCTTATGGGTATCACCATAGTTGGTCTATTAGTGATTGAGGAAGAAAGGGAACCTTGGACCATGATACATCAGTCCATTAAATATTTTTCATCAAATTAGTATCTTGGCATATCAGTTGGATCTTCCTCTATGATATTGAGGTATGTATGATATGTTTCATGTGTTATATCTCTAGATGAATGAGTAGGATTCTATGAACATTATCAATTATAATGATATATATTTGGAGTTAGATTATTCGTTCAAGGAAATCCCAATGCATATTGTTGATAAAATAAAAAAATCTACTGTGAGGAAAAAAAGTTTTTCATTTTTGAGTGTTTTGGGGGAATGGGTGGACCCAGGATGAGACTTGGGAGTGGGAATCTGATGTGTGGGTGCAGTGACTGGATTTTTTTTCTAAGATCCCTAGAGACAATTCTTGGATACAATAATCTATTAGATAGATATTTTAAAATTCCCCTTGAATTTCAAGGTTTTTTGAATTTAAATTTCATTTATCCAAGTGTTTCTTTATGGTTTTTAGTTGTTTTAGGTGTTTAAGATGGCTCAGGAGTTGGTTTTGGAGGACCGGATCAGGCTTATACCTGAAATCCCATTCAAAGTGGCCAATTGTGGTGTAACACTTGAGTTTCATACTATGATGGTTTTAATATAGGGTGAGGAACTTGATCTATAATTAGTCACATCACAATACTTAGGGGATGTTCCATTATGGTGTTTACAAAGGGGCATGACTTCTTTTTCTATGTATGCCACATCATGACCCCCTAGGTTGTGTTGTAACCCTATCATTGGGTAGTTTTTAGAAGGGACAACCTTGTAATTTCACCATGGAACCCCAATGTAACCCTCCTAATTCATTCAATCCTATCATCACTTGACTTAAGATAAAATGGGGGGATCCTCTTGGATGATTTGAGCTCCCTCAATCTCATCTCTTGGACATTTGAAAGACCATTAATTATGGAGGTTCTTTTTAGTGATTCTTACCCTTTTTAAGCCCTATATGTCTTTTTTTCTCTCCACTTCTTAGTTTTACTTTCCTAACCCCTAAATGTGCCAATTTAAGGTTTATTTAAGTGTTTTAGTGGTTTTTTATTGAATTTAGAAGTGCATCTTGGTGAGTACACACCACTAGTCATGAGGTAGGAAGTGCTTACCATTTTACAAATTTTATATGAATTCATATGTCTCATTTTTCTTGTGGGTGTGTATAGCCTAGTGAGGAATATTATTTTGGTATCAAGTGTCTAGGTAGTTATGTGGAGATGTGGTTGACACTTAAGAGGTGTGTGATGACATTATTTCTTGGATAAAGTGGAGTTTCATCTAATTTCATGGGTGATGTTATAGATATCTAGACAAAGAATTAGACCTTGTAAGAGATTTTTAGGCTCGATTGGGGATATGGTGTCCTAGTAAGATGGTTCATGGGTTCGGGTGATGATTCCCCTTGATGTGATAATGATTTATTTATATTTATCCCTGTTTCTTTCCAGGAGATTGTTGAGGTCTAAGATTAACTGAAGTGATAAGTTGTGGCTTGGGATGTGTTGATGTCAACCTTAAGAGACAAGGCATGATCATAATGGTGAGTTTTTGTCAACCTCGAGTGACAAGGTATAACTTTCAATATTAATGGTTTGTATTGAGTTAGAAGGTAGGGTTGAAGTATGGGACCTCCATTGAGTGAGAAGGGTAGGTTTGGGTGTTCTAATTGAGGTTTGAGGTTTTAACAAACAATTCCTTCCAACATAGAGGTAAAGCATGAATTGAAGGGAATTTATGGAATCCTGGTGAGTGAATAATGACATGGAAGTAATTACATAGTTATTTATATTCATTTATTTAGTTTTCTGATGCATCCACCTTATAAAATTGTTTTACTTGTGCTAAGAGCTCATTGGTGGTGTCCTGTTTTTTTATACACAGAGCCTACATGGTAATCTTAATGAATGTTTTTATTTTATGGTCAGGTTTCTATCCAAGGGTAAGTTCCCTATGATAAAAGTTTGAGTAGACACTATTATATGGGGTTTGAGGTGATATTAGAACATGGTATGGGTTATTTTTTAGTGATACATCATTTATTGTTTTGTTATTTTGTTCATTCAATATAAATTGATTTACTATATATATAGATCCCTTTTTACTTGAGATACTGGTTATTGTATGGAATTTGATATTTCTTGGAATGATGTTATAATTTCACCCACTATGTTATTTTATAACTTAAATTTATTATTGCACTATTTGTATCTATTTACTCTGATGGTTATTTGATATAGAGGACATAGTCTACTCGTGGCGTCGATTGGGACCTCACTAGTATTTGAAAACCTCTTTCCTATGGGGAGGAATGTATGAGGTAGTATGTTCCTTTGTCTCGGACCTAGTAATCTTATTCGGTGAATAACATGAGATATGGAGCCCTTATTATTTTATTGATAAGTAAATAGGTTCTAATGCATTGCTAGAAACCTTAAAAAGAAATATATGCTTATTATATACATAAGTTAGGTACATGGATAGCATGATTGAGGTCGATTCTTCAGTTAACTAGAAGTCTATTTTGGAAAAGGTGTGGATGTGAATAATTTTGGAAAAATTGGTGATTGTTAATATGATATGTTGGAGTAATAGTCATAAGATGCTATGTTGTTATATTAAGTCATATAAATTACTTTGGTGGATGGTCAATAGTGATTCAAGTGGATTCAATTGAAATCTAAGATGATTGGAATATTTAAGTAGGAAGGATAATCCTAAAGTATTATGAATAATGTGATATAATGGAGAGATAATTAGTGACATCATCAGAAGCTAGTGTGATAGAGACAATAAGTAGAACTCAAAGATATAAAATAATGGTTGCAGAAGTACATTTATCATAAGATACTAAGTGAATTCACATGAACATTGGGAATTCAAACTCATTGTGATAATGCCAATATGGATGTTCAATGGTATGATATTCATGAAGGTTGAAATCATGATTTTAGGCTAGATTTGTTAAAGATTTATATATTTTTTATGCTGAGTTTAATGGTATCTTTGATGAAATTATGTTTAATTATTTTTCAAGGTATTTCAGGACATTGTATATGGAATTGAGTTAGTATGAATTTCAAATTTAGTTCCATTTTTTCCCATTTTTATCATAGAAAAATTGGTTATATATAGGAGAGAGTCCATTTAGAACTCTACGGTGTTATGGCTAAGAAATTATTGAGATATGAGTTTTGTGAGGAGTTCATCCTATTACTCTTGAATAATTCAGTTAGTGGGTTGGAGGAGATAGGAGTCTCTAGAGGACACAAATAAAAGTTGGAGGTGATGAAATTTTGGATGTTTTCACATTGATGTTCTATAAGAACAAGTTCTAGTGACTACAGTTCTGGAAAAAATATCTTAGAGGTCTCAGTCATTATCAAGTGTATAATTATATCATTGGAATTTTTAGAGGAAGATCAATATTTTTACTAAATTAATAAAAATAAACATATATATTTCTCATATTTGTGGTTGTATCATTGTAACTGGTAGAAAGTAGTATAATATTTTTGGGATACTTTTTGCATGGGATTCACTATAGGTTTCAAATAATAATTATCCCACAAATAATATGACTATTAATATAGATTTTATGAATTAGGATAATAACCAAACATAGAAAAGACCTAATCACCCACATTGGAGGTGAACCTTGTAAAAAACTTTTGTATATTTATTTCTCTATTATTTACTGAATACAAGTACAAGTAAGGTTATTAATTGAATATATTATAACTCTAAAAAGTTTCAAATCTTAATTTCATGATATTAGAAATTATAAAAAGTGATTATAGATTCTGACCCACTTATCATTGGTCTTATCATTCTTGGGAAAATAAATTCATTTTAGAGCAGGGTTACCATTGTAATATCCAATTGAACAAGATTGAGAAGTTAAATTCCATTAATAATAGAAGAATTTTTCATTTTTATGAAAAACAATTGGGTATATAAAAATAGGATGATGCCCTATATCCTTTCACTTGGAATTGAAGTGATGGATGTAGCTATCATTGGGTTTCATCCTAGAGAAGTGAATGTTCCCATGAATTTCTCTAAAAAGATAAATCTCATGTTTAATGGGAAAGCTCGGAATTTTATATTAATATATATTTCATATAAGGTCTACATTAAGGTAATCAGTCTCAAAACTTCTATGGATACTAGGGATAAACATGAGAGTTTAAAATCCAGACCCGAAAGCCACTAAAATGGTACCCCAATCCAAATAGTCACTTAGCCTCCAATGTACCTCCCCATATGTCAGAGGCTACTGAATAAAAATGAGGGTCTAATGATGGCATAGTGGGAGACTATACCCTCATGGTCAGAGTAACAGATTGTCATAATCATGAGAAGAGAATAGTGAAATTAAAATAAATGAAAAGAACTAGTGGTGGAAGAATAATAGAATGAATGATAAAAAAATATGAAATAATCAATTCCAAATATACAATAATGCATGTCCATGTAACTAAAATGTACAACAAGAATATATAAAATAGGTAATGAATAAATATTAAATATAAAAAACAAAATCCCCAAGGGTTATCCCCATGATCAACCATAGATCTGACTCAGTCTTGTTCTCCTAATATTTAATGTACAAGGGTAATAGCATAAGAAGAATTCAAAATCCTAAACCTATATAAATTAGGTATGTTTGGTACCCCAATGAATTGGTGGACCAAAAAAGGTGTGAGATATACTCAGTAGGCCACCAACAATAGTGTATAATTCTATACAGCCTATAAAAAATAAAATAAGATAGTGTGCAGGTATAGAAAATAGTGACTAATACAGAAAGTTGTAAACAGGTTGGCTCAAGTTCCTAAGGGAAACCTGACTGACACTACCTTCTGTGGAAAAGGATGAGATACCTCTGAGTATAAATATATATAAATATGTGTGTGTGTGTGTGTGGATAAAGGTATGTATATATATGCACTATACATGTTTCAATTTTTGTAGCCATATATATATACACAGTATTATTTTGGACTCGAGGCATAACTCAAGAATTTATGCATAGTATTACTCATAATAATAAGCGTCTCATAATAATAAATAAAGGTCGTCATTCTTGAGGACCATAATAAATAAAGGACTTTATTATGAGTATCATGATTCATATAGGATGCCATGTTGAGTATCATAAACAACAATGAAGAGGATCAAACCCAACCTTCTAATCAAGGGGGTGTGGAACGTCATGTCTAGCAACCCAAGTGAAGTGGATGTTATGTCAACATCCTAAACCAAGGGGGTGTAACACGTTATGGAAAATTACCCTACTCAATGTCCCTTTAGAAATTATATTGAATAAGGTAATCCTATTTACCCTATTATCCCTTATCCATAAATTTCATAAAGAGGAAATCAACATCGTTCAAGGCATGGTGGATCCTTTATATTATAATCCCTTAAAAATATATTAGTGGTTTTGTGTTCATCCCAACCATTAATATAATTAAATTATGAATAATAAATAAAGGTGTGTCTATAAGAATTCTATATCCCAACTCAATTATAAAATATTTAGAAGGTCATATCCATAACATGAAATTATAAATATGATTCCCTAAGTTAATTCAATGCAATCAAGAATAATCAAAAAGGAATTCCATGTTCGTAATCATTCCATTTACTATTTACACTATCTCTATTTGATTTCCCAAATTTATTAGACAATATAGTGAACCTAAAAGGTGGTTTTATTATTAAATATGGTCATGAATATCATATTAAGTTCATCTAATTAAATTTCATTAATCCTTCTATGAGAAGTCATTCATCACATCTAAAAGATAACCAAGAGTGATAAAGACAAGGAATTATAAACTAAGAATTTAAAGAAACAACCATAAGGGAAATTTAATTGCATAAGAAAAATTTAGGCCATGAGAATATAGATGATGAACCCAAAGGGGTGGTTCTTATTGAGGTAGATAACCTATAAAGATTCAATTTAGCACAAAATTTGTATTCAATTTAAGGATTTAGGTTCAACATAATTAATTTCACATTTAGAAGGTGACGCATGAAAATTATGGTGCTTAGAAAAACAAACTGAGTATTCTATAAACAATTTAGGCTTTAACGGAAAATATATAGACCACCTACCATATAATATACTGATATTTAATTTGAAATTGTTCAAGAGAAATTGAAGAAACATAAAAACACCCTAAAAATAGGGCAAATTATATTTCATGGGGATAAAACAAAGGATGATAGAAGAAAGAGATAAATAATAAGGATGATTCATAGACTTAGAAAGTACTATCCAATGTGATGGATGACGGTCAAATCATTCACCATGTGAGGGTGATACTGTAACAACCTGAACTATTATGAATAAAATTACCCTTTTTGATTTAATCAAATAGAAACACAGGCATTTCTTTTATTTTATTATATCCAATTGAATTTAAATGACCATTAATTATCACTACCAATGATAATATAGCTATTTAATAGTGATCACATGACTAGTATAAATATAGTATTTTAAAAAATCCTTTTAACACTGACAAAGGAAGTGGTGCCCTCGACTAGTAGGATCGTACCCTATGAAGCCCATTTATCAGAGATTCTAAGGGAAATATAATTTTTGGGTTTTTCCATAGACCAATACCAAGCTGAGATCTAGAAACTTAAGTATGAACAAAACTATTTACAAGAGAATTTCAAGGTTATCGAGATCACAGCTCAAATCATGTTCACTGAATGACCTCACGAAAGCCCCACCATCGCACAGCTCACTATTAGGGGGTATGCTGGTGAAATAAAGGGATATGCATCAAGACCCTATAATTAGTAATATTTACATTATTTTTTTATAGAATAATGAACATATTTTCTTCCTATTATTATTACTTTGTGAATAATGTTTAAAGCACAAATAAAATTTTTGGTTAATATTAAAATTCAATTAAGAAGTCTATTTTGAGGAATTAATGGATTTTTTAAATAAAATATATTTTAATTAAATATTATTGATAAATAAATTTTTTAAAATATAAATGATCAGATAATTTTTATGATGTCAAATGTAATTTTTATAAGGGTTCAAAAACTCTTATTTGTCAAAAAACCCAACATTTTCAATAAATGTTGGTTATTATTTTAAAATTAAAAATTAAAATATTTATAAAATTATTTAGATAAAATTAATATTATTTTTGGAATTAGGACATCTAAATTATATAATGGTGAATTTTTCATAATTTTCTAAGACAGTCGAATTTTTGGGTAGAAATTAAATATTGTATAAATATAGGGTGTATTTTATGACGTCATAATGGTCCAATGGATATTTAATAAATAATATAATTGGTATATTAATCCAAATATATATTTTAAATTAGAAATAATGTTATTTTAAGTTTATTTTATTTATTTTATAATGACTTAGTGAATTATCCAAGACTTATAATATATTTTAAGATTTTAAAACAATTTATTTGAAAGTGTGACTCACCTCAACACAATAAAGGACAATTTTTTATTATCATAGGACCATGGACTTATAAAATAATTTAATCCTATACACTTTATTATAAAATATGGGAAAACCCCATGGTATGGTTTGTGGTTTTTAATATTTTATTATGTAGTGTCCAAAACCAAAATGATAAATAAATCCCCCTATTTTACTATATAAACCCATCCAAGATCCCATTTATATTCACTAAAACTCCTTGTATCATGAAAACAACTCCTACCTCTACTCTATAGAGTCCTCCCAAGGCACCCCCAAGCTCTCAAGAGACCTCTCCCAAGCCATTGGAGTCACATATTCAAGTAAGGGATTTCTCTCTTCTCATTTCCATTCAAGCACTTATTTTATATTATGCTACTTAAATTCCATTTTCATATATTGTTATATGATGTTACATGATACTGTTACTATCCATTTTATGTCTAAATGATGAAATATTTCTTCAAATGTCATTAATCCTCTCTATAATCTTATATGCACACCCGTTACTATGCTAAAATTTCTTAAGGGATTCTCTCTCTCCTCTTTTTATCAAGCACTTCATTTATGAAATTACCTTTTTATTTCCATTCTCTAATGTTGGGATATATTATTACCTATCCCCGTTACTTTAAATTTTATTTTAAAATTATTTAATCCCATTTCACTCTCATTTATACTTCTTATGAACCCTTATGTACACCTATTACTATGATGAAATTTTGAAAGGAATATTCCACCCCCCCCCCACTTTTATCAAGCATCCCTTTTATGTTATGTATTCTAAATTCCTTTTTCCTATGTTGTGATATGTTCTTATATATCTATATTACTTTACATTCATGTATAAATCATTAGATACCCCTTTTATCTCTCATCAACCCATTTTATGAATCTCTATATGACGTTGTTATGCTCCTAAAATTGCACCATGATTTTCCCTGCCAAAATCATCATGTAGTGGATACCATACCCTTTTCTCTATCAAGGGTATTCAACTTTATGCACATATACATGTTGAATGTGGAATTACATGTATTTATTCCACATTCCTTGATTATGGAATAAATTATTATGTTGAATGAATCTATATTATATGATCTATGTGGCACACTTAAGCATGAGAATGAAATGATTATGAAGGGTGTACCCTGATAGCTCTCCAATGCATTGGGTAATGGTTAGTATCATGATACATCATGTTGGGATAGATTATTTACCTAATTCTTTTATGGTACTTTGTACTCCATGGGGTATTGGCATATTTAACATTGATCTATTTATGATGCATTGTTTTAAGTTATTGCCACATTTTCCATGTTATTATTATCATGCTATATCATGCCTTATTATTCATGTTCCTTTTATGATTCATTTATATGCCTATGGTATAACATGTATTGTATCACTCATGTTATGCAATTTTTATTCCTTTAATATTCTTTATACCTCACCCCTTTATTATGTATGTCCTCAGGTTATCTCATGCAGTGTTAAGTACAAAGGAAAATTTTGGTCATGTTAAATATTTTTTCAATAAAGATGTTGCTTTTCATGTTTTAAGTTATTATGTAATATACCTAATTTCCCAAAGAAACTGGACCTGTAGATATTTTGATTTATATTGAGTGAAATTTTATGTAATAAATCATATTTAAAAATGAAATAAATATCAAGGTTTTTATAGATGGTATCATAGGATAGGTTTATTTATTTTTGGGATTAGGATTAGAAAGCCCTAGTGAAAACCCTTAAGGATAATACTAGGTGTAAGAAAACATCCCTAAATTTTTCTAAGTATAGAATAAGTGGTTAATCAATAAAATACATCCCTATCTGGATACTATAAGTGGATGTGGTTCTGACATAGATTTACCTAGTAGTAACAACTCTGATAAGGTATTCTAGGCCTAACTCGCAGTAACCCAGTACATTACAACAAGCCTTACTATGAACCTAGTTTGACACTCTTGAGGGATATGATTTGGTAAATTAATAATCTCATTAGAAACAATTATTGAGGGAATAAAAAAATTCCCGTAATAATATATGTTATGAAGTATATCATGGATAACATGGACTAAATCCTAGAAACTCATAAGTTAGGTAGATAAATGTAATTTATAATTTATCACTATAATGTCATTGAATAACCATTTATGTATTAAATAGTTTAAAAGTACTCATACCTAAGTCTATATAGATAATTTAGAAGTATAATAAAAAATTTAAATGTTGGGTTATAGTCCATGGTTCTACGTATTCCTTTATATCATGAAAGTTTAATAAAACTATTTAAACATCACTACAAATCATGGAAGTAGTGATGTTGGTGAAAAGGTAAAATGGGGAAATTATTGAATCCCTTGTATATAATTCCTCTACAATCACAATTTTTGGATTGAACTTCCCAGTGAACCTTTTCATACATCCCTTGGTTGAATTTAATGCACTTATAGGCATGGATTGGCTTTCCCTATATAGATCCAACATAAATTTCCATGAGAGGGAAATCACTCTCCAAATGGAGAATCGAACCCCAATTCTATACAATTTCAAGGAGGATGGGGAATCTAATTTAGAACCATCATCTCATGCATGGATATTATTTACCTATGAGAAAGCATAACTAGCTCAAATGATTGAGTCTAAGGAATGAACCATCCTTGAAGACAAGCCTATTATGAGAGAATTTACTAATGTGTTTCTCGAAGAGTTTCCTAGTCTTCCTCTAATAAGGGAGGCTAAATTTTAGATCGCACTTATACCTAGGGAGCTTAAAATATACAATACTCTATATAAAATAGAGGTTGTGTAACTTGAGGAGCTAAAGAAACAACTACATTAGAATTTGGATAAAGGGTTTATATGCCTAGGTGCTTCACCATGGGGTGCACCAGTCCTCTTTATCGAGAATAAGGAGGGTTCAATGTGACTTTTCATTGATTATCATGATCTCAAAAAGATCATGATAAAGAAAAGGAATCATTTTCCATGAATCGATGAATTATTTGATCAGCTGTGAGGATCACAATACATCTCCAAGGTGGATCTGTGGTCGGGATATTACCAAGTAAGGGGGAAGAAGGAGGATATCCCCAAGACTACTTTTCTTATAAGATACGGGCAGTATTAGTTCATTTTGATTTCATTCAGACTCACTAATTCCCCAAAAATATTCATGTACTTGATGAATAGAGTCATTATAGATTACCTTGAGAAATTTGTGTTATTATTTATAGACTATATTCTAATATACTCTAAAACCAAGGACGACCATGAGGAGTATCTGAGCATTGGGCTAAAGACCTTGAAAAAGGTAAAACTCTATTAAAAGTACATCAATTGTGTGTTCTAGTTGAAGGAAGTATCTTTTTTGGGTTATATCATCACAAGCAATGAGATATCTATGGATCCTTTAAAGACTAGAGAAATTGAAAGATGTCCAAGGCCAGCATTTGTGATAGATATTCATAGTTTTCTTAGGTTATCTAGATATTATCACCAATTTATGAGAAATTTATCATGATTATCAAACCCTCTTACCAAGATAACTCATAAGGGGGTAAAATGTTTTTGGAATGATGAATATGAATAATTATTCATGGATTTGAAAAAAAGGCTTATCACAACCCCTATGCTCACACTACCCACAAGTGGGAATCTTTTTATAATTTTCAACAATTCTTCAAAGAAGTTATTGGGATGTGTATTGATTAAAAATGACAAATCCATTGCCTACACCTAAAGGTAGTTAAAAATTCATGAGTAAATCTATCCCATGCAAGATTTGGAGTTGGTAGTTGTGATCTTTGCATTAAAAATCTAGCGGCATTATCTCTTTGGGTAGAAGTGTGAAATATACATGAATCAAAAAAGTATCAAATATATATTCACATAGAAAGAGATAAATATGTGCCAATGAATATGGTTAGAGCTCATCAAGGATTACGAATTCTCAATATATTACCATCCTGGGAAAGTGAACAAGGTAGTGGATGCTCTAAGTAGAGAGGACCTAGGAATTCTAACATTGATGAAAATTGAAAAGGATATGATATTATTATATTTGAAGAAGATGAATATGGGAATCATAAAGAAAGACAAAACATCAATCCTTTCACAAATTATTTCCCAACCATATCCTTTTTAAAGGTTAAAAGATTTTAAAAAAGATGATGTGGGAATCCATAAGAAAGTGGAAACTATTAGGAAAGGTAATTCCTCAGAGTTAAATGTTAATGAAGAAGGGATTTTGATATTTGGGTCAAGACTATGTGTTTTATCAAATCCTAAGTTAAATAAAAAACATTTGGATGATGCACATAGTTATACTTTATCCATTCACCTAGGAAACACAATGTTTTATCAAGATCTCTGAGAGCACTATTAGTGGGATAACATGAAGAAAGAGATTGCATAATATACATCAAAGTGTATGGTATGTCAGTAAGTGAAGGTTTAAAGGTATAATTCTAAGGGGATTATGCAACCATTACCCATATCGACATGTAAATGGTAAAACATCACCATAGACTTTGTCATCATACTTTCAAAGAAATCCAAGGGAAACAATGCTATCTGGGTTTTTGTGGATCATCTTACAAAGACTGCACACTTTATTGTGATTAAAGGGTATTTATCATTGGATCAACTAGAATGGATATACATTAGAGAAGTGGTCATGATTTATGGGGTGACACTATTGATTATGTCCTATTGAGATCCAAGATTCAACTATAAGTTTTGGAAAAGTCTCCAGCATTCTCTAAACACATAGAAAAAAATTATTATGGATTATCACTGTCAAAATGATGGACAATCTAAGTGGACTATCTAAACACTTTAGGACATATTGAAAGCTTGATCAGTGTACTTAAAAGGTAGATGGGACCAATATCTTCCTTTGGTGGAGTTCTCTTACAAAAATATTTTCCACTCGATCATCCAAATATCTCCCTATAAAGACATTTATGGGAATATGTGTAGAACGTTATCATGTTAGGATAAAGTTGGGAAACAAAAACTTCTAGTTTCTTAAATGGTTGTAGAAATTGTGGAGAAGTTTAAGACTATTCAGCAACACATCAAAGATGCTCGGATTCGACAGAAGAGAAATGTTGAAAGTCATTGAAGAGACCTAAATTTTGTTGTTGGAGGCATGATATTCCTTCACATATCTTCATGGAAAAGAGTGATGAGATTTGGGAAGAAGGGAAATCTTAGTCCAATGTACATCAATCCTTTTCAGATCCTTGATCACATCAGAGTAGTGGCCTATCGACTAGAACTCCCACCAAATCTATCTCAAGTACATGATGTATTCCATGTATCACTCTTAATAAATTATATACCAGACATATTTCATGTATTCAATCGATAAGTTTTATCATTTAAGAATGGTATTTCCTATGAAGATCATCTGGTGACGATCTTAGATCGTAGAAAAATAATCTATGAAAAATGAAAATTCCCCTTATCAAAGTATTGTGGCAAAACCACAATTTTGAAGAAGCAATGTGGGAACCAAAGGAGGTTATAAAGAAGAGTTACCCTCATATTTTTTATTGTGGGAAAAGGAAATTTAGAGGGTGAAATTTCTAAATTGGTGAATATTGTAATGACCTAAACTATTATAAATGAAATTCCCCTTTTTGATTAAATCAAATAGAAAACGCATACACTTATTTTGTTTTATTATATAAAATTATATTTAAATGAATATTAAGTATCATTACTAGTGATAATATATTCATTAAATAGTGATCACATGACTAGTATAAATATATAATTTTAAAAAATCCTTTTGACATAGACAGAGGAAGTGATTGCCTCAACAAGTAGGATCATGCCCTATGAAGCCCATTTATCAGAGCTTTTGAGGGAGATATAATTTATGGGATTTGACCTTGACCAAAACCAAGTTGATATCTAAAAACTTAATCGTGATAGAAACCATTTATGGGAGAAGTTCAAGCTCATCGAGATTACGACCCAAACCATGTTCATCGAACAGCCCCATGAAATCCCCATCATCGCACACCTAAATCTTAGGGCATATACTGGTGTAATAAATGGATATGTATCAAGACACTAGAATTATTAATATGTACATTATTTTTGTATAGAATAATGAATATATTATCTTCATAGTATTATTACTTTGTGAATGATGTTTAAAGCACAAATAGTATTTTTTTGTAAAAATTCAAATTCAATTAAGAAATCTATTTTGATGAATTAATGGATTTTTGAAATAAATTATATTTTATTAAAATATTTTCATTAAATAACTTTTTTAAAATATAAATGATCATATAATTTTTATTATGTAAAATTTAATTTTTATAAGGATTCAAAAAACCTTATTTGTCAAAAAACCCGTCATTTTCAATAAATATCGGTTATTATATTCAAAGTGAAAATTCACATATTTATAATATTATTTAGATAAAATTAATATTATTTTTATAATTAGGATGTAAAAATTATCTAATGCTGAATTTTTCATTATTTTCTGAGACAGTCAAATTTTTGATTAAAAATTAAATACCGTATAAATATACGGTGTATTTTATGACATCATAATGGTCCAATGGTGATGTAATAAATACTATAAAGGGTATATTATTATAAATGTATATTTTAAATTTAAAATAATTTTATTTTAATTTTATTTTATTTATATTATAAATCCTTAGTGAATCCTCCAAGACTTATAATATATTTTAAGATTTAAAAATTGTTTCTTTGAAAGTGTGACTCAACTCCACATAATCAAAGGAAATATTTTATTATATTTGGACCTTTTCCTTATAAAATAATTTCATGCGCTCCCCTTTTCTAGAAACCATGGGAAAAACCATGGTATGGCTTGTGGTTTTTAATATTTTATTATGTAGTATCCAAAAACAAAATAATAAATAAACCCTCCTCCTTTCCTATAGAAACCCACCCAAGATCCCATTTATATTCACTCAAACTCCATGGATAATGACAAAAATATACCCTATACTCCCTAAAATCCTCCCAAGTCACCCCCAATCTATCTAGATACCTCTACAAAGCCTTTGGAGTAAAAAATTAAAATAAGGGATTTCTCTCTTCTCATTTTCATTCAAGAACTTATTTTATATTATGCTTCTTAAATTATATTTTCATATATTGGGATTTGATGTTACATGATACACTTAATTTAAATTTGATGTATAAATTATTATATCTTCCTTTAACTCTCATTAATCCCCTATATAATCCTTTATGTACACATGTTACTATGACAAAATCCTATAAGGGATTCTCTCTTTACTCTTTTTATCAAGCACTTCATTTATGATATGCCATTTTGATTTACATTTTGTTAAGTAGGGATACATTCTTACATATATCCCTTAATTTACATTTGATTTTTAAATTATGGTAACCCCTTTCACTCTCACATATCCCTCTTATGAACCCTTATGTACATCTGTTACTATGCCAAAATTTTGAAAGGAATCTTCTACCCCCCTCTTTTATCAAGAATTCCTTTTATGTTATGTCTTCTAAATTACTTTTTCCTATATTGGGATATTTTCTTAAATATCCCTCTTACTGCCCATTTTATTTCTAAATGATGAGATACCCCTTTCTCTCTCATCAACCCATTTTATGAATTTCTATATGACATTGTTTTTCTACCGAAATTATACCATGATTTTCCATGACAAAATCATTGTGTAGTGGATACCATACTCATTTCTCTATCATGTGTATTCACCTTTATGTACATATACTTTTTTAATGGGTAGTTACATTTATTTATTCCATATTACTTGATCATAGAATAAATTATGATGTTGAATGAATACCTATAATATGATCTATGTGGCACACTTAAGCATTAGAATGAAATGGTTATGAAGGGTGTGCTCTGATAGTGCTCAAATGTATTGGGTAATGGTTAGTATCATGATACTTCATGTTGGGATAGGTGATTTACCTAATTCCATTAAAGGACTTTTTCCACTATGGGATCTTGGAAGATTTATCCTTGATCTATTTATGATATAGTGTTTTAAGTTGTCACCACATTTTCCATGTTATGATTATCATTCTATATCATACCTTATTATTAATGTTCTTTTTATTATCCATTGATAAGCCTATTGTCTAAAATTTATTGTCTCTCTCATGTTATGACTTATTTATTCCCTTACAATGATTTATAGCTCACCCCTTTCTTATGTATGTCCTTAGGTTATCCCATGTCATGTTAAGTATGAAGGAACATTTTGGTCATGTTTAAGAATTTTTCAATAAAGATGTCACTTTTCATGTTTTAAGTTGTTGATAAATATACCTAATTTCCTAAAGACACTAGACCTCTAGATCTTCTGAGTTTTATTAAGTGCAATTTTATGTAATAAATCATGTTTAAAAATTAAATAATGTTCAATTTTGTTATAGATACCACCATGCCTAATAGGGGGAGGAGAGCTCCCATGAAGGGGTTTCTATATGTGGATGTGATGAGAAGATAAAAATCGAGGAAACCCTTTAAAGAAGGAAGGGGAAATATTTCTATCCTTTCCCTTTTTAAGAGTTGCTCAGTTTAGCAACATGGTTTGGCTAACCATGCATGAACTGTATAGGTTTCACTACCCAAAGCCATACCCCTTTTAAAAGGGGTGCATGGTTGGGTTTCATGATTTAAACAATTATGCATCTAATCATGCATAGAAAGTGTTT
This sequence comes from Viscum album, assembly GCA_963277665.1. Lineage (NCBI taxonomy): Eukaryota > Viridiplantae > Streptophyta > Magnoliopsida > Santalales > Viscaceae > Viscum > Viscum album. The sequence goes on along the minus strand of OY728129.1, from coordinate 1,371,314,516 downwards.
ATGTGGAACTAAATGTATGGTCTAGGCATACATTTTGGTCAAAGAATATGTAGCCCGTGTGGGTCACCCATGCATGTCGAAACCAAGCTGCATGGCCTCTTGGCCCCCTATCACATTTTAGAACAATCATGCTCCTTATGAAATACAGTTACATGGTTTACTGGCACGGTTAAACTAACCACCCTCCAACAATGTGACTCATGTTTCCCTTCTAAAAACTGGATCTTTCATAGCCCAATGCCTCCAAAACTCAACCAAACTCTCAGTAAACATCCCAATACTTAAACATCACACAAAATGAACACCTTTAATCATTAAAATACTCATATTCATGATCTAAAACTCAGTTTAAGAATTAACCCATGCACTAAAAAGTAAAAATTAAAATTCCCCTTGAAAAATTCACCCAATCCAAAACACGGGACGTTATAGAGAGAATCTATGAAGGTAATGTTAATGTAAAGTAATAAAAACTCTAAATTTGGTAGATTATTTTTTATGGATTAATGATTGATGATGAAGAAATGATAGATAATTTTCTCATAAGGGTAAATGAGATAGTCAGTAACATCAACGGTTTTAGTGATACCTTAACAGATTCAACTATTCTAAATAAGTCAATAAAATGTTTTTGGGAAGGATTTGACCCTAAAATTTTAGAATTAGAGAATTGAGATTATTTATATCTTGAAAAATGGTGTGGATTTTATTTGATACATGTTTTTCATATCCATTTTTTAATTAATTTGTTTTTTATGGTCAAAGTATAATTATAATGAAGAATTACTAAATATTGGTTAATTTTTACTTGAATTTGATACTCGTTGAATATTTGAGTGAAAATGATGTTTTAGGTGATAAAATGGTTAAATGTTCCTTGATTTTATTTTTATATCTCTGAGAAATAATTTTTTTCCTTCAAAATTAATATCTTTAAGTTATATACAACTAAATATAAATGAATATGTTATCATAGGGTGGATGAAAAATGATGATTCAAAATTTTTTGGAGAACGCACATCAATTGCATCCCACCTTTCAAATATTCCCAGCCATTTCCTCAATTTTCGACACCTCGGTTTAGGTATCACCTCCCCCCATGATGGTGGATGAGTCATTCCCATGAATCATTTATTTCTTGGAAGATGGCATCTTAATAATATCAGTGTGGAGGCCTCATCAATCACTCAACAAGGAGGCATCAGATGTCCCCTCCATCAAATACATTATCATCTACCCTTCACCCTCCTAGTCATCTTCTCTTCCTCAAATTTCTGAATTCCTGATATAGTTACTTCATTCTGAAATGGTGTATGGATTAGTGATTATATATTGTTGGGGGTTAAACACTTAAACCTTAAATCCCCAAGACCCATTTTCGTGTATAATGGAATCAATGAGATAAGTTTAATTAATCAATTCATTACGAATGGACATATCAATAATAATTCACAGATGAATTACTAGAAAAACATAAATAGAGAATATGGAAAATTAAATGGACATCAGATATAATGTGCTTTGGTGCCTTTGGAACCTACGTGCACGACAAGAACACCACTCAGGTAACACTTTATTAAGAATTAAGGAAAACAAGCAAGATAGTTACAGACTTGAAATGAGAACAAAGAAGGACCACAAAAATAATCTGAGGAGGCTGGGCTTACTGAACTAGGTGGCAGTGGTCAACCCTGTCATGTAGAGTCAGCTTCATCCACTTCTAGATGAACTCATGCACACACCCAAGTAGGATACATCATAATAAATGAAAAAATAATGTAAATCACTACAGAGCCAAGAATCATATACTGAATCTTCATTATGATTGAAGATGTGTTAATAACTGAACCTTCATAGAGCATAGTCATCCAGTAACTAGAACAAAGATGATTTCCCATTGAATCTCCACTGGAGAAGTTCTCTGGTTACTGGAGGTGTCACGGCTTGGCAAAGGGGAGTGTGGGTGGCTGGGAAACCCTAGATATTTTTATTCTTCTTTTTTGAAATTGAAGTATCTATTTGCCTATGAAGAAACCCTTGAACTAGATAAGATGAGATCTATTGGAGAAAACCATCCCAAAATGAATGAATTTGTGGGTAGCACAATCAAGGTTCACCAGGGAAAATCAGGCAGAGGCATGGGGTGGATGCTATGTATAAGGACTAGATTCTCAAGAAGTTTCTCATAACAAATAGTGGCTTAGGGCATGGTGAAACTAGAAAATCTTGATTAGAGCATCGGTGAAATGGTGGATCAAATACTAACAAAGAAGCACACTGAGATCCACATTGGGTCGTTGGATCATAGCTAATCAACAATCTAGATCTCATGCCACTAATAAAGTAAGGAAACCAAATGTAGTATCTAGAAGAAAATTGATTTTAAGGAATATTGGAAGAAAAGAAAAAAAAATCCACATACACAGTTCCATGAAAGCCATGAAATGATCAAAATACTACAACCAAATGAACTAAATTAATATAAAAATCATATTCATTTAATTTTAATTTAAAATGAAAGTGAATAAATAAACAAATCTCGACCTTGAAATCAAAAGAAAATTTAAGGATAATGTTCTCACAACCTAAGTTATAGAATTGGGACCAAATTCATTAATTTGAGGTAATTCATGAATTTATACAATGGAATGGCCTTAGTCAAACTATTAATCGGGTTTTCTCCAGTGGGAATCTTGGTGACACTCACTTTCCCATATTCTATAACATCCCTAAAAAATAATCCTAATATCAATGTGATTTGATCTACCATGGTATACATAGTTTTTAGATAAATGTAAAGAAGATTGGATATCACAATGGACCACTATGATATCAATAGATAATGACAATTGAGAAATCAAACCTTTTAGCCATATTTCCTCTTTAATGGATTCTATTAAATCAATATATTATGTCTCAGTAGTATAAAGTGAAACTACTGATTACATATTGAACTTACAGGAAAACATTCCTCCATATGCAAGAAAAAAAACCAATTATAGACTTTCAGGTGTCAATATTTGCAGCATAATCAGAGTTGACAAATCCAACTATATCATCATCAAAACTGATATTTAATCCATATCTAATGAATAATTTATCATACATAGAAACATAATTTAATATACATTTTAATGCATTCCAACTAGTCTTACCAAGTTTCCCCATAAACCTGCTCAATTTATAAATAGTAAATGAAATATCTAGCCTAAAACAGACCATGGAATACATAAGACTTCCTACAAAATTAGCATATGAAATCTTATTCATAAAGGTAGCTTCATCCTCATTTCTAGTGGATTAGTTCTAGGATAGTTTAAAATGTTGCCTTAAGGTGATAATAAAATTTTTAATATGATCAAACAATTATCTATTTGATACCTTCTCTACATAAGAAGATTGTGATAGGTATAAGGTTATGGCCTTCCTATCTCTAATTGTTTCCATAACTAAAATTCGATTAGCATATTCTAAGTCTTTGATTTCAAAGTCACAATTCAACTGGTTCTTGACATAATTTATAATCCTCATGTTCTTATAGATTAAAATCATTTCATTAACATATAACAATAGGTAAATAGAATCATGTTTAATAGTTTTATAATATACACATGCATAAAATTTACTTCTTGAAAGCTAATTTCAATCATGATGGAATCAAAACTTTTATACCATTTTCTTGAATATTTATTAATATCATATAAGGACTTCTTAGGAAGACAAAATTGATTGGGTTTGAACCATTTTGAAAATCCTTCAGGAGGAGTCATATAAATTTTTTCACCAAGATTTCCATGTAAAAAAGAATTTTTCACATCTAATTGTTCAACATGAAGATCAAGTCAGGTAGAAAATTCAATAAGAATTATAATGGATGAATGATTAAAAACTGGGGAGAAAGTACCACTATAATCAATGTCTTCACATTAAAGAAAGCCTTTATCTACCATTCAAGATTTAAATTTGATTTTAGTTTCTCCTACATTGTTCTCTTTATTCTTATAAATCCATTTAGAACCTATGACCTTCTAGTTATTGAGTATTGGGAAAACAACCCAAGTGTTCTTCTCAAGAATAGAATTCATCTCATCTTTCATTGCATTCAGAAACATAGTATATTATTTGGACTTAATTACTTACTTTTATGTTTGAGGTTCATCATTAAACATGTCTTTCACTGCATTAAATGTATAGGAAGAAATTTCTACCTAGTTGAAATGGGTTGGAGGTATAATAGCTCTCTTATCTCTATCCATAGTGAGATGATAGTTGCTCAGATCATCGGGCTCCTCAGTTATGGGTTTAAAATCCAAACTAGGATCAAATACAACTTGGGTCTGGAAAACAGGGGGAACAAGACCAGCTGTCGACTGGGAGTGGTCACCAGATTCAAAACGGACTTCATCACCTAATGGTTTTAGAACCTCATAGGATCCTGCAACATCATCAGAATCTGCAACACTTTCAAGTCCCTTATCATTAAATAGACCATATTCATGAAACATTATGCCTCAATTATCGATACATTTCTGATAACCTGGTTTATCAACCCATAAACAATACCCTTTAACACCCACGGTATAACCCATGAATACAAACTTAAGAGCCCTAGGTCCTAGCTTATTTTTATTTGTATGCGCATAATCTATGGATCCAAAATTCATAAGGTGTGCTAGAATTGGGGTTAAACCTCTCTAGAGTTCTTCAAGTGTCTTAAAGGAGTTGGTATAAGATAGAAAATGGTTAATGAGGTACACCGCTATCAAAGTAGACTCGGCTCAGAAGGACCTGGAGAGTTTTAAGTGGGATAACATACACCTCACCCTCTCAAGAATATTCATATTCATTTCCACTTCTAATACATTCTTCTATGGGGTTTTTACAATAGTTCATTATCTTTTTATTCCATCAGATTAATATTATTCAATGAATTCTATGGATAGATACTATAAACCGTTATTAGTCCTTAATTATTTAAGTTTTCTATTACTATCACTCTCTACTCAATATTTCCATTTTTTAAAGTTCTGAAAAGTATCATACTTGTGTTTGAGTATATAAATCCAGAATCTCCTAGAGAAATCATAAAAAAATCACAAATTATAATCCTCCACTGTGGGAGGTAACCCTATAAGGACCCCACAAATCAGAATGTTCACATTCAAGGGGATCTTTATCTTTTTACATATACCTACTGAAGCTGACTCTTTTCGACTTCCCATATACACATTCCTCATAGAATGGTAGGATTTTAGGAGTGACATTACTTAAAAGGTCCTATTTTTTAAGTTCACTTTGACCCTTGGCACTAATGTGCCCTAGTCTCCTATGCCAAAATTAGTAGAATCAAGTTTTGAACTAGAAGAAGTGTTCAACTGACTTCTATAGACCTTACCTTCCAATACATATAAGCCATTACAAAGGGTTCCTTTAAAAACTATGAGAGATCCCCATGTAACTCCAAGACTTACAAAACCTGAATTGAAGTTGTACCCTTTCTGTTCAAGGATTCCTAGGGATATTAGTTTTATTTTAAATTCATGTACCCACCTAACTTCCCCAACATATTTGGCAGTACAATCATGAATCTCTAACAAAATAGATCATATTCCCATAATGTGAAAGCTCCTATTATTCCCTATAAAAACCTCACCATATTTTATTTCCCTTAATTTGTTAAAGAACTCCTTCTTATGACACATGTGGAATGAGCATCCTAAATCTAGTATCCATTCATCAGTAATGGATATGTCAGAAACATTTAACACATTAGCGGTGTCAAATTCATACTCAACTAATAAGGAATGGTCATTACTATTATCTCTATAGTCACCTTTTCTATTAGGGTAGTTCCTCTTAATATGTCTAAGTTGTTCACATTAGAAAATTTTGATAACCTTGATTTTAGATTTGTTTATATACTTCTTGTATTTACCCCTTTCTTTTCTCCTAACCCTTGACTCACTTTGACCCCTAGATTCACTTTTGTCCCTATACTCACCTTTTTCCTTAGAATTTAAACTCTCATCCTTAGTTTTAATACTACCCTTCCTTTGAAGGTCTTTAGATATCAAAGCATCTTTTACAACTTCAAGAGTAAGTGTGTCTTTTTCATACATCACAGTGTAATTATCAGAATTAAATGTGTTAACAATATAATGGTTTGGTCTTCATCATCCAATTTGATATCTATGTTGGCTAGATCTAATAAGATTTTATTAAATTCATCAATGTGTTTCTTTACTGCAGTTCTAAGGATGATTTTGGTATACAACATCATTTTCTTATACAATATACCAACAAGAGACTTAGTCATATAAAAGGATTCAAGTCTAGACCATATACTAGTGGAAGAGGACTCATACACTACTTCTCTTAACACTTTATCTCCTAAAGATAAAAGTATAAGGTTACGGGATTTCCTAAGAGTCTTCTCAGGGACATGAAGATAAGTAACAGTAGTCTTCCCATCAAGGGTAGTAGTGGTGATTTTCTTTTGAGAACCATCAAGGGAATATATTAGGTCATTTTTGTCTAACAAGGATTTCATTTTAATTCCTCAGAGATTAATGTCATTCTCACCATCAAAATTATCAATGTCAAATTTAGTAGAACCCATATTAACATTATAGTAGGCTTTGATACAAATTGATGGGGGTTAAACACTTAAACCCTAAATCCCTAATACCCACTATTGTGTATCATGGGATCAATGAGATAATTATAATTAATCAATTGATTACAAATGAACAGATTAATAATTATTTGTAGATGAATTACTAGAACAACATAAATAGTGAATGTTGAAAAGTAAATGGATAGCATATATAACATGCTTCATCCCCTTTGGGACCTATGTGCATAGTGAGAAAACCACCCAGGTAACACATTATTAAGAAGTAAGGAAAATAAGAAAGATAATTATAGACTCAAAAGTAGAACAAAGAAGGACCATAGAAACTATCCAAGGAGGTCAAGCTTACTGAACTTGGTGGCACTGGTCAACCTTGTCACATAGAGTCAGCTTCGTCCACTCCTGGATAGAATCACACACACACCCAAGTAGGATATATTAGAATACATGAAAAAAGAAAGTAATTATATATCCAATAATCATATACTAAATCTTGGTTATGATTGAAGATGTGTCAAGAACTGAACCTTCTTGGAGCGTAATTGTCCAGTACCATGTACAGAGTCGATTCTCCACTGAATCTCTACCAAAGAAGTACTCTGGTGATAGGAGGAGGCATGGATCAATAAAGGGGAGTGTGGGGGGATAAGATTCCCCATATTTATTCCTTCTTCTTCTATGAAATTGAATCAACTCTTCACCATTGAAGGAACCCTTGAACCATATGAGATGTACTCTACTGGATAAAACCAGCCAAAAATGAATGAATGTGTGGGCAGCGCTATCAATTCTCCCTGGGGAAAATCAGGTAGAGGCATGGGATGGTTGTCATGTGGATGGTCTAGATCTACAAGATGGTTAGTATAACAAATAGTGGGGAAGTACATGGTACAAGTGGAAAAGCTATATTAGACTGTCGGAAAATTGGCGGATCGAAGATGAATGAAGAAGCACACTGGGATCTATACTTGGCCATTTGATTGTGGCTGATCAATTGTCTAGATATCATGCTGCTAATAAAGTAAGAAAACCAAATGTGATATCGAGAAACAAACTAAGTGGAAGGAATATCAGAAGAAAAGAAAAAAATACCACGTATACAGTTCCATACAATCCATGCAACGATCAAAATACTAAAACAAAATTGAACTAAATTAATATAAGTGTTTATATTCATTTAATTTCAATTATATCATACAGGGGAATAAATCAACATGGAATTTCTCATTTCTTCTTTCAAGCCAGTGGCAGCTTTCCACAGGTGTACAATGGTGGCGAGTTTTGATGCAGAAAAACCATCCCTCCCATTCTTTCAAAACTTAATCAGATCCTGGAATTTATTAGCTTTGGCCAGGGTCTCATTGTTGAATCAAAAAAATTGTGTGTTTATTTTCTCATAAGAGGATTTTGTGAGAGCCTGGTCCTAGATCACCAGATCAATATGTAGATAGTTCGTCTCACTTTTCTATTGGATGATAGAGGTTCACCTAGGATGAGACTCCCCTCAAGAATTGGTATGGATTAACCCCCCAATCCCACCTCTCCCCTATTGGGGTGGAGCCCAACACCGCAGCCAAAGTAGTCGCAAAACACTATAAAATTCACCTGAAGGATTTTTTTTTCACCGAAAGGAATTTTACCCGTCACCAGAATGATTTTTCTACACAAATGAATTTTGACATACTCACCCAAAGGATTTTTACAACTCAATACTCTGAGTACTTTTTATCACACCCATGAATGTACCATTTTGATGTACCACCAATCATCACAACTGGGACACGTCACTTGATATTCACAACCAAGAATACTTTCAAAACATGGATCTCTATTAGGGATCTCATTGCACATCATCATCAACAATTATCTTGATATCTCCGCATGACATTGTCTTCGTTATCTATTTACATGAGCTACCACAAGTGGTAGCCTCTTCCCGGTTATCTCTAGGTAGCTATATCTGGAATGTCCTCTCTCTGCTTCTTTATCACATCCCCATATATATAAAAGTGTGCACCACCCCTATCAAAGATAAGAAACATATCCACTTTTTTATTTTTTCATATCTAATCGCAGATATCTCTTTTTTTAATATGTAATCTCACATATATATTTTTTTCATTTTTCTCTCATATTCAAATTTGAAATTCAAAAAATATCCCAACAATATCCACATTGATTGAAACTTTGAATACTCCATCATCATCTCCACCACCATCACCACAATGATCGTCCGACTCTACCATCATTGACTCCACCATGATCTGATTAGTCACATCACATCCATAATAGTTGTATATCCATCTACATTGGATCATCCATGTCGACACTGACATGATTCATTGCACCCATAACAGATTTCATCTTTAAATATCTCGGATGAACTCCTAAATGTGACTTCATCCCTAAATCACAATATTTTCATGTAGGAATCATGAACCTCCTCAAATACCAGTTTTTGGGGTGGATCCCAACGTTGTAGCAAAATTAGTTGCAAAACAATAGAAAATTCACTCGAAGTATTTTTTAACTGGAAGGAATTTTACACATCACCCGAAGGATTTTTCCACTCAAAGGAATTTTATCATACTCACCCAAGGGATTTTTACAACTCAAAACCTAGAGGACTTTTTATCACACCCATGAACATACCATTTTGATGTATTGTTGATCATCACAGCCAGGACATTCTGCTTGATCTTCACAACCAAGAATAATTTCTATACAAGGCTCCCCATCATGGATATCTTTGCACATCTTCATCAACAATTATCTCTCCATCATCACATACCATTTTATTTTTCATCTCTTCACATGAGCTACTTCAAGTGTTAGCATGTTCCTGGTTATCTATAGGTAGCTACATCTTGTCTTCCCTCTCTCTGCTTCTTCATCACATCCCCACCATTGCTCTCAAAGATAAGAAACATATTTTTTTCATATCTAATCACACATATCTAATTTTTTTTATATCTAATCCCACATATACCTTTTTCATATCTCTCTCATATTCAAATTGTAAAATAAAAAAATATCCCAACATAACCTTCTACAATTTATCTTTTCTTTAAGGAATCAGTGATTCCATTATCTTTTTCCTCTATACAGATTAGTGCACCATTCATATTCAAGATACCACTATAGCTAGGATTTGTATTGAAATGGGTCTCTCCAAACCCCCACCACCTCACTTCTTTATCTAGTCTAGGATTCCATATCCTAGTGGAAAAATTTGTTCTTTTTAGCTTATATGTGATTTTTTTTGGTTTCTCACCTTCAAGAAAACTCTTTGTCATCCTAAATAAAGTAGAGTTCCTGGATATCAGTTCCTCAGCATATATATAGATCTGATTTTGGTTTAGTTTAAATCCTTATGAGTAACATCCAAACTATATTGTCTCAACCAGCACCTATCTTTGAATATGATTTCAGAACTATTCCCACCCCACCACATCCTCACCCAAAATCACCCTCTCCAATTTTGGGGTCGGCCCTAACTATCTGGTCTCGTTTCACTGCCAAGAGGGGGTCGTGTTGCCTTGGTTCCCTACCAGTTGAGGCTGACTGTTGGGATCTTGTAAGGAGAGGCTTCAATGAACCATGTAAAATATATCCCCTATAGAAAGGAACCTAACATCCCCCAGTTTCTTTTACTTTTTCTATTTTCTCAAGATTCAGGTCCTTTTAGAAGCTTCCCAACCCCTTACCTAAAAACTTGCAGTGTATTATTGAATGTACTGGAAGACCCAACTTAGAATTCATGTTCTCTTGCTCCTCCCCTTTGTGTTTTCACCATATCTCAACCCAAACATGCTTTAAATTTTCCTTCTACCCAGGTTAGGATCTCTTTGACGCCAAGGTTCAAAGACAAGCATCACCTCTTTCAATGATTTCTATCATTATCTACAATTCTCATCTCATGGTATCCCGGGTGAAGACCTACTTCTAATCCAATGAAATTATTCATAATAAGGCCTCACTAGTGGAAGTGCTAGATCCTAAAAATCACCCTTAAAATATTGATTACTTTTCTCATAAGATTGGATTTTGTGACTTCATGCATAGAGAAACATCTAAACACCATGTAAGGATTTTCTAGAAAAATTCTATTAAAGTGGAAAATATTGAAATATCTTATCAGTATATCACTAGTAAGTTTTGTTATTATATATTCAGTTTCTTCATTTACTTTTTTCATGATAAATATGATGTGTAGGCTAGAGAAAAACTATGGTATAAAATTGAATCCTTTGATCTAGGGGACTCAATTTGGCTAGTTGGAGGTCATTTTAATACCACATTGGAAATGTTAGAGAAAAGGGGTGGAGGGATCTATCATTGGAAAGAAAGATATTATTTTTTCTTCTTTGTGTCTCAGAAAGGGTTCTTGGACATGGGTTTCTCAGGTGAAAAATACACTTGTTGCAACAATCAAAAGGGGAACCACCACACCTAGTATTGGTTCAACCGCTGTTTCACTAATATTCAGGCCACATAATCTATCCCAAGTTCAATATTCACTTTCTTGGTTTGGTCTATCTTAGATCACTCTCCTATCATCATTAGTATAGAGTCTAGTAGGGATAGTAGTGGCCAAATCTTCTTCTACAGCCAGTGGGCCTCTAACCTTGAGTATCATCTCATGGCACATAAATCTTGGAGAAATCCCATGTAGTAATGATTATAGATTAAATTCCAAAAAAATATTAGGCACTTTAAAGGGGATGTTCAAGCATGGATCAAAAGCCAAACCTCATTCTTCCTTGAGGAAGAATCCATCAAAAATGAGATAGATAAAGCTGAATCTAGACTCAAGGATAGTTTGGGCAATGAGATATTTACTAATCTACTCTATAATGCTAACCCTTATGTGAAATATGGGTACCTAAGGGGAAAATCTGAATTATTTGATTATATACCATGTGTGGTGTCTGATCCCATAAATTCATTCTTCGAGAGCATCCCAAGAGAGATGAAAATATGGTAAGTGGTTATCTATATTAACCATGATAGATCTCCTAGATCAAATGGTTTCTATAACTCTTTTTATGTGGCTTCTTGGGAACTTGTTAATTGAGAACTCGTGGAATAAATTCAAGATTATTTTTGGGGAGGTGGCTGGCCTCGGGTGGCTTGTGAAACCACCCTAATTATTATTATGAACACTAGTGTAAATAGTGGCTTTAACTTTGAAATTATGACATAGGTTTATTTTAAATTGATGTAAAAAAAATTGGACAATTTTGAGAATCGATTTTTGTTAGAACCAATTCCAAAAATAATTTATATTGATATTTTTGGCATCGATTTTTATTAAAAGTGATGTAAAAATAGACATAGAAAGGCTTTATGGTGTCAGGTTTTTTTAAAAAACAAACACCATAAATCTAGAAAAATGATTATCAGCATTAGTTTCTATAAAATTGATGCCAATAATCAGTTTTTGGCATTTATTTAAGTAAAAATAAACACCAAAAAATGTTAAAATAACCTTGAATCATGAAACCCTCATTTTTGGATTTGTCAAAGGTTTTTTATCTCAACTCACAATGACTCCAAAGGCCACCTATTGATCCTTAACATCCATTTTTCTTAAGTTTGTTCAATTTTTATCATCATTTCATGATCTTTGGTCTCAATTATTCATCTTCTATCTTTGTTTTACCATCCATGTATGTATTTTGTCTTCAAAAACCATTTTCTTGCTGACCATCAACCGCAGTTTGATTTTATTTCTTTGTTCATGTTTATTGTTCGCTTCTAAAAATATATTTGTTAGATCTTGGATTGTTTATTCTTCAAATGAATTTTATGGAGAAATTTCAGATTTCAGATCAATTTTCCTTATTGAAATCCGAATTTTTTATGTTATTTTTTTAATTTTGAAGAAAAATTATTTATCATTATTTATAATTTTGAGTCATTTTTTCAATTATTTGTATGTATTTGATTATTAATTATAAATTTTTTTGTTAAAGTTTTTTTATTTTGATAAATTTTTAATTTTCTAAAATTATCAAATGGTCCTTCTGATATTATGCAATGAACAATGATATATAATGTCATCGTTCATCAATAAAATGTCCATCACATCACTAAACCGATGATCGCTACATTTTTTAGTTATGACTCCCTATAAAAAAGAGGATTTCGATAATAGAGAGGGTCTAAGGAGTTACCATGGGGAGATTTTACCCCCTTTATTAGAATTTTAATAAGTAAAATAAGTAACCATTTATCATACAAAACCACCAACATTAGAGTATGAAATTAAATAAACATCCAAATATTATAATTTGAGTTGTGTAAAACATATATATAGTGACAAAGTTATGATTTTCTATTGGTAATATCATATATGTGTAAATAAATAAAAGAAAATAAATTAAAACTAAATAATAGATTAGTTTACAAAATCATGACTTTCTTATGGGAATTTCTACTGGGGTTATTACATGTGATTTGCATTGGATCAGCAATACACACATCATGAAAAATAAGTACATTTAATAGATTGTTTCTTATTTTATACCTAATTATCATTGATGTTTCCAATTAGATTACCATTCATTTTTATTGTATGTTTTTCTTTTTAAAATTTATTTATATATATATATATATATATTTTTAAATATTTATATGTTTTAATATATTCATCGATTATATTACGATCTTAGGTATTGGATGGATCATAATTGTATAAATTTTCAAAGAACCACTAGTGAATATGAAAAAGGATTTGATGATTTTTTTGAATTTTCTAAACAAAATATTAAACAAATAGATTTTATTTTCTATCTATGTGTGATGTGTTTGAATATGAGAAAGTTAAATTCCATATAAATCAAGGATCATCTCATTTTCTATGGTTTTATCCTTAATTATACGTGTTATATCTAGCATGGTGAAAGAACTGAAAATTCAACATCTAATGTTGATGAAAATATTCATAATGAGGAAGATGGTCATATTCAAGAATTAATTAATGATTTAGGTTTTGAAACTATTAAAAAAATAGTAATTGTTGAACAGTTGTATGGATATTTCAAGAAATCATTATTTTCAAGTTGTAAATATATACTGTTATCAGTAGTTTTGATATTAGTTATCTTGAAATCAAGAAATGGGTGGAGTAATGAATGTTTCTATAACTTAATTGAGATTTTCAAAGACTTACTTCCAAAATCCAATGGGCTTCCATATTCCAATTATGAGGTGGAGAAAATATTGTGCCCAGTGGGATTGGGGTATAAAAAGATACATGCTTGCCCCAATGATTTTTTGTTGTATAGGAAAGAATATGAATATTTATAAAAAATCCTTACATGTGGGACATCACACTATAATATGGATAAAAAAGTAAACTCAGATTCATTCTCAAGTACTGGAATCTAATCTCATAAAAAATCAAGTTTGTACTTTTTAATAATTCCATCCAATAATTCCTTTATATAATTCAGATAATTCAACTGTGATTCATTCTCGGGTACCAGAATCAAAGATCCTGCTAAAGAAATTTGTTACCTTCCAATAATTCCTCATTTGAAGCATCTATTTTCAAATTAAATTGATTAAAAAAGGTTAATATAGCATTCATATGAGTGCATCTATGATGGTAACTTATGTCACCCTACTTATTCACCACAAAAGAATATATTTGATAAAAAATTCATGATTTTGGAAATGAAGTTAGAAATATTAGAATGGGATTTTGTACTGATGGAATAAATCCATATTGGAGCCTAACTAGCCAGTATATTTCATGTCCTATTTTTTGGTAGTTTGCAACTTGTCCCTGCATATATGTATGAATAAAAAATTGTGATGAGTTTGATGATTTCTGGACCAAAACAACCAGGAAATGATATTGATTTGTATCTTACACCATTGATTGATGATTTAAAACTACTATGGGAGATTGGTGTTAGTTTTTTATGAATACAAGAAACATTATTTTCTTTTTCATTTTGTGATAATGTTCACTATAAATGACTTTCCGGTATATGGAAAATTATCTGGATATATTGTTAAGGGACATAAATTATGTCCAATTTGTGAAGAATAGACTTCATATAATCAATTGTAAAATAAAAGAAAGACAATTTACATGAGTTATCAAATATTTTTTGTGAATTTATCATCCTTATCATAAATTTAAAAATGAATTTAAAAATTTATAGGAATACAATCATCCCCCATGACCATTTTAAGTTGAATAATATTATGAAAGGGTGAAAAATATTGATTCGACATTTGGAAAGAAAAGGAGTTCTGGTCTTCAAAAAAACCTAGAAGAAACATTCTGTCCTTTTTAAACTACCTTATTAAATATTTTTAGAGATAAAACATAACATTGATGTTTTTCTTGTTGACAAAAACATATGTGATGATTTTATTGGACCTTTTTTATATATAAAATGAAAGAAAAAATATTGATTTCATGTTGTATTGGACTTGATATCAATAAGAATATGTTTAGAGTTATTTCCCACTATGAAAGAAAATATAACATATTTACCTCCATCATGTCACACATTAAGAAAGATTAAGAATTTGAATTTTTGTCAATGTCTTCATGGTATTAAATTAACCAAATATGAAGAATTTTGTTTCATTGAAGGTTTTTAAATTAATAGTTATGAAATATCATGATTTTCATGTATTTATACAACAACTTCTACCTATCGCATTGTGTGGTATATTTCTGACAGCTTCCAGATAGACCACCATCTTGTTATGTAAATTTTTTAAATCCATTTGTAGAAAAATCATTTATCCAAATTTTTTAGATGTGTTATAGAATAAAGCTTCTATTATACTTTTTCAACTAGAAATATATTTCCCACCAATGTTATTTGCTATAATTGTTCATCTGGTGAATAATTTGGTGTGTGAGATAAGAATATATGGGCCTATTTATTTATGGTGTATGTATCCTTTTGAAAGATATAAGAAACTTTTTAAGCGATATGTTAAAAATCATTATAGACCAAAAGAATATATTGTTCAAAAATATGTATTGGAAGAGGTGATTAAGTTATGTACTGATTATTTATATAAAGTGGAGAATATTGGTCTTCCTATATCTTGACATCTGACAGCTAATAGTAAAGGTAGAGGGATTCGAGGCTTAAAGGTAAAGTTCATTCCACATGATGAAGTGATGCAGGAACATTTATACATTTTGAACAATAAAGCTAAGTTTTAATCATATAGATCATCACATATTTCAGAATCTAAGTTATGATATCTTAAAATCAATGAAAAGTAGTTGATTATTGAGTATAAAAAAGACATTTGTTTCATGGTTTAAATAGAAATTACTCACAGATATATCTGCATCAGAAACATTAAAATGGTTGAAAGTGGGTTCATATCTTAATGTGATCACATGGTCTGGTTTTGATATTAATGGGTACATATTTTACATAAAAAAGTTGGATGACAAGAGTACTCTTCAAAATAGTGGTGTAATAGTCATCCCTGAAGAACTGCATTTTTCGAGTACAAAAGATAAAAACCCAATTTCCATATCAATGCTATATTTTGGAGTTCTTTAAGACATATGGGAAATTTATTATATTAAATTTCGAGTCATTGTGTTTAAGTGTAATTTTATTTCAATTAATAGTGGTGTGAAACATGATGAACATGGGTTTAAAATGGTTTATTTAGTTGCAATGAGGAACCATTTATCATGGAGACACATTAAAAGAAAATATTTTATGTCTTTGATCCATTGAATGATCAGTGGTCCGTCATTTTGTAAGGGAAAAGAATCCACTTGGCTGATGAGGATGATGATGATGTTATTTATTTATATGAGGATTCTTTATATATTATAGGATTTCTAGATTAAAGTGACTATAATGCATACATAGTGCATGCAGTACAAAAGGATCCTACTAAATGGATATGGGAAAACACTGAATTACTCTCTTAATTAATCTGTTAATTATTTAAATTATATTTATTTTTTGAAATTTACATGTGTACAAACTGTATTATTTAATAACTATTGGATATTTCATTACATATATTTGATTATTTATATGATTTTTTGTGTTAGATTTTGATATTCTATGGTTATGGTTAAAAAAATTCATTGAAATACATGATGTACATTATTATATTTTGGTTAAAGTTACACATATGAGAATACTTTTTTGAACATTGATATTTAAATTTATAAATGTTTCTCTAATTTTAGAAGTAAGGTTTATATTTAATTAGTTAATAATCATAATGCCGTTATTATTTTTTAAAATTTACACATATGCGCCACTTTTTTTACATAAATATTTCTATTTTTAGGTTTTCTAATTATTCAGTTGTTTAATATTATGCCACTACACAAGAATTTCATTACATATTCCTTTTTAAAGATGGATATAGATATAGAGATAGAGTAACATGTACCTAGGTATTTAAATTTTTCATATTATTAAATATCCAGTAATATAATTATTTGATGAAAAAAAATTTAATTTGCAAAAAATGATTACAAGACTACTGATGAGGATTTAGTGGTGGATTATTTTACTTTTACTGTTAATAAATCAAGATCTTGATTTGTTAAACATGTCATTACACATTTACCAAAACTGTCACTTTCTTGTGGAGACAGACAATTACATATTACTTTTGATGATGATGATAATGTAACTAGACCAAATGCAACGCAGTTTATCTGGTATATCACCATGTAGAGTTATTGTAGGATTATAATTTTATATACTAATTGGAAGGTGGTCAAAAAGATGGTGATAGATCATCTTTGGTAAGTTGTAATGATATAATATCTCAATTGATTTATTTTATTTCATTTTTCAAATTTGAAATATTTTAACTTGTTAATATTTATTTTATTCAATTATAGATGACATTAAATTTTGAAAAAATGAAAGAAACTAAGAAAAGATGTGTTTCTTTAGTGGCAGTTTGATTGAGATATTTCTATACAAATTTGACAAAAAAATATGTTTTTTGGAAAGATAAAATGAAAATTCATTCCTCAAGTGTGAGTTTTTATATACAGATACATGGAAGAAATTTGTTTCCGGCTGACATGATGAATATTTTCTAGTATGATAATTATATTATAGTGAAAAATTTATTATATATGTACCTAATTACTTATTAGTTTAATTTTTATATAATAAGCCTCTAGGAAATCCCATCAAGATATACAGTTGCAGAATGTATACCATAATATTTTATCATGTGGAGGGTATCATTTATTAGAGAGAGAAAATGATTGAGGAAAAGTTTTAAGAATTAAAATCTAAGTATACAAGTGGTTCTAAGGAGTTCTAGTTCAGTCATCCATATCCCCCCACCATCCATAAAAAATAGAAAATATTGAGAAGAAGAAAAATAAAAAATATCTTACAGATAAAGATAAAGAAGTAACTGAAAGAATTGTAAATAAATATTTTTTATTTTTCATGAATTTTTCTATTTTATAAATTAACAAAACTAATATACCATTTTTATTTTCCATTTTAAGATTAACTTTAGGATAAATTGATACAGGTCACTTTTATCCCTAAGGGTAGGATGGACATCCTAGCCACTAATTTAGGAAAGCCAGAACACCCCGCCCGCATAAGAGGATATGAGGACAGTGTTAGTATTCGAAAAGTTTTTGGTTGTCAAAGTAAGAAATCAAGGGACCCATAAATCGAATCCTTAAAAGTTGATCTGAAAGATATGAAACAGTCCATGGGTGATCAAATTCAATCAATTATGCAGGCTGAAGTATATTCTTCCCAAGTGAATTCAATTTATAATGGTTTTTCTCTTTATTATGTGATATTCATAAAAATATACCACCTTATTAGACAAGTAAGTTTTCTTATTTTTTATTAGTTTATTATAATTAATTCCTATTGTATATACATGTATTATTAGATGATATATATGAAAATTCAGATCATGGAAAAAAATTCAAAGATCACTTGTCGATAAAGAACCCAAATGCAATCCCATATGTGAAAGTAATGGTAATTATTTTTTATATTAGATATTATTATTATTTTTCATATATATATATATATTGGTTTTTATTATCAAGTTAATGTTTTATAACCGCAGTGTCATCGTCAACAAGGATATTTTTAATGAGGTTATTATGTTCTATAATTCATGTATGAGATAATTAAAACAAGGGTAACTAATGAATTTGATATGGTTAGTTATATTAATTATTTTATATTTTCTATCATAGTATTCTATTTTTAAATTTTATATCATTCAATGTTATTACATACATTCAATGATGTCGAGTCTTATACGAAAGATGAACTTACCCATCTTCGATCATTGTTTGAGAACTATTTGTTAATTATGGTTACGATTTAAGGTATGTATATTCTAATGTTTATGATTAATATTAAATTCTCCTAATAATAAATTTTCAAAAACTATTTCTTTTGTTATAATAGGTGTTTGAACATAATGATCTCAAAATAATGATTTAACAACAAACACTAAGGAATATGTTCTAAATTATTAGTTATGTGTTTTTTAATTCTACTCTATAATACAAATGTGTAGATAATTATTTTATGATAAATATGTTAAAAGTATGTTTGTTTTTATAGATTTTTAATCTATGATACATGTTGTTTGATGGATTTATATTGTTTTTTTACAGGGATTCTAATTTTTGGGGGGTGTAATATTAAAAAATTTCTAAAATATCACTTCTAACACTTTTATCAAAATAAATAAAAAAACTTTTAAAAAAATATGTAAAGGTTTCGGCATCGTTTATTTTTAGAAACCGACACTGAAAAAAAAATTGAAAAAAAAATTGTAAACGGTTTTTGGTTAAAACTAATGCTAAAAATTCAAAAACATTATAGCTTTAGCATTAGTTTCTAGTAAAAGTTGATACTGAAATGGGTATGAAAATTTCAAAGATGATTTTTAGAATCATTTTTTAGAAAACTAATGCTGAAACTCTTTTTTTTTATGTCATCTTTATAAACATTAGTTAAAAACTGAAGTTAAATTGTGTTTTTACACTAGTGGAAGTTGAAATATTCTTCTTATTTTAAGAAGTATATACCCATTATCATGTGTAACTTACCCTATAAAATTGTTTCTAGTGTTATTAATAAGAGGATCTCAGTCCATCTTCATGAATGGGTGTCTGAGGAACAACATAAGGTCATCAGAGGAAGTTCAACCTGGGATTTCATTATATTAGCTCAAGAAATGGTCAGTGAAATTAACAAAAAGACTCTCAACTACAACATTTCCATCAAAATTGGTATAGACATGGAATATGATAGATTATAGTATAGAATAATTCTCAAGGTGGTTATTTTTATGGGTTTCTCAAGCTACGTGATTGATCTATTTTTCAGATGATACAATTCCCCTTGGCCTCTAGTCACTTTTATGGTTAAGAATGATAGATTATTTTAGTCAATTTAGGGGATAATTTAGGGGGTATTTGTATGTATGTGTGTTTATTCTGGACCAGTATTACCTCAGCAAATCCCTTTTTAAGGTAATTATCTATGGTACCATCCTCCCCTTCCAGTGTAGATATCAATTCATTGGTGTTTCTCACCTTCTCTTTATGGAAAACATGGTCTTATTTTTCAAAGGAATTAGTAGATATATTGTTAGCCTCAAAAAAAGTAGAGTAATATATAAAGTTAAGTGGTTTTATTATCCATCCAATGTCAAATTTCTATTGCAAACCAGTCAATGCTCAGGACAAGACAAAATAAAACAAAGTCACAGTGGTCTAAAATAGTGTAAACTGAGAGAATATTCCTTAACAAGGCTATAAAACTCATGGGGAAGTGGCCCCAGACTAGAAAATAATAAACACTGCTTTTTTTTATCCACCTAATATGTAAGGAAATCCTACACTATATTCCCCTCCCACCAAGTATGATAGATATCCACCCACAAATAAAGGATCCCCCCTCCATGACACCATTAAAATAAGAACCATACAAATCGAGTTTATAACTATTGCTTGAAGCCCTCCATATCACCAATTTTCCCTTCCTGGTATGAATGTGGGGAGTGAATGAGATGTCCAAGCTATCCATGAGTCTTATAACTGATGAAGATCCTTCCCACCATTTACAAAGTGATATCAATTCCACCACCAGAATTTTAAATTTCCCCACCATCCCCATCCAAGAACCGGAAATCCTTTCATGTCAGCTATGGTTTCATGCATTCAATATACTTCATCAACCCACCTCTAAAATTAGTACCCTTACCTTCTATTCGTGCATACTATTTTCCACCTCCGTAAACCAAGCCTGCTAAAAAGTCTCCAGATTATTGCCTTGAAAACCCATATCGAACAACTCACCCAGGGAACTCTGCACTGTCATTGCTCATTCTCTCTCAAATATGATATGAGCGAAGGTTTATGTTGGGACCGTAAAATTATTGGACCACCGATTCAACAATAATTATGAGATAAAAAAATGAAAAATGCATCAAAATAAATGACACTAGATGTAATGTAGAAAAACCCACCAAATGTAAGGGGTAAAAACCCACAGTGAAATAGAAGGATAACTATGGGGTAAAGTGGGTACACACTCCCTCACTATTACAAGGAGAAAAATCTTGTAAAATCAATCTTGAATAAGTGGGTAAACCACCTCAAAAAACACTGAAAATAAATGAATAACTCATGGATTTGGTGAGATGCTAATGGGATGAAAAAACTGATGGGAGAGATCCATTTTTATAAGGTGGTTCCATCCTTTCTCAAACCACCTATTTCCTTCTTATGCTGGTGGGTTTGGTGGGTTTTGGATCTCCACCATCTACCCAACCCACCCCTTTGACAAAGTGGGGGCAATATCGTCTGTGAAGAAAAAAAATCATTGACCCATCTCCCACTTGGATATTTGATTGAGAACCAATCACACCTCCACACATCCTTTCTATCTAACAAACATGATTCTCACATCTTTGCAAGGCCACTCAAGGATTTGCACCATCTGAACTTATCAGAATCAACTAGATTCATTAGGAAATTAGCTATATTTTCTTAAGTGTGAATCTTATTCACATTCACACTTCCTTCCTCCAACACATCTCAGACAAAGTGATATTGTGCCCCAATGTGCTTCATCCTGGAATGAAAAATATGGATTCCTTATAATGTTAAAGGTTCTCTGAATATCCCAAAACGATGGAATATTCTCCTATCTATGACCAAGATCCTCCAACAACCTTCTCATCCAGATATCCTCTTTGCAACCCTGTGTAGCTGATATGTACTTTTCCTCTATCGTGGATAAAGCCACAACTGACTGTAAGTTTGAAATCCAGCTCATAGATCCTCCTGCAAAAGTAAATACATAACCATTAGTGGATTTCCTCATATAAGAATATCCTGAAAAAACTGAAACAACATATCCTCTGATAGTGAAATATGATCCTCCATAACATAATGCATCATTTTAGGTATCACGAGGGAAGCTCTCACCGATGGAGAAGATATCGCCGATGGAACCCTAGGTGCATGCTCGATGATGTATTTCCCCCTCTTCCTAGAGGTGGGATGGGGGAGGATGGGGTGGTGGTGCCTCCTCCAGTTCCGTAGAAGCCTTTTACTCCTTTATCCATCCCTAATTTTCTCCCTGAGTTTCCAGTGATTTCTTTAAGCCCGAAGGATCCCGATCTTCATCTTGGTTCCCCCTCAGCTTCCAATCTCGTTTCCGGAGTACTCTGAAGCCTTGAGTATGTTGGATCTAACCCTGGTGGCTCGCTTCTTCCAGCGAAGACCATCGGTGGATGTGTTTGACCGATTTGTGTTTGGAAACTGGGACATGCAAGAGCGAGCAGTCGTGGGTCTTCTGGATAATCGTCATTTGATGATTCGTTTTTCTTCGGAAGAAGATCTAATTTTTGAGTGGTCAAGAGCTCCTTGTAGATGCAATAGTTGAAAATTATTTCTTATTCGTTGGTCGTATGATCTTTGTATGAAAAAGGACCCTCCCTCCGTCACGACATGGGTAAGTCTTCCTCATATTCCCTTGCCTTTTCAAAATCCTGCTATCATCCATATGTTAGGAAATCTGGTGGGCCGTTTTCTCTGATCTGATACTCGAACTTCTAATGTGATTAATCATATTAATCCATGTTTTTGTGCTGAGGTGGATGTCTCGAGGCCTCCGGTTGAGTGGGTGTGGATTTCGGTTAGAGAGGAATTTAGGTGGAAGCAAGCTGTTGTGTTCGAATCATGGGTAGATTTTTCCTCAACCTGTTTTCGGCTGGGTCATTTGGCCTCAAACTGTAATGGTGGTGCCTCAAGCTTGGGGAAGAGGAGGGGGAAGGATGATGCGGTGCCATGTGCTCATCAGAATCAGGAGATAGCCAGTGGGTAGTTCGCGGGATCTATCTCTGGTAATGCAGTACAAGTCTTATTGAAGGAGGTAGTGGAGAAGAAACTGATAGTGGATGACGTTTTTGGAAGGCTTAAAAGTGACTTGGGGTGTGAAATCTAGGGGTAATGGTGTCTAAGTATGTTGTTATGTGCTTGGAGACTGGAACCAAAGGTGTGGAGACACAGCAAGGCATAATTGAACCCTCAGTCTGCATTGAGGAGATGAGGTAAGGTCCTGCCAAGGACCTACAGGTGCATAGGCAAGGTGGCTCCTTTGATATCATTGGCGAACCAGTGGAAACCTGTAATGGGGAGGCTGGAAATGTTGAAGTCATTAAGTCTGCTTCGTATGTTGAGGTTGTACTTTCTGTTCTAGCCTCATCTGGAAAAGATCGTCACCAAGAGCATGAGGCTATGAATAGGCCTTTCCCAAGGAGCGGGTCTCCAGTCATCAAGCTGGGTAACCATTTTGCAGGACTGGAGAATGAAGGATCTGATAAGGATGTTGATTTTTATAGGGAGGCATGTGATGATGAGTCTTCAGATCAGTTTGATGAAGGAAGTGAGATAGAATTTTCTGTTAAAGATATCAGTGATTAGCAAATAAGGAAGGGGAGACAAGGCAGTAAGAAAGGCCACAAGGATTATTCCTATTTACCTTCACCTATGGAGACTTGTTCTTCTAAAAAAGTGAAATCAAAGTAGAAAGTAAATAATTCAAATCCTATCGGAATATCGGTTGGTTTGGAGGAGGGGGGCTTTGGGGTAGGCCTTCTTAGGGGTGATCAGGTGGTGTGTCCTTTGGAGCTGATACTGTATTCCGTAGAGGAGATGGTAGAAGAATCTCTTGTGATAAATTCCTTTGTAGAGGATGCTGAGAAGATGATGGGAAGACCTATTCGGGTGCATACTAACAATGAACGGGTCGATTGGATTGACAAGAAAAATATGATTTTAGTAATAGGTTTCAATGACAAGAAAATCTCACAGGAGGAATACATGAAAGTGTGGGATCAGATGGCGTCCCACTTTGAAGGCATGTTAGATGTTGCTCCTAAAACTCTGGTAACTTCTCTATCCTGGAAAATATTTAGGGATAATAATGATGATAGGGTCAAGTTTTATTTCAATAGATATGTTTTTTCATTTAGTGCATGTCCTGGATAAACTTGGGGTTTCTCACTTTTTCTATAAAAGTGTTTTGATAATAAAAAATTTAATTTTTAGTCAGTCATCATTTTAGGTCTCCTTAATGTATCTCAAGATCCTATTCACCGTGATCCAATTATCTCATCCTGGATTCTCCAGTTACCGACTAACTTCTCTCATTGCATGTGCAATGTCTGATCTAGTACAAACCATAGTGAACATTAGACTACCCACTTCTGATGCATATGGTACTCGAGATGTTTCCATCCTCTATGCTTCACTGCTAGGACTCATCGTTGAGGATAACTTGAAATTAATGGGAAGAGGGGTAGATATTGGCTTACAGTCTTTCATGTTTAATCATTTCAAGACTCTATGTAATTAATTCTTTTATGATAGCCAAATCTTCCCATTATTTCTTCCTTGGTAAATCTGCATCCCAAGAATATTGTTTGTTGGTCCCATGTCCTTCATATCAAACTATCTATCCAACCGTGCCTTTATCTCTTGGATCTGATCATTGTTGGTGCCTGCAACCAACATGTCATCCACATACAACATAATAATGATGAAATAATTACCATCTGAAACCTTGAAATATAAACAAGGATTTGAATTAATTCTACCATTTCTAAGGCTTGTGATATAGGAATCAAATACCTTGTACCAATACCTCAGTGCCTTATTGAGATTATACAGATATTTTTTCAACCTACAAACCAAGTTCTCTTTACCTTCTTTTTCAAAACCTTCCATTTGGAGCATATAGATTTATTCAACGAGATCACCATGGAGAAAATCATTATTCACATCCAACTACTCTAGATGTAAGTTGTATGTAGCACACATCACCAAAACTAACCGAACAGTCATCAGTCTAACAACAAGAGAAAATATTTCATTGAAATAAATACCTTCCTTCTGAGAAAATCCTTTGACCGCCAATCGTGCATGATATCTTTCCACCTTGTCATTTTTATCCTTCTTGATCTTAAAGACCCATTTTTTTATTGATTTCCTTCTATGAAGTAATTAAACAAGATCTCAAATCTTGTTTCTATGTAGGGCTTAAAGTTCCTCCTGCATCACCTACATCTATGAGGATACATATGGACTCTGGGTCACCTCTACAAAAGAAGATGGCTCTTCATCCTCTGTTAATAAGCACAGTTTAAGTTCCATACTAGTGCTATTTTCTCCTAAGTTAACCATCGTGGTCCAGGCTCAACTGGTACTTGATCATTGTGCTCTGGTAATGCCATAGAGGAAACTGGTTCTTCCTTGTATTTTTCCTCTACTTTGACTGTTGTAGTTTCTGTATTCTCCTTCTCCATGTCTTGATCAGTTTTCATTTTTACCTTGTATTCTGCAAAAATGAAATCACTGATGATGATAAATTTTCAAGCAATGGGGTCCCTCAAATGATACCCCTTCACACCATCAGTGTACCCTAAGATAATACATTTCATGGATCTCGAATCCAACTTCTATCTTTCCTGGTCATTAAAAAATGCATATATAGGACTTCAAAAGTATGTAACCGAGAATAGTTAGCGGGTTTACCAGTCCACATCTCCATCAGTATCTTTAGATCAATCTCCATTAAAGGAGATATATTGGTCACATAACATGCAGTATTCACTACTTCTACCCAAAAATAATTCACAATTCCTAAAATCTTCAACATTTCCCTTGTTCTATCAAACAGGGTTCTATTTATCCAATATGTCACTCCATTTTTCTGAGGAGTGTATGCCACCATGAACTATCTCTTGATTCCTTCATGTTAAAAAAAGTATCAACCTCCTCTCTTGTATATTGACCACAATTTTTAGTCTTTAAACACTTGATCTTATTTCCATATTCAAGCTCCTTTCGTGCATTGAATGTATTGAAGACTTCAAAAACATTTTCTTTCTTCCTGATTGGGTACAACCAACATTTCCTGGAATAATCATCAACAAACTATACAAAGTACCTTGATCCTCCCAGGGATATAACTGGTTCTTTCCAAACATCAGAATGGATCAACTCCATGATCTCATGAATTCTTGTTGTTGACATCCCGAACTTTAACCTGTGTTGATTTCTCAAAACACAATGCTAAAAACAGGTAAGGATACCTTTGTCAGACTAGGAAGAAACTTATGATCTGCAAGAATCTTTAGGACTTGTTCTAACATATATCCAATCTTCTAATTCCATAACTTCATCAACACTTCTATCAAGGTAGTTGATGTGGCAAATATCTCCACCTCCTTGTATGTCTCACCCACAGGCACAAATAGATTCTTCGAGATATTCTCCTCCTTCATTACCACAAGCATTCCCTTCAAAATTCTCATCACTCCATTCTCAGTGTGAGTCTTGCATCTGATATCATTAAATTGTCCCAAAGACAATATTTTCTTCTTCAGTCCATTCACATGGTGCACTCCTTGGATGGTTCGAACAATAACATCATGAATCTTCAGTTTGATGGTACCGACTCCAAAGATATTTAGGGTGTGATCATTCCCCATGTACACAAGTCCTTCTGGGATAGTTTCATACTAGTCAAACCATTCCCATTGAGACTTCATGTGCCAGGTTTCTTCTAAGTCGATTATCCATGCATCATTGAGATGTTTCCTATTTCCAGTAGTCGTCGCCGCTTCACTAACAAGTATATCTCCATTTCCAAAAGTACTCTCCACATTTTTTTCCATTTCATGATTCTAGATCCCACTAGAACCATGATCAATTGTCGCATTTTCCGGTCTTTGATCATTTTCAGTCGACAATTTCCTTTTCACAGGACTTTCTGCAGCTTCATTTTTCATAATGAAAAATTATTCACATTGAATTTATCGTTCTTTAATTTCCCCTCCATCTAGACATGTCGTCAGTCCAAAACCTCCTCCATTTCACACTGGTATATTTAATAATTTCAATAATTTTATTCTGATGTGACATATTAACCGGAGTTACAATCACAGAGTATACTCAAATTAATGAAAATTATTAGTACACAAAAATGTGAATATCACCAGTCCAGAACCTTACCTCTTATACCACTTGTTGGGACCGTAAAATTATTTCCCCATTGTTGTAGTTATAATTATGAGTTAAAAAAAGAAAACTGTGAAAAAATAAATGACACCAGATGTAATGTGGAAAAAACCCTCCGAAATGGAAGGGGTAAAAAACCACAGGCAAATAGAAGGATCACTATAGGGTAAAAGTGTGTACACACTCCCTCTTTATTATAATAAGAAAAATCTTATAAAATCACTCTTGAATAATCAGGTAAACTGCCTCACAAAACACCACAAATAAATGAAGAACTCATGAATGTGATGAGATGCTGATGGGATGAAAAATTTGATGGCAGAGAGCCCTTTTTATAAGGTGGTTCTAGCCTTGATCAACCCTCTTGTTTCCTTCTTTTTCTGGTAGTTTTCTTGGTGTTTTTCCACCCACCATCTACCCAACCCACCCCCTTTGAAAAATTGTGGTAGGTACCATCCGTGAAGAAAAAAACAGCCGATAGTTTATTCATTTTGGTTGTTGTAGGACAGACATTTAAAAGAAATAGAAATACCTTTTTTCCTAACCTAATCATTTGTAGGCACAGAGTGTTGATGGAGATGCCATACCAATAAGTTGAATTTAGTGGGTATGTTGTTGCACCAAATAATCCTTCCCCATTCCTCTTATATGTCATTCAATTTAGATACCGTACATTATCCCTTCGCTGAGAAGATTCCTGACACTAACTTCATAAAAATTATTTTATCCTAATCGGAGTTGAATTCAATGTTCTTGAAGATATCCAGTTGATGATGATTCAGAATGGAACATGTGAATGGTTCATATCTTCTAGCTTAAGGGAAAGTGAGGTCCAAATTCAAACAACTGGGAAATCTAATCATTGATCCCGTCCAATTTTTATTCCATAAATTAATCTAAACATAACCAATTATCCATTTCAAGTGACTCCAAAGAGTAGGGATATGGCCAGTGACCATGAGAAAAATCTATGACATTCCCCCTTGTTCTATCAGTATGGTAGCCATATATGTTGGTGAAAGTATTTTTTCCAAATATATTTACCCTCCAAGAAGTCCCATGCTAGCCTTTCTTGCAAGCTTTGTATTTCCGCCATGACACTACTAAGATTAAAACCACCCGCTCATACTCCTTTATCCATCTTGTCCCAAGAAGCCCAGTGGTATCTTCCCTTGGCATGGGTGTCCAATATGAAAATTTTCGTAATTTTTTAAATGTTCTACAACACCAACTTTGGTACATTGAGAAAATACAACACATAAATAGGGATATAAGAAAATACACTTTTAACAAGAGTGATGAAACCCAGAAAAAATAGAAAACATCTTTTCTAGATAGTAATACGAGCAGTGGTTTTATCAATGAGTCCATCAAAATGGTGCACACAAATCCTACTCATAGAAAATGGTTCCCCAAGGTAATTCATGGTAAAAGACCTTCTTTTCATACTCATGTCCTCCTCAATTTTCTTCCTCCTTCTTTCTAAACAAAATTTAGAAAAGGAAACACTGCTTTTGTCCTAGTTGATGGCATGTCCACTCCACCTGAAATAGATATACATGGTTTTTTTAATTCATGAATGTTCATTCTATCTCCATTGAGAAATAAAATTGTGTCATCTGTAAAGAATAAATGAGAAATTTCATTAGTATATTCCATTCCATGATAAGAATGAATAGTTCTGTTGAGGATTCTTTGATCTAGATATCTGATAAGAGTGTCTTGAGCCAAGCTGAAAAGATTGGGTGATAAGGGGTATCCCTGCCTGAGGCCATGAGTATATTTAAAGAACCCGCAATTCTTTCCCAATAACAAAATAGCCAGCCAAGGTGAACTAAAGGCCCTGAAGAAGAGATCGGACCCCAATATGGAGAAACTCATTCTATTCAAATCCTTATTAATGAAACTCTATTCCATCTTGTCATATGATTTTTGCATATCAACCTTGATCACAATGTTGGAACCAAGTGTTTTCATATTGATATCCCCAACCTTTTCATTCACCATTTCAATAGCGGTTTGATTTGATCTCCTCTTGACAAAGCCCTACTAATTATCCAAGACCTATTGGGGTAAATAAAGTGAAATTATTCTATTGATAATTTTTTCAAGGTGTTTTTATCGAAATTTAAACATATTGACTAGCCTATAATGATTTAGAGAGGAAGTGTCCTTCATTTTTGGAATGATAACAAAGGTGGATGCAGATGAAACCTGTGGTAATCCTCCACCTCTAAAGAAGTCCTAAATGGTCAAAATTAGATCCCCTTTTACCAGATCACAGAAGGTGATGTAAAAGGATCTCAAAAAAACTATCCAATCCCATAGATATTTCTAAATTCAGAGCATGAACTGCTTCCCATATTTCAGGTTCCTCTAGAATGGAGTGGGTATATTATCAATTGAGATAAAATTAGTGTTTTTATCTTGAAACATTTCTCATAAAGTAAGAAAAAAGAAATGAGGAACTTATTAGAATTCACATAACACACATTACCATAGAGTAACTAATATCTCCTCTCTCATCAGGTATATTACATATTCATCACTATCAGGGGACGTTCGACAATATTTCTAGCCACATTAATAATTAGAAGAACCATATTCTATCTTTTAGTGTTTAGATGACCCTTGTCAACTACATCCTCCCTTATATTCATATTCATGTTATATCAATTCTTAATGTTCTGAAAATGGTTTTGAGGAATATTGAGAATATCATGAAGTACCATATATGGGATGTTTAGGTGGAAGGAAAGTTCCACTGGGATTTATGGTCCAAACTAGATATACTAGAGGATGTAGGATACATCAACCTGAGAAGCATGGTGGGAACCATGAAATTTATTCAAGCTAAATTAGAATGGGAGGTTTTGGAATGCTTTTATCTTTGAGTAAAATTAATTGTGGGAAAATATGGGATCGACCATAAAGTGTTGAATGGTAGAATATTGTGTTTATAGAATATATTATGCAGGCACATTCCAGATCTCTAGTGGAATTTTCATTGGATCATGGGATGTGGGGAGATCATTTTTTTGGAAACACAACTAGGTGGGAGCCCCACATGGATTCATAAGATTCCCAATCCCCAACATTTCATTTTCTTAGGAAATTATTAACATATCCTCCATTCAGACTATCTTGAACCATAAAAAACATAAGGTCTTCAAAAATATCATGGTAACATCTGATAAAGACGCCATAGCCTTCATAATATCCTTGAAAAAACCCTTCTCGGCTAAGTAATACCAACAAACTCTCTATGAAAACCTCAACCAAGATGAATGGGGTGGAACTCTATGGTGAAAAGAAATACCTACTTAATATAACTTCCCTAATTGGAATATCAAGAATCATGCTATCTCGATGGAAGAGGAGATTAAATAGAATGAAATTAATCTTTCATCTAATTGCATGTGTTGTTGAAACTCCATGTAATAAATGACTGAAAATATATTTTTTAAATGAGAGTGAGGATTCCGTATGGAGTGACATTGGTGATGTCACTAGGCTCGGATCATAGGAAAACACCAGTACCTATCTTCTATATGCATGGTTACAAGGCCTGGGTAGTAATAACTAGGAGTGGAAGGTGAGGGTGATCCTATTGGTAGTTTGATGCTGGTGTATATGGAACACTAGGAATAAGGCTTTTTCAAAAGTCACCCCTAACTCACTTTTGGCCATGAAGGTCCAGACTATAAGTTTAGTAGTGGTATCTCCTAAAATAGCGGGGCAATGCACCCTCCATGAGGATTGTCATGGATGGAGGGAGGACCTTTCCTTCTAATTAGAGGATCTCTCCACTAGGTTGGTGGGTTCATTGGAACCCACTAGTAAAAACCTTAAAATCAATGTTGATATTTCTTGTAGTCTCATCTTCATGTGGGGGGTGTTGTTTGTGACTCCAAAGGTTCAGTTGTTGTGGCCTTAAATAGATTCTATGGTAAAGGTGATTCAATTATTGTAGAGGTTGGTGCTATTATCAATGGGATTCAAGTTTTTTAATCCTATATTATCACACTAGACAAGGTTAAAACAAACTCTTTTATTATTCATAGCACTATTCAACATAAGTCAAACACCCCCTGATTCATCGCTTACCACATCCAGAGGTGTAAGAGTTGCATAACCAACTGAGTGAACTTTCTTTACATGTGGTATGAATAGAATAAAGTATTAGACATTATATCATAAAGGAGAACCCCAATAATCCTTTTATAATATTTTTTTATAATGATCCCCCCACCCCTCGAATTTGTTAATCTTTTTTGGGTATATTCTCTCGATTTACATTACTTCAAACCCCCTAATTTTGTTGGGATCTTTGTATCATCAATAAAAATTCTTAACTTTTGGTGGATGGATGGAAGTTACACGTTTTTATTTTTTATATTAATTCTTGTAGCACATTATAATTCATCTTTTGAAATTATGAAAATCCTATTGTTTTTTTTTGGAAGTTTTACGTTTCATAATAAATTTATAAATTTCATTAAGTGGTGAATTTTTCCTTGTATGTTGATATTTATAATGATAAAATTACAAGTGTGTGAGGATCATTTGACCATTTCAGGTGAAATTTAGTAATTTATATATGCATAAAAGTCATCTATAGTGTGTGAGGTTCATTTATCTTCCCACATAAACATGATTTACCTCAATGTAAACATTAAGGATTTCCACATAAGTAGCAATGACTTCACCATAAGCATCATATGTGTGAAAGGATTAACCTGTAAGGATCATTCTCATGTTTCATAAGCATATTATCCATATAATCATGTTATTCAATAAATTTCATGTGTGGGAGGATCAATGTGTAAGGAGAATTTATGTACCTATGTTAGCATGATGCCCCTATACGTAAACATCAAACATGTTCGTGTAAGGATCATCTGCACATAATCATGCAACTATTATAAGAATCATCATTCCATTACCATAAGGTTTAATTTTCCATATAATCATCAATTACTTAACCATAAGAATCATTTTTTTTTTTCGTCAGTCTTCTTATAATGATCCACACTTTGTGATATTTCAAGATTAGTTGTTATGATGGATTAATATGCCACATCATCCCTTAATTCCTTGGTTCGAAACACTTAAAAATTTAGATATATATTTTAATGGAGTTTATAAATTAAGGATTCCAAAGAATAAAAAAACAATAAAGAACCCATGTGGTGCTAAAAAATTCCTGGTGGATCTTAGTTTGAGTTACATAAGGAAGATGATAAACAATAAAAAGCTATAACATAGAGTCCACAAATTTAAGATTGGAAATGATATCTATGATATTAGAGATAGGATTTAGCACATGACTCCATTAAAAAGGGGAATAACCTAGACATTCTCAAGTCATGTTTTTGTTGGTACTATTAGATTAAAACATCAAGAAAAGTAGGATAAACCAAGAAACTTAGCAGAAGTTGGAGATGGGAAATTGGAGCTCCTTGATAGAGAAGACTTCACTCTCCCTTCTTCCTCATTTTTTCTTATATTACCTTTTTCTAATGAACTCTATGATGTACATGATTTATATAAACATTTTTATGGGATAAATTCTTAATAAGAAATATTTTTTTTCATTTTTTTACTTATCTTCAAATCATTTCTTCTTCTGGGATGTTCTTCTCTATAATTAGTGAAAATTTGATCTTCTAGAAAAACTATTTCTCTATTGGTGAATTCAATGGTTAAAAAACCTATGAACTCACTAACAAAGAGCTAAAACCTTGAAATAATGTGTTGGTGATATATTTTAAAGGCTATAATCCCATATTAACAAAGTTTATATGAATTTAAGGGGAATAAATTTAACAATAAGAAATTTAAATTTCTTCTATTCCTCAATCATCTGATATCAGTCACATCATTATGATTTTTTATTACCCGTATATTTATTATCTCTCATTTTCTTTCTATTTTATCACTTCAAAACTATTTAATCACATCACACAACCATTATTATTTATTATTCTTATGTTCCTTTCCCCTTTTCTTTTATTTTTTTTATTTTTTCTAGAAAATTTCACATACCATATTTATAGTTTTGAACCCTACTTGATTCTATTCTAGTTATAAGTAAGTAAAATAAATAAAAGATTTTATTTATCTCAAGTACCACCTATAAAATTTTGATGTCATTGTCAGGGATGGCTTCATATGACAAAGAAATATTTAGAAACTCAAAAAATAATAATCTAATATGTTTAAAAAATCTATAAAAACTAAAATATACTTGTTCTTGGTTGAACATTTCTCAAAATTATTTTTTCTATGCACAATATGTCTAAACCTAGCACCCTAGATCACATATTCCCTAAAATTCACAAACACTATAGAGGTATTTGGAAGGAAAAGATCAAAATAAAGAACTCTGGAGATTGAGTTCATGCTAAAAATGAGCGTAACCTTCAACCTGACCTCATCCAAGAAAATATTTAATGAACTAGGATACGGGATTACCAACTCATTCAAGTGTCAGGAAACCCATAATCTATTAGGATATCTCTTATAATAAAAATCTATGAGAAAAAATGGTCTTATATTTCTCTATTTCCCATATTCCATGAATTACCTAATGCAGACTCTCAATACTTCATTAAGAATTTATATAATATATTTTAGTAGTTACCACTACAAGGGATAAATGAAAATGAAATTAATATGAGAGTGTTCCCCTTATTTGTGAAGGGGAATTTTAGAAATTATTTTGTATCCTTACATGAGAAAATCTTTGAAATATGTGAAAAAGTATCCAAATACTTCATCAAGAAATTTTACCCTAGTATATTTAAGGGAGAACATGGGAAAAGATCACAAGTTTTAGTCAATATGATAGAGGTGGTTTTCATGAGGCCTAAGATAGGTACAAGGATCAGCTTAAGTAGTTTCCTAGACACCATATATCTAACTATATTCTTATAGATTCCTTCTATGAAGTTTTTCTACATTCATAACAAAATTTTGCTGACCAATATATTGTAGGTAATTACATAGATATAAATATTATGATTTAAGAAAAATATACAACACTCTTTCACTTAATTCGCAATAAAATTATTATAGGAGAAGAAAAGTAAATAGGGGAGATTCCACCACTAGTTTAGGGTTGGAAATAAATTGAAACATTTCTAAAATAAAAGATCAATTTCAATCCATAATGAATTAGAATGTCAAACACATTTTTAACAAAATTGTAAGTGAAGGTCAGAACCCCCTTAGAGTATAATGTGTTCAATGCATCATGTTTGGAAAGTTTATTATTTTCTTCCAAAAAATTTACGTGCTAGTAAAACCCTTTTAAAATTCCAATTTTTATATATATGGCCTATAGATAAGCTTGAGATGAACTATTTTTCAAAAATTAAAATCAAGGCTATAATAATCATCCTAACATTTCATGGAGAGAGAAAGAAATTCTAAGATATCCTACCTTTGGATTCCTAAAACTATTGAGGCCTTCATTTTAAAAAAATGTAATGATAAAACCTTTAAATATCAAAAGGAAGTAAGGAGTATGTTCATGTATTTTTTAAGTAAATTTGATTCATAAAAGGTTCAACATGATTATCATAAAACTAAAATAGATTCTAGAATTCATAACCTGGAGATATAAGTGGGGAATATAGATAGGGACATGAATATAAGTGACAAAAGGAAGTTTCACAACACAACTAATGTAAAATATAGAGATTATTACAAGTTTTTCAATACTATGAGTGGTTAATACAATCATCAATAATATAGAAATGGTACTAGGATATCCCAACCTGAAATTTTATAAGAATATGGAAGTCAAAATCTAGGTCACACAGAATCTGGAAATTTAGAAATTTGTGATGAATATGATATAAAACATACTATTCCATCTTAAAAACAAGATAAAAAAGTATTTTACAGTTAAGAAAAATAAAGGGAAATAAAATATTCAGGAATAAATTGAGTGGCTACATGCTGTTTTGAGGAATTTTCCCCAACCATCCACTTTCCCTCAAATATTGAATAAAAAAATTATAAACCTGAATTACTCAAGTTCCCTGAGCTATTCAATAAGTTGAAGTTCAATATTACTTTCCTTGAAGCTTTGTTTTCATAAGGCCCCAGCCTTAAACATTACATAATCTTGAATTAAGTTAATAATTCACATTGAGGATCTTTTAAGGTTTAGAGCTTTAGAGAATTAGGTCATAACTTATACATAACGACTTGAATATTACATGTAGACACTTCTACTCTATCCAAATTTTTCACAATAATAAAACTCATTAAATAAAACAAGAGTTATTTTCTTCATATAAATCTTCTTGAATACTTACTTTCTCTTACCCTTTATTATACCTTGTGAAAAACATTTCAAAAACTTGGGATAAGAATAAAAAGCTCAGTAAGGGTTATAAAACAAGGAAAGAAAACATTAGTCCACCAATACATACTAATCAATGAAATCATACTTTTCAATCATAAAACATAATCTCTTTAACATACCTCATGATAACATAAGATTTATGAATAGAACATAGAAATCATAAATCATAAAGGTAACTTGTGGCATCCATAACATACTTACATTTTAGCTTTCAAAGCTATATATGGAGTTATTTTTGGAATACCCATCATGGTATATTCCCAAACTCTATTAGGAGAAATAATTACTTTTACCTCCATCACGTTACCCAATGCATTGGAGAGCTATCTCGGGCTCACCCACCCTAGGTTTATCACAGAACCACCTGTATACGTAAACAATGCCCAAGAACCATAACATAATCATAACACATAACACAAGCATAAAGGAAAGATAACATCCCCACATTTCAATCACAATATAACATAATCAATCCATTCTCAAAACCATTTTCAATACCATTTAAAACATTTAATAAAGATATTTTTGAATCAAAGTGTCTCATACCACTTTGAAACTTTTAAAGGAATTAAAATTATAAAACATTAATGTCCATATAAATAAATCCTAAAAACCATTTTTAAAACATGTACATTAATGATAAAGATTTAGAAGAATAGATCTTTAAAACATTTAAAATGATGTTTTATTTAAAGATTCCTTTACCACTTGATAAAATACTTGAATAATAATAATTAAAGAACGACATTAAAAAACTTATAATATCATGAGAATAAGGAGATTCATGATATAATATGTCAAAGGTAGGTATATACACCAAATAAAGTTAATTGGTTTATTACAACAAATAAGTCTCAATGGAATGTAAATTGAGACAAAATCCCTTCCAAAGATCGTATAAATGACATAAGAATTTATCAATGGGGTGATTATGTGTAGCGACAGTATATCCACACAAAGGGGAGTGGAAATTAAAAAATAATTAAATAAAAACTTATTCCATCCATAATATTGGCATAATATAATCAACTAAATATGTGTAAAACCAAAAGAGTATAAATTGAGTTTAGAAATTCCCTTACGAAAATTCGACTGCCTAATGGCGTCACTTAAAAATTTAGAAAATGAGTTGATGAGAGAGAAAAGGGTATCTCATCACTTGTAAATAAAATGTTCAGAAATAAGGATATAGAATAACATATCTGAACATGAGAAAATATAAATTAAAATACATAACATAAAAGAAGTCTTTGACTAAAAGAGGAGAGTGAAAGGTTCCCTTAAAAAGATCATTTTGTAAATAAAATAGATCAATTATGTGTATTCACTATAAGTACACATAATTCAAGTACAAATACAATATAGGATATAAAAAGTTATTTTCTCACATAATCATAGCACGAAAAAATCCATAAGTATAAGTTTAACCCAAATAATGGAAATTGGGTTAAGAAGTTTCCTTACCTCGAGTCCAACTTATATCGTATGTTCCCTATTCTTCCTAAATAATAAACTTAAGTTAATTTATAATTTCTTCAAAACCTTTTTCAAGTTTATTATTCTGTTTATATCACTTATTACCTTGCTATAAACATTACACAATTATTTAAGTTAGTATCAGTTGTTTTGTAGATATTTGGTACTTAAGTCAAAAATGAACTTGTTATAATTACAAATTATCCATGTGGTCAAAAGTCCATTATCTATAGAATTGAATTCATGATTTAAATAACATATATACCTAGTATATATGTATTTAGATCCAGTATATATTTATTTAGATCTATTATATATGTATTTATAATAATCCATAACATTTGTATATAAGAAAATGAAATGCACAATTTATGGAGACGGTAAGTCGTACGTACGCATGAACGCTACTTTCATTTATTTTATTCATTTTTAAAGAAATGAAAGCTAAATTATAGATAGGTATATTATAACTCCATTAAAATATATATGTTATATATGTTACATAAGTTCATTAATTACATCCATTATGCGTTCCATGTATAGCATGAACGAGTCATATCACTTTGAGGGGGCGGTAGTCCGCACTTTCTCAAATGAAATTATCATATTTATACAACACAAAAAGCATAAAGGTATGTTCTAAATGAGAATTAAAGAATAATAGAGACAAAATAAATATCATATATATCATATATAATTACATTTCCATTATAATGGCCACCATGATAAGCGGTATGAGATAATCGAACAATCATCGTTTCGTGAGGCAGTAGTTCGCCGTCCACAGAAACAGTATGTTCTAAATCCATTAGATAGAGGTGTGTGTAAGTGTAGTTAGAATAATTCCAATAAAAATAAACAAGTATATTTATGATACTTTTTTTGTTATTTAATAAAATAATAAGAATATAATATGGAGTGAATAAGTAAAATAAAAGAAGAGAACTTGAGAGAAGACGTTACCTCTAAATCGGGTAACTCCCTTTGGTTTGAACCAAAAGGATTTCTTAAAGTGCCTTATGCATAAGGTAGGGATTATAGGATGAATATATGGATGTTGGGAGATTATTTTTCAGAGGTTGGATGATCCAAGGGGCTTGAGAAAAGTAATTAAATGGGTTTGGTTGAAGCCTTTTTATAAGATAGAGGAGGTACTATTTAGAAGAGTCTAGAAATATAGTTTTATTATAATTTAATTTTAGGTTTATAAAGGTTCTAAAGTTAGTTATGTAGAATATAAGATTAGTATGGATCAAAATCCTCTCAACCAATATGTTTTATACAAGTTTAGGTCATAAAATTAACCTTATCTTTTAGCTTTAATCTTTAGTTAACTAATTTAACTTTTACCATGTCCTCTTGTATATTCATACTATATGGTTAATATATTTACTATAAAATTCCAATAGACCCAAAAATGGATCATTAATGAAAATTTTAAGATCATATATGTAATTTGTCCTAATATTACATTTTTAGGATTATTTTATCATTTAATAAAATAGTATTTATTTTAAAACTCATTTATGTCAATTTATAAACTATTCATATCAAGACTTTTAAAAAATCTCTAAAAACTTGATTATTTCAAAAAACCTTCATTAATTCAAATATAAAAAGTTAAAAACATCCATAAAATTAGTGTATTGCATAAAAAGTTTCAAAATAAATTTATTTTAATATTTATAATCTCATTTATTTAAATCTTTCATTAATAAGGTAATCACTACATCACCATTGTGTCATAAATAATTTTATTTATTTGATGTTTAAAAATTATAACTAAAATAACATGATGTAGGAAATATTTTTATATTTCTAATTAATATTTATAGTCTAAAATATCACTTATATAACCCCATATAAAAATTATTTTACTAAAAGATATGTGTTTATGTTACATTTTCCTTAACATTAAATTAATTTTTATAAAATGTCATTTTCACTTACAAGTAGCTCCATAGGGTCCCAAAATCGACCCAAGGATTAAAATGGTTTTAAATTTATCATAAAATAGGGTTAGGACATGTGTTAGGATATTTTAATATTATTATTTTTACCCTTATATACCATATTTACCCTTTAACCATGGTAAATAAAATATTTACTAAAGTTACTATTCATAATGTGTAAAAATAAAATTTACCTATTTACACAATTTAGACCTCTTGATTCCAAATATAGAATCCATTTTTTCAAATTAAAAACACATAATTTTAAAAAATTAATTTAAAATTAATTCCTGTTGTCAAAACCAAAAAGCGTGTTTTTAAGAAGTAAAAACTACCAAAGGATTGGCATGTATTTATGTCCAATTTCAAATTGAAATTACTTATAATGAAAAAAATTGGATTAAAAGGTAAAAATATAATCTAATTACACTTTAAAACGAATTTAAAGTACAATATAACTATATAAATAAATTAGATTAAAAGGTAGTTTTGAATTAAAATGCATTATTTTTTCATTATTCATTAAAAAATGAACTTTATCATAAAAATGCCAAAAATTTAACCAAAGTAAATTTTTATTTCCATATTCTAAAGAATAAGTTTATTTTTTAAAATTTAATATATAAAAGTGACAAAAACTATATTAAAAAGGGTTTTCCATCAAAAGGCAGTAAAACTACATTTTTAGAAAAATACTTCTTTTATCCGACAAAAATGAATTTATTCTAATATCATATCTAGAAAACATATAAGATGAATTTAAAAAATTACATTTAATATATATCATATATTTTTCATTACATAAAAATCCATAAAGAGTGATATGAAAACACAATTATTCTCTTTTAAATAGGTTTTTTATAAAAAAAACACATCCATTATATTCAATTGGTTTTTATTTCCATTTATAATAAATTTGGTAATAAATGAATCATAATTTAAAAATGTTTAAACCATATTTCAAAATTCATTTGATACTATTAATTCTATCCATTCCAATGGCTAGGCGTTAACTACCATTTAAAATAATTATATTATTTTTTGGTATAACTCAAAGTTGTGTGCAACGTAAGATTTCAAAGAAACTCTTTGTAGTGTGTTGAGTACGCTATTAAACAAAGTGTCCTCTTTAACATAAAATTGATATCTTATTCATAAATATTAATAGATATGAAAATTTATTATTCTATAAATACCTAGTTCGTTACATTTTTAGATCCCATCATACTTGAAATTGTTAAAAAAAATTCTAAAAAATATTTTGGTAAATTTTTCCTCTCACAATTTGAAAGAGTAGTAAAATAATATTTTTGAAAAAAAATCCCTCCTAAACTAAAATATCCCAAAAAATTATTCATCCCATTTACTATAGTAAATATTGATTAAATAAGCTTTATTTTTGTCCTTACTACTAGAATAAACTTTATCCCTTACTCACTATTTTACAACTGAAATTAAGATACCTTCAACCTACCACAATTGTCTTATAGTTGGTCGAAAGATTGATCACTCATCTCATTGGGAGAGTAGATGATTTTATTATTATAGTAGGGAGATTTTTGTTAACTATTGATTCCTCATCTGGGATATAGAATGTGATAAATATGCCCCTATAATTTTAGGAAGACCTTTTCTATCTAGATGAGGTGTTGTAATTGATGTCTCAAAGGGTAAATTTATTTTCAATTTTGGTGATAAAAAATAATAATTTAGTGTTTTAAAAAATACCAAATTACCCAAACTGAAAAAAAAACAACTTAATTTATGTGATGTTGGAATTTACATAACCCTTTGATGAGGAAGAAAAATAACTTTTAATAATGATTAATGATATTAATAAAAGACCCACACCTACTGAAACTTGTATAGTAATCAATTCAAGTAAGGATAAGGAACCATTAAATGACTTTGAGGGTGAGTTTTTGGGAAAACTAGGTTAATTTTTTAAGATAAATATTCTTGGGAATAATATATAAATTGATAGTTCAGAGTTTTATAATCAAGATAGAAGTGAAGAAAATTATTTCTTTAGTTTTCATTCATTCTTCAGGAAACACATTGAGTACCTTGGATCATTGAGGCACAAAATTTTACCTTTTATCCAACAAAAAGAACAATTATAGCTTAAACCACTTTCATATCACCTGAAATAAAAATTTATTAGTGAGAAATCTTTATTTATAGTCATTAACTATACTGAATTGGGAAAAGTTCAATAGAATTTGTTGTCTATTTTAAAGAGGTTTAAAATGGATATAGTTTAGACCATAGATAAGATTAATGTGATCCTTCTTTAATTTTTCATGCATCATATCCTAATGGATCCTGATCATAGGCCATGACTTGAGGTCCAAAGTAGGCTCAATCCTAATATGAAAGAGGTTTTTAGAGAATAAGTCATTAAACTGCTTGATGTGAGGATTATCTATCCCATTTCTAGCAGCCCTTGGGTTGGCCCTGTCGAAGTGATTCCTAAAAAAATATGATTCACTATCATATCAAATTAAATAAATTATAAAATTCAAAATAGAAAAATGAACAAGTGGAGATTTTATATAGACTATAAGAAGCTCAATTTAGCCACTATAAATTACTATTTTCTTATTCCATTCTTGGACAAAATTATTGGGAGACTAGTTAGGAATGGATTTTTCTATTTTATGGACTATGATTATGGTTATAACCAAATTATTATAGCCCTGAATTAGTAGGATAAATCCATATTCACATTACACTTTGGAAAATTTTCTTGTTAGTGAATTCCCTTTGGATTTTGTGGTGCCTCAGACACCTTTTCAAAGATGTATGATGGATATCTTTTCAAAAATTATTGAGAGGATTATTTAGGTGTTTATGGGTGATTTCTTGAGACTGTTAACACATTAAAGTATTTCTTGATAATTTATAATTAGTTTTATAAATATTTTAAGAAACTAACCTTATTCTAAACTAATAGAAATTTCAATTCATGGTCACTGATAAAATAGTGTTTGGTGAGAAGGTCTCAAAACAAGGGATATGAGTAGATCATTCTAAAATAAAAGTGATTCAAAATATACCCAGTCTATAAAAATTCAAGGGTATTATAATCTCTTTGGTGTATTCTAGTTTTACTAAAGGTCTATTAAGTATTTTTTAATCATCACGATACCCCTTTTCTCCTTACTTGTTAAGGATGAAAATTTTGTTTTTTATGAGAATTTCTTTGAGTATATTAATATTATTAATGAAAAATTAAGTTATTAAGAAATCATTACATCCCATAACTATAATAATCCATATATGTTAAATTGTGATGAAAGTTACCTTATTGTAAGGGTATTTTAGGTCAAAGAAAGGAAAAGATGTTACATGTGGTGTATTGTGATAGTAAACTACTAGACGATTACCAATATAATTGCACCACTAATGAGAATTAATTTTTAGTTGTTGTTTTTTCTCTTAAAAAATTTAGGCAGTACTTGATTAGATCTAAATTCATAGTCTATATTGGCCATGATTCCCTAAAATACTCACTTCCTAAGAAAGATTCCAAACCCATTATTAGGTGGATACTCATACTATAAGAGTTTGACTTGGAACTTAGGTATAAATAAGTTGATAGAAATATGGTTATTGAACACCATTCTATGAAACCCAATACCTCAAACAATTATCCTAGAGAGATAGATTCTTTATTCCTAGATGAGAAACTATTTTATATTTCTATGAAGAAAACTACTTGTTGTGCATATTTTATTATCTGTTTAGACACATGAATCATGACCCAGAATATTTTCCAAAATCATTGGGAGAAATTT
The DNA here is from genome assembly GCA_963277665.1 of Viscum album. Lineage (NCBI taxonomy): Eukaryota > Viridiplantae > Streptophyta > Magnoliopsida > Santalales > Viscaceae > Viscum > Viscum album. The sequence goes on along the minus strand of OY728129.1, from coordinate 1,371,271,690 downwards.
ATTCTATAGATGAATTACCACTTCTAGGATGACCCTTAAGTAGATGTGTCCCTAAAGATGATATGATTTACATTCTTGAAAGATGCCACTTTTCATTATGGGGAGGACACCATGGGGGAGAGATAATAACCCAAAATGTGATTTAAGTTATTTTATACTAGCCTGCACTTTTTAAAGATTATATCATCTTAGATGTGGGTTGTGACAATTTCTAAAGGCTAGGTAATTTTTGTAGAAAATTGGAGGTTCATCCAAAGGTGATTCTTGAAGTTAAGATTTTTTATTTGTGGAGAATGGATTGTATAGGACCGTTGTTATATTTTCTTGGGAATAAATATATATTGGGGTTATTAGACTATGTTTCCAAGTGGGTGGAGGCTATGTAACTTTATAATAACCATGAAAATAGTTTTTTGAAATTAATTTTAGAATAACATATTCATCTTTTTAAGATTTGGCATGGTCGGGGCCTTTATCACTGAAAATGGTACCCACTTTAAAAACTTTAAATTTACAACTTTAATTTAAAATTATGCTTGTGTGTGTAATACTATAATTTCATACCATCCCCAATCTAATGTGAAATATGAAGTTTCAAATAGGGATCTTAAAAAAATGGGGAAAACTATTTACAGATCTAAAAAGTATTTTTTATTGAATATAGATGAGTCTTTTTGGGCATATATTAATTTCTTTAAAACTCCTATAGGAATGTATCCCTGTAGTAGGTACTGTAGCAGGAAATGTGCAGAACTGTAGAAGTCACTATAGAGGTAACTGTAGCAGGCACTGTTTGGCACTGTAGCATCCGGGAATATTCCTCTGTTTGGTCCTTCAGGCCACCGATTTGGTCCCCAAGTCCTTTAAGGCCTTCGGGCCACCCAGGCCTTCGGTTTAGTAAGGCCTTTGGGCCACCTTAAGGCCTTCGGGCCACTTTAAGTGTAGATACAAACTAGACAACCTACAAGGAACAAGCTTTAGAAGGAGGAGGAGCAAGGAGCTTTCACCATAGTAGAAGCTAAACGGATTGCAAGAATGAGAGGGTACGGCGCCTGCCATCGGGACAAGCTTGTGCATGCACGGGAAAGCCTAGACGAATAGTCATGCGAAGGTGTAGAGCTAATTTCATGATGAAGATGCTGGGGAGGAGGAGTTCCAAGTGGTTTGTCTGGGTTGTATGTAATGTTTGAAGCCTACGGGGAATGAATTCTTCTAAAGCCTATGAGCCATGTAATACTTATGCCTACGGGCCTTTTAAGGGTTCCACATCACCCCTTGAAAGGTGGATTATCAAAATCAATAAAAAATGAAGGCCTTCATTCCATTGGAGGAGGTATTAAAATTTGACTTCGAATCTATTATATAAAGAAAATTTATGAAATTGGTAGAAATTTATGAGATTAGAATTATAATACCCCAAACATTTATGGTATATTTCTCTTAAATATTTTCAATTCATTAGATAGACTATATTTCATGAATCAATTATTCTCTATGAAACAACACTTGGTTATTTATGGGATATAGTCATTACCTAGAAATTAAACTTAAATTTTCCACTTCTGTGTTTTGAATTTTGAAAAACATACATACACGGTTACGATCAGTGTGATATTTGGAGTCTGATAGAATCGACTTAATTTTTTGTGAATAGTAACTTACCATTATGAATAGTAAATTACCCTTATTAATAGTAATATGGACCTTAAGAATGTTAAACTTACCCATGAAAGTGTAAATAAAATTTAGGCACCTTAAAATTGAAGATGAATATTTTAAGTGTTGGTATTTTTCGATTAAAAGATTATTTTAATTAAAAACTAAATTTCTCATCTTTATATTTTTTTTCAAAAAATTGATTTCATTTCTAGATTCTTCATGTAAATAAATGGTTAGGGTGAATTTTTTATATTTTTCTGAAATACTTGAATTTTTGGTGAATAGTAAAATACATTAATTTACCATATAAATACATTATAAATAAAATCCACTATTCCTAACATCATGAGTGATGTAAGCACACAAATCTCAAAATCACATGCATTTATTACTATTCTAGTTCATGTAATCCTCACTATTTTTTTTCTTGTGGGAAAATAATAAATTAATGAATATAATATTAATAAAACCCTCCCCCCACTATAAATACCACCCCTCACACCCTCATTTATTCACTCCTCTCAAGCTTCAATACATTACTAAAATATACTCGAATATCTCCTTAAGCTCCTCCCCCATTTCCAATATCCCTTGGTCTCCTCAAAAGACCAAATCCTATCTCATAAAGAGGCTCTCAAAAGAAGATAGATTCAAGGGGTAAATTCCTCTTTTCAATTACTTTGTTTTCTTTTCAAGTTCCTTTATTATCTTTTTTATTATCACATCTTCTCATCCAAATGTTAAAAAAATAAACTATATTATATTTACTGTAATTTTTTTTTGATAATGTAATATTCCATCATCATATCTTCTTTTACCTCCTTTTATACTATAAATGAAAGCACCGTCCAAGAAGTGTTGATTTATCACATTCAAGGAAGATGAGCTTTAAATTTGCATTAAAATCTTCAAGAATAGTCATGAAACCTTTTCAATGGTTGAACCAGATCATAATATTTGTATTTTATATTATTTAATGTTCTGTAAATCCTTACACACTCATAATATAAAATAATAATACAAAACAAGTTCATTATGCACAAAACCACCAAGTTAGTCCAAGAGTTTATCATTAACTTTTATCTAATGAGTCATCCTCATGGTATATAAACATAATAATTATAAGATCATTTATATCTATATAATTTCAGTAATAATATATGTTAACAATTATGGATGTTTAACCACTTTTCAAATGAACTTCCATTCATGAATACAAGTAAACTGATCATGAAAACCAAGGAAGAAAATGCTTCCAAAACAATAAAATTGAACCTCTTAAACCCATTAAAAATTCCATGAATGAATATAATAAGGTTAAAATAAATAAATTACATGTATATTAGGTTATTTAATTATTAATTAATGAAGCTAAATTTTATTATTCAGGTTATTAAGATCAACCGAAGAGCACATTCGGGCATAATGTAAGGGGTTTCTCATCTCACTTTTAATTTCGTGAGATTTCCATTGTTAGCCACTTATTTCTTGTATGTGGTGTATGTGTACTGAAATTTGATTTATAAAATAATTATTATTTTTATATTCATGTTATTATTTGATTCATTGGGTGATTATTAATTTTTGTCCATAAGTTTCGATTGATTACAATGTGGTAAGGGACTTTGTCTCAATTTCCATTTCATTAAGACTTACTCAGTATTTTGCACCTAATATTTTTTATGTGATGTATCTACTTCCCATTTGAGATAATTTTCCATTTAAAATTATAATTATATTAAATATCCATTTTCATGTATTATGGATATTATTATTACCTTAATTTATATACCATTTCACATACAGGGTTTCTTTTGAGTGTTATTTTAACTGGGAAAATATTGATGAATTTGTATCCTCTATTAAATATGGATATTGAAAAGGAATATTGTTCTTGTATAAAGAATGATTTGGACTATTAGTGATGTTAAAGTCCTACAATATCCCCTCGATGCATCGATAGGTCTCATGAGACAAATCAGCTGTCGGCAAACCCTATGAGTTTGTTTCCAAAAATCCGATGGGTTTCTACCCACAGACTTAAACCATCTCAACGATATAATGGTTCATGTCCCAGATACATGACATCCAAATAATAAGCATTATCTTTATTCATTATTCATTTATTACTATCCATGAGTTTTTCACTCTGACAAAATCTATGGATGCATTTTTATTCTTAGCTTATTGATGGCATGTGTTTCATTTATTCATCATGCCATATTTTTCATATCTAATTGATTATAATTAACTTATTATTGATTCATGATTATGCTATATGTAACCCTTAATGGTCATTTTAGATCACCCTTATTATGTTTCATTTCCCCCGATTATAAAGAAAAGAACATTGAATAATCTTTCAAGGAGGAAGTTTATTTTAGTTTATTATGTATCATGTTGTATTTTCTGTCTTTCCAAATATACTTTGGGTATCATGTATGTAATCTGGTCTTATAAAACTACTAACTAATTAGTCCTTCAGGATTGATTTCTTATAGTCATTCCAATATAATTAAGTAATGCACAGGCTCTGAGCATTGGGGTTTGGGGCATTACAGTTGGTTTTAGAGGAAGTCAGCAGCAACCTTGGGAACTAGATTTAGGAAACATAGTTTAGAGGACATAACCCTAATATATACTTTAAGGATAAGAATAGAGTAACATAATGGAATATTTTTAAGGTAAAGAATATGTGGATATTCTTAGAAAATAAATTCATGTCTAGATACTACAAGTGGACATGGTTTTGGAAAATATATACCTAGGAGTAACAACTCCGACAAGGAGTTTCAAGCTTGACCCAGGGTATCATGGTACATGAAAATAGGTCTTACTGCACACCTAGTTTGACACTCCTGGGAATATGTTTAGGATAATTCAAATTTTCTTTACAAACCATTATAAAGGATTTAAAAGTAAATTGAAATAATGTTTACGATTATGAGATTAGTCATGTATAAATTTTATAATTATGTTAAGTGTTTTCTAGTTAGAAATTATGAATTATGACCTAATTTAGTGTATTACATTATTTAGTGATGGTTCCTAATGAAAGAAGGGGAATAAATACCCGAAAATAATGTAGGTATTTCCTCACTGTGAAAGTCAACAAAGTCAATGTTGGAGCATATCAGATCATGACCATATTGGGACAACTTACTCAGGATGTGATGAATAACCATGCTACACCTATACTAGATTGGTTCATGCAGCATAAGCCCCCATATTTTATTGGGACTACTAATTCGGTGATAGCTGAGCAGTGGATCAAGTCCCTTGAAAATATATTTCTGTCATTAAGATGCAATGAAAATGAAAAGGTGGTACTGGCAGTATATTGCCTCAAGGGTGATGCTGATCAATGGTGGTCCTTGATCCAGAATACCACGGAGGAAAAAGAAATAGAATATATAGAATGGAGAACTTTTAAGGAAATATTATTTGACAAATATTTCCCTCATGAACAATGAACTGAAATGAAGATGAAATTCCTTAGCCTAAATCAAATTGAAGAAGATAGTTTTCCAGAGTATGAGGCTACCTTCACAATATTATCCATGTATGTTATAGATTACATACGTGATTTAGAAGACAAGATTGATCATTTATTTGAGGGTCTTAATCCAAGTATTCTAAGGTCACTGAATTATCAAACATTTTCATCATATGATGAAATTGTATTAAGTGACATCAAAATAGAGAAGTAATTTTCTAAATAAAATTAGTTCAAGGGAAAACAAGATAAGAATCGGTACTTTGATAACCATAGAAAAGGTAAAGAACCAAAGAAGAATAAAAGAATGAATCAATTCCCATTATGTAATAACTATGGAAAGAATCATCCTAGGAAATGCTTGAAAGGCATGGGAGTCTACTATAGATGTGTATAAAAGGGTCATCGATCTAATGAATGTAAGGGGAAGAAACAAGTCAATGATGTGAAATGATACAATTGTAGAGAGATGGGATAATATGAAAATGAGTGTCCTAAGAACCAAGGAAACTTGACTCTAAAAAGGTTATGAGAGCAAGGGAAAGCTTATGCGATTACAACTATAGAAGTTGAAGTTCCTAATGATTTGTTGGCAGGTTCTTTAATTATTTACTCAAACTTAGCCTATGCTTTATTTGATTCTGGATCATTACATTCATTTATATCTTACCAGTTTTCCAAGAAAATTAGACATGTACAATTTGATTTAATAAAGAAGTTGTTAGTCAAAACTCCTAGGGGGTGTATCATTGAAACAAAGATGTGTTGATTGGTCCCCCTCATGAAACATAAACATGCTTTAATTTCTAACCATATCATCAAACCAATTATTGACTTTGATATAATTCTCGGTATAAATTGGCTTTCAAATTATGATGTAAAGATCTATTAAAAGAATAAGCAAATTACAATTTTTGAGAATGGTGTATAATCCCTTATCTTTATAGAAAAAACCTTTTTATATGATTCTTATCTAGATCCACCCCCAGTAGATCTATTAAATGAAATTATTAGAGTGGAAGAGAACACAATATCTATGGTTGAGGAAATAAATCTTCAAATTGAAGACATACCTATTGTGTAAGAATGCATTGATGTATTTCCAAAGGATTTACTTGGACGTCCTCTGGAGCGGGAAGTTGAGTTCTCTATTGATTTAATTCATGTTAGAATACCTATATAAAAGACTCCTTATAGAATGGCCACTGTGGAATTAGTGGATCTAAAGAAACAACTAGAGAAATTGTGTGAGAAAGAAATTATTCAACCTAGTTCTTCTCCATGGGTAGCCCATGTCCTCTTTGTTAAGAAGAAAGATGGATCCATGAGGCTATGGATTGATTATAGGGAAATCAATGCTATTACAATAAAGAAAAAGTATTATCTTATATTTATTAATAACTTATTTGATCAAATTCATGGAGCCTAATATTTTTTGAAGAATGACCTTCGATCTGGATATCATAAGCTATGTGTGAGGAAGGAAGATATTCCAAAGACAACATTTTGAACTAGGTATGGGCATTACGAGTTTATAGTAATGATTTTGGACTGACTAATTCACCCTCTGTTTTCATGGATCTAATGAATAGAGTTTTCAATGAATATCTTGATGACTTTGTTGTGGTTTTTATCAATGATATCCTGGTATACTCCAAAATCTACGAAGACCATGAGAATCACTTGAATATTATTCTGAAAACTCTTAGAAGAAATGAATTTTATGGGAAGTTTAAAAATGGTGAATTTTGGATTCAATCGGTTTCTTTTCTTGTACATATTGTCTCTAAGGATGGAATATTAGTTGATCCTTCAAATACAAAGGCAATCCAAGAATGGCCTGTGCCATTGAACAAAATTGAGGTATGTAGTTTTATTAGCTTAGCAGGTTACTATTGGAATTTCGTTCAGAATTTTTCCCTATTGGCTAACCTGCTAACCAAGCTCACATGTAAAGGGGTTAAGTTTTTATTGATGAAAAAATGTACAGAATGCTTTGAATAATTGAAAAGAAGATTGATCTATGCTTCAATTTTGACACTTCCATTGGGAAATGATGGATTTTTGAGATACAGTGATGCATTAAAGAATGGACAGGGTTGCTTCCTTATGAAAAATGAAAAATGTGTTGCTTAGGCATCAAGGAAATTGAAGAATCATGATAAAAATTATCCAACTCATGATATTGAGTTAGAAATCGTAATCTTTACTTTGAAAATATGGATATATTACCTCTACAGTGAAATATTTGAGATATATATAGATCAAAAGAGTTTGAAGTACATTTTTACACAGAAAGAACTCAACATGAGGCAAAGGAGATAGATTGAGTTACTCATAGATTATGACTGTTCAATACACTACCACATAGGAAAAGAAAATAAGGTTCCATATTCATTAAGCATGAAAGATCATGGACTTCTGACCCAAATGAGTATTGAGAGATATACTATATTTATTGATCTACTAAATATGGATATGGGAATTGTTATGGAAGGGGAAACATATTTTCTCTTTTAAATGATTACTAAACCATATTTACTAGAGAAGATAAAAAATCTATCAATCTGATGATGAGAATATACAAAATAAAATTAAAGCTGTTAAGGATAAAAGATTGGCATACTTTGTGCATGAGGATAGAGTTCTGAAATTTGGGAAGTGGTTATGCATTCCATCAGAACCTGAGATAAAAGGGAACTATTAGACGATGCTCATAGATCAAATTTCTCTAAACACCCTAGTATCACCAAGATGTATAGAAATCTGAAGGAAAATTTTTGGTGGGATAACATGAAGCGAGATTTTGCTGACTATGTGTCAAGGTGTCTAGTTTGTAAATAAGTGAAGGTCAAGAGACAACATCCTAGAGGGGTCATGCAACCTCTACCTATTACTAGGTGGAAGTGGGATGAAATTATGATGGACTAAGTCACAGGACTACTAAGGAAACCTTGAAGGAATGATGCAATATGGGTGATTATTTATCATTTTACAAAATCGGATTATTTCCTTACTATAAGATAGAATTTACCACTTGATCACATGGAAAGACTTTATATTAATGAAGTTGTAAGACTTCATGGTGCACCTATATCAATTTTGTATGATCGAGATCCCCAATTTAAATAAAAATTCAGGAAAAGTCTCCAAAAGCCTTTGGATACTAAGCTTCATATGAGTACTTCTTATCACCCCAAAACCAATGAATAGTCTGAAATGACTATTTAAACATTGGAAGATATATTGAGATCATGATCACTTGACTTTCAAGGCATGTGGGATCATTACTTACCTTTGTTGGAATTTTCCTACAATAATAGTTTCCATTCTAGCATTCAAATGGCTCCATATAAAGAATTATATGGTAAGAGGTGTCTAACTTTAACTTGTTGGGATGAGGCTAGCGAGAGGAAACTTATAGGCCCAGAACTTATCTAAGAGACAATTGTAAAGGTAATTAAAATTAAGGCCCATATTAAAGCATCCCAAAATAGGAAAAAGAGTTATGGTGACAACTGAAGAAAGGATTTGGAATTCCAAGTGGGATATCATGCCTTTCTAAAAGTATCTCCATGGAAGGGTGTCTTAAGGTACAGTAAGAAAGGGAAATTGAGCCTCAGGTACATCGCACCATTCGAAATTCTAGAAATAATTGGACTTATATATTACTATTTAGAAATTCCACCAAGTCTATCTAGATTACATGATGTATTCCATGTTTTATTGTTAAATAAATACATGTCAGACCCAACGCATGTACTCGCCTATGAAGAAATAGATCTGGAACCATATTTGTCATACTGTGAAGAGCCTATCAATATTCTTGACACTAGAGAGAAATTATTGAGAAATCAGACGACTCATATGGTAAAGGTTCTATGGAGAAACCATAAAATAGAGGAGGCAATATGGGAACCTGAGGATGTTATGAAGAAAAACAACTCACAAATTTTTAAAAGGGATTTAATTTTGAGGATAAAATTTCCAAAGTGGGAAGAATATAACACCCCAAACATTTTATGGTATGTTTCTCTTAAATACTTTCAATTAATTAGATAGATTATATTGCATGAAGCACTGAGTCTCTGTGAAACAAAAAAAATTTATTTATGGTATATAGTCATAACCTATCCATTAAACTTAAATTTTCCACTTCTGTGTTTTGAATTTTGAAAAATGGACATATATTGTTATGATCAGGGTGATATTTAGAGTCTGGTAGAATCGACATAATTTTCAGTGAATAGTAACTTACCATTATGAATACTAACTTACCCTTATTAATAGTAACTTACCCTTATTAATAGTAATATGACCCTTATGAATGGTAAACTTACCCATGAAAGTGTAAATAAAATTTAGGCACCTTAAAAATGAAGATGAATATTTTAAGTGTTGGTATTTTTTTATTAAATGGTGATTTTAATTAAAATTAAATTTATCATATTTAGAAAATTATTTTTAAAAAATGGAGTTCATTTTTGGATTCTACACATTGAAAAATTGTTAGGGTGAATTTTTGATATTTTTCTGAAATACTTGAATTGTTGGTGAATAGTAAAATACTTTAATTTATCGTATAAATACATTATAATTTAAATACAATATTAATAAAATAATTAGTGATTTAAGAACCCAAATATTGAACTAACATTCACTTATTACTATTCTAGTTCATGTAATCCTCATTATTTCTTGTCTTTTTAAGAAATAATAAATTAATGAATATAATATTAAGAATGCAATCCTCCCATCCACTATAAATACCGCCCCTCACACCCTCATTTATTCACACCTCTCAAGCTTCAAGACTTTACTAAAATATACTCAAATATCTCCTAAAGCTCCTCCCCCATGTCCAACATCCATTGGTCTCCTCAAAAGACCAAATCCTCTCTCATAAATAGGCTCTCAAAAGAAGATAGATTCAAGAGGTATATTCCTCTTTTCAATTCCTTTGTTTTCTTTTCAAGTTCCTTTGTTATCTTTTCTATTATCACATCTTCTCATCCAAATGTTACAAAAAATAAACTACCTTATATTTACTATAATTTTTTTATGATAATTTAATATTACATCATCATCTCTTCTTTTCCCTCCTTTTATACTATAAATGAAAGCACCGTTAGAGAAGTGTTGATTTATCACGCTCAAGGAAGACGGGTTTTCAATTTGCATTATAATCTTCAAGAATAGTCATGAAACCTTTTTAATGGTTGAACCTAATCATAATATATGTATTTTATCTTATTTAATGTTCTTTAAATCCTTACACACTCATAATATAAAATAATAATACAAAACAAGTTCATTGTGCACAAAACCGCAAATTTAGTCCAAGCGTTTATCATTAACTTTTATATAATGAGTCATCCTCATGGTATATAACCAAAATCATTATAAGATAATTTATATATCTATAATTTCAGTAATAATATATGTTAACAGTTATGGATGTTTAACCAATTTTCAAATGAACTTCCATTCATCAATACAAGTAAACTGATCATGAAAACCAAGGAAGAAAATGCTTCCAAAACAATAAAATTCAACCTCTTAAACCCATAAAAAAGGACATGAATGAACATAAAAAATTTAAAATAAATCAATTAAATGTATATGATGTTATATAATTATTAATTAATGAAGATAAATTCGATTATTAATATTATTAAGATCAATCAAAGAACACATTTGAGCATAAGGTAAGGGGTTTCTCATCTCACTTTTAATTTCGTGAGATTTCCATTGTTCGCCACTTATTTCTTGTATGTGGTGTATGTGTACTAAAATTTGATTTTAAAATCATGATTATTTTTATATTAGTGGTATTATGTGATTCATTTGGTGATTATTAATTTTTGGTCATACATTTCGATTAATTACAATGTGGTAAGGGATTTTGTCTCAATTTCCTTATCATTGATACTTACTTGGTATTGTGCACATAATATTTCTTATGTGGTGTATCTACTAAAAATTTGAGATCATTTTTCATTTTAAATTATAATTATTTTAAATATCCATTTTCATGTATCATGTATATGGTTATTTTCTTAATCTGTATACCATTTCACATACGGTGTTTCTTTTAAGTGTTATTTTAACTAGGGAAATATTGATGAATTTGTATCCTATATTCAATACAGATATTGAAAAGGAATATTGTTCTTATATAAAGAATGATTTGGACTAGTAGTGTTGGGAAGGGCCTGCTATGTCCCATCGATGTATCGATAGGTATCATGAGACAAATCTGTTGGCGGAAAACCCTTCGAGTTTGTTTCTAACAATCAGACAGGTTTCTACCAACATACTTAAACCATCTCAATGGTATAATGGTTCATGTTCCGGATACATGATTTCCAAATAATAATAATTCTCTTTATTAATTATTTAATTATTATTATCCATGAGGTTTTCACTATGAAAAAATCAATGGATGCATTTTTATTCTCAGCATATTAATGGAAAGTGTTTCATTTATTCATCATGCCATATTAGTCATGTCTAATTGATTATTATTCAATTATTATTGATTCATGATTCCACTATATGTAACACTTACTAATCATTTTTTTCTCACCCTTATTATGTTTCCTTTCCCCAGGTTATGAAGAAGAGAATCTTGAATAATATTTTAAGGAGGTATTTTATTTCATTTTATTATGTATCATGTTGTATTTTATATCTTTCCAAATATACTTTGGGTATCAGGTATGTAATATGGTCTTCCAAAACTACTAACTAATCAGTCCTTCAGGATTTATTTCTTATAATCATGTCAATATAATGAAGTAATGCAATGACTCTGGGCTTTGGGGTTCAGGGCATTACAAAAATAAAATACGGTGAAAATTCTAAGATATAAAAGGAATGAACTAAATATTTTCACGATTCCACCATTTAAAATAATGAATTTAAGTTCTGTAAGGGTGTGTTACTTTTCAATTCTAAACTCAAGATACTCCCTGGGATAATGAATTCTGAATAGTATGGAACATTTACCATCATTATGTTGTTATTCAATGGAATTTTAGAATTGGTAGGTGAAGTGAATATAATATTCTTGGTTAATGGTTACAGGGTTAAGAATTATTTTAAAGTTTATCCCAAGGTATTGGTAGTCATATCAGTGGTTAAAAATTATCATACATTGATTCTAACTAAGGACTTTAAACTCAGGGATTTATGGATCACAACCCATGATCATAATTTTTTAATTTCTTTTACTTCCTTATATTTAAATAAAAATTAAATTTTTTTTCGCCTTGGTAATAATGTGGTCATCCTTCATGTTTTAGAATCATGTCCTGTTTTACAATTCACTTGAAAATAATTCTAATTGTTTTCAAAGATAAAAATTATTTTCATACTAGAGAAACATGATTCACATTTCCTTTAACTCAAACTCTAGTTTTTCTATATTATGAGCTTAATTTTTTGGAATCAAATGTTAATGTATTTAAATCTATAGAAACTTAAATCTTAAAAACTAGTCATAATATACTTAAACCAAGAGTGAAGGTGTCATTGGATGAACTTCAAAGGATTAATATTCTTTATTAGGGGAGTTTTTTTTAATTTATAAACTTTTTATGCTCATATTATTGTTCTTGAAATTGTTTCCTACTTCTTGATAGCTAGTTAAAATTATGCATGAGTAATTGATATTGTTTAAAGCCTACTCATTTCATGAAACTAAGTGTTGGGGGAATTTACTTAACTATTAGAAGTGAATTAGAGTTAAAATTTGTTTTAAAATGTTATTATTTAATAGAATCTATAATTAAAATGCTATTTTGATGAGTTGTTTTAAAAAATCATGAGACTGTACATAAGGAAAAATCATGTACATTATTAAATATATTTTATAAAACTATTATTAAATCTTGGTAGTGTTCTATTTTGAACATCATCATCACCCTTGAAAATTCATTAAAATATTTTTAAATTCGTTTGATCTAAAACTATTGTAAATGTTTTTTTCAATTTGAGATTCTTAATTGGGGAATATTATGCATTTTAAGTGTAAAGTAGGGGTCTCTTTTTCTATGATAGACTGTATTTCATTGATTACACATAAAAAATCCATTAAATTTTTTCAAAATTGACTATTTTCAAGATTCAATTTTCATTTTCAGGGCCTATAAATTTTTCTATAACTTGAGGGTTGCTTTGATACTTTTAGTGGTTGATATTTTTTATTATACCATGTATTAAATATAGTAACATCATTTACATTTTCACCCTTAAATAATTTTCTTTGGGTTGAATTTTGAGATTAATATTTATAATTTTTATTGAATTTGAAATTATATTTTTAATTGAAATTAATAATATTTTCATTAAAATGTACTATTAAATTAACTCCTAATCCTAGATAATATTTTTAATCTTTAAGATAAAACTATTGGAGAATTTATTTATGATTCCTTGTAATTATTAAACTCGCCCATTCATTTGATTGTGTCTAATTATTATGTGTATTATAATATGTGATTCTATTCACCATAGAGAAAAAGAGAAGTTTGGGTGAATATTTGAATTCAAAATAAAATTTGTTTAACTATTTTTAAATCTTCAAATTCAATCATATTTATAAATCTGGAAAAAAAATTCTCCAAAAAAACTTTCTTTTTAGAAATAAAATTGTTCATTTTTATTTGAAAGATTCTATGGGGTTAAAAAAATCAAAATCACTTCCTTGATAGAAATTAAAAATTTTCACTTTTAAGATGAATTAATTTTTACTAAAATTTATGGATTGATTTCTTGAGGATAATAAATGAGTTAAGTGTGAGATAATTTGATGTATCTTGGATTTTATAAATTTTTTCCACATCCATTTTTGGGAATTAATTTTTTTAAGGTCAAAATATGCTTATATGGTAAAATTATTGAATATTGGTTAATTTTTTGTTGAATTTTCAATTCATTGAATATTTGATTAAAAATGAAGTTTTAACTGCTAAAATGGTTAAATGTTCCTTGATTTAATTTTCATATCTCTAAGAATTAATTTTTTTCTTTGGAATTAATATTTCTAAGTTTCATGTTTTTTTTTTGAATCAAAAAAGTTGGGGCCAAGCCCCTTTTTTTGAATATTAATTATTGGGGAAAATTTTTATTCGTCTTTTGGAAGTCTATAAATCCTATTGTTTATTCTGTTTAGAAGTTTTATTTTTCATACTAAATTGATAAATCTCATTAAGTGTTGAATTTTTCTATATAATTTGATCTTTTTAAGGATAAAATTATATGTTCATAAGAATCATTTGAAAGGGTCATCTGAAACTTATATAAATGATATATGGAAACATTATATTCAGTGTGTAAGGGTCATTTCCCTATATGTATAAGAAGAATGTACCTATATGTAAACATTATAACTTAAAACATGAGCTTCAATTCCTTCACTGTAAGCATAATTTTTGTGGAAGGATTAACCCATAAGGTTTGTTATTAACTTTTATAAGAATCATCTTTGAATAAGCATGTTGTTTCCTAAGAATAATGTATGGGATGATCAATGAATAAGTTTCATTTCCCTACCCATATAAGCACAATAACCTCTATGTAAACAGTAGGTCTACTCATGTAAGCATCATAGGAACATAACCATGACACCACCGTAATCAATATATTTCCATTATCATAAGGATGACTTCCTTACATAAGAATCAGTGCCTTCATCATAAGAATATTTCTCATTTTCATTAGTCTTTTTGTAAGGATCCACACTCTAGGAGATTTCATGCTCAAGTTCCACAATGGATTAAGATTCCATGTCATCCCTCGATTAATTAATTCAAAATATTTGAGGATTTCTCTTAATATTTTACATTATTTCATAAACTAACCTTGTTGAGGAAGCCAATAGAATAATCAAGAACCCATATACAGTTGTGACATTCATAGGAGATCTCATCTTGAGTTACTTATAGAAGATGATGAATAGTGAAAATATGTAATGTGAAGTCCACTAATTCAAGGTCAGTGATGTTGTCTATGATATCAGATTTGGTATTTGGCACAATACTTTATTCAAAAGTGTAAGAACTTGTACATTCATAGGACATTTTGTTTTGGGGATCTTAGATCAGAACATCAAGAGCAACTGCATGAACCAAGAGACTCGATGGAAGATGGAGCAATGAAATTGGATCTCCTCAATAGAGAAGAGTCCTCTATCCTTTCTTCCTCATTTTTTCTCTTATTATTTTGTAATGAACATAATTGTGTACATGATTACTATGAACATGTTTTTAGGTTAAATTATTAAGGGGAAATAAAAAAAATATTCATTTTTTTTAATTCTATTCAAATCATTTATTCTTCTAGGATGTTATTATCCACGATCAGTAACAATATGATTTGGATATATCATCTTTATCTTTTTTTGGGTTGTGATTTTAGTGGTTTATAAACCTCTAAAATCACCATCCAAGAATTAACACCTATATAGAATGTGTTGGTGACATGTTTTAAAGTTTGGAGTCCCGTATTAACTAAGTTTATAAGAATTTAAGGATAATTAATTTAACAATAGGTAATTAAAATTTAATCTATTATCCAATCATCTGTTATTACTTGCATCCTTTTACTTTTTTGTTTCCCCATAGATTTATTCTATCTCACTTTCTATTTATTACATCATTTCACTATTATTAAATCACATCACACAACCATTATTCTTCATTGTTCTTCTCTTTTTTACCTCTTTTATTTGAGTTTTTTGGTTTGTTCTTGAATTTTTCACATACCTTCCTTATGAGTTTAACCCCTACTTGATCTACACTATTTCTATATAGGTAAAATCAATAAATAATTTAAAATATATCAATGAAGATCAGTTAAATTTCATGGCATATGAAATGATGATGGCTCCAACTTTTAAGAAAATGGTTATGGAGAAAATAGATTTTAAACCCATGAAGAAACTCAAACTTAAAGGATTAAAAGTTAAATTGACTAATTAATTATAAGATGAATATGATATTAAAATGGATAATAAGAGGATATTATCTATATTTCTCAAAATTTTAGAATAGGTAAAGGGAACTATAAGGGAAATTCTTTGTTAAATTTTTTTAAGTGTGTTGGATTTGGGTATTTCATTGAAAATTTCCTTAAGAAGAAAAAATATTGATGATGATGATGATGATGATGATATGGAATAAAAACATCAAGGTAATAAGGGATAAAAAAATATAAGGAATCTAAAAAACATATGAGGGTAGGAAAAAATTCACCCATAAGAAGAAGTTAATTTTACTAAAAAGGGAAGAAGAATATGACTCATCAAAAGATGCATCATATGGTGGATAATTTCCTAATAAACTTTTGAATTTCATGGATCGTGTTAAGCATGATAAAACTTCAAGTGATGAAGAAGAAGGAGGTGAATAAAATAGGATTTAATATCTATTGAAGGTGTAGTTTTAGGCAAGACTTTATAAAAACATTAAGCTAAAGAAATATCTACAACTATTGAAAAATAATGGAGAAAATAAATGTGAAGATAAAGAGGAGTTTCTTAGAGGGGAATATACTCACCTTGAGGAAAGTAAAATCCTCAAGATTTAGGTAGTAGAACAAGAAAAGATAAGGAGTTATTTGGAATTAAAACATGTGATTAAGAAATAGGGGATAAGAAATACATATTCAAGATATATTGAGTTTTAAAACACTATAATGAAATTGAAGGAATGTTTTTACAAAACATCATAAGTTAAGGTTGATTCATCTCATACAACTAAAAGAGTTGGCTCAATAATACAATTGAAATCTTTCCCTATCAAGAAGGTTGAAAAATAATTTCTCACTAATTCTGTAGGTTCTTAAGATAAAGATTTTAAATTTTGGGTTAAGAATATAAGTAAAATTTCTTATATTAAACCAACAGAAGTCAAGAACAACTTCTAGAAAAAAGATACCCCATGTCAGAAGTGAAAGGAAATCATAACTTCTAGTGAGCCTTCTCAACCATTCTGTAATTGGAATTTAAATCAATCATGTTGGAGGTTTTAATGATATTGTTGGTGATATGAAAACTATAGGAAAAAACCAACAGTTTTTGGGATAACATGTAAATTCACCAAAGAAGGAACAATTTAAGGGTATCCACTATTAAAGAAAATAAAATACCAATCATAAGTTAAGAAATAATATCTAACTGGAGGAAAAAATATGAAATCAAGAGGTCTTCAATGAATAATTTTTTTGAAAGCTAGAAAGAAACCTATAGATAATATGACCAAACTGGTTACTATACATAAGATTGTATGAAAACTCTTCTTGAACAGGATAAATATACCAAAAGTGAAAAAGAAAAGAGAAAACTGAAATTGGTGAAAAGTATTTGATAGTTGAATTATTCTTTAAATCTAGTCAAAAATAAAAAATTCGGATACTTGATAGTGGTTGTTCTTCACATATGATAGGTGACTTGAAAAATTTGGGAAATTTTTAAAATAACAATGGTTGAGAAGTAACCTTTGGTAATGATAGTCCCTTTAATATTAAATGAGTAGGGGTGGTTATGATAGACGATCAGAAGTTAAAAAATGATAAATTCACATTTTTTATAGACCTAATCACAATTTATTGAGTGTGAGTCTGTTGTGTGATGATGGAAATGATTTGATTTTCTAGAAGGATAGTTGTATCATTCTCCTCCTAAATGATTTAAGATAATAATAGGAGTAATAATTGGAAGTAACCCCATTTCAAATTATTAGTTTGAGTAACCCATTTACTTAAATTCTACAGATGAAACTTTTAATGTGCCACCACCCTGAACAACTAATTGGTGTCTACATTGGAAATCACTACAATACCTCAAGTGTGCTACTTCGTACACTAGAGGCTAATATCCAGAAATATGGGTATAAGTTGGTATAATGGGGAGACTATACACATATATCAGAGTAAAATGGTGTATTAAGTAAGGGTAATAATATACACCATCTAAAAAAATAAGAAATAAAATAAATGCTATGGAAATTACTGATAAATAATCATAATAAACCATATAATAATAAATTAATTGTATAATAAATTTTTGGTAGTCGTACATCAAAAATAGACCATATATACATTAAAAATCAAAATACCAAAATAAAAAATTGTAAAGAAACCTGAAAATGGTCTCGAGTCCTAGCCCATTCTCAGACTCCCATGGTTCATCCTAGTAGTAAAAATTATCAAGAATAGAGCCTTGCCTAATCCTAGACCTATAATAAAGTAGAATTAGCTTGGGTACACAAGTACCATGACATCCAAAGAAGTTTGTGTGTAGAACTCAGTAAGGCGATAACCAAAAGTGTTCATAAATACAACTAATCTGATAAAATAAGTGGATATGAGGTGTTGTAATATAAAAATTAAATAATTTAACAAATTAATTAAAAATCATAAAACAACCACCAATGCCCGGGCTCTATAGTGACACCCAATATAAATCTATACCATTATCAATCCTTATGTCTA
The DNA here is from genome assembly GCA_963277665.1 of Viscum album. Lineage (NCBI taxonomy): Eukaryota > Viridiplantae > Streptophyta > Magnoliopsida > Santalales > Viscaceae > Viscum > Viscum album. The sequence goes on along the minus strand of OY728129.1, from coordinate 1,371,253,038 downwards.
TGACCCCTATCAACTATACCTACTTCGAAAATTTTTGGGGTGCCTATGTGTACATTATGTGGACCATTCCAACCACAATATCATGACGACAATTATGGTTGTTTTCAATATAAGTATCATGGGCCACTCTTAAAAGTGTTTTCTTTAGAGTATCAGAGACCACCCTTATGGGTGTGTTCATTAGAGTTTCATAGACTACCTTGGTGGAATTTTTCATTTAAAGTATCACAACCTCCCCAAATGGAGTAGTCACAACCTATCTTTAGGGAGTATTCACAACCTCCCCGTAGGGAGTACTCATGACCTTCCCATAGGGAGTATTCACAACCTCCCCATAGAGAGTATTAATGACCTCCCATTACATGAGTTTTCTTTAGAAATTATTATGAATACCTCCTTTAATTTTTTTCATATGATATCAAAACCTCCCCAGTGTCATTTTTCATTCAAAGCATCAAGACCACCCCCAAGGTAATTTTACGAATCAAATACAATAATATTCATAATATCCACTCCAAATATCCATTTCAAAATATATTTACCACTTCATCATTTAATATTTTCTACATTATTCCCATTTAAAATTTATACATTTAACAATTTTTGATTTATAATTTTTATTTTGATTCACAATTTATCAATTCACGTCACAAAAATCATTATCCATTTCATAATTTTTGATTTTAAATTTACTATATCAAAAATAAAATCAAAGTCTCACCACTTTATTTTATAAATAAAAACCAAATAATCCATGAAGCTCAATTTTCAATCATTGATGATTGGGAAATTCCTTTTCATGGTCATAGATCTAAACATGATCTCCTTTTTCTTTAACTATTTAAAACATGAGTTACTAATTCATGAAACCAGTGTGATTTCCCAATCTCATCACTTGTTTCATGAGTCCATATGAATTTATAATTTCCATATTCAAGGTTGACTTCTGTAAATAGGGGAATTACCTTAACTTTATACCCTCTGGATATGATAGTGTCATTGTCCAATAAAACATCCAACCTATGGTGCTCCCCATTATATGAATTAGGTTATGATAGTCAATTCTAAATCATGGTGTATACTACCATTGGAATTGCCTATTGAAACATGCTTCTAGCATTCTAATGATGCACCTGGTGTAGTTTTCATCAACTGTGTTCAAATTACATGTGAGAATGACACTCAAATCACCACCCCCTGGTCGACCTATCTCAAAATACTCAGCTTGAACCATCATTGTTCCATCAAAACACCTGATAATGTAGCCTTAAGTCTCATGGGCCTTCCATGATTGACCAAACATGCTCACCAAATTTCGTACAAAACTTTAAGTGAGTTCCCATAGTTGGATCCACAACCAGATCAAAAATAGATGTTGTACTCTGCCAAACCACAATAACTAATGCAACTCAAATCTGAACCTGCCCAGATCACATCAATTCACACTAAACCCAATATCAATGCTCAGACTCTTTCTAGTGTCACATTCAAATTAACACTCATCATTAACCAAGGAATTTGGGTAAAATTGAATTTGTAGGAGCACCAGCATCTGGTGCAACTGCGACTGTCCCGTAACTATTCTCTCAAATCCATGACCCGTCCCATACATGAGTCACATGATTATGACCAATTATATTCTCACAACCATAAGAGTTTTTTTTATCACTCCACTAGATCAAAACTCGATCTCCATGTACTATGATCTATCCATTGCCACATGCAACGATGGGATGTGACCACCCAACTCGTACATGAGCAACAACACAAACCACCAACCACTACTTTCTCTTCGATTACTAGGAATATTCTCCATAATATCTTCCAAACATCATTCAAAATGGGGTCCCCAACCTTAACCAGCCAATGGTTCACTCCCTAAAAATTTTCCTCACTTATATTTCTCCTCAAGTAAAACCTTAACTAGATTCTTCACCAACACACACATTCCACTCCACTTGAGCCACACTCAACACAAAACACAAAAACCTCATGTTATTTCCATGGGCATAACAATCCCTATCAAGATTCCAATCCATCAAGATTACTAGAATTCATTAATTCCCCAGTGACCTTGCTCCAAGATGGACTTGACAGTTGAAACCCATTATGGACCATGAATCCTAGGCTCACATGGTTAACCCATGACCATACTTTCCTTTCTATTATGTCTAAATCAATAAACCAATTTCATTATAGATGCATCCATCCAAAAATACTGACATCCCACATGTTCAATGGATAATCACATGACCACCTTCCATCTCGGGTTTCTTTCAAGAGTAAAAAACCAAAGTTCCTACCAATACTCCATCCATAACAGATTCAATAATTTAGGACCATGATCATCCATAAAAACGGAATCGCAAAAAAATCCAATAGGGTTAGGTATTTGAATGATCCCACCCATTAAATCCATATTGATACTAGAAACTCTAGTACTCTGGATGTTTCATTCCCCATGCTTGGTAGCACTTCACATGAACCGATATCAATATGAAAATCCACTCATGCTTTATAAATCTAAAGGGATTCACAAAAATATGTCAATCCCTCTAGTGGTTACCCATGAACATAAATAGAAATGAAATTACTAGAATAGGGTCGCATCTCAAAACATAAGGCTTCCCACCTAACTCAAAGGTTATAAGAGATATGAATATTAACTCATGGGAAACACCCACATTCTTGTATCATAAAAAAATCAATTAACATTTCATCACTGATGTAAGTTATATTACATAGTTTTGAATCTAATCTACCCCATCTAGTCCCAGGTTAGGAAAAACCCATTAGTGCCATAAGAAATCATGAAACATCAACAAGGGTCTCACAAACTGGGATCTTTCACTAGCCCCATTTTTTCCATTTATAAGAGTAGGTAACACACACCATGACCTACAAAAAACAACATTACTATTTTTAATTCTCAATATCACATCTCAAGTAAAACAAAAACTAGCACATTCCCCAGTATCCCCTATTCCTCACATCACAGGGATGTCACATAATGTGGTCACTCTCAATGGCCTCAACTACCCATACATAGGGTCAAACACTGATTACCTATTAGGTCCAAATTATATATATATATATATATTGGATTCACAATTTTACACTTTTCATTTTTATTTAACTATAAATTCCATAACAAGATTCTTAGTTAAATGAAATTTCTACTAAAAATTATAGAGTAAATATCTTTGTAAGTTATACTTGGCATTTTATTTAGCTGACACCACAAAAATAATCAAGACAAGTGATCATGTAATACAATTTTAACCATTTAATTTTGCCAAGTTTTCTATAAATAAGTATCATTTAAATAAAATTTCAATTGTATGTTATAAAGGAAAACACTCTATAAGTTGTAATTGGAACTATATTTAGACAATACATCTTAATAATCAAGATATATAATCATTTAATATGTTTTTTTCCATTTAGAGTACCAGTTAAGTAAAATTTAACCATATGCTTATATAAGAAAACGTTGTATGAATGATTACATATACTTTAAATAAGTGAATCATGTCACATTCTAGGTAAACAATCACAGAAAATCTAGAAATGACATGAGAATCCTATGTCGTTGATATGATGCATAAACACACTCCCTCTTTCCATGTTTACTAAGAGTTAAAATATTATAAATCAATAAACTCATAATTATATGTATCAGTTGAGGTGAAATCAGATCAATAATAAAAGCGAACAACATGAACATCGATCCCCTCTCTGGAAACATGGTCTTCTCTCATACGTGGGGGGGGAGGGGTCTATGCACAAGTTCCATACCATGTTATAGGAACATACTATATTATATATACCTTTCCCAAATACTAAAAAAATACAAGGATCCTTGAATACCACATTGTAACGTTCCTCCACCCCAAACCACTAATTGATTCTTGAATCAACGATCGTTGTTGTACCTCAAAAGTGCCTCCCTATATGCCAAGGGATGCCAATTTGAATCATAGATCTTAGATTGTATGATGGGGAGACTATACTCACATATTGGAGAAAAAAATTAGAAGTAAGGTAAATCATATATGCCATCCCAAAAAATAAATAGTAAAACAAATTCCTAGGAAAGTGTCAATAAATAATCATAATGATACATGGTATAATAAATGAATTTTATACTACATTCTAGGTAGTCATACATCAACAATGGACCATATATACATCAAAATCCAAAAAACCAAAATATAAAAATAGAAAGAACCCTGAAAATGGTCCTAAGACCTAGAACGATCCCAAACTCCTATGCTTCATCATAGTAGCCTAAATCATCAAGCATAGAGACTTTTCCAATACTAGACCTACAATCAAGTATCATATTCTTGGTTACCCAAGTTCCATGGTGTCCTGAGTAGGGTGTGAGTAAAACTAAGTATGACACCACTAATGGTGTCCTATATATAACTAGTCTGATAAAATAAGAACATGAGAAGTTCTATAAATAAACAAATTTAATAATTTAACAACTTAATTAAAAAAGTAATAAATAACCACCAATGCCTGAGATCTATGATGACACCAAAGATCAGTCTATACCATAGTTTATCCTTAAGTTTGTGACCCTAGTTGGTCATACCTACTTTATCCAATGCTGGGGAATCTATGAGGAAGTCATGTGGACCATTCTAACTATAGTATCATGACCACCCTTATGGTAATTTTCCATATAATTATTACATACCACCCTAAAATGTGTTTTCCTTAGAGTATCATAGAACATCATAATGGGTGATTTCATTTAAAGTGATAGAACCTTCCCAAAGGGAGTATTCATGACCTTCCCATGGGGATTATTCACAACCTCCCATAGGGAGTATTTACAAACTCCTTGTAGAGAGTATTCATGACCTCCCATAATATGATTTTTCTCTAGAAAGTATCATGACTGCCTCCATGGGTGTATTCCATATGATATCAAAACCTTCCCCAAGGGTTTTTTCCATTCAAATAATTAAAACTACCACCATGAGAATTTTCCAAATCCATAATAATAAAAATCATTAAATTACATTCCAATTTACCATTTCAAAACACATTTACCAATTCACCATCATTTACCATTTACAACATGGTTCCTATTTCACATTTTAAAATTTAACAATGTCCTCTTTATAATTTTCATTTATATTAAGATGTTTCTAATTCACATGATAAAAATAATTATCTATTTCATAACCATGGATTATCAATTTAATCTATCAAAAATAAAACCAAAATATCACCACTATATTTTTATAACTAAAAACTAAAAAATCCTTGAAACTCAATTTCTGATCATCAATTATTGTAAAATTTCATTTCATGATCATCAATCAAAACATGATTTCCTTTTTCTTTAAACATTTAAAAGAGAAGTTACCAATTCATGTAACCAATGGTATTTTCTGATCTCATCACCCATTTCATGTGTCCATATGAATTTAGAATTTCCATATTCAAGGTCAACTTCTGTAAAAAGGGGAATTCCCTTTGAATCACCCTCTTCCTTAGGTTCATCACATATTTGATAGGGAATTTAACTATGAGAATACATGATTAAATCATTTAGTTTAATCTTGTTCATCACATGATAATTCCAACACGACACACCACACATGCACTTGTAAAATACAACAAGGTTATGGGTTAAGTCTGAGGACTAAATACCTCAAATGAAGCTTTTCCACCTCTTAAAGTAGCCTAAAAACTCTCACTAACACTCTTCTATGAACCATCCATGATCAACCGGTCATCGAACACCCCATGGGGGCCTAACTCAAATATTTTTATTTAATTAATCATTATCATTTAAAATTAATTAAAAAATTATTTTAACAATGCCAAAGCTCTATATACCCCTTTTATTGACCCATCTACATTATAACTATGACCAAGAGTACATGGTAGGTCCATTATGTACTCCTAAAAATATATCAGCTAAATACCTCATAAGAGATGCTAAATCAGCATTTAATTTAATTTTATTTTTAATAAAAAGGCTTATAAAATTAAATATGGAAACATACCTCACTGAAATATTACATATCCATGAGAATATGTTTCCTAAGGATTCTTCTAGCTTGAATGAGAAACAATCCCATGAGAATCAGATGATTACACCATGATTTGGTGGAATTATCTTAAGAAACCTAACCAAAGAAAATAGGAATTATATTGAAAGGAGGGGGTGATCGGTGGAGGTCACCAGAGTTGAAGGCATGCATCGGATAATCGATAGAAGTCACTTAAATTAAACTATTGAATGGATTTCAGGAGGAGAATAAGGGGGAATAAACCTATGGGTGATGCTTGAAACAAAGGAGGGAGGAGAGGGTTCCCCCTACTAAAAACTCAATGGGAAATGCATTTTTTTTATTTAAAACCCATATTAGCTAGATAGTGCCTTTTGGAAGTGGATTATTTTACTACCAGACACCATTAACTAGCCAGTACTAGGCCATCCACTATATGTTGGATCTAGTAGGCTAGTAAGGCTACTACCTCGGCCACTGGTGAGCCGATGGCTGCAGTGGCAGCCCAACTAGCCTCAAACTTCCTATGGTGCTCTCCCAAACCTCTCTATTTTTAGAGACCCGTTTTTTCTTTATAAGACTTTTAATATCTCTAGATATATTTTAGGATCCAAGAACTGAGATGTCTTGTGATTCTGAGGCCTGGTGTGTCCATAATTAATTTTATAAAAAACATTATATATATTTTATATTACATGCATGCCGTTTATTAAATAAAATGGGATAACTCTTAAAAAGAAGCTTAGATCATAAATTTGTGACCTTGGTTGAGTATAAACATGATTTTTACCCTAGGTATGAACTAAAATATATCAGTGTGGGGTGTTCAGATATCCTCACCATTAGTCGTGTGTTCTGAAAGTTAATTAATTAATTAATTAAATTAATTTATTAAGTTAACCTAAATAAAATGACTATACATCTATTGTTATGGATATTTTACCTGGGTTATCCTCATAATATTGGAACTGTTGAGAGTATCTCCTCCTCTCCTTTTGTAGGAAAATCACATCTGAAGATGTTGAAACTCCAAACCCAAGGAGATTGAGACACAGTGAATATAATGACCCTTCTTAATCATTGGAGAGCACGTTCTTGGAAAAGGAACGGTCTAATATCTAGGTAGGACTCTTAAATTCATGGATTCTTCCCTTATTGATTAAATTGATTGAGCAGAATCATTTTTTATTTGATCTACACCAAATTTTTGAACCTTGGCATGCTCCTATGTACCAGTTTATTCAATTTATGTCTAACCCTGTATATCCACGTTCTTGATCATTGGCTAATAAAACTTGGAAATTATTCATAAGCCTTTTTTATTATTCCTTTCTCCCTATTTTTCTTCACACTCTTCATCAATTGGCCTACAAGACCTCGATTCGATGTTTTTTGGTAGTACTGAGCCCAATCGAACCCTCAGATTCATGGAAGAATCACATGCAGTGATCAGAACATAAAATATGAGATGGAAACAAAGGAATTATAGGATTTAGGTGATTGATTCAAGGATTGGAATCTGAATTGGAAATAATGGTGTGGAATTTCATGTGGGATGTGCAATAAACCTCGATGGATCAACAGGTGCCACTTTCCAGCCACTGGATGGATAAAAATG